>CM052888.1:40468450-40492401 GCA_028534135.1 Potos flavus
CGATCCAGTTGTCTATTCTTGTGCCATGCTGTGGGTTTATAACTTGTCTTGATATCAGAGAGTATGTCCTCCGTCTTCGTTCCTCATAGTTTTCTTTGTCATGTCCTCTGTGTCCAGGACCTACCTGGAGGAGGAGCTAGTGAAGGCCCGAGAAAGGCCCCGGCCCCGGAAGGACATGTATGAGAAGATGGTGGCTGTGGACCCCAGGGCCCCCACCCCTGAGGAACATGTCCAGGGTGCTGTCACCAAGCCCCGCTACATGCAGTGGAGGGAGACCGTGAGCTCGACCTCCACCCTGGGCTTCCGGATTGAGGGCATCAAGGTGAGGGCCAGGAGCTGCTAGCCTGTCGCCAGAGGGCTGAGCGCTAGATCAGAGGCAGGGCCTCTTGGGGAACATGGGTGTCAGGGAAAGCTGAGGAGAAGCAGGTTGTGGAGAAAGAGCGGGAGACTGTGGAAGATGAATAAACAGGGGCTCGGGGAGGTCCTGCTTCTCTCTCACCCCGTCAGAGCCCAAGTTTTGTTTATCTGTCTCCCTGAGCAGCTCCTGATTCCCTCTGCTCCCGTCCCTATGGCCCTGCCCTAGTCCGCCCATCTCTGCCGCCCTAGTCTCCCTGGTCTCTCCTGCCCTCGCCTCCCTGGTCTCTCCCCCACTAGCCTGCCTGGGCTCCTGGGTCCTTGTCTCACCCACTCTGATCCTCATCCAGCATGGCAGCTGAAGGGATCCTTTTCTCCCCATATGGGGAAAGATTTTCCTTTTTGCTTTCTCTCTTTCCTTCTTCCTCTTCTTTTTTTGTAAATTTTTTTTAAAAAATATTTTTATTTATTTATTTGACAGAGAGAGAGGTCACAAGTAGGCAGAGAGGCAGGCAGAGAGAGGGGGAAGCAGGCTCCCCGCTGAGCAGAGAGCCTGATGCGGGGCTCGATCCCAGGACCCTGAGATCATGACCTGAGCCGAAGGCAGAGGCTTTAACCCACTGAACCACCCAGGTGCCCCTTTTTTTGTAAATTAAACCTAATTGAAGAGGGATTCACACAGTTTAAAAATCAAAATAATATAAAAGAGTATAGAGGGGAAGTCTCTCTCCTAACCCTGCTGCTCTCCTTCCCATTCTGTCCCTCCACCCCCCGCCTGCTCCTGGAGAACCACCTTCTGGTTTCTTCTGTTTCTTCCTGCAAATACAAACAAATGCAATTGCATATCCTGAATTTTCCTCCTCCCCCTCTTACACAAAAGGTAGCGTAGCCCTGAAGAGTTTTCCATATCATTCCACAGAAAGTCTGCCTGCCTGCCTGCCTTTCTCTTCCTTTCTCCCTTCCTGTCTTTCTCAGCTGTGTAATAGCTCTCTCTGGATGAGACACAGTCCCCTACGGATGGCCCCCTGGGTTTCCACTTTTTGGCATTATAAACAGTATCTCAGTGAATCACTTTGTACACAAGACACTTTGCAAGTGGGTGGGTTTAGCTGTAGACGAGAGTCCCAGAAACAAGGGGACTGTGTCGGAGATGAGGTGCATTGGGAATTTTGCTAGAGATTGTCAAATCCTTTCACAGGAATGGGACCATTGTGCACCCCACCAAGGACACATGAGAGTACCCGTTTCCCAATGACCTTGCCTCAGCCATCTTTCTGAATTGTACATCTGACTGTCATTCTCCTATTCAAAACCCTTCCATGGCTCCCTAGTCTCCTCGAGAGAAGTTCTCTGGCCTAGAGGGCCCTCCAGGGTCTAGCCTCATCTCTCCCCCGTCTCTTCCTCCTCATCTACCTTTAGGCCACACTGAAGCACTTTCATTTGCTTGAAAGAGTCCTGCTTTTTCCTGCCACAGGACCTCTACACACGCTCTCCCCCCTACTTTCCCCTGATTGACTCCCAGTCATTTTTATTTATGTCTCATTTTGTTTTTAATTTAATTTAATTTAATTTTTTAAATTCATTTGAGAGAGAGAGAGACTCCCCCACTGAGTAGGGAGCCTGACACAGCACTCGATCCCAGGATCCAGAGATCATGACCTGAACCAAAGGGAGATGCTTAACCATCTGAGCCACCCAGGTGTCCCTATTTTTTATTTATTTTTAATTTTTATTTATTTATTTTTTTAAAGATTTTATTTATTTATTTGACACACAGAGAGAGACAGTGAGAGGAAACACAAGCAGGGGGAGTGGGAAAGGGAGAAGCAGGCTTCCCGCCAGGTGGGGAGCCCAATGTGGGGCTCGATCGCAGGACCCCAGGATTATGACCCAAGCTGAAGGCAGACACTTAACAACTGAGCCACCGAGTGCCCCTATTTTTTATTTTTAAAGATTTTATTTATTTATTTGGCAGAGAGAGAGAGAGAGAGAGAGAGATCATGAGGAAGGGAGAAGGGTAGAGGAAGAAGCAGATTCCCCGCTGAGCAGGGAGCCTGAGGGCCAGATCCTAGGACTCTGGGATCATGACCCCAGCTGAAGGCAGACACTCAACAGACTGAGCCACCCAGGAGCCCCTCCTGTCTTTTAAATTTTGCTTCCTCCAGGAAGCCCACCTTGATTTCTGTCCTGCCAGATCAGGGCCCTCTCTTTACTTCCTCATTATTCTTACTTCCCTTTGTGATGATCTTATTCCGTACCTGCCTCCTTCACCCGACCATGTGTCTCTCCTGTTACCTCCATGTTCTCAGCACCCACAGGGCACCTGGCACAGTGGGGCAGAATGACTCAGGTGGCTTCTCTGTGCCCCTCTCAGACATTAAAAAAAATAACATTAGTCTCATTTATGGAGTGCTTCCTTAGCTGTGCGCCAGGCCCTGTGCCACGCATCCTTCCCATCCAGTCTCCTCTAATCCTTATACCAGCTTTAGGTGGTAAATACCAACACAATCCCCATTTCCAGATGTGGGAACTGAGGCAGAGGCCGGGGAAGCGGCTTGTTTAAAGGCCGCCAGCTCGGAAGTAGCAGAGGCACTGTTCAAAGCCAGACCCACCCCTCTCCAAAGTCCACCTGGCTAGACTGGGTCAACCAAAGGGTTCAAGGTTAGACTGGGGAGGAGCGGCTGCTCTGGAGTGGGCCTCGGGGCTGGGTGGAGCTGGGCTGCCGGGTGCCCGGGCTCCTCCTCCCGGGAGGCGCCTGACACTGCTTGGCCTCAGCCCGAAGGAAAAGATGTGACCCTGTGCCTTCACCCCTTGCCCTGCAGAAGGCCGATGGGACCTGCAACACCAATTTCAAGAAGACCCGGGAGCTGGAGCAGGTGACAAAGGTGTTGGAGGACTTCGTGGATGGGAACCGTGGCATCCTGGTGAGCGGGACACCCATGCCCCGAATTTAGCAGCTTACGATGACCGCAGACCACCGCCGCCGTCGTTGCTGCTAAGGCAGTGGTCTGCCGTAGGCCCGGGTTGGCCGATGCTGGCCTGCCTTGCTTGCCAGCTGCGGTCGGCTGGTGGCTTGGCCAGAGCTGGCCGGACTGGGAGGGTCCCGCTCATGTGTCTGGTGATGGGCTCACCGTCTCGGCTCACGACTTGGCCGCTTGTCTCTCCCGCTCCAGCGGGCGAGCCTGGGCACGTTCTCAGGGTGCGAGCAGGTGGCCCAGAGAACGAGCGAAAACGCAAGATGTCTCGATGGCTCGGAGTGGCCACCATCATTTCTTTCCCGATTTACTGGCCAAAGCAAGTTCTCTGACCAAGCCGAGATTTAAGGGACTCAGACTCCACCTCTTGGTTGGAGGAGCTGCTAGGAATTGTGGGTATTCCTGTAATCTCCCAACCACACTCTGCTCTGCTCCAGAGGCGGCCAAGCCTCCGCCTGCCTCCCATTTCCCCCGCAGCTCCCCGGATCCCATCCTGGCGGGGTTCTGCCTGCTCCCTTGGGGGTGCAGGATGTGGGCTCTCGAGGCGGGGAAGGACCCACGGAGTGCCTGTGCTAACCAAGACGCGCTCCCTCTCACAGAGAAAGTACGTGGCTCGCCTGGAAGAACTCCGAGAGGCTCTGGAGAACTCCCCCTTCTTCAAGACCCATGAGGTGTGAGCCCCAGCTGCCGTGGGGGCGGAAGGCCCTGTGGGGGGGCTGGGGGGTTCAGCATCCGGGGGGCACCGAAGAGAAACCGCTGATAGAGTTACAGGACAAAGCTATTAAGAGGAACCCCCCACGTTTCGAGGTTTGCTCTTTAGGGGGAGCAGCAGAGGGGATTTCAGGGAGATGGGGTAGTTCGGACCGTGGGCTCGAGCCGAGTGGTCGGCAGTGACGCCGGGCACGCAACTTAACCTTCTAGGGCCTCAGCTTCCTCCTAACACGGGGGAAAACAATGTTTTTTTTCATTTATTAGAGAGAGAGAGAGGGAGGATGAGCAGGGGGGAAGGGTAAGGGAGAGGGAGAAACAGGCTCCCTACTGAGCAAGGAGCCCGATGTGGGGCTCGATCCCAGGACCCTGGGATTATGACCTGAACCCAAGGCAGACACTTAACCGACCGAGCCACCCAGGCGCCCTAACTTCTTGCTCTTAAAATTACTTTGTAATCATAATTATTTCCAATTACTGGTGTCTGCCTTCCTGTTTGATGGCTCTCCCCCTGACCCCCTCCTTCTGCTGTGCAGCCTGGTCTGATTTCTCTGGGCTGTCGCAGGAAGTCTGGGAAGTCGTGACCTCACTGTATGTGCGTGCCCTCTCCCTCGTCTCTCCAAGCTCTTCTACCATCCCCGCTCAGGTCCCCCTCACTTCTTTTTCCTGGTATCCCCAACTTCCGATAGATCCCTGATCTGGGAGTTGGGCCTCCGGGTTCGAACCCCAGTCTGCACTCCCCAGCCTCCCAGGCCTGGGACCTGTCTCTCGACAGGCACGACAGGCTAACGGAGCCCCTGCCTCCTGGGCGGGCTGAGGATCTGGCCCATTAATGCACGGAAGCAAGGCCCACAGTCCACCCTCAGTGTGTGCCAGCCGTGACTGTCGTGTTCATGATCACCAAATGTCACTCTTATCGTCCTCATCACCACCCTTGGGCTCTACGTGCAAGTCCCAATGAGGAGGCCCGGGGACCTCATCTCTTCTGTGCTCATGTTTGGTTTCACCCACTTTAAATAATAATGAGTTGCCAGCATCTACAACATGACACTTGATGCCCACGTCGGGACTTCCGGTTTCCCCAGCCCGTTGGGAGACGTGGCAACGACTGGGCTGCCCGCCGTGTGCCAATAGCCCGCGTGGGGCGGCGGCTGCCTCTCCCGACAGCCACCTGCTCACCTGCCGGGTCACCTGGGTTCTCTGGGAGCGGTGCGGTTTGAGACCCGACTAGAAAAGGGGAGGGCCTTGCACACCTGGAGTTCCATGAAGGCAACGGAAGTCCTGTTTCTAATTTTAAACACACACCCCCCACCCCGCCACGCCAGCATCTACCGAGGGCTGTGTGTCCAGCACTGCAGGGCACTTTGTGAGCGTGTGGGTCATGGGATGCTGCCAGTGACCTGGGGAGGTGAGGGGGCGTACCGTCATCACCGCTCTCCAGTGGAGGGAACATTGCCACCAGCTGCAGTCCGCGGGGGCTGAGCACTTCCTCCCCCGGGGAGGCGTCATCCGCCTTGTGGTGCCGGCTGGCTCTCTTGACCCACGCGAGGTCCCGCAGGCACCTGGGATTGTAGCCCAGCGTGAAAAAGGCTCACGTTGGCCGTGCATTTGCTATATCGGCAGGTGTCCTAACAGCTTTATGTGGATGAATTCCCACACATGATGTGCACAGCAGCCTTCCAGGTCAATGTACTATGCTCCCGTTATTCCCACTTTGCATGCGAGCAAGTAGAGGCACGCAGAGGTTAGGTCGCCTGCCCAAGGCCACCTAGTGAGTCAGCGGCAGAACCAGGATCTGAACCCAAACAGCCCGGCTCTGGAGTTCATGCTGTCAAGCGCCCTGCCTGGGTGCCTGTTGGGGAGGGGGCCTGAGGCCAGTGCCTGTTCCTCCCTCTAACCTCCGACCTCTTGCCCCGCAGGTGGTGGGCAGCTCCCTCCTCTTCGTGCATGACCACACTGGCCTGGCCAGGGTCTGGATGATTGACTTCGGCAAGACAGTGGCCCTGCCTGACCACCAGACGCTCAGCCACCGACTGCCCTGGGTCGAGGGCAACCGCGAGGATGGGTACCTCTGGGGTCTGGACAACTTGATCCGCCTCCTCCGGGGGCTGGCCCAGGGCTGACCCGCCTGCCCGCTACTGGGCGTATTTATTGGCTGGCGCCCACCTGGCTGGCGGTGCCCTGAGATTGGCCGCGGACCGCGGGGATGGGAGAGGTGGCGTTGGACACCGCGCGAGACTAGAGTGGAAGGTCTGAAGGTCCTTGGAGACCAGGTAGCGCCCAGCCCTTCCATGATTCGGAGGTTTTAAAGACTGGAGCGGGGGTGCGACGTGGCCGCATCCCGAGGTGAATCAGAACGAGACTGGGTCCTCCGCCCAGCCCGGAGAGTTTCTGAGGGGCTGCTGGGGACCATAACTGAACCGCGAGCCCCGACAGAACCCAATTCAGATGCCACAGCACACAGGCGTGACGTGGTGCCCGTCGCCATAGGAATGACTGTAATCACTGCCTCCTTGCCAGCCCCGTCCCGACTGCAGGCTGGCTCTCCGGGGCCGGGGGAAGGTCACTTTCACCGCTGGTGCGCAGCAGTCACCTGCGAACAAAGGCAGGAGCCATTGGAGTTGTGGCCCCATCCATTCGTCCCCGGGAGCCACTCCAGCGCAGACAGACCCTGGGGAGGGTGTGACACCACACGGGACTGGTCTGAGCGCTGCCACTGTCTGGGCGGGACCCAGTTCATCCTGTCCTGCCCTCCCCCGGTCCCACGAGATCCTCTCTGCTCCAGAGAGAACTCTGCTGAGCCCCTGCAGACGGAGACCACAGCCACTTCCCGTGTGGGCACTGTGACTAGCACCACCTCGTTCCTCGGGCACCGGCCTCAGCCCGGCGACTTCCTCCTCCCACCCCGTACCCCCTTTCCCTTGCTCCTAGCCGGCCGGTGGCAGGAAGGGCTTTCAGCCATGAAAAAGCAGGTTTGGGGAACAGAGCTGCCTTCCTCCCGGGGTGCAGGGTAGGTGGGGCCACTGGCTGTGGCCCCGGGTGTGCCGTCTGGTCCACCCCAACGACCCCGGCAGCACCAAGAGTGGCTGACGCCCCTCCATCCCCTTCCTCCTGCGCCTGTACCTTTGGCTTCCTGGCCTCTGAGGCTGGGGACCAGGCACCTCCCTCTTCCCTAAGCTGAAGCTCCAGTGTGTCTTCCGGGCCCAAGGAGGTGTGCTCCTTTTCTACTGACCGTCTTTATACTTATTTATATGAGAGGTAGTCGTTAGCTGGGGCAGTTGGGGAATAGGAGGCAAAATCGCTTCGCGTGCTTTCCCCTCCAGGACGACGCCCCAATAAATCGCACAGTCAGCTTTGTGGATTTTTTCTTTCGCGTCTGGGGTGTGGGCTCCAGGCTCCCGGTTTCACCGTGGGTGCTGGGTGGGGTCACAGGATCATGGGTGGTTTGGGATCATTGAGTCTGCATTCACCCGGCTGCTGCTCTTGTGCCCGGCTCTGTGTTGGACAATGTGGGGAACAGACTAGTGCCCGGGACAGCGCCTACCGGGGGGGGTCAGGGCGTGGGGGCGGCGGTGCTCCTCTTTGGGGGAGAAACATCACACTGGACAGCATCTCTAAGACCCTTTGCCGGGCACTGGGTACGCAAGGGACCAAGACAGACCTGCTCCTCCCCTTTCAGAGTGGGCGCAACTGGCCTTCGTGCAATCAGGAACCTCTTCTCCACCCACGTCTGCACAGCTCCTAACTGCCAGGTTTGAATCCTGGCCCTGCCACTTGCCAGCCATGTGACCTCAGGCCACTGACCGCACTTCTCTGGGCCTCAGTCTCTCTCCTGTAAAATGGAGGAAGATCTAGTCCCTTCCTTACGTGCTTGGAGAATCTGAGGAGTTCAAATGGGCAAAGGGGTTGGCACACGGAAGCACTTTCTGTGCGTTTCTAGTCAGAACACGGGGCGGGAGAGGAGCCGTGCCTGAGGCTAGGGAGTCTTCCCAAGGAAGAGGAGCCAAAATAGAGAATTAAGGAGTTATCCTTAGCAGAAGATCGGGTGCAGGGGACCAGGACTGTCGGGGGACCTGGAAAGCCAGTGTGGCGAGCCGGGACTGGGAGTTTAATCTCCGTCCCGTGAGCAACGAGGAGCTACTGGAAGCTTCTCTGGAGGCAGGTGGTTAAGACCTGGCTTATATTTTGAAAGGCGAGACTTCCTAGGCTCCGTGGGAACAGATGCTGAGGGGCAGCGAGGGGTCCCGTGAGGAGGCTCCTGCAGGTGTCCAGAAAGAGGAGGCTGGCCACCAGGGAGAAATGTCTGGGTGCAACATTCGGGTGGGGCAGGCAGGCAGGACCTGCGGGCCGGGCTCTGCTGAGTCTCAGCCCTGGAGAGGGAGCTTGTCCAACTGGCTCCCGGCTCGATCCCCAGCCACACATCAAGAGCCCAATACTGCGGGGTGGGCGTGGGAGAAGGGGATTGGGACCAGACGGACTGGGGTGGCAGGGGGCCTCCGCGTGGAGGAGCTCTGGCTGGAGGTCCTGGGGAACACAGCCCACACCCGCGGGCTCTTGCAAAGGGAGAAACCGAGGCACTCTTCTCGTGGTGACAGAGCCACGCTGCGGCTAGGGCCCCGTCAGCCCGGCTCAGGGCTGCAGCAGGCTAGTGGCTGGAGTCCCGCGGTCTGAGCAGCAGGGCCTGGCCACAGAGGCCAGCCCGCACCCCACCAGCAGGCACTACGTACGCCCGGCCATCGGTGGCCCGCGAGGGCGAGAAGTCCGTCAGCTGGAGGTTGCTGTCCCGGACCTGGTCGTAGTCCCACAGCTGGTAATGCCAACTCTTGCCCTGCTTGGAGAGAAGGTAGACGACTCCTGGGGAGCCTTCCTCTGGCAGGGCTGGCGGCTGGCGGGGCGTGCCGGGCACCAGGTGGAACAGACCCGGCAGCTCGGGGTCCTCCGAGTAGCCGAGGCGTGGCACGGCCTGCACGCCCAGCAGGACCCCTGCGAGGAGAGGGGAGGCCGTGAGCGGGAGGGCACGCTGACTCGGTGCTGGGGCTCACCAAGCTCCCCCCACCGCCCTTCGGGGAAGGTCTGGGTGCTGCCTCCACGAATCTCCGAGCGGCCGGCTGGGCTGGGCTGGGCTGGGTATGGGCCCAGGATGTCTGGCTTCAGGCCGGTAGCACAGGGAGAGGAGGGGGCATTCAATAAAGCGGGCATCGTCACCCAGCGCTGTCCAGCGGTCTAGTAAAAGGCTCAGAGGAGCCCTCAAGGCCACGGACCTGGGCATGGGGGAGCCTCCCAGGCCACCCAACATGCAGGCGGGGGTGGGGGGATGAGGAGGACAAGGCCGATCGAGGCCACTGACTGACACCTGCAGCGTGCCTGCCCCATTCAGGCCTTTATATGCTTTGTCCACCGTCACCCCGATTTCCAGACGGAGGAAGGAAAGCCCAGAGTCACAGAGCCCGGAGGTGGCTGGACCCAATCTGGAGCCCAAATGGTTTGATCGTAAAGTCCGCGCTCTGCGCTTCCGTTTGTGGAAACCCTGATTGGCAGATACGGAGGCACCTGCTGCCCGCCAGGTCCCTGGTGCCGAAGTATCCTGTGGGGTCGGGGACAGCCCAGTGCTGCTCCCCACCCTGAGCACCGGAGACACGCCAATGTCAGGTTGAGAGCATGGGGTGATGGGGGGGGCTGGGGACAAACAGGGTGAGCATACAGGAGTACAGGGGCGGGGGGAGACCCACCGGTGCTCACTGCCCAGTGGGCCTTGTGGCCCTTCCTCTGACACGGCTCGTGGTTGAAGTCCTCGTCGTAGCTGGTGCGGGGGGGGTTAAGGCCAAAGCTTCGGTGTGGCCCTGGGACCCACCCTTCTTCCTCCCCACTCGGCTCCCTTCGGGGCTCTGGGATACGGGATGAGCAGGGGATGTCCAGAGACAAGGTGCCGCAGGACGCGGGCTCTGTTGGGACCGCCCAGGCCACCGTGGAGCTGCTCAGCCTGGCAGCCCAGTGCCTCCCGGGCCAGCTTGCCCATATCGGCCACTGCAGGGGTGACAGAGACAGAAGGATCACTGTGTGCCTGGCCGGAAGCCATGGGCTAACTAGGGATCGGCACCTCCAGTCAGCACTGCAACTGCCACCTCTTTGGACAAATGCAGGAAATGAGGCACAGAGAGGGTAAGCTGCTTGTCCGCAGCCACCCAGCAGGAGGGGGCAGAGCCGGGCTGGGAACGAAGACAACCTGCCTCCAGGGCCCACCTCCTAATACTCTACTGGGTGGGGGAGAACGGCCTGAGGATCGGAACAGGGTCCCCTCCCAGGACTGGCTTGAGACCCTTGTGCCCCCCACTCACCGGAGAACATCTCTCCCTGGGCCGTGTAGCCTCTCTCCGTGGCCATCTCCACAAGTCTCTCCAGGGGGATGCCGCTGGGTGGTGCCAAGAGCGTGCCTGCCATCCACAAGGCCACCAGCCCGCACCTGGGGAGAGACAGGCCCAGTCCCTCCACCCCTAAGTCATGTCTTTACCGAGCCCCCCCCTGCCCCTGGAAGCTGGAGTGTAAGGAACAGGTCTGCCGTGCTGGTGCTGGGGGAGTTTCCCTTTCCCCAGGCCTGGTGGGCTGCAGGGAGGGTGGGAAGGTGGGTGGGCTTCCAGGAGGAGAAGGTGCCGGAGTGGAGTCAGAAATGAAGACTGTTCACTTGCTTACTCGCTAAACTAAACTGTTCATTCCAACAGTTTACTGCGCATGCACCCGGGACCCCACCCTCCAGCCCCCTTCTCCCTCCCCTCCACCTCCTCCCCGAGATGCCTAGGACGAACTCATGCCTTCCTCCCTACAGAGCGGTCCTTAGGAAGCACAGAAAAGGCAGAGCGGGCTGGGAGCCCCAGATCAGGGCACATACTGAGGGCCTTCCTGGATGAGGGAGGGCAGGTCTGCACAGAAGAGGATCCATTGCAAGTCACTCCTGAAACTGAATCAGAGTGTGCTCAGGTCACATGGGAACCAGCTCCTAGATTCCCCCCCCCCTCGAGGTGTGACTGGGAGTGGAGTGTGGAGGGATGGGGAAGGAACCCAGGTCTGGCTGTCCTAAGGCCAGAGGGCAGCTCCAGGCTCTGATGCTGACTTCCTTCTCCCCTGATGAGGCACTTGTCCCTTCCCAAGCCTCCGCGTCCTCCTCTGCTCGGTGGGAATCCTCCTTCTACCCGTTGCTCCCTGCTCCTTCTCTTGGTTATTGTAGGGGCAAAGAACAGATGTGCAAAACCTTTGCAACTCGGAGCCAGAAAAATGGAATTAGAGGAAATTCCTTGAAGGTGGGTGTCTCTCTACCCAAACCCTTCCTGATTTTTTGCCTTCTCAAGCCTGTTGAAAGGGAATGAAAATCCCTTAACTCGGCCTAGAGTGGAACCAGGTAAGACCATGCTCCAGGCCTAAGAGATCACCCCAATAATGAGCCCTTGCAGGCCTGCCCAATCCCACCCTTGGGGAAGTCACTTAAGAAATTTTGATCCGGGGGCGCCTCGGTGGCTCAGTGGGTTAAAGCCTCTGCCTTCGGCTCAGGTCATGATGCCAGGGTCCTGGGATCGAGCCCCGCATCGGGCTCTTTGCTCAGCAGGGAGCCTGCTTCCCCTCTCTCTCTCTACTTCTCTGCCTGCTTGTGATCTCTCTGTCAAATAAATAAATAAAATCTTAAAAAAAAAAAAATTGATCCGATGCGGGCTCAGGAGGGGCTGGGCAACATGCTTATTCAGTATTTCTGTTCCAAAGCCAGTGAAAGAGTAAGGCTGGTGGTGGTGGTTGGGGGGCGACCCCAAAGCTCCCAGTTCCCAGTTTGGAGCACTGTCCTGATGGAAGACGGTGACAAAGCACAGTGGTTAAAAGCATGAAGGCCTGCTGCCAGAGTGCAAACTGGGTTCTTCTAAGTGCTGTGGCTAAGTGACTTCACCTTCATAAGCCTCAGTTTCTTCATCTGGAAAATGACATAATCATAGTTCCTATCTTACAGAATCACTGACAGGATGAAATAAATACCTAAACACACTGAGAATAGTGCCTGACAAATATCCTAACCAAACGGATTATAGCCTTGTCCAGAGAGCTGAAGTTTCTTCTGTGAGTCTGGGCAACTCATTCCTTGTTACACCGGGTCACCACAGCCCCAGCCCGGGTCTAGCTCCCTCCCGCCTGGATCTCTGGGGGCTCCAGCTTCCTCCTGGGCCCCTTGACTGTCTCACCACCTCCAGTCCCCACAGGTAGCCTCCCACCCTGTGCAAAGCCCTTCCACAGCTCCCGGTGCCCTGAGGCTCGTCCACCGCCCTTCACGCGGCGCCCCTACCCTGTGTGACCTGGCTCCTGTCCACCTGGGGAGCCCCATGTTTATCACCTCCCCGGTCCCGTTGAAGAAATATTTGCAGATCCTGGAAAAGAACACCTCTTCATTTCAGCCTGGGCCTCTACACAGGCTGTTAATTCTCCTCTTCACCCCCGGGACAGCTCTCAGGCCCCACTAACCCCCAGCTCAGCCAGGCCCGCCCCCAGGACTCCCTCATTACGCCTCTGACCCCTCTGGGCTGTCACTGGTGAGGGAGGGATCCATCCCTGCCCCTGACCCCTGACCCTGGTGCCTGTGAGGGCAGGATTTCTCCTCTTTGCTGAAGGCGAGCCCTGCGTGGGTCTAAGTTGGGAGCTGAGGTTTTTGACCTTGAGGAAATGGGAAACCCCAAGAGAAGATGGCTGAAGTGACCTGGGGACAGGTGGTTCGGTGACACCCTACCGGTCCTTGTGCAGCTTCAGGAGCCTCTTCACGTCATCTCTGCTCCTGGGGACTGGGCCAGCCTTCTCTAAAGCCTCCTTCAGGAGCTGGCTCTTCTCCAGGCCGAAGACGGGAGGGGGAGCCAGCCCCCTGACAGGGGGTGGAGGTGGCAGTGGGGGTGGGGGTGGGGGGATAGGGGCCTGGAGACTTGAGGGAGGTGGAAAAGCTAAATTGGGGACATTTGGGGGTAGAAGAAGTGGAGTGATGGGGGCTTGGGGAACAGGGGTTTGTGGAGGGGCTGGGGGCTCTACCGGAGGAGAGCACTGAGAAATCATTTTGGGGTCTATGACATGCAAGTGCTGGAAGATCAAGAATCAGGGCCGGATGGATGCTCTAAAATGACTTAGTCGCAGGCATGGATGTTCTGAAGGTTTTAGCGTGGAGTTCCAGAACTTCGGTGCTGAGGAGCGGGCCTGAAAGGACCAGCACTGACACTTAGAACTATGGAAGCAGGGGTGAACAGGGCGGGTCTTTTATCCGGAGCTAGATTTGTGGTTTGGGGCTGGGCTGCAAGGCTCAAGGAGGGGGATTTAGTTAAGAGTTACTGTATTATACGGGGCGAGGTTTGGAAACCTGGGAATCAAGGCTTGGATCTGGGGTGGGGCGCCTAAACAGCAGGATTTGGGGGGCCCAGGGCTAAAGACCACGGAATTCAGGCTCTGTAACCCCTCACATCCCAGGTCCGAGTTCGGAACCTTGGAGCTGACCTTGATAAATCAGAGGTCGAGAGAGCAAAAGGACACCTGGCAGGGAGGATAGCTTAGTCGTGGAGAAGGTCCTGGAATCAGAGCGCGAAAGGAAAAGTCCTCTGGGTTGGGGAAGGCTCAGAGATCCGAAGACGCTGAGAGCCGCGATACCGCCGGGATAAGTAATGGAGCCAGAAAGTCAAACGCGCCTCCCCTTCCAGCAAAATGGCGGCCTCAGCACACATTTTCCCTGATCACGTGGCGGGAGTCACGACTCGGGCCCACTCCTACAGAGTCACGTAACGAGAGAAGGCGGGGCGGGCGGGGGGTGGTGTTGGAGAGGCTTTCAAAGGACCGCCCCCGGAAGATGCTGAAGCGCGAGCGGCTTCCCCATTGGGAAGAAGCGCGTGAGGAGGCGGGCCTTCGCTCATTGGTCCGTAGACCCGCAGTACCGGGTCGGGCGGGGTTTTTCTGCCGAGGCGGGAACCCAAATGTCGTTTTGATTGGCAAGATTTGGGCCCAGGGGAGAGACTGATTCTGATTGGTCAAGCTACTGAGTTTCCGCGCAGGATTGGCTTGCAGAAAGACAAAGGCGGGACCACGAGAGTAAGCTTTTGTAGTCAGCTCTCAGAAACCTAGGAGGCAGCACTTGTGGGAGCTGCGGCTCTGTTGGTGAGTAACCTTGGGCGACCGCGGCCATCGACGCCAGGCCAGAGGAGCGTTTGCCTCCTGGGCCTCCTGGGCCTTCTTGCGCCTCGTGTGGGGAAACTATCTTCCCGCTGCGCAAGGTTAGGGCGCTTCAGAGTCGTCTTTTTCCTTAACGGGCTCCTTCATCCGGGTTTTTTCTCCTGGGCCGCCCTTTGAGTTCCTGGGCCAATGGGATTCGCCACTTAGGACGCCCCGCCTACTGGGTCGCGTAGAGCATCTTGGGACTCGTAGTAAACCTCTCGAGATTTCCCTCTACCACGCGGGGAGGAGAAGCAGTGTGCAGCTTTCGCTTTGTTTTCCAAGCTGCGCCTCTTTCCCGCCTCTCCTGACTTCCTCCTGGAAGTAAGATCCCTGAGCAGCCCGTTAAGCCCGCTTTGGGACAGAGGATTTGGAGAAACCCAGGGCTGAAGTTACCTTTTTTCCTTCTTTCAGCTCTACCTCGGCGCCTCTCTCCATGGCAGTTCCCGAGACCCGCCCCAACCACACTATTTATATCAACAATCTCAACGAGAAGATCAAGAAGGATGGTGAGTTCTGGGGATAGTCCAGACTCCAGGTGACCTCGCAGGAGCCGGCCCCCTCTTCCCTCCCCCGCATTCACGTCTCTTCCTTCGCCTTCTCCAGCCAAACTGTCGGTTAATCCTTCAGCCTTTGCCCACGCTGCTTCCTGTGTCTTTAACGCTTCTCCAGTCCATCTCACACTCTGGCCGTTAGCCTGGTCACTGTGGTTCATCTCTGAAGGTTCCCGCTCACAGGACTCCTCCAAGAACCCTTCGGCGTCCCCTTACCGCTCCGGTGCCTGCCTCTGACTTCCCATAGGCCCTGGACATGTCCTGCTCAAGCCCTGATTGTTCTGGGCTGTTACGGGGTTGTCTGTACTGATCTGTGAGCTCTATGAGGGTAAGCGCTGGGATGGTCTTGGTCACCCGTCCAGTTCTCAGTGATCAGCCCAGGATGGAGATGTTTGATTTCAAAAAGGAAATGGGATAATAGTAACATGGCTAACACCATCGTCGGGTACTGATATGTACATTTTTACTACCTTAAATTCTTAAATTCATCTTTACTACCTTAAATTTCTTAAATTACTACCTTAAATTCTTCTCAAATTCATCTTTACTACTTTAAAATCTTTACTCTTAAATTCGCAACAGCCCTTCAGGAAGGAGCTCTTACTCCTTTTTTTCAGATTAGGAACCAGACTCTCGGGCAGTGGGACTTGCCCAAGGTCACACAGCAAGGTAAAGTGGTTGAGGCCACCAGTGTGGAATTCAGCTTAAGAACTCGATTCTTGGGGCGCCTGGGTGGCTCAGTGGGTTAGGCGGCTGCCTTCCGCTCAGGTCATGATCCCAGGGTCCTGGAATCGAGTTCCACATCAGGCTCCTTGCTAGGCTTGGAGCCTGCTTCTCCCTCTGCCTCTGCCTGCCGCTCTGCCTGATTGTGCGCTCTCTCTTTCTCTCTGACAAATAAATAAAATATTTTTAAAAAAATTTATTAAAAAAAACCCTCGATTCTTGACATTGGATGTATTTTTCCATTTCGTTTATCACCTTTATTGAATTTCATTTTCTGTATCTAAAAATTGAACAAAGCCCTAGTGCTTCCTTTGCGTGGATGTTACTTGGACTACATTAGCCAAACATCATCCACGCAGTGCTTCCTTATATGGTATCCAGTCGTTAGTAAGGGCCGGTTAAAATTCATCTCTTATTATTCCCCTTAAGAAAAATCTTGGGGGAGGGGTGGGGATAAAAAAGAAAATTCTCAGGGAGAACCAAAGGAGTTTGCTGGGATTAAGTTTGAGGTTGCCAATGAAGTTACTGTTGAAGAAAACCAGACAAGCCATGTAAATCCCCTATGTGCTTTTAGAGTATCGTGCCCAGCCAGTGGGGCACCTAGACAGAGGGGTTTGTTCCCTCTCATAGAAGAGGAGACATTTCAGAGAAGCCTTCCGGGTAGAGGAAGCCGTGTATACGTCTTGGTGAGGGAGAAGAGTGTTCCAAACCTGGACCAACATGGGCAGATGTCTAGTGGCCAAAGAGAGCCTGGGCCGTTCTGGAAACGACAAGTAGTTTTGTGTGACTGAGGCTTGTGACCAGGGAGAACCTTCTAGTGAGCACTACACTGATGGTTCCTGGGCTCTTGCGGGGGGTGGGTCGTCAGACTTTGTCCTGAGGCCATCTAGGAGCCAGGCGAGAGACACAGTCTGGTGTGAGGATGATGTGAGTGAACTATGGCAAGTGAACTTGAGTGGGCAAGAGGGGAGAAGGGCGAGAGGCTCAGAGTCCAGGGGAATAACTTTTTTTTTTTTAAGATTTTATTTGACAGAAACACAGCGAGAGAGGGAACACAAGTGGGGGGAGCGGGAGAGGGAGAAGCAGGCTTCCTGCTGAGCAGGGAGCCCAACATGGGCCTCATCCCAGGACCCTGGGAATCATGACCTGAGCGGAAGACAGACGTTTAACCAACTGGGCCACCAAAGCGCTCTGAGGAATGACCTCCTGAGGCCCAGACTGGGTTCATGGGGGTGAAGAGAAACGCCAGAAATGGCATCAGGAGAATTTTTGGCGAATTTTGCCAAAACACTTTTGTTTCCCTCTTTACCTTACCATTTTCTTTCCTTCCCTCACCTAGTCTCTCAGCAGGTATCTTCAGCTCAGGTGCCTCCTTTTTTTTTTTTTTTTTTTAAAGGATTTTATTTGTCAGAGAGAGCACGCATAAGCAGAGGGAGTGTCAGGCAGAGGGCGAAGCAGCTCCCTGCTGAGCAAGGAGCCCCATGCGGGACTTGATCCCAGGATTCTGGGATCATGACCTGAGCCAAAGATAGATGCTCAACTGACTGAGCCATCCAGGTGCCCCTCAGATGCCTTCTTTGCAGAAGATGGGTATTTTTTTCCTGTCAGGTATCGTAGTTTGTTAGTGAGATACGGTGGCGTGGGGTTCAGATGAACTTGGGTCCCGGTTCTGGTCCCCGCTCTGTAGCTTCCCAGTACCTTCGGGGCACTCCTGAGCCACTGATGAATCCTCCAAGCGCTTGTTTCCACGTTAGTAAAACTGAGACCATTATGGTCGCTCTCTCATGAGGTGGTTGTGAGAATTTAGTGAAGTTTTTTCTGTAAAACATTTATTTATTTATTTTTAAGATTTTTTCTATTTATTTGACAGAGAGGAGAGAGATCACAAGTAGGCAGAGAGGCAGACAGAGAGAGGGGGGCGGGAAGCAGGCTCCCGCTGAGCAGAGAGCCCGACGCGGGGCTCCATCCCACAACCCTGAGATCATGACCTGAGCCGAAGGCAGAGGCTTAACCCACTGAGCCACCCAGGCGCCCCTCCCTAAAACATTTATTTTTTATTTTTTTTCCCCTAAAACATTTAATGGTATCTTTAGTCACGCAAATATTTTTGGAGACGCGTGGGCGCTAAAGTCTGCACTGAGCCTGGGGCTACTGCGGTAAGCAAATGGGAGCGGCTTGTGGTTAAGGATCCCTACACCAATAAGCTCATCTGATGTCAGGAGGTGGGCAATACCGCGAAGGAAAAGCAAGTAGGGTACAAGGAGTGGGGAGAGTGACAACGGGGCACCTTTATTAAGACAGGATGGTCAGGGGAGGCCTCTGAAGTGGGAACACTTACTGAGACCTGGTCGACGAGAAGGAGGCAGCTGTGTACGCATCAGGATAAAGGTGCCTGTGGTGGATCACCAGCCGGGGCAAAGGTCCTGCGGCAACACCCGTGTCCTGGCCTAGGAAAGGGCTGTGAGGCCAGTGTGACTGGAAATAGGGGGGTGGGGTGGAGCGTGGGGGGACCAGGTCAGAGAAGTTGGCCAAGGCCACCTCGCCCAGGCCTGGGTCAAGTTTCCAGTGACCTGGAAAGCATGCTCACGTTTATTGAGCATTTGTTGTAGGCCCTTTGGTACATGGGCCTCTTGTTCTTAATCCAGCAGGAGGTACCGGTACCCTCCGTGCTCTCAGAGGAGCCCCCACAACTCACCCCAGTGTTCTTGGCTGCTGCTGGTACTGCTGGCCCTTGAGGGGTTCCTGACCTGCAGCATCGTGTCAGGCTGCTGCTGGTTTTCCTTCTGGGCCTCACTCGGCTCTGCAAAAGGAACTCAGCCCCCAGGACACGGTACCAAGACCCATGGGCCTTCCCTTCCTCCCCCTGCAGAGCTGAAGAAGTCCCTGTACGCCATCTTCTCCCAGTTTGGCCAGATCCTGGATATCCTGGTTTCCCGAAGCCTGAAGATGAGGGGCCAGGCCTTTGTCATCTTCAAGGAGGTCAGCAGCGCCACCAACGCCCTCCGCTCCATGCAGGGTTTCCCCTTCTACGACAAGCCCATGGTGAGTGCTGTGGCAGGACCGCCTGTCACCCATAGTCTGGTCCCCTAAAGTCATGAGTCTCTTTGGCTCTTTGTCAGCATTCACTGTTCTTTGTGGTGGGGCAGGGGGTGGGGGTACCCCGTGACCGAGGTAGCCCCCAGCCCTGCCCTTGCAGACCCCAGATGGTGACGACTCAGAGGGGTCGGGGCCAGGATAGGGGAAGTGCACAGATCTTGGAGAGCTCAGGGGCCAGCTCTTGACCCAGTCTGGGGGTCCAGAGAAGGCTTTCTGGATGTGAGGCTCAAAGAAGAAGGACTAGCTGGGGGAGGCGGGGGAGAAAGTGTTAGATAACCGAGAGCATTTGTAGTCAAGGAAGTAGGTCAAGTCGGTTTGGCTGGAGAGAGAGTGAGCATGGGGTGGGGGTGCTGGGGAGCCGTGGAAGTGTTTAGGGGGATGCCTCTGGCTGTTGGGGAGAGTGGATTAGAAGCCGGAGGTTAGGGGAGGCTGCGCGTAAGGGAGTTCCAGCCAGGACCGGGTGGGGGCCGTGAATGGGCAGGTTGGGGTTCAAGGGACCACATGGACAGCCGGGGGGGGGCCGCTTTCTGGGAGGCGGGGAGTGGCTTAAAGTGCCCGCCCTGAACTAGCATTCCTGCCGGATCACTGGCAGCCCTCTTTGGTTCTTGGGGCCTTTTCCCTTATCCCCCTGTCAGCTGAGTTTCACCTGATGGGAACATGCCTCCTTGAATCAACTCCCTTGGGGAGGGAACAGCAAATGCTGGTATGTCCAGGTCCCAGGCAGGTCACCTCCTGTGGAAGACAGTGGGCCCTGGGAGCGGCAAGGTAGCCTGGAACCTTCCCCTCCGTGTGGAGGGGCCACTGATTTGCCTGCTGTCGCCTCTGGGCGTGAGCCCAGACTTGCAGCATCTTCCATGGCTTTTCTGAAGCAGCTGGGAATTCGCTCTCGAAGTATAAAGAACATAATGTTACTGGGTCGGTCCTCCTCCCCTGCTCCCCAGATCAGCGCTCAGAGCATTTCAGACACTCGGGCGGACGGGAGTCTGTCAAGCCAGCCTTCGGAACCTGCGGCGCAGCCTGCTTCTTCCTCCTCCCCCATGGCTTTCCTGGTCTCTGCTTGGGCCCCTGCTCCCCACAGGCTCTTCTCCACGCGGGCCCCAGGCTTTTTTTTTTTTTTTTTTTAGATTTTATTTATTTTTTTGACACAGACACAGCGAGAGAGGAAACAAAAGTAGGGGGAGTGGGAGAGGGAGAAGCAGGCTCCCCGTGGAGCAGGGAGCCCGATGCGGGGCCCGATCCCAGGACTCTGGGATCATGACCTGAGCCGAAGGCAGACGTTTAACGACTGAGCCACCCAGGCGCCCCTGGGGGTCTAAACTCTTGTGTGATTGGAACCCTGTCCCCTTCCCCCCATAATGTTCCTGTCCTGGCTGTTTCCTCAGATTTCTGCCTTCGGCCCGATGCTCAGGACTGTCCCATCTTCCTTTCAAAATCACCCCACTTACTGCGTGCCAGCTACTGTTCCAAGCACTTAAGCTCATTCAGGCCTTAACGGTCATCCTTCCAAGTGGGAAATCCCCACAGTCCCCATTTTACAGATGAGGATGTTGAGGCCAAGCGATTTCCATAACCTCACCCACCAAGCGTCTGGGGAAGGTCTGCTTTTGCACCCAGGCAATTTGGCCTTGAGATCGCTGCTCTTCACCCTTCCACTCTCTGTTTGGCAGCGCATCCAATATGCCAAGACTGACTCGGACATCATTGCCAAGATGAAGGGCACCTTCGTGGAGCGGGACCGCAAGCGGGAGAAGAGGAAACCCAAGAGCCAGGAGACCCCTGCGGCCAAGAAGGCGGCGCAGGGCGGGGCAGCCGCCCCCGTGGTGGGGGCCGTCCAGGGCCCTGTTCCAGTAAGCCGGGGCCCCGTCGGGGTGGGGGAGCCCTCCCCTTGGGGTCCTGGCCCCCTCCCTTTCCATTTCCTTCTAGAACTTGTGCGCCCCTCTCTGAGGGATAGCGCAGCTGGGTGATGGACTCTGCACTTGGAAGTGCCTCCATGCTTGTCGGACTGTTTTTCAGAAGCTTTCTTCCTCTGTGTCTCCGTCCTTTAGTTTCTTTTTCCCTTTGGCCTTGATCTTGTCGTCCGTGTCTGAATGTTTATGCAAAAAATCGAGAGGAAGCCACGAACCAACTTTTTGGGTTAATTAGTGAATTTAATTTACCAGGCTCGCCAGAGAGAAGGTCAGTGTGGAAGAAATCTATTTTATTTCTCTGTGCTCGCAACAAACAAGTAGAACACCAAATTTAAAAATACCTCAGGTTTAAATCAAACGAAAGGTGCGCAGAAACCACCTGCTAAAAGTGTAGAACGTCGCTGAGAAGCAAAAGGTGAACTTGGCAAATGGATGGGAGACTCTAAACTTAAGAGGCCAGTCCTCCAAATTCGTCTAACACTCAACACAATTCCAGTCAAAACGCCAGCAGGAATTTGGGGGACATTGGCGGTCCCTTTCCACAGGTGTGCGGAGAGGCAAGGCAAGGCAGGAGAGGAGAATGAAACTTGCCGGGGGGAGCACTGTAGTCATCAAGATAATGTGATGTTGGGGAGGAAGAAGGACCAGGTTGCAGAAGAGAATCCAGAAAATATCCGCACAGGCTTTTACAGCCGGTGAAGGCTCCCCCGAGGTCCAGTGGTAAACGGAGTTTTGTTTTTTGGGTTTTTTTTTTTGCTAATAAACGGTGCTGGACCAATTGGGTTATCTATGAGGGAAAGTATTAGTCTTATCTCAGCAATGGAAGTTAATTTGAGATGAATCGTAGACCTCAGTGTGACAGCTAAAACAGTAACGCTTCTAGAAGGAAACAGGAAAATCTCTTCGTGACCTTTGTGAGGACCCCAGAAGCAGAAACATCCTGTTTTCCAAGCAGAATGGAGAAAGCACGAGATACTTCAGAAAAGTCTACTCCTTACTTCGGGGTCTCCACGTTGGCGCTTCTGCCCGGGTCACACACTATTGGTCTGGCTTTCACCGGTGCCAGCTCCGTTTCTGTCTGGCGTCAGCAGTGGGGTTACGGCCCAGCTCCCCTGTTCTTACCCATTCCCCTCTTCTGCACCCAGCTTTTTGTCCACCTTTGAGTTCTCAGCTGTGGTTCCCACTGGGGCCCTCCCCTGGGGGCCTGAGTTATGCCCTGGGGCTGGCTCCCTTCTCCCTGCCCCGCCTCCCATCTCTCTTGGCATCTGCCCTGCCGGCCCCGGCCCTCTCTGCCTTCCACTGTCTGTTTCTCTTTTCTCTGTAGGTGTCTTTTCCCTCTTCTCCCTTAAAGTGTGTTTTTGTCAGGAAAAGTATAGCATGCTCACAGTAGTGTTTATTTCCACTCCTTTTATTAACAGTCGTTAGCAATTGATCTAAGTTTCTAGTTTGATGTCTGCCTTGAGCCTGGGTTGCGTTTTGCTCCGTCCATTTTCCTTCCGGTGACCTTTGTCTCCGCGGGTGCCTTGGGCTCTCTCTGTGTGTCCCAGACACCCTGGGTCTCCTGACATGCTCCGGTCCTCTCTGCCTCCCACCCCCTCCAGCGTGCTGGCCGCCCCGCTCAGCCCTGCCGCCCCTCTCTCCGCAGGGCATGCCCCCGATGACCCAGGCGCCCCGCATCATGCACCACATGCCCGGCCAGCCTCCCTACATGCCGCCTCCGGGCATGATCCCGCCCCCAGGCCTGGCTCCCGGCCAGATCCCACCCGGGGCCTTGCCCCCACAGCAGCTGATGCCGGGCCAGATGCCGCCTGCCCAGCCTGTGAGTGTCTCCTTCCCCTTGGGTCTCATAAATAGCTGGGACGTGGGAAGAGAAAGGGACGGGTGGGGGCTCTGTTAGAGGGGCGGGGAGGGATCGGCATGTTGGAGGAGCTTCGGGTGGTCAGGGTGAGGCTGGAGCGGCGACCAGAACCGAGTTAGATTCGGCAAACTTCTGCGGATACGGCAGTGCTCTTTGTGGCTTGTATCCTGGTGGGGGCAAGGCGGTGTAGACAGGCAACCTCAGGGATGTCGGGTGAAGGGCCCAGAAAGAATTCAAGCGGGGTGGGGGTGGGAAACAGAAAGGCAGTAGGTCCCCCACTAGATTCATGGACTCTGTCACTTCCTTGCAGCTTTCAGAAAATCCACCAAATCACATCTTATTCCTCACCAACTTGCCCGAGGAGACCAACGAGCTCATGCTGTCCATGCTTTTCAACCAGTAAGTGGGGCCGGGAGCCGGGCAGGGGCTAGGGGGCGATGGCCAGGAGATGGCACCATGGGGCCAGGCTGGTGGAGTCCTGAGCCTGCTTGGGATTTGCAGACAGGACAGTGACTGGAGGCCAGTTTCAGTGGAAACTGAGGCCAGGCCCACAGCCTGAGGAGGTGCGGTAGTGGCAAGCCTAGGGCGTAGCAGTGCGGGGACCTTCCTTGACTTCGGGAGGGGCGGGTAGCCCCTGAGCCTCCTCTTTCCACTCTCGAAATCAGAAAAGTGCTAGGTGCACATAAAATAACGGTGAGGTGGCATCGAGCAGATGGAAGATTTTATTTATTTGAGAGAGCAAGAATGAGCACGAGATGGGGGCAGGTCAGAGGGAGAAGCAGACTCCCTCCTGAGCAGGGAGCCCAATGCGGGACTTGATCCCGGGACTCCAGGATCATGACCTGAGCCGAAGGCAGCAGTTTAACCAACTGAACCACCCAGGGGCCCCCTAAGGATACTCTTAAGATGAGTCCCAAAGGATGTGGATGGGCCGGCATTCCTCCGGCTGGTGGGGAGTTGGAGGCAGCCCCGGTGGAGAGTTGGAGGCAGCCCCGGGAGACGGGAGCGATCAGACGCGCTCCTCGCTCTGGGGCAGCCGGAGGAACAGAGCGGCGTGGGTGGGTCTTTGTAACAGTGCAGACAGGGAATTTTGCAAAACCTCGTAAGACAGAAAAAACAGTATCACACGTATATCCTTCTGTAAAACAATACATACTTTGTAAGAACCGCGGCAGAAGAAAGTGTACCCAGCAAGGCTGAGGATGGTTGCCCAATGGGGAAGGAAGTTAAGGAAGAGAAGGGGGAAATGAGAGAAACAGCGGATCATAAAAAGTCAGGGTACTGTTTATTTCTGGAACAGGGTGGGTGGGTTATGATTGGGGAAGGACATGGGGAGGCAGTGTCCTGTTTCTTTTTCTTAATTTTTTTAAAATTTATTTTTATTTTTAAAAGACTTTATTTGAGGGGCACCTGGGTGGCTCAGTGGGTTAAAGCCTCTGCCTTCGGCTCAGGTCATGATCTCAGGGTCCTGGGATTGAGCCCCGCATTGGGCTCTCTGCTCAGCGGGGAGCCTGCTTCCCCCTCTCTCTCTGCCTGCTTCTCTGCCTACTTGTGGTCTCTCTCTCTGTCAAAT
>CM052888.1:40492901-40544422 GCA_028534135.1 Potos flavus
TACGTTGGGGTTCCTCCACTTCGCACCATATGCATCTGGGGCTGGATAATCGTTGCCTGTGGTGCGTTGTGGGATGCTCAGCAGCATCCCTGGCCTCTTTGCTCCCAATTCCGGAACATTCGGGGGAGATGCCGAGTCTGGCTCCCTGAGGTCTGCTCCCTTCTTTCAGGTTCCCTGGCTTCAAGGAGGTCCGACTGGTCCCTGGGCGGCACGATATTGCCTTTGTGGAGTTTGACAATGAGGTCCAGGCGGGGGCTGCTCGGGACGCACTGCAGGGTTTCAAGATCACCCAGAACAATGCCATGAAGATCTCCTTTGCCAAGAAGTAGCACCTTTTCCCCCTGCCTGCCCCTGCCCCCTGTTTTGGGGCCACCCCTTCCCCCCCTTGGCTCAGCCCCCTGAAGGTAAGTCCCCCTCGGGGGCCTTCTCAGAGCCGTGTGTGAGTGAGTGGTCGCCACACAGCATTGTACCCAGAGTCTGTCCCCAGACATTGCACCTGGCGCTGTTAGGCTGGAATTAAAGTGGTTTTTTTTTGAGGTTCGGTTTTTCACAACCATTTGTCGTTTTTATTTTCTTATTCTCTGTGCCGCCTTTTCTTGCACATCGGGATATTCTGGGTGTTTGGACCTCTTAGCATGTTGGGGTTTGCAACCTTGGGGAAACACAGAATAGCGTAGTAAGTTTGTCTAAGCTTCAGGCATCTTTACTAGTTTGGAAAAATTCCTGTTTTGTCTCCCATCAGCATTTAGAGCAGGAAATTGAAACCCAGTCTGCCATGTACAGTTGGGCAGGTTGTGTACTACACAAGGATGCCACATAATTTTAAGGGCACACTATTCACTTTGTAGATTCGTATGTTTTTCCCTAACATGATAGAGTGTCAAGAAAGAGGTTTTTCTTTGCGTTTTTTGAATCTTCACAAAGAATGCCTCTGTCATAGCGACAGTCCCCAGAAACCACGCTAGATACTTGAGGAAAAAAAGGAAGGGAACTGGGTGCTCAGGAACTCATCAGAAGGATAGAAGAGGGGTAGCCTGGGTTGAGTTGAAGTTTGCAGTCTCTGAGCTACGGTCTGGCCTTCAGGAAGGAGTGGAAGTGCCCGTCCCACATGGGAAGCCACTGACCAGGCACAAGGGGCGTGGCCACTTCAAACACCGCTAATCTTCCCTGCTGGCCACCTGCCAGCCAGGAGCCTCAGGCAGGTGGCCGAACCACGTCCTCCAGTCCCCTGGCTGCTGGGGATTCTAGGAAACGGAGCTTCTAATTGGATAGTCATGTAACCCAGCTGAAGATATGGATAAGAAGGAAGATCAAAGGAAGGACCTTCTTTAGCAGTCTCTGACACACCTGATCTGGAAAAAAAATTTTTTTTAAGATTTTATTTATTTTTTTTGAGAGAGAGAATGAGGAGAGAGGGGGCAGAGGGAGAGGGACAAGCAGACTTCCCGCTGAGCAGGGAGCCTGACTTGGGGCTCGATCTCCAGGTCCTGAGATCAGGAACTGAATGAAGTCAGATGCTTAACCAGGCGCCCCTGGAAATTTTTTTTAGTGGACTCAAAAATACGTATGTATATTGCTTAAGACTCTTTCTCACGCCATGCACATAGAAAAACGAGATCATTTGCCAGAAGTAGAAAATTGACCACAAAAACGAGTATCTGAAGCCAGTGTTCAGTTCTGTCTGGTCATCTTCTGTGAAAGCTCTGAGCCCAAGCCTGCCCCTGCTCTGCTCTTTTCTGTCAAAGAGGAACATCAGCGTTTGCAGCGAGAAAGACTTACAGCACCAAATAGTCTCGCTCGTTGTAGGATCTGAAAGACTGCAAGGAGAAAGGGATCGCTGTCCCCGATAAGAGGCAAGTCTGATTGCCGATGGCAAATGGAAACGTCTCGCCCACCACGCTGGCAGCCACAGGTTCTGCGGTCAGTAGATCCTGGTTTTTATTGTCTGCCCGGTGGACTCCCTAGCTGTTCCCCATGAGCAGTTGATACCCTGACTCCAAGCCTCATTTCCTTCCCGCGTAAGGGGAGAGTTCGTGTATTTTAGTACTGGGGTATTTATTGTTGGTACACGCCACGACCCCCAACACACACCCACTGCCAGGCACTCAGGCAACACTATAAACTCAGCAAATAAGCAAATACTTGCCGAGTAGCTATGGAGCTAAATACCGTTCTTGGCACGGGACACGCAGTGGTGAATGAAATAGACAATCTAGAACTGCAAATACTATGATAAACCAGCTGGGGAGGTGGGGCTGGGGAACAGTCCCTGGTGATCAAGGAAAGCCTTGGTCATGACTTTTGAGCAGAGCTGTTTCTCTCATCCGTGGTGGCGGTGCTGGGTATTGGCACAGAGATGGCTGAGGTCCCGGCTCTGACCCTGATGAATTCTTCCCCACCCCCCAAGCCCATGCGCGCCCAATTTACTTCCCCCTCACAAAAGTTGGGACTTGAGGCCAAAGGTGAGAATGCTTGAGGACAGGAGATGCCACCCAGGAGACTGATCTTGGCACGGAGACCTATTGGAGACGCAGTTTTAGAGGTTGGGACTTGAGTTCAGATCTGCCCCCCCTCCCCCCTTTCTCCTGACCTTGGGCAACGGACAGCTCCACACTCAGTGAGTGATAGGTGTGGGCCTGGAGCCAGATCTGGCCCCTCCACTTCCAGCTCTAACCTTGGGCAAGTTTCTGAAGGCTCTCCCCTGCCATTTCCATGGCAAGGGGTTCTAACAGCCCTCTTAAGGTGACGCAGAGTGTCCATTTGAGTTAATAAGATAAAAATTATGTGCCAAGTGCTCTTTAAATAACTTAGCTTTCCTGGGCCCCGTTTTACAGAGGAGTAGGCGAGGCTCTCAGAAGAGAAATCGCTTGGTCCAAGTCACCTAGTCAGGAAGTGGCTTGGGAAGATAAATAGTGATTATGGGAGGGCTTTGCTAGTCTTAAGATCCAGCATAAAATACTCGGTCCTTGAGAGTGGGGGCTGTTTCTGGCGATCAAAAGGCTGCCTTGTTCTGTCCTCAAGCACAGGAAATTCCAAGGTAGTTTTCTGTACTAGTTCCCTGTTTCTGTTCGTGGAGGGGTCCAGGTACCCAAGCAGCCTCAAGAGAAGATGGAATTGAATATCTCAACCTGTATTGTTGAGGGGGTGGGAGGTGGCTGTCACTTGGAGTGGCCTGGGCTGCTTTGGGCCTATCTGGGCATTTCCTTGGGCAGGCAGCCCTCACCCTGCCCTTGAAATGGTTCTGGCTAGGTAGCAGCCTCTCGGCGTTGTGGGCGAAATTTGGGACTGGTTAAGGGCGGAGACAGCACCGAGAACACAGGTTTCCTTGTGTTGCTGGAGAGAGGGAGGGCAGAAGGAAATAGGAGACCCCATTTCCCCCTCGGTCACTCTCTTGCTCGGAGTCCATGATGGCTGGGTCACCAGCGTTCCTCGGTGTCATCATTCTGCTGTCTGCCTTCCCGGGGCCCAGTCTCGGGGGCCACGCCATGCCCAAGCTGGCTGACCGCAAGCTGTGTGCTGATGAGGAATGCAGCTGTAAGAGTTGGGGGTTGGGGGGCCTGGGGGCTTGGGCGGCCAGCCCGTGTGGAAGGTGCTGTCATTCCCTTCTATTCCTTCCCCAGACCCCATCTCCATGGCCGTGGCCCTTCAGGACTACATGGCCCCCGACTGCCGTTTCCTGACCATACGCAGGGGCCAAGTTGTGTATGTCTTCTCCAAGCTGAAGGGCCGAGGGCGGCTCTTCTGGGGAGGCAGTGTGAGTCTTGGGAGAACAGAAGAGGAAAGGATATGGGGCTGGGGTGGGAGTACAACCTAATTTTCCACCCAAAGGGAAAATTTGAGGGGGCGGACTGAAATAGTGTGGTGGGGGTGGGGGGAGGAGGGTACTGTGATCTACTTGGTTTTTACCTTGTTGAGCAATTATGGGGCATCCACTATAGTGCCAAGCTCTGTTCCAGACCCTGAAGATACAACAGCGAATGATCCCTTTTATTCTAATGGAAGGAGACAGGCCATCCAAAAATATCCGCAAATATGTGCTCCTCTGGGAATTAATACACATTGACTGGGTGGCTACTTCGTGGAGTCAGGGAGGGCCGCCACGCAGTGACTGTAGGCTGAGATTTGAGCGACAGGGATGGAGCGAACCATCTGGATATCAGGAAGAAGAAAAGTGCTATGTTCTTCAGTAGGGACGTGTTTGCCATCTTCCCAGACCCTGGCTTTGAATTTTTCCTCTCCAGGTTCAGGGAGATTACTATGGAGATTCAGCTGCTCGCCTGGGCTATTTCCCCAGTAGTGTTGTACGTGAGGACCAGACCCTGAAACCTGGCAAAATTGATGTGAAGACAGATGTGAGTGTCTTGGGGGCTGGCAGGGATCCAGAGGCAGGACCCTGGGGTTGTGATGATGGGCAGAGATTCTCCTGCCATTGGCTCCCCGGCAGTGTAGCTGTGTGCACTGGGACAAAGTCCCTGCCTCAGTTTTCTTATCTGTAAAATGGGGAGTGACTTTTAAGTCCCTGTCAGATTGAGCAGTGCAAAGATTAAGGGGGTTCTGGGCTGATTTGCATAGCACTTGTTTGGCCAAACCTGGCCCCTGCCGCCACAGCCTTTGCTAAAACCACTAGATCCTTTGCGGTGTGACCGCTGGTTTTCTCCCCACTGTTTTCCCTTTCTCTTTTTCAGAAATGGGATTTCTACTGCCAGTGAGCTCAGCCTACCACTGTCCCTGCTGTTTTTTTCTTCCCGGCTTTATGCAAATATATTAGCCAAGTGCAAAATGCGGGTCTTTGTGGTCTTTATGGGGCGGGGGAGGGGGGGGACGGGAGGAGGTGTAACAAAGGAAATGTTTCCCCAGGCTCCTGAATTTAGCTAGTCAGCCCCCTGACTGTGGTAACGTCAGTGGTTGCTAGGCAGAGTTCCACTGACGAAAAGCTCTTTGCTCCATGCTGGGTACTGGAGGTGGGCTCCTAAGCTTAAATATCACACACAAGCAAATGAGAAGGCGGAATAACCTGGACAGCCCGGTTGCGGGTCGTAGTGTCCTCTCTAGACCTATGGGAAGGAGGACTATTGAGATTGAGCCAATCGGACCGTGAGGAAGAAGACATAAATCACAGAATAGAGGTTTTCGTGGGAGATCATCTGCAAAGGGAGGTGGGAGTTTAGTCTGCGCGTATCCCCCCCCCGCGCCCCGAGTTTTCGTCTTTCTTGCCTTTGAGGTCAGAAAGAGCGCTCGCCAGCTCAGTGTCCGCTCTTCTTCAGGGTCTTTCTGTCAATGCTGTCCGTTCCCCCTTCTTTGCAGCCATGTCCCCGCCCCCAGGCCCACTCCTACCCAATCCGGAGTCTGGACTCCGCACCCATACTCCTGACCAAATCCGTTTCTCAGCTCGGCAAGGCATCTCTGTACGGTCCCTTTCCACTTGCTCCGCCAATCGTTCGTCTTGGTCCCTCCCCCTTTGGCCCCTCCCTTCTCACGCCGCCAATCCGCGCCTTTTGCCCCGCCTCCAGGTCGTCGAGTTTGCCAATCCCTGCCTCTGGGAAGCGTGGCCTGGTATCCCGCAGCCCTAGCGGGTCGCGGCGTAGGGAGGTGGAGGCGGAAGTGGCGGCGCCGGCCCCGGGAGTAGGAAGGAGCCGGGGCTGCAGCCGGAGTGGAGCGGCTGCCAGCCGAGGAGCAGGCGCGGCCGCGGCGCCATATTGCGGCCCCAAGCGGCCGCGACCGAGTCATGGCCGAGACCTACGGTAAGGGTGGTGGGCCGAAGTCGGGATCTGGGGTCTGGGCCCAGGAAGGATGCGGCCTTCGGGGAGTGGGGCGGGGCCTTATGTGCCAGGGGGCGGGGTCTGGCTTGGGGCAGGGCCTAGTGGATGCTGGGAGGGGTTTAGTGGGTCCGAGGCTGAGCTCCATCGATCTGGGCGGAGCCTGAGGGTCTGGTGTGTGGGTTAAACAGATCTGGGGCGGGATTTGAGGGAGCCAGTCTTGATGGACCTGCGCAGGCCTTGAGGGAAAGGGTAGATCTTAATGTGTCGGGGGCGGAGCCTGAGTGGATGGGGTGGGGCTGACTGTGTGAATGGCAGGGCCGGAGGATGGTGGGCTGGGAGAACCCCGAGGGGATGGATGCTGTGGACCCTGGGACTGCTCTGGCTTAAGGGGTCTGCAGTGGGGTTGGGGATGAGTTGTCCTTGAATTAGGTGGTGGAAGGGACTAGTGGCAAGGGGTGGGGCTTAAACTTGAGCATAGGGGCTGTGCCTTGGGTAGAGGGAGGGATGGAGGGACCGATAATTGGAAAATCTGGATGGATGGATGGACGAATGGATGAAGAGGAGGTGGGAGGACAGGGTGCGGTAGAACCAGCAGCAGTTTAAGAGTAAGAAGGAGCTACAGTCCTTCAACAAGTAGGGAAAAGCTGAGGGAACAAGTGCAAAGATCCTGAGGTGGGAACCCGCTTGCCATTTTCAGGGAATAGACTGAAGGCCAGCATGGTGGGAGGTGAAGTCATGAGGAGCAAGGGCAAGCCTGTAGTCCTCAGTAAGATGGCCCTCAAGAGGCTTTAACTAGGTAATAGCCAAGCTTTTGAACTTGGGAGCCAGTTGACCTGGGTTCGAATCCCAGCTCTGCCCAGCTATGGGATCTTGGGCAAGCCAGTTAACCTTTCTGGCCTCAGTTTCCTCAGTTTACCTTCCTCATCTGGAAGATGGGGCTACTTGTTAGTATACCTCCCTCGTAGAGTTTTTCTTTTTCTTTTTTTTTTTAAGATTTTATTTATTTATTTGACAGAGAGAGAGATCACAAGTAGGCAGAAAGGCAGGCAAAGAGAGAGGGGGAAGCAGGCTCCCTGCCGAGCAGAGAGCCCGATGTGGGGCCTCGATCCCAGGTCCCTGAGATCATGACCTGAGCCGAAGGCAGAGACTTTAGCCCACTGAGCCACCCAGGTGCCCCCCTCGTAGAGTTTTTCTGAGGAATAAGTGAGCTTGCAGTAGTGAAGAATTTTAGAACTGTGTCTGTTGCGTGGTAAGCAGCGTGTAAGAATCGTCTGTTACTGTTGTTACTCTTGCTCTGTTCTTGCGTGTGTGTATTTGTCCCCTTGTAACTGTGATGGTCTCTTGGCTTCCATTTTTTGCCCTGTATCATTCTCTCCATATGGGTTTCCCTGATCTTGGCTCCATCTGCTCAGACTTCCTCTTCAAATTCCTGGTGATTGGCAGTGCAGGAACTGGCAAATCATGTCTCCTTCATCAGTTCATTGAGAATAAGTGTGAGTTTCTGCGAGTGGTCCCGGGAGCACTGAACTGTGGGCGTGGGCGTGGCGGGGGCAGGGGCAGGGCTGGTCGCAGGGACAATTCCAGTGCTGGCTGCCTAGCCCTCACCTTTGCTAGATCCTCCTTGAGCCTCAGTCACCCCAGCAACGAGAATGGTTTTGTACAGGCTGGGAAGGCCTGGGAGGACAGGGACTCTTCTGAGCCCCTGCACTGCCTCTTCTCTCCCTCCTACTCCCAGTCAAACAGGACTCCAACCACACAATCGGCGTGGAGTTTGGATCTCGGGTGGTCAACGTGGGTGGAAAGACTGTGAAGCTCCAGATTTGGGACACAGCCGGCCAGGAGCGGTTTCGGTAGGTGGGCTGGGCTTCCAAGGGAGGGGGGCAGAGGAGAGAGGAGAGAAAATGAGAGAGCGAAACAGGGAGAGAGAGAGGTGTGCAGTCACTTGGAGATCTGACACAGAGCCATTGAGAGGGCAGGCAAGGCCGAGGGAGAGAGACAGAGACTGAGTACAGGTACCTATAGCCAGAGAGAACAAGGGTCTTGGAAAGACAGCAGGGGTAGTGAGAGAAAATGAGGTTGAGAAAGAAGCAGAACGAAGGGAGAGACCCACAGACCCCAGAGAGACTGCAGTAGATCGACCCATATGGCTGGAGGGATGGAGGTTTGTGCCCAGGGAGAGGCGCCTGGGGTGGGGGTGAGGGGCAGAGGTGGAAAGGGAGAGACTGGAAGAGAGGGAAACTGGAAAAGAGATACACTCAGAAAGGGACAGAGAAAGACTGAGACTCAGAAGAAGAGCAAGGTAAGGGTGATAAAGAGACATAGAGAGAAACAGGCCAGAGCCAGAGACAGGGAGAGTGGGACAGACGGAACCACAGAGATGGAGAAATGGATGTGCGTGGCAGAGGGGAGAGAACTGTGTAGGGCTCAGCACACAGTATGTCTTCAGGAAATGGCTGCAGACAAGGTGGTCGATGCATGGAAACCCAGAGTCGGAGAAACAGAGACAGAGAGAGGAGGGACGTGAGAGAATCGAGTCCATGGAGCGGTGTGGCCCCAGGCCAGCACCTAGTAGCTGCTAAGTTAATATTGGTGTATTGATCCACTGAGCGAGAGAGACAGACAGAGGGCTAGGGCTATGTGGCTTGCTCTGGGTTTGCAGTAAGTGAATGCTTGTGGAATGATTGCCCGAGTTCGAGGGGGACCCAGACAGGTGACACGGAGATGGAGGCCGCCAGCTCCCCTGGGAACGGGGCCTCCCCGAGACGGGGCAGGAGAGGGACGAGCAGATGCAGTTGCAGAGCACTTGGTCAGGACTGAGCAAAGGGGAGATGGCAGGAAACGAGGAAGGAACGAATGCACGAGAAATCGAGAGTGAGGATGAGAGGACCAGAGCCAGAGCGACAGACAGAGATAGAGAGACCTAGGGAATGAGAGAGACACACACAGAAGAGTGACAGAAAGACACAGACCAGTGAAGACATACAGAAAGGGACACAGAGAGAGTCAAAGGCGGGGAGTGACTCCGACAGAGGCGGACTGAGAAACAACTAAGGGAGGCAGAGATTGAGGGTTGACATAGAGAGCAGCAGAGAAGGGAATTGTGGTGAGACCAGACCACTGACAGCTTTGAGGGGATGGGCCGGCAGTAATGGGGGGCCTCCGAACCACCAGTCTCTCTCCGCAGAGGGGGGCAGTCTCAGGGCAGACCCCAGCCTCGGGGGTGACTGGGTCCCCCTGGCCCCACAGGTCGGTGACGCGGAGTTACTACCGAGGGGCGGCTGGAGCCCTGCTGGTGTATGACATCACCAGGTGGGTGCACCGAGAAGGGGGAGCAGGGCCCGGGTGGGGCCCCCAGCCTGGGCCTGCCTCCCTCCTTCCTCTCTCCCTTCCCCGTAGCCGGGAGACGTACAACTCGCTGGCCGCTTGGCTGACAGACGCCCGCACGCTGGCCAGCCCCAACATCGTGGTCATCCTCTGTGGCAACAAGAAAGACCTGGACCCGGAGCGCGAGGTCACTTTCCTGGAGGCCTCCCGCTTTGCCCAGGAGAACGGTGAGGACCCTGTGGTGGGCCGGCGGGGGAGGGGGCCTCAGCAGAGAAGCAGGGGTCGGTCCCTGGAGAGCCCTCGGCACTGCCTGGACGGGGCAGCGGGCCCTGGGTTAAAAGTTGGCCTCCAAGAAGTTTTCGACAAATGCAGGCTGTTGGTGCAATGCGGCGGTTGCAAACTCCGATGGCCTGGGGAGACGGGCCTGTTTGTGAATAAGGGAGAGAGGACAGGGTAGACCCCAAGCTAGCAGGCAGTTGCCTTAGGGGCATGGACAAGACCGACAGCCACACTGAAAGGTGTGCAAGTATAAACTCATTTGAAAACTTCCGTGTTGGCCAAACATCTGCTAAACTCAGGGTCTGTCCGTGTCCCTCCAGTATGTAACCTCCAGGTTTGGAAGATGGTTTTTTGCCATCCGAAAGATGTGGGCTGGAGTCCTGGCTCTTACTTTCTGTGAGGCCTTGTCATGTGGCTAAAGGGTGGACTGTGGTGGGCCGGGGCCTGTCCTAGGCGGTGCTGGGAACACAGGGTTAAAGACTGTGGCCTCACCCTGGGCCCAGCACTCGCGGGCTCACGGTCCAGTGGGTGGAGAAGAGAGACAGGACCCTTTCCAGAGAGGTCAGGGCTGGGATAGGGGAGACACAGGGGGCTGTGGGAGCCCAGAGGGCGGGGAGGGCACCTGATCCATGCTGGGAGGTCAGGGAGGACTTTCTGGAGGAGGAGGTGTGTAGGCGGGAACCACCTCGGGAGGGGGACCCTCCATGGCAGGGCAGCAGCCTGGGCAAGGGCCTGGAGTGAGGGAAGAGGTGGAAGGCTTGAGGAGCAGAATGAGAGGTGGCCGGCCAGAGTTAAGGGGAGAGTGGGGACTGACCGAGGCCCTGTCCCCCAGAGCTGATGTTCCTGGAGACTAGCGCCCTCACGGGTGAGAACGTGGAAGAGGCTTTCCTGAAGTGTGCCCGCACCATCCTGAACAAGATCGACTCAGGTGAGGCCCCTGACTGCCCGGAGTGGGAGTGGGAGCGGAAGGCAGGGCCCAGAGGTCGCCCGGGGACCAGTCCTGACCTCTCCCCTGCCCCCCACTCCCAGGCGAGCTCGACCCGGAGAGGATGGGCTCGGGCATTCAGTACGGGGACGCCTCCCTCCGCCAGCTGCGGCAGCCTCGGAGCGCCCAGGCCGTGGCCCCTCAGCCCTGTGGCTGCTGAGACGTGCACCGAGCCAGGTGGGAGCCTGGGGCCCGGGGACGGCAGGGGTGGGGTCCCGGCCGCCAGGGAGTACGGAGCAGAGACAGAGACACAGAAAAGGAGAGGCGATGAGAGAAAGAGTGAGAAAGAGGCAAAAACAGTCGAGTGAAAGGAGCCATCGTCCTGGCCTCCGGGACGTCCTTTCCATCTTGCCACCGGCTCTCTGCCTGGGATCTCTGACCCACCCGTTCCTAATTCAGCAAATATTTATTGAGTGTCCGCTGTGTGCCATGTTCCTGTTCAAGCAGTGGGCCAGACAGACAGTCCTGCCCTTGTGGAGCCAACACGCTCTTGGGAGGAGACAGGCGATAAACAAGACACATGAGAAAATGATGTGGTAGTTAAGAAGATAAGAGCTATGGAGAAAAATGAAGGGGGGGTGAGAGGTGAGGAGTGGAGATTTTCGATGATGAGGGAAACTCACTGAAGAGGTGACATTTGAGCAGAGACCTTAAGGAGGGGTGGGGGGGTGTCATATGGGTCCCTGGGGGATGAGTGTTCTTGGCAGAGAGAACAGCCAGTGCAAAGGGCATGAGGTAGGGGCATGCCTGGCCTGGATCAGGAAGTCCACGGAGGCCAGTGTGGCTAGAGCAGAGTATTTGTGTGTATTTGGGGGGGGGAGGTAGGAGATGAGATCAGAGGTGGGGGAAAACAAATCAGATAGGGTCTTGTTGTCTATGAGGGGGTTCTGGGTTGTACGCTGGGTCGGATGGGAGCCATGGCAGGGCTCTGAGCAGAGAAGGGACAGGACCTGATTCAGGTGTTCCCAGGAGCCCTCTGGCCGCATATAGAGGAGAGGAGGGGGTCGGCAGGAGTGGTTGCTGAGAGACCAGTGAGAGACTAATGCATAGTCACGCTGAGAGACAGTGGCGGACAGGATGGGGGGGGCAGGCAGAGCAGGGACTGAGACATGGCTAGGTTTGTATCCTCCCTGGTCTCTGTCTCCAGTTTTGCCCCCTCTTGATGTAGCCACTGGGTCTTTCTAAAGCATAAATCTGATCCTGTCCCTCCCCCGTTTAAAACCACCCATGGCTCCCAGGGTCCATGGGACAGAGCCGAAGCTCCTAGCCTGGTGTTTGCCCCTGCCAGCCTCAGCTGCCTGAACTCACACCTCTCCCCACCGCTCAGGCCGCTGCAGACACCCCGAAGTTCTTCCCGTTTCTCTGGGTCTTTGTTCATGCTGTTCCCTCTGTCAGAAACACTGTTCCTTCCCTCTCTTCCCTCCTCCCCCTCCTCCAGGAAGCCTTGCTTCCCCTACGCTTGGTCCACACTCCCTGCTGGATTTGCCAGGTCCTACAGGATGAGATCCCATCCCCACCTCTTTGAGAGTGTGTATGTCCTGCCAATTTTCCCCTGTGCTTCATGCCCCCCCCACCACCTACCCCTGCTTCTAGCCATTGGCGGCTCCAGGGTGGCTGTGGGGAAAAGTGCTCAGACCTTGGATATACTTTGAAGGCAGAGCCAACATGATTTCCTGATGAATGGATATGGCATTTGAGAGAGAGGAGTCAAGGGTGAGTGTTTGGGACAGCCCTGTTTCCTTCCACGCCCCCGCATCTGCTGTGCCTCGGCCCGAACGTATCTGTCCTCCAACCTCCTTTCTTCCACCAACTGCCCCTCGTCATCTGGTCTTTGCCAAACCCTTGTCACCTTCCCAGCCGGGGTCACTACCTCTAGCCAGCTGGTCTCACAGCTGTCCCCTACTTTTGAAAGCATTTGACTTTGAACACTCGATCATTATTGTGTCTGTCTTCCCCATCTGAGAAGGGAAAGAGGTGATAGGTGAGAGATCTCAGAGCCGGGCTGCCTGGGTTTCAACTCTGACTCTGTCACTTCCTACCTGCATGACTCTGGGCAAATTATTTATGTATTTATTTATTTATTTATTTATTATTTTCTTTAAAGATTTTTATTTATTTGTTTGACAGAGAGATAGAGAGCACAAGTAGGCAGAGTGGCAGGCAGAGGGAGGGGTGGAAGCAGGCTGCCTGCTGAGCAGAGAGCCCAATGCGGGGCTCCATCCCAGGACCCTGAGATCATTACCTGAGCCAAAGTCAGCTGCTTAACCGACTGAGCCACCCAGGCGCCCTGGGCAAATTATTTAACCACTCTGGGTTCTCGGTTTCCTCACCTGTAAAATGGGGCTAATAATAGTACCTACCTCCTGTGGGTGTTGAGAAGATTAATTACATCAATTCATGTAAAGTCCTTAGCACAGGGCCTGACGCTTACTAAAGACTTGAGAAACGAGGGCTGTTTATTATTTTTGTTTTTACTATCCATTTTAAAGAGTTGGGGCTGTATAGGAATGGATGGGTGTGTATTCTTCACCTGAGGGCTTGGTATAGCGTCCGTTTCAGTTTGCCCTCAGTGAATCAAATAAGACCATGCTTTTTCAAACGTTGTTGACTGCAACCTGCAGGAGAAAATACATTTTAGACATCTCGATCTGATGCAGTTCCACACACATAAAGCTGAAACATATTTTTCTAGCACTAGTATTCTTTGTTTTTGTTTTTTTTTAACCGAGGTGAAATTCACATGGCATACATCAGCCATGAAAATGTTCCAAAACATTTTCGTTGCCCTAAGGAAACCCCACACTCATTCAGCAGTCACTCCCCATTCCCCTCAGCCTCCAACACCCACCAATCTGCTTGCTGTCTCTGTGGACCAAATACTCGTATTACTTATGATGCCCCTCTGATATCTTCTATTCTATTTTATTCTGTTTCATTGAAACATGGGCCAAGGCCCATCACACTGATTTCCCCGCCCACTAATGCAGTGCCGCACATTGAGATCACCTGGAGAGCTTTAAAAAAGTCTGATGCCTGGGCCTCACCCCAGAGATTCTGAAGTGCTTTCCGGATTTCTAGAAGCTCCCAGGTAATGCTGTCTGTAGCCGAAGCAACAACCACTAACCGAAGGTGTCTCCTCTGTTTGGAAAACACTGGAATGAGCCAGGGCGATCCAGGAACACAGAGGGACACAGAGATACAAGGGGCGGGGGGGACGTGAAATTTAGATACTGAGATACCCCTCTGCAGACTCCAGGGGTCAGCCCTCTGAGACAAACAAACAGGGAGATGCAAGTACCCTCAGAGAGACAGCCCCAAATGACCTGCGGACGAGAAACACAAAATCAGACAGTGTAGAAACTCTGGAAGAAAGAGAAAAAGGTATGGGCAGACGGACACAGATAGGAAACAGGAAGAGACCCAGAAATGAGACAGAGACACCGGCCAGGTAGACCCAGGGTCCCTTTAGTTCACCACACACTTTTTTTCCAGCTTACCCGTTCTCCAGGACCAGCCCTGCCCTTCTGGCCGGGGCCCAGACCCAGGCCCTGGGAGGCCAGGCCCCTCACCTGTCCTGGCCCCAGAGAAGCTGCCCCGCCACCTGTCCCCCTTCCCTGGCCTGGTGGGGCCTGGCTGAGGGGCAAGACTGAGCCACGGGGGAAGGGGGAACCCGTACCTGCTGCTGCTTCCTCTGTCTTGGCTAACCCCTGTCCCCCCGGAACCCCTAGCCATACTCGAAGAGTTCCCAAAGCCTGAGACCAGGGCATTTGGCCCCAGCTCCCCGCCATTGCGAGTACGTGTTATTTATTGCCTGGAGGCCTGTCCAATCCCCACTCCACCCCCATAAAGCATTGTTTACACCTGTGTCTTGGCCTCTGTTATTTTGGGGTGATGGGGAGGGAGGGGAGACAGAAGAGTTCCCTGATGGAAGAACCACGTGTCATGCATGGTGTGGGGGGATCATGTTTCCGGATTTGGATGTGGTGTGTGGGGGACACCGTGACTCAGGTGGTGGTGTGGAGGGAGTTTGTAACTGCACGTGTTGTGACAAGGCCTGCTGGAGACCTACCTGTGTAGCACTGGTGTCCTGTGCTTGTGGTGTGTGTGACAGCATCTGTAGGCATACGTGCTGATTGTGTGTGTGACACTGTTGCTTGTGACTACTTTGTGTCCTTGGTGATTGTATCCATGAGGCGGTGTCGTTTGGGACCAAGGCCAGGGAATGGAAATTCAGGCCTCCGTGTGTGTTTGATGCTGGAAGGTCCCAGGCAGTGTCTTACTGTTGCGCGTGTGACTGCGTTTATGCCCCGAGGTCTGTGTTTGTCTTGTGTGAATTTGGCACGGTTGATACAGCTGCGTGTCACCAGGAACCCTGAGTATGCCCCTGAGGACTCTGTAGGCCTTTGTGCAACCCTGACTTGTGCATACTTCAGACCAGTGTCAGACGTCAGATCAGTGTCTCTCTTTGTGTCCTGGTGAACTGACTGATACTGGCAAATTCTTTGCCAGGGACAGGTGCAGCCCCCTCAGGACACCTGCAACTTATCTGCCATCCCCAAGTCAGCACTAGCCCACCCACAGGGTAGGCCTGAGCCTCCCTGCACCCCCCTCCCTCCGGCGCCCTGGCGGTGGTGGAGGGGGCGGGGCATTTAAATGAACTAATCTGCATAGTCCTTCCAGGCTGGGTCGCCCAAAATGTTCTCAGACCAGAGGCTGTTAGACAAAAGTCTTCTTTGCGTACTCGACGTAGCTTTCCTAGGTTGCTTTATTCAGATTCCCACAACCGTCCTGAAAAGGCAGGGTGGACCGGGTCATACTGTGGCATCCCTTCCAGTCTCTTCCTCTCAGGGATGTTCCGCAGTTTTTTCCCTCCGTTATAGAAAATAAGTAAATTACTTACAATGTGTGCATTTACATACATTTCTAAACTAACTGCGCAGATATTTCTCTATCACAGTCCTATTCTGGAGCTGCGAGGAGAGGCTGACCATGTAAATAACATGATTTGCATGCCACTGTCCGGCCCGGCTACGCGTCATTCTCCGGCGCTCGGGACTTTGAGGGGTGGGCCGGCCTATGCAAATAATCATTTGCATGCCCCTCCCACGTCGCTTGGCCTAACCGCCGAACTACCCCCGACCCTTCCCGGATCCAGCCCTTTCTAACAGCTTTCCTCCTCTCCCCCATAAGGGGCGGAGTGCATATGCAAATGAACCCTCGTTGGCGACAGATCTATTTCCCCTATCTCGAGGGGGGTGTTTTGAACTTCCTTGCTCCGCCCCGCGCGGCTCGCGCCTGCGCACGCACCGTCTCCTCCGCAGGCACGGTCACGTGCCCACCGGGCGAGGCGGGGGCGGAGCGTCGCGGGAGGTGGGGGCGGGGTATGGCGCGCTGTGCGGCGCTGGGCGGCTGGCACAAACGACGGCGCCGAGGCCGGAGGAAAAAGCTCGGTGAGGAGGGCTCGGGAAGGAATCGGGCGAAGAAGGTGCTCGAGCCGGGGCGCCGGCGCGAGCCGGGCGGAGTGTGGGGGGGCGCGTGCTAGCCGGCGTGGCGGAATGTGGGGACTCCGGGGAGGGAAGGGTGGAGGTAGGGCGTGGGGGAGGGAACGCGCCGGGCACGTTGAGTGCCGGCCGTTGGGGGGGGTGGGGTGGGGGCGGAGAGCGCGCGCCGGGGGAGGGAGAGGGAGGGAGGGAGGGGGCGCGGGCTGCGAGCGGCCTCCGTCGCCTATGGCGCCCCGAGCGGGGAGGCCCGCATCGAAGGGGCTTGGGAGGGGCCGCCTTCTCCCGTCCTGTCCCCGAGTGCGTGAACCCTCCCCCGCCCTTCCCCCGTCGCCGTGGGCCCTCCTCCCGCGGCTGCCTTCCGTCTGTCTGTCTGTCTTAGGACCTCCCTTCCGTCTGGGTGTGTGTCAGCCGCCGGCAAGCTTCCTCCCTTTGGGCTTAGGTTGACCCCTCCGCCCCGTTCTGTCCGGCTGTCTCAGGCCCGCCCTCCCAGCTTCTCCCCCGTCGGTTTTTCCGTCTCTGGGGCCCCCATTCTCTTTGTGTCTGGGCTCCCCGGTTTGCTCTGTGGAGCACCCCGTTCCCGCCGTGTGTCTCTGGAATCCCCCGGCAGATCTCTCGCTCCCCGCTGCTCTAGCATTCCTTTTTAACTTCAGTTCCCCTGCGTCCTTTCTGTTTTCTGTGTGTGTCTGAGGATGCCCTCCCGCAGCCCCCACCGCACTCCTGTGTCTTTGGGTCATCTCCCCAGCTTCACTCCTCCGGCTGCTTCCCTCGCTGCCTCCTCTCTCCTTGATCGCCCCCCCCCAATTCCTATGGTCTTGTCCCCAGTGTGCCCTCGGGTTTTGGGGGACTGTGTGGCCAACTCTGTCTTCCTCCCTATTGCCCCTGCCACCCCTCACCCAACCTCATTCTGGCTCTTCTCACATTCCTTTTTTTCCTCTTTCCCCCTTCAGCCACCCTGACGGGTCCTTTCCTAAGGCCCTAGGGGCAGCAGAGGACTTGGGGACCAGCGAGCACCCCCAGGGCACAAGAAGAGCCTCTGCCGCCTGCCCTGCCTCACCCTGCCCTACGCCAGGCTCAGCTGCCCCAGCCCCCGGCTGCATCAAGTGGAGGAGGCGGAGGCGGAGGAGGGTGGCACCATGGGCCCGGGCCGTGCCCTCCATGCCCGGGGGATGAAGACGCTGCTGCCATGGACAGCCCGTGCCAGCCGCAGCCCCTGAGTCAGGCTCTCCCTCAGTTGCCTGGTTCTGTGTCAGAGCCCTTGGAGCCTGGTCGGGCCAGGATGGGGGTGGAGAGTTACTTGCCCTGTCCCCTGCTACCCTCCTACCACCGCCCAGGAGCACCTGGTGAGGCCTCCGCAGGGAGTGGGACCCCCAGGGCCACAGCCACCTCCACAACAGCCAGCCCCCTGCGGGAGGGCTTTGGCGGGCAGGATGGTGGTGAGCTGCGCCCGCTGCAGAGTGAGGGCGCTGCAGCACTGGTCACCAAGGGGTGCCAGCGACTGGCGGCCCAGGGAGCCCGGCCCGAGGCCCCCAAACGGAAGTGGGCAGAGGATGGTGGGGATGCCCCAGCACCCAGCAAGCGGTCCTGGGCCAGGCAGGAGAACCAGGAGGCAGAGGCTGAAGGGGAGGGCAGCATGGGTTGCAGCAGTGGCAATGGCGAGGCCAGCGCGGGGCCGAGGGAGGAGGTGCTGCCCACTGCGCCCGAGCGCCTGGCCCTGGACTATATCGTGCCCTGCATGCGGTACTACGGCATCTGTGTCAAGGACAGCTTCCTGGGAGCGGCACTGGGTGGCTGCGTGCTGGCCGAGGTGGAGGCCCTGAAGCGGAGCGGGCGCCTGCGTGACGGGCAGCTGGTGAGCCAGCGGGCTATCCCACCACGCAGCATTCGTGGGGACCAGATTGCCTGGGTGGAAGGCCATGAGCCCAGCTGCCGAAGCATCGGGGTCCTCATGGCCCACGTGGACGCTGTGATCCGCCATTGCGCCGGGCGCCTGGGTGGCTACGTCATCAACGGGCGCACCAAGGTAAGGCCGCAAGGGCCTTGTGTGGAGGGGCCCCCAGCGCCTGCCTGCGGGGAGTCTGGTGCTCTGAGTATCGGTGCCCTTGGAGATAGGCTTCTGGGGTCACAGAGAGACGCAGGCAGCACCGATGGAGTGAGTGTCCGTGCTGGAGTTGGATTTGGGCTCTCCCTCCCTGTGGGGACTTAGGGGGTCTGTGCGTTTTTTCTCCCCCATTTGCCTTTCTTTTCATCCATCCCTGTCTTGTCTGTCCTTTCAGTAGCCTGTCTCTGGTCTGTCCAGTCTCCCAGGCAGGAGAAGCAGGAGGCAGAGTGGGGAGGGTGGCAGCGGGGAGGCCCGTGCCAGGCGCTGCCCGCGCGCTCGGGCAGCTGGACTGCGTTGTACGCCCTGTGCCATACTGTGGCATCCGTGGCCCGGACAGCTTCCTGGGTGCCTGTGTGCTGCCCTGGGGCGGGGCGGGGGTGGGGGGTCTTGTCCTTCATCTTTCCTGTGCTTCCCCATCCTGCTGTCTATCCTGTATCCTTTCTGTCTGTCCGTCACTGTATTTTTGTCCGTTCTGACCTTTTCCTTTGATTTCTCTGTTTTGTGTCTCTTCTTGTTTCCTTTTTTTCTTGTTTTACAGTAGTTTTTTTTTTTTTTTTGGAACCTGGGCTTTTTTGAGAATTTGCTAAAACCACAGATCCTTTTTTAGGAAAAATGCTCATTTGTCTAGTTTACAGGCAGTCATCAGCACCTCCTGAGCCTCTGGCTGCCCATTTGAAAACCTAGGTCAGGAGCTCTCCACAAGACAGTGGTCTGTTGGGCCTTTCTGGCCTTCTGATACAATAATTCTCTTCATAGAGGGGTGAGAGGGCTCTGGCCTTGAGTCCAAGGCAAGTGTCATTTGGCCAAGGCCCCCGTAGGGAGTGCCTACTGCACACCAGTGATTCCTGGCTGATGGCAGGGCTGTTTGCTTCCCTCCGGGCATGAGGCTGTGCTCCTGATGTCTCCTCCCTCCTCCCTCTGATCCCATCTTGGGTTCTGCCTCTGTGCAGCTTCTGTCTCCGGCTGGAGCTGGCTCAGGGACCCAGGCTCCCTCGGGCCGAGGCCAGCATCCTCCCCGTCCAGCTAGGACTTGTCCTACTTCTCCCTCCCTCCCGTTACTTGATAGCTGGAGAGTCAGAGGAGGCCGTTCCCTGGGCTCTACTCTGCAGGCAGGAGTGAGTGATAAGAGGGTCTCCCTGGCCACAACGGACTCAGCATCTTCACCCCAGGTCACGCATCCTCGTAGGAGGGAGTTTGAGGGGAGACCGGGAGAGCTGAATGGCCCAGGGCAGCACGCTTTCCTCAGCCTGTTTGCTTAGCCACAGGATAGGAAAATCAACTAGTTAAGTCCCCAGCTAGTCTCTGGCAGTTTTAGGAGGAGAGGGCAAAGTAGAGAGAGCAGATGTCTTCCCCTTTGGTGCTTTGGATGTGGTTGGGGCCAGTGCCCTGGCTAAGATTGGGGGCTGAGGCGATTGGGACTATTTTAGCTGTGGGTGACTTCTGTTGTCCTGGGAGGTAAAGACAAACCTGGCTAGACTGAGATGGGAGCAGGGAGCGAACCCAGTCCCTGGAGTTCCTCTCAGACCCCGCCCCTTCCTCTGGTGAGACACCTGCTCCGGGCTTCCCCACCTTCCAACGAGCGATCTCTGGACTCCCTCCCCAGGCCCTGAAATAAGAGTGTGGGGTGCAGAGGCGGGTGGTCACAGAGGTGGTGGGGGCACAGATTACCAGTGTGGCTAGGGCCAGCCACAACCTGCCTGTTGGTCATTCCCGAATGGAGCTCCTATGTTCTGTTCTCCTAGCTGTCTCTAGTCCCTCTGCTCTGCTGACCTGCAGGTGGGAGAGAGTTGACTCCCGCTGGCATCAAGGACAACCATAGGGGACCACAGGGAAGGCCTGGCTGGCTTGGTTGCCCCTTTAAGAGCAGCTTGGAGGTGGGGCCTGCTGTCATTGGCTCAGTCCCCAGTTTGCCTGACTCTGTATGTGTGTGTGGTATGGGTGTTGGGGCTTTGGGCACATTGTCACCAATAGCCTTGAATTCTTTAGTCTCCTGGCTCTGATGCTCGCTGCTCCTTCTCTCAGATGGGAGGGTGAGGAGCAGGATTTCATGTCATTCTGCTTCTTGTCCCTTTCCCTTGTGGGGCAGGAAATAGGTGCTTCTCTGGGGCCAGAAGATACCCCCTCCCCACCAAGGGGTGTATGTGGAGGGATTGGTGGGAGTTTAAAGGGCCTGTTTCTGTGCCTAGGCTTCATGCATGCCTTCCCTTCCACACCAGAATACAGACACTGTCCCTGCCTGCACGGTGTGAGACCCTGTGTGAGGGCGTGCAGGGCAGGACGCGGTGGAGGCCCCGAGACCCAGAGCAGTGCTTTCTGTAAGCAGCTACTGCCTGGGCACTAGGGAGACGTGCCTGGCCCCAGGGGCTTCCACAGGACTATCTCTTGGACCAGTACTAGGTAAACAAGCACCTGGACGGATCTCACATCTCCAGAGGAGTGGCATGGAAAATCAGCAGAGATGCCTTCAGCTAAAATACTCAAGGTGCCCTTTGATCTGAGATGCGAATAACAAGGAGCACTCGGGGAGGTGTGTTCCAGGCAGGGGGAGAGGCCTCATGGGTGAACTTGGCCTGGTCAGAGAGCAGTTAGGAGGCCTGAGAGGTTGGAGCAGAGTGAAGGCAGTAGTAGTTGAGATTGGTGGCCTTGGAGGCTGAGGCTGTGAAAATACGGAATTGATGTTTTGTATTTTCTTGGGACGTGGTGGGGGCTCTTGAAGGGATCTGAGCAGTGAAGAGCTGGAGGAAAGGATCTCTGGCTGCTGTGTAGAGAGAGACTGTGGGCAAGAGGCTGCAGCCCTGGACTCCTCTCCCTACCCTTGTGCACAATCTTTGCTTGGATTCTCTCTGGGGAGGGCTTGCCCATCCTTCATCGGTGATTCACTGATTGCAGGTCCCCCGGGCATAGCCACGTTCTTTTCTCCCAGTGAGGTGGTTGCTCAGAGCCCTGACCCGTTTGCAGGGAGTGAATAGTGCAAAGAAGGTTGTTCTCCTGAACCCCGGGGGCTGTGGGGGCCCAGTGTGACACTGTGCCCCAGTGCCTCCGGAGAGAAGCGTGGCTCTCCACTGCCGGGTGGCCTCCCCCGGCTGCGGCCTCCTTCCCAGGGTGGGTGCTCTGGTGCTTCGGGTACACACACGTTTAGTGCAGAGCCGCTCATGCTGGGGGAGCCCTGGGAGTACCGTGTTGGAAGAAGGCTGAGGATTGAGTCAGGCGGGCCTGCCCGGGAGCGCTAGGCCAGCCTCCTGTTTGGGCAGCAGATGCCCATCTCTTTGATCAGGAATGTTTATCCTAGGGCTGTTTTTCGGGGCTGTGGCCCACAGGTGTAGCGGAGCGCTAGCGGGGAGCAGCAGGTGGCGGTGTCTGGCCTGGAATGAGTGCGGGTCAAGGTGGCGAGACAGATGGTCCATGAGCTGTAGGGTCTGCACACCAGTGCTCCCCTGTTTGCCTCGTGCAGCCCTCCTGAGTGGCTTTGGGCGAAGGGTAGGACAGGGACTCTTTTTTAAATGTCATTTCAGCCTGTGATTTGGCTTTCCGTCACGTGGCAGGCACCGTGCTTGGTGCCGTCCCAAATATTTGTCTTCCTCAATTCCCACAACTGCCTCTGAAGTAGTTTATCAGCGCCGGTTCACGGATGAGGAACCTGAGACAGGAAGCATCGTCTCCCACCCGATGTTCCTGCTGGGGTGGCAGCACTGGACCTTGAACCTGGGAGTTAGGTCTGGAGGAACTCGTGGACCCCTTCCCTTGATCCACATCTACTTTTCTGTCGGCTCCCTGACGAGAAACAGGCCGAGGCCTCCACATAGTCAAGGGAGACGACAGCCACCAGGGAGAGGAGGTCAGAACCCTGTGGCTAGATCTCTACACACAGAAGCCAAGGTCTGTGGGGGTCAGGAATTGCCAGGTCTGTAAACAGAGGAGGTGTTTATTAGTTTATTGAATGGATGAGGCCTTTGAGGCCCTTCCCGGTGATGGGACTGTCAGGGGCTACCCAGCAGGTTATCCTTGGAGTAGGGACTAGAGCTCAGGTTCTAGTCACACTTGGGGTTTTGGTACTTGTTTATGTGTGTAGGAAACACAATTTATTTAGTGGGGATTCTTTGTAGTCAAGGGCAGCAGTTCTCAACATTGCTGTTCTAAACATTACAGTTATTTGGGGAACCTTTAAAAATTCCAGGCTCTGGGTGCCTGGGTAGCTCAGTGGGTTAAAGCCTCTACCTTCGGCTCAGGTCATGATCTCACGGTCCTGGGATCGAGCCCCACATCGGGCTCTCTGCTCAGCGGGGAGCCTGCTTCCCCCTGTCTGCCTGCCTTTCTGCCTACTTGTGATCTCTCTCTCTCTTTCTGTCACATAAATAAATAAATAATAAAAATTCCAGGCTCCACATTAGAACAAGTATTTCTGAACCTCTGAGATGGGCCTGGGCATCAGCATCCCCGATGATTCCATGCTGAAGCCAAGGTCAAGAACCCCTGGTGCAGGGCCGTGAGGCCACATCCGTCCATACCAGAAACACGTAAATTGGTTTTATTCTGAAAGGTCTGGTGGGGGGCGGGGGGTCAGGTTATCTTTAAAAAATAAAACGCTCAGTTAGTCATCGAGCCCCGTCTGGGTGCCAGCCTCTGGCCACGTGTGTGTAGGGAGCGGGCTATCGAGGCCCAAAGGCTGAGGTTTCTGGTAGATGGTGCCTTGGCTGACAAAAAAGAAAGTCTGGGGGCTGGAGTCCTTGGAGGAGTCTGGGGAGAGACAAGGGGCCGGGAGGGTTGAGAAAGAGGAGGTAATGACTGCTTCCCCAAATATCCCTGCCTCGCCCCGTAAGCCCACTCCCGTCTGTCTCTGCCAGGCCATGGTGGCGTGTTACCCGGGCAACGGACTGGGGTACGTGAGGCATGTCGACAATCCCCACGGCGATGGGCGCTGCATCACCTGTATCTATTACCTGAATCAGAACTGGGATGTCAAGGTAGGGGGTGGGGGGTGAGGGTTGGGGGTGGGAGTGAGGGATGAGGCAGCTGCATCCACTCCATTTTGTGCTCCCAGCTCAGCTTCTGGCATTCTCCGGTTCCTCTTCCCGGCCCACAGCGGGGCAGTGCAGTGCGGCCCGCTCTTCCTGGGCAATGGCACCTCCTTGTCTCCAGCTGACCGGGTGGTGGCAGCACCCCCCATCCCATTTCCTGTCTCTAGGAGCTGCCTGCCCGGCTCCATGGTGATGCAGACTCTGGCTGTCATTCACTGTGAGAGCCTGAGTGCTGGGAGGGAGTGATGTGTGCGGCTGCCACCCAGAGCGCAGGCTCCAGGGGGCAGGGAGTGCAAGGCAGCAGCTCCAGGCTCGACCGGTCGGCTCTCGCCTCATCCTCTGGCCTGCCCTCAGGTGCATGGCGGCCTGCTGCAGATCTTCCCCGAGGGCCGGCCTGTGGTTGCCAACATCGAGCCCCTCTTCGATCGGTTGCTCATTTTCTGGTCTGATCGGCGGAACCCCCACGAGGTGAAACCAGCCTATGCCACCAGGTACGACCAGTGTTTGTGGGGACGAGCTCAGGTACCCTGCTCTGTGCCAACAAAGTCAGACCCCGGGAGTGGCTGGGAGGTGCAGCGCTGGGAGGGGCCTGGGTGGGAACGGAACCAGGCTCACAAGGGTGAACTGCGGGGTCATTGTGGATGTGGTGGCTGGAACTGAAGGAGAGTGATCGCTAACTGCCCTTCGGGGCCGCTCTGGTCCCCAGGTACGCCATCACTGTCTGGTATTTTGATGCTAAGGAGCGGGCAGCAGCCAAAGACAAGTATCAGCTAGGTACCTGCTTCCCAAATGGCATCCCCTGTCTCAAGCCCTTCCAATTCCATGTACCTCACAAGGCCTCAAGTCCCCTTATCCACCTCAGTCTCTTCCTAAATTTTGCGACTCCTTCGTTTCTCCCCTCTGCCCGTCTTCCCTAGACAGCCCTCTCTCCTGGAACCCCAGCATGCGGTCCTCTCCTCCATCTTCCCACGTTCTTCTCGGCCTCTGGGTCCCTTCCCTGATGACTCCCTGTCTCCTCTCATCTCACCCCTAGCATCTGGACAGAAAGGTGTTCAAGTACCTGTGTCACAGCCAACCACGCCCACCTAGTGGCCAGTCCCAGAGCTGCATGGACAGACAGCCTGCCCTGACTTCGGGAGAGCCTTCGGCCCCGTGCTGCTGGCCCAGCAGCCCACCAGGCGCGGCGCCTGCTCCTTTTCTGCCACTGCTGCTGCTTCCAGCTTTGCCTCTGTCCTGCCTGGTGTGGAGAGCTCCCTCGGACACTGAGGACCAAGGAGGAGGAGAGACGTCTGCTGCCCTGCGATGGGGGCCGGGGTTGTGACCTGGGCCGGGGCCAGCATCGGGAGCTGCCGTCGCTGGAGCTGGGGCCCTGCGGCTCGCCCTGTCTGGCTGCGCTCCTCTCAGACGTGCAGAGTTGGAAGGAGGGATTGCCACCTCCCGCCAGGATGCAGGATCGAGGGTTGGGGACGTCATGGCCTCTTACTGGCAAAGGTTTGTTGGGGGGACAGTATCCCCAAGCCCCCCCGACTCCTCCAGCCTGGAATGTGAAGTGACTCCCCAACCCCCATGGCCATGGCACCTTCTGGACTAGGCTGCCACTGCATGGGCAGGAGAGAAGGTGCTGGGAGGAGCATGGGCGTGAAGAGTCCTGTCAGCCAAGAAAGAAATAAAAGTTTACCTCAGAGCTGCAAACATCTGATTCGCCCCCTCTCTCTTGCTGGTAAGGAGACTCGTCTGTGTGCAGTTCGGGGCCTTTATTGACCGAAGGGGGTGGGGAGGTCCGGGAGCCAGTGAGCAGAGGGCGGCCAGGCCTGACTCAGCGGGCCACCAGCTGGAGCTGGAAGGCTGCGGGGATGTTGCCCAGACCCGTGCGCTGCGGGGTGAGGTCGATGTCGGTGGGGCTCCCCGCAGGGAGGGGGGAGAACCGCTGGAGGATGGTGGTGAAGAAGAGGAAGATCTCTGATTGCGCCAGGCCCGCGCCCAGGCACATCCGCTTTCCTGAGGGCACAGGGATGCAGGGTGGGAACCAAGCACCCCGGCGCCTGCCCAGCCTTGTCCCCTCCCTTCCTGGCCCAGACCTGGGGCAAAGGGCATGAAGGCATCGTTGCTTTGGAAGTTGCCCTTGTCATCCAGGAAGTTGGTGGGGTTGAAGCAGTCTGGGTCTCTGAACCGGGTGGGGTCCCGGTGTGAAGACATGAGCAGAGGAATCACAAAGGTACCCTGGGGGAAGGGCGTGCACAGGGGTTACCCTGCGGACGTGGTTAGTCATCCAAGACCCCATTTAAAAGCCAGGGGGAAGGTGGGCCTATTTTCCCTACTCCCAGGGCTTTGTGACTCGGCATTGCAGCTGCTCAGGGCTGATTTCAGCTGTAGGTGCTCCCAGGCCTGCACAGAATCCCCATGCTTGGGCACCTTGGGCAGAAAGTAGCCCCGCAGGCGGGTGTTGCGGGTGAGCGCACGGGGCAGCCCCAGTGGCAGCACACTGATGAAGCGCTGGATCTCGTGCAGCACGGCGTTGGTGTAGGGCAGGTACTCGCGGTCCTCCAGCCTCGGCGTGCGCGTCCGCCCTACCACGGCATCCAGCTCGGCCTGCACTTTGGCTGGGGTGGGCAGAGGCTGTGAGCTGCGCACACCCTGGTCCTCAGCCATCCCCACACCCTAGCCGCCTCACCCCAGGCTTTCCAGCTCCCGGACCTGCCACCTCAGGGTACTTAAGCAGAATGAGGAGCCCGTAGCGCAGAGTGGTGCTCGTGGTCTCGTTGCCGCCGAAGAAAAGGCTGTGCGTCGTCATCACCAACGTCTCCTCCTGGAAATGGCTCTCTGGGTTTTCCTGTTCCTGCGGACAGAGACCGGTGCTGCGGCTGCCTGGCACCTCCTGGTGGGCGGCATGGGCAGAGTTTAGGGTAGCAGGGGCCTGCACCTTATTCATCTGATCCAGAAAGCAATCGATGAAATCGCGGGGCTCCCCAGGCTGCTGCGTCTGCTGGTGTCGCTTGATTTGCTCGGAGATGAAGACCTGAAGCTTCCTGAAGTTTCGAAAGATTCGGTGGTGCGGGCCCGGGAGCCAGTCAAGGAGGGAGGGGAAAATGTTGTACATCTAGGGGGACAAGACCACAGCAGGACCTTGAACAAGTCCACTAGTTCCCGTGCAGGGAGACTGCACCAGGACTTTGATGTTCTAAGTTCTAGAACTCTTCCCTTCCAAGACTCTAAGACTCGATCTAATGATCCAAGGTTGGTAGGTCTATGAACCCTAGGTTTGGCATAGGAGGAAGGGACTGAGTCTGGCCCTCTCACCTCGCCCCATCTGGAACTCATGATGCGGAAGTTGTCATGGAAGAGGTCCAGGAGCCTCAGGAACTCTGGGTCCTCATAGCCATAGCGGTTCCCGAAGACCACCGAACAGGTAACGTTAGATACAGCATTATCTAGTAGCCGTCGGGGGTTGAACGGCGCTCCTGAGAGGGGGAACAGGACGGGGTCTTTTCGAGGTGGCTAGGCTTACTGACTTCCTTCCACCACAAATGCCTTCCTGCCCCCGCCCCCACCTTGCTTTTTAAAGATTTTATTTTTAATCTACACCAAACCTGGGGCTGGAACCTACAGCCCCGATGGGCAGTCGCTAGCTCTACCTACTGAGCTAGCCAGGCGCCCCCCCTCCCTGCCCCTTCTTGATCTTTGGCCACAGCCGCAAAAAGCCCCTCTCATTTCCCAGGCCGCACCAATGGTGGCTTGAAATTCGCCAAGCAGACAAGCCGCCTCCTCCAGGACGCGCTCCTCTATGGTCCGCGTTCCCAGCCCGAACTCCTTCAGTGCTCCCAGTGCAAAATTGCGCAGCGTCCGCCAGCACCGCCCATTAGAAAACACGATGCCTAGGGGAGGGGCAGAGAAGGGGCGGGCCAGGGAGTTAGCCACGCCCCAGCCTGGTCCTGTCCGGTTTTGGAGCCGGCTTCCTCGCAACCCTTCAATCCTGCTGCTTTCCAGACCTCTTGGTTGCAACCCCAGCCTTCTCGGCCCTACCACGAGTTGGCCCCACCACTGCTGGTCTCGATCCCCGACCAGCGCTTGCTCTCTCTGGCTTGGGCTCTTGGACTCTTCTCTTCCTTCTATTGGCTGCACCAGGAACCAGCCCCCCCCCATTCGGCCCCCACAATTTAGCTCCGCCCCAGCTTCTCGCTCTTTGCCTTCATTGGCCTTCTCATTCGGCCCCGCCCCATCTCCCCGGCCCCTCCCTTTATCGCTCAAATTGGGTGGTCCAGGCGAGCACTTCCGCCGCTTGGGACTCACCGTTTCCGCGAGTGAAGCGTTGGAAAACTGCCATGGGCCCGCGGCCGGAGAAGGCGTCCGCCCGCAGCACTAATGCGTCCCGCAGCGCTGAGTAGCCGCACAGCACCACTGCAGGGCGCGGGCCCAGCCGCACTGTGAACACTGGGCCCCAGCGGCCAGAGAGCTACGCGGAGCGGGTGCTCAGTGGGTCCCGGTCGGGGCTCCTGACCCCCTCCTCCACCCTAGAGCCCCCGCCCCCAGCTCCCTCTTCCTTCCGACCCAGGAGTCCCCATCTCATCCCTTCATTACTGACCGAGGAGATCAGATTCCCACCTCCTTCCTCCGCAGGAGTCCAGGCCCCCAGCTCCCTCTTCCCTCTGGATCTGCAAGACCAGAGCCCGAGCCCTCTGCACCCTCAGAACTAGGCGTCTGGATCCTCAGTAGTCTCCTCTCCACCTTGAACCGGGAGACCAGACCTCTCGGCACCCCTTCCCCCCACCCCCCGCCCGCGACCTGACTCCTCACTCTAGGCTCCTCCTCCCGGGTGACCCCGGAGTGGGGGGAGTGGAGGTGGGCTGGGGACGGAGGGAGGGATCCCCGGGCGATTCTACCAGGAACCAGGAACTCAGGCCCACAGCCCCTCTCCTCTCAAGCAGATATCCAGGCTCCCAGCTTCCACCCCTAGTCTCCTTCTTTCCTAGAACACGGGACTCCAGGTCCCTCAACCCTCCTCAGGACTCACGGGGTCAGAGCCCTCAACTGTCTTCATTCAGAGAACCAGGACTTCCAGCCCCCTAACCCACTGTCGGGGGCTACCTCCATGAGCGCTCGGTCCAGGCGTCCAGACTCCAGCTGCAGCAGGTTCCCCAGCAGTGGGAGTGGCGTAGGCCCGGGGGGTAGGGCCCCCAGAGTCTGAGTGCCCTGGGCACCCCAACCCCGCCTGGCTAGGGCCAGCAGCAGGAGCAGCAGCAGCAGTAGCGCTGTGACGCCCGCGAACATCGTGCCCTCTCTCCTCCATGCCTGCCCCCCCTTGCCTTTATTTGATTCCCTTTGGGTCTTGGGTGGAGCTGGGGCGGATACCGGGAGTGGGAGAGGTGGAAGAGGTGGGCGTCTCCAGGCCGCTCATTTCGCAGATTCCTCCACCCAAGATCTCTGCCCAGCCCCCCAGCTCCCCAGCTCTGTAGCTGTTGTGCCAGGCACAGCCTGCCCTATTTGGCGGCTTCGTTGCACTAGCGTTTCTGTGTGACTACACCTGCCCGACAGGTGCACGCTACTGAGCCTTTGGGTCCTCGGGGTCCATCTTCCTCGGCCCGCAGCTGTGCATTTCTGAATCCCTTGGCCGCCTTGGGGCCCGTGACCCCCTGAATGCTGTACCTTTTAATTTCTGATTCTTATATACATTCTGACTTCCAAATACGCTTCCAAAAACACCCCCGGTGATATACCCACTAGCCTGGCCCTCCTGTGCCCTGTGCTTGTGATCCCTGGGGCCAGGCACCTGAGCCCTTGTCACTTCCATACCCTTGCTCTTGGAACCGTGTATGCTGCACCCGTGAACTGTTCAGGAAGGCGGCCCACCCTCCCCCGAACCCTGCCTGGCCGGATCCAGCCTTCCGCCAGGTGCCTGGCACAGGGCCCAGACCTGGGGAGACCGTGGGGGCGGCGCAGCATCTGGGACTGGCCTTGTCTCTGGGAGCGTCTCTCAGGGTCTCTGTCTTCTCTGTTTATCTTTGTTTCATCTCTCAGCATCTTCCTCTGTGTTTCTCTGTTCATCTCTCTCTCTCTTTCTGTTCTTGTCTGTATCCCTCTCAGTTTCTCTTTCCCTTCATCTCCCCCTTCCCTGTCTCCCTGCCCTCTGTCTCTGCCCTGGTCTCCCGACCTGTCAACCTGTCATGTCAGACTTTCTCCGTAGGCTCTCCTAAAACAGTGCTCAGCACACGGTGGGTGCTCAGCAAACGTTTGTAGAGCAAATGCATGACTCTCTATTCCGATTACTGTTTCTGTTTTTAACTCAGACTGTATTGTCCTCCGTCTTTGTCTTTTGCCGGGTCCTTGTGACTGTCTCTCTCCTTGTCTATGTCTGTGTCTCATCTTTTAAGGCTCCTGTCTCTAGTTCCCTTTTCCTTCTGCTCTCAGATTTCTGTCTCTCTTCATCTCTGTTCCTCTTAGTTTCTAGCTCTGCTTTAGAATCTCCTTGTCTACCTTTCTCTGGGAAGCTGTCTCTTCCTTCCTGTCAGTTCCTCCCCTTCTCTCTGTCTCACTCCCAGTCTTGGTTTTCAGGATCTCTCCCGTCTGTCTCTCTGCATCTCTCTGTCTCTCCTATCTCTCTCCATCTCTTTTTTTAGTACTCCCATGTGTTTCTCTTTGCTGTCTCTTCCCTGGGCTACCTCCTTTCTTCCTCAGGACCTCGGAGTCTCTCCCTCCCTCTCTCCACCTCCCTGTCCCTGCCTGGGCCCTTGGGGCAGACTCTGTGGTAGGCCGGTGGTGGGAACAGCGTGGGGATTAAGGAGCCGACATCTGGTGTGGGGACCGCCTATAAGTCTCAGCAGAGCGCGTCCCAGCTTCTGGATGGCCTTGGGGAGACCCTGTTTAGGGTAGGCTCACCCGGGCCACCTCTGCCCATGGCTGGGGGCCAGCACCACTGTGCCTGACTCCGGCCCTGGCTCCATAGAGCTGAAGATGCCCGGTTCATTGAGAAAAGCTTCTGTCAGCAGGATGTCAGGCTGACAAATCCAGCCCCAGGTTGGGAGGCCCCATGCCCGGAACTGCTATCCCCACCCCAAAGGGAGGAATTGAAAGACAAAGGAATACTCTGAATAGCCCTACTTCTCCCCTTCATCGGGTTTTTTTTTTTTTAAGGTTTTATTTGTTTATTTGACACAGAGAGACACAGCAAGAGAGGGAAACAAGCGAGGGAGGCGGGGAGTGGGAGAGGGAGAAGCAGGCTTCCCGCGGAGCAGGGAGTCAGATGCAGGGCTCAATCCCAGGACTCTGGGATCATGACCTGAGCCCAAGGCAGAGGCTTAATGACTGAGCCACCCAGGCACCCCCCTCCCCCTTCATCGTTCTTCCTCTCTGACCTTCTCTGGCCATTTCTGTTACTTTCTTTATCTCTCCTCTTCTGTCTGTCTCCCATTTCTCTGTCCCTGTACCCTCTGCTTTCCTCTGTGTCTCTGACTTGTGCTGTGGAAGGGAGCAGTGTTGGAGCCCAAGTTCTGTTCCCAGCCCTGCCCACTTCCGGCCGTGTGATCTTGGCCAAGTCATTTCAGCTCTCCAAGTCTCTAAAGGTGTATAATGTGGGACGCTTGGGTGGCTCAGTCCATTGAGTGTCTGTCTTCTGCTCAGGTCATGATGGAAGGGTCCTGGGATCAAGCCCGACGTCAGGCTCCCTGCTCAGCAGGGAGCCTGCTTCTCCCTCTCCTCCCTGTTCATGTTCTTTCTCATTGTCTCTCTCTCTCTCAAATAAATAGATAACATCTTTTAAAAAGTGTATAATGCTTCTTTGTCTTATAGGGAGTTTTAAATGGCGCTTAATAAATAGGAAACACAGTGTATTAGTGTTATTTCTCAGTCTCTGTGTCTGTCTCCCGGTCCCTCCCGTTCTCCCTGCTTCCACCTTCGTCTCTGTACGGCACCCTGCTTCTCTTGCAGACCCGTTCTGCGTATCTCTAGGCTTCTGTCTTTTTCTCTGCCTTGGTTTCTCTGCCTCTCTGTCGTCAGGCCGTCGTCCAGCTCTTACCCCAGGAAATAATTTCTCCCAATTTCTAGCCACTCTAAGGGCGAGGGTAGAACTAGTTAGTTCGGTGCCTCCTTTGCAGCCAGACATTCCTTCTCCTCATGCTAGGGGGCTGCCCTCCTCCCTGTAATTCAGCTCAGGCAGGTTTGAATCGTTTATAAAGATACTTTGCTAGAAAATAATAATAATAAAAAAAAAACAGCCCCCAAAAGGGCGCGCAATCGAAAAAGGCAAACTCTTCCCCTTCCCCTTGCGCTTCTCTGCTTCTCGGGGCGCAGACCAGGGGATGGGGACTAGAGGATGGGCAGGCGGCAGGCACAGGTGCGGGGGAGCAAGCGTGAGAGCGAGCGGGAGGGGGGGCACAGCGGAACGACCAGGGGGACGGAGCCAGCCCCAGAGCGGAGCTCGCGGCTTACGCGCGAAATCGGGAAGGGCGCGGCGTCAGCGCGTGCGCAGGCGCAGCTCGAAAGGCCGCGGTAAGTTGCCGAGCCCGGAGCTGAGCGGCGTCAGGTCGATGTCCTCGGGCGCCCCCAGCGGCTGCAGCGAGAAGCTCTGCAGGATGGCGGTGAGGTAGAGGAAGAGCTCCATGCGCGCCAGCGACTCGCCCAGGCACAGTCGGCGACCTGCGGGGGTGGGAGGGTGCGGAGCAGCGGAGAGATGAGATGGGGTGAGGGGCTCCAGTTGCAAATTCTCGGACAAAAGCATACGAAGCTAATGATTGCGGACGTCACAGAGCCAGCCTGTCTAAAGGTCTGGGAAAGATGCTTTAAGTAAATCCGGGGCCAAAAAGGATCTGGCCGATACAAGGACAAGTTCATGGATTCGAATTCCGACTCTGCTGTTACTAATTCTGTGATCTTGGGCGAGCCAGAAACTGGGGAAATAAATGAAACCCCCAGAAATGGGGATGGTAAAATAAAATAAATAAGAAATAAAATAAATTCAGGATGATAGTAGTGCCTCATTAGATTGTTGTGAATGGTAAATGCAGGTAAAGAAATGAGAATATAATGCCATGTAGGGCATACTGCGTGTCATATGTTACTCTAGGCACTATACTGATACTAATTTAATCCCAACAATTCCAAGAGACAGGGCTTGGAATTCTATCATTCTCCATTTTATAGATGTGGAAGTTGAGGCATAGAGAGGTGTAGTAACATACTCAAGACCGCTATAGCTAGGAAATGGGGTCTGGCTGGAAAACCTAACTCTTAGCCACCACTCTAATAAGTCTTAAAAGTAGCGCTTGGCACGCAGTAGGCAATATGGTAAGTGACTTACTATTATTCCTCCCTCATCCTTTTTATTTCTGCTACTGGGTTAAACAGGAAAGATTTTTTTCAGCAGGATAAAGACCAAAGCCAAGAAAACTAGAACTGCTCACCTGCGCCACCTAGTGGAGAGACTGACGGTGACCACTTCCAAGCTGAATTAATATCCTGCCTCCCCACCTCCCTCCGCAAAGATTTTAGCCATTATCTGCCTATAGGAACAGAGTTGGGAGGGAGACCAAATGTCTCCGCACATCCAAAGTTGAGGATGCGGTGGGATGAAGAAACGAGAGGGTTTGGAGAGTGGAATGAGGAATGTAGGTAGGAATATGGGGCCCCAAAGATCCTGACTCTTGCCCCCATGGCTCTCACCAGCTGAGAAAGGCATGAAGGCAGGGTTCTTCTTGAAGGACTGATTGGCATCCAGGAAATGCTCGGGGTTGAATTCCTGGGGCGTCAGGAACTGGCTGGGGTCATAGTGGACTGTGTTAAGGAGGGTGATGATATCCGTGCCCTGTGTGGGTGGTGAGGCAGAATCAGTGGTGGTACAAGATCTGGGAGATTCTCAAGCTGAAATTTCCACTCCACAGGGCTGGAGGTCCCAGGGACTTGATAAAGGGGCCCGGACTCCAACAGGGATTCAGGAAATGTGTGTTGCTCTCTGGGGTTCCAAGTGATGGGTGCTGGAAGCTGTGTTGACAGGGATGGGGGATACCTGCCCTTGTCAGAGGAGATTTGGGGTTTCTAGGAATAGGGTAAGTTCTTTCAGAAGTGTTTAGGTACAGGGGGTCCCCAGGATGAAGTCTTAGACCCTGGGGATGCTCTAGAGGGATCCTAGGAAGGGGAACTGTCACGGGGAAGGGTCTGAGATTCAGTCCATTACAGTACTGAATGGGTCCTGGGAAGGGGCTGAGGTTCTGGATTTAAGAGCTTCAGATGTCTGTTGCTAGGACTTGGGATGCCAGTCACTAAGGCCCCGGATACTGATGGCTAGGGCCCGGGATCCTCCTCGCTAGAGACCCGGATGCCATTGGCAAGTCTGGGATGCCTCTTCCTAGAGTGACAGACTTCCATTGCCAGATGCCCAGCACACCTTGGGTATCAGGAAGCCGCGAAAGACTGTGTCCCTAGTGACGCGGTGCGGCAGGTTCATGGGGAGGATGTCTGCGAAGCGCTGCACCTCGTGGATCACCGCATCTGTATAAGGCATGGCCGCGCGGTCCTCCAGCTCCGGCAGCCGCGCGCGACCCACCACGCGGTCGATCTCCTCCTGTACGCGCGCTGGAGGTGGAGGGGATAACGTTAGTCAAGCGGACCAGTGGGCTCGACTGGGCTGGGCAGAGGCGTGTGCATGTGTGGGCGGGGTCCAGCCAACGCTTCCCCGTAGGGACGCCGTTACAGAGGTGCCTGTGATGGTTAGCAGGAGCCTCGAAGGGAAGGGTTGGTTTGGGAGACGTAGCTGAGGGCGAAAATTTGGTTGGTGTAAGGGCCAACCAAATTTTGGGGTTGTGCGGGGGTTGTGCGGGCGGGGCTTAGGGGCTGCCTGGAATCCAGGTCCCCGATGGGACTGCGGGCGCTGTTCGAGGCCTGCAGTGGGTCGAGTGGGTGAGTTGTGCGAAAGCCGGGAGAGATCAGGTGTGGGGCAGTGCCGGAATCCAGGGTTCCGGGATCCAGACCGTGCTGTGTGGGCGGGTGGCCAGACTGTGAGGGTCAGACGGATGTTTCCTGGCTGGCCCTGCGGGTGAGGCTCGGGGCCAGGCTCTAGCCGACTGTGAGATTGGGACTCTGCGGCCGGACGCGTGCTGTGTGGTCAGGGTCAGGGGTGGACCGCAAAGCGAGACCAGGAGGGCGGGGTCCAGGTTCCGGCAGACTTTGTGGACCGCGGGAGCCATGGGGATGACGTCGGCCTCGGTGTGGGTCTGTGGGCTTGGCTGGGGTGGGGGGTGCGTCTCAGGCGTAAACCGGAGGTCTGGGCTGTCTGGGATGCTGGGCGGGGCCGTGCCCATTGGTTGTGGGCGGGGCTTAGAAATAGGCGAGTTGAGGCTCGTGGGGCACGAGTGCGGAGCAGGTGTGCCCCGCGGCACTGCGTGCAGGATCCCCGGACCAGGCTTGGGGCGCGCGCACCTTGCACTTTTGGGTACTTCATGAGCACAAGGAAGGCGTGGCGCAGCGTCGTGCCCACAGTCTCGGTGCCGCCAAAGAGCAGGTTATGTGTGGTCATCAGCAGGGTATCCATGTGGAAGTGGCTGTGCGGGTCCTGCTTCTCCTGCGGGGGTTGAAAGGTGGGGAGATGAGCCCGGGGCCGGAAGATCCCGCCCGGACACTGACCACAGGCTCGGAGTCTGTGCGACCCGCTCCCCCCATTTGTGCGCGACTCCTGCTGGGTGTGTCCGTTCAGTCCCTCCTCTGTTTAACTTTCTTTCCCCGCGGAAGCTGGGGAGCGCCGAAGGGCCGGGGAGAGAAAAATCTCTGCCGCAGGGCCCACGATTAACAGATCCTTAAGGACTTCTTAACGAGCCGTTAATTGGCGATGGGCCCCGAGTGGCTCCGGGCTCCAGCCGAGCCGGCCCAGGTGTTCCAACTTCACTCGCCAGTGGTAGGGAGATCATCCTCAAACCCGCTCAACCCGGGATCCTTGTTGGTTTGCGGCGGGGGCAGCAGGTCAGACCAGAGATGAGACGTCCAGCCCAGGCTTACTTGTGCCATCTTGTTGAGGAAGCAATCAATGAAGTCCCGGGGAGCGCTGGGGTCGAGGGAGTCCTGGTGGTCGCGGACGCTGCGGGCGATGAGGTCCTTCATGCGCTCGTAGTTTTGGAAAAGGCGTCGGTGCGGCCCGGGTACCCAGTCCAGGAGGCTCGGAAAGATGTTGTACAACTGGGGATGAGGGAGAGTCGGAGGGGTTTGGAGGATCAGGTAGCGCGCGCGTATGTGTGTGTGTGTGTGTGTGTGTGTGTGTGTGTGTGGTTGGGGGGGGTTGCCAGTGAGGTCGGGGTGGAGCAGATTGGCACGGGCGGGGGTCTTTTGGGTCAGCCGGGTTCTGGAGAGACCAAGGTGGGGCGCGGGCTCCGGGTGTCTGTGGCAACTGGGTGGGGAGATCGACCTCGGCTGCACCGCGCGGTGCGACGCGGGGGCGGAGCCAGACGGGAAGGGGCGGGGCCAGGCAGAGTCCATCACATCCTCTCCCCGCCCGCTGTTTCCCCTTTCGCAGGCCTGGATGAACCCCAACCCTGTCCCACCCGAACTAGGCGTCCTGACCTCTCCCCAGGGGCCGCTCATGATTTGGAAGTTGTCATTGATGAGGCGGATAATGGTGAGCAGACGCTCATCGTCGTAGTCAAAGCGGCTGCCGAAGATCACAGAGCAGATAATGTTGGACACGGAGCGGCTGAGCACAAACGTGGGGTCGAAGGCCTTGCCTGAGAGTGAGGGGCGGAGTGGGTCGGGGGGTGCATTGCAAGGACTCTCCCGCGAGTCCTTGGCAACACGCCAGGCAGGACAGAACCCACAACTTCCTTCCGCACAATGACACCACCACCCAACGGAACAGGCTACTCTTCACGATTCAACACACAGCACACACCACACAAAACAACATATACACAATATACAACACAATACGATATTGCACCAGCGTCTGACAACACTAGGACCTCACCCAGCAATGGCACAGCGACACAACACCTGATACCCAATGATCCGATGACCGAACAGATGGCAGAAAATAACACATTAGCCATCACAACACAATATGGCCCAGGAAGCCGAGTCTGGCGTTAGATCGACATAGTTTGGGTTTTGGTCTTGGTGTGGCTCAGTCTTGGTGTGGCTGGGACAAACCGACTGCCCTTTCCTGAGCCTCGGTTTTCTCGCCTGTAAAATGGGCTTGATGACAGTCTTCTGGTGGAACTGTCGTAAGGAGTCAGTGAAAGTGTGGCTGGCTAAGGGCCTGGCCCATCTTGAGCCCGTATGACCCACGGGGGGTGTGGTAGGCAGAATAATGCCCCCCCCCCAAATGTCCACGTCCGCATCTCAAAGAGCCTGTGAACCCATGATTAAGTTAAGGATTTTGAGACAGGGGGAGTATTCTGGTTTATCCACGTGGGCCTCCTGTAATCAAAAGGGAGGCAGAAGGATCTGAGTAAGGAAAGGTGATGCGTTGGTGGAGAGAGAGGGAGAAAGAGAAGAGAGGGAGAGATTTTGGAAGATGCTATGTTGCTGGCTTTGAAGGTAGGGGAAGGGGCCACCAGGCAAGGATGCAGGGCGCCCTCTAGAGGCTGGAAAAGGCAAGGGAACGGATTCTCCCCTAGAGCTTCCAGGAGCCTGCCCTGCCAACCCATTTTAGGTTTATGGATTTCCAGAACTGTAAGAGAGTATGTGTTGCTTTAAGTCAATAAGTTTGTGGCTTTTTTTTTTAAAGTAGCAGCCATAGTAAACTAACTCAGGCAGTCATTATTCCTTTATTTACATCATATCATTTAATCCCTGAAGCATCATAGGCCACATTTTGCTCCCTCTCCCCAACCCCAAAAGCCAGCAAGATTTGGAGATCAGGGTAGAGGGCTGTTTACCTCTCTGCTTCAGTTGCTTCTCCTGTAAATTGGGGTTTATAATAGGATCTCCTTCTTAGGTTTGGGTGATTGTTCAAGAAGATAATATACACAAAGTTCTTGGGACAGCGCTGGTGTATGATAGGACCGCGTAAGTGTTGGTTACTTTTATTTTTTATTTTTTAAGTAGGCTCCACGCCCAGCGTGGAGCTCAATGAAGAGCTTGAACTCACAACCCGGAGATCAAGACCTGAGCTGAGATCAAGAGTCAGATCCCTAACCCACTGAGCTACTCGGGTGCCCCAAGTGTTGGTTATTTTAAGTTTGTTTGTTTTTTTCACGGGCGGGCATCTTTGACCTGGGTTCACATCCTAGCTCTGCCACTTCCTGGCATGGGACTTAACCTTTCTGGGCCTCAGGTTTATCGCTTGTAATAACTTCCCAGGGTTTCAGTGCCTCTGTCTCCTCCTCTGCTTCTCCCTCTGCCCCTCCCCCCTCTCGTGCTTTCTCTCTCGCGCTCTCAAATAAATAGAATCTTAAAATAAAAATCTTTTATTTTATTTTATTTATTTATTTGACAGAGAGAAAGAGATCACAAGTAGACAGAGAGGCAGGCAGAGGGAGAGGGGGAAGCAGGCTCCCCGCCGAGCAGAGAGCCCCATGCGGAGCTCCATCCCAGGACCCTGAGATCATGACCTGAGCCTAAGGCAGAGGCTTAACCCACTGAGCCACCCAGGCGCCCAAAATTAAAATCTTTCCTCTAAAAAAATACCACACAGAGGGGGCGCCTGGGTGGCTCAGTGGGTTAAGTGGTGGACTCTTGGTTTCCGCTCAGGTCAAGATCTCAGGGTGGGGCGATCAAGCCCTCTGTGGGTACCCGCACTCAGCAGGGAGTCGGCTTGAAGATTCTCTCCTTCTGCCCCTCCCTGCCCACTCTCTCTCCCTCCCTCTCTCTCTGATAAATAAATCTTGAAAAAACAAAAAACAAACAAACAAACAAAAACATGCCACAGAGACAGCCCAACAGAGCGTTCACCACGTAACCTATCCGGTCGCCCCACCTCCAGGAACCCCGCACGGGAAGCCGACCCACCTCCAGGGGGCGCCACTCTCACTGCAGCGGGGAGCCTCCAAGGGTTTTGAGTTCGCGTCTACACTATCAGGCAGTCCTGACCGCTAAGTAGGATGAGTGTGATTTACGGGTATCTACTAACGTTCGGGGACCCCAACCTTCAGTTTTCCTTAGCTCTGCCAGCAGGAAGCTCCCTTCCTCCAGGATCCGCTCCTCAATGCTCCTCTTCCCCATCCCGAAGTTCCGCAGAATCTGGACAGAGAACCTCCTCAGGACCTTCCACCGGTCCCCGTTGGAGAAGGCGATGCCTGGAGAGAGGGGAGGGGCCAGCTCAACTGATGACTCGTCCCCAAGACTACTGCCAGCCAAGGCCCCTTTCCTGATGTCTGCTGGGAGTGAGACTGAGAATTTGGGATCTACCCCCTCCTGGGAAGTCTTACCCAACCCTCCAGGCTGGGTCAGGTGCCAGCCCTTGCTGGCTCTCCCTCCCTGCCTGGCTCAGGTGTTTCCTCTGGGCTCCCACAGTTTCCCTGGCAACCCCCAACCCAGCCCTGACCGCTGTAGGTGGTCATAGTCTGTGGATGGGGCTACAGTAGGCTAAGGTCTCTGATGTGTTTATCTCTGATTTCCCTGGAGCATGCAGAGAACTAGATGCTAAAGAAGAAAAAATCTCAGTGATTGCCTTGTATTTTCTGCATTATCTCATTGACTTGTAACAACTTTCCCACGCTAGCCGACTCAGGGTCGGAGAGAGGAAGCCACTTGTCCAAGCCACCTGTACCTGGACAGGTGAGGTCATAAGATCAAGCCCAGGAAGGGGATATGAAGGTGGAAAGTGTATTCAATACACAATAGGTGGGTTTTTGCCTTTTTTTTTTTTTTTTTAGATTTTATTTATTTACTTGACAGAGAGAGTACAAGCAGGGGGAGTGAGAGAGGGAGAAGCAGGCTTCCCACCAAGCAGGGAGCCCGATGCGGGGCTCAATCTCAGGACCCTGGGATCATGGCCTGAGCTGAAGGCAGACGCTTAACCGACTGAGCCACCCAGGCGCCCCTGGGTTTTTGCTTTTAACCAGAGCTCTTTACTTCCAAATTCTGGAGCAGGTGGGACCCATCTAGTCAAGGAGACAGGGGAGAGCCCTCGGGCTTTTTAGGGGGAGAAGAATAGTCCAAGGAGCAAGTCTCCAGGATCTCCTTTTCAACCAGAGCAACTTTCTGCCAACTTACTCTTTCTCTCTCTCCTTTGTCATTTACTGGGCCCTGTCATATGGCTTCCTTTGAATAAGAGATTAATGTAAAAAAGAAAGAAAGAAAACCCACAAGACTAGGTGATTTCCAAACATAAGGAGGAGAGAATATTGAGATAGAAGAGGTTTGGAGTTGATGTGAGTTGCTGGATGGGCGGATCTGGGTTTGGATTGGGATGGGGATCACAATGGAGGATGAAGGGGGATTTATGGGACTCATGATAAATTGGATTTGAGGTCACTGATGGGAATGGAGTTGTGTAGAATGGGAAGGACTGGTAGACTGGGGTTGAGCTTGGGCTTGGGCTTGGGTAGATATGTGCCAGGGTTGGTTTTGGTGATGGTAGTCTGATTACGGTTGAAAATGGAACCAGGGACTGAAAACCTCAATAGGTAATCGAGATGGAAGATAGGTAGGGTGGGGGAGAAAAATGATGGTGGAGTTCAGTTTGACCGAAGGGCTGAGATGGGGTTGATAACAGATTTTAACGTGGGGACTGGGAGAGGGTTCATAATGGGAATGGAGGGAGGGAGGGAGATGAATCAGTGTTGCAGATAAAGATGAAGTTGAGGTTGGAATGGGGAACATGGAGGTAGGGTTGATGAGGACTGGGTTGAGGTGGGCAACATGGGCCGGGCCAGATAATTTGGCCACTTGACTGAGATGGAAATCTGATGATGTGGTTAGGCTAGAGGTAGGGATTGGGCTGAGAATGGGGTTGGAATTGGATGGAAGTGGGTATTGGTGTGGAAGTACATTTCAAGATGGTGGTGGGATGCGGGATGGGGAAGGTGGACCAGACTCTACCTAGACTAGCACCGTCCGGTTCCATCCTAGCAAGTGTCGTTGGTGAGATCAGTAGCCCTGAGTGTCACTAAAATTGGGAGGACAATCTCCTACCCTTATCCCCTCCCTCAGTGTGGAATGAGTTGGGGCGGAGAAGATGGGGGGCAGGCTTACCATTGCCCTTAGTGAAGTTGAAAAAGACAGGGTAGTCACCACGGCCACTAAAATCCTCCCCCTGGTCCACAAGAGCCTCCTTCACAGCCTGGTACCCGCTGAGGACCACCACTTGTCTGGGCCCCAGGTGCACCGTGTACGCACAGCCGTACTCCTTGCTCAGCTGGGGGTAGGAAGACAGACGTCACAGGGGCATCTGGGGCCCTGAGACCCCCTTCCCCAGCTCCTCCCCCCTCCTCCAATCCTAGGTCCTTGCACCTTGGTGAGAGAGGTCAGCATGTCTTGGGAGCGAAGCTGCAGCAGGTTTCCCAGGAATGGGAGTGGCCTGGGGCCTGGGGGCAACCGGCCCTTGCCCCTTGAACTGAGGATCAGGAACAGACTGATGAGAGCCAGGAGCCCGAGCAAGACGGCCATGCTCAGACTGTCCATGGTGAAAGCAGCTGCAGGCATCTGGGGGGCAGAGTGGGAAAGGGCAGGACTGGGAAGGGCGTGGGATCCCTTCACTCGGCATCTCCTGGGACTTGCCTTCCCCAGGCCCTAGAAGTGGGGGCAGGCGCAGAGAAGAAAGGAGGCAGGGCCAGGGAAAGGCCAGGGGATGAGGGAAGAGAAATGAGGAGGAGGAGAGGGAGGGAGAGAGGGCACACACGGAGAACGGCAGACGACAGAGGCAGAGACGGTCAAAATACAGAGAGACCGACAGTAAGAGAGACAGCAACAAAATAGAGACGGAGAGAGACACGTGGAAATAATGAGGGATACGGAAAAACCAAGTGAGATATCTGAGCATCTATAGATGTCCGCCTATCATCTCTCTCTGTCCGTCAATCATCAGCTATCATGACACCAAATCTCACACAGAGACAGAGATAAGAGGGCCAGAGACAGACAAATGAAGACACAGAGCTAGAGAAAGACAGAAGAGAGAGATGGAGAGACACACACACACACACACACGGAACATTAGACAGAGACACGCAGGGACAGAGACCAAGACAGACTGAGACAGAGAAGGGAGCAGAAGCAGAAGCGGAGGGAAAAGAATCAGGGGTTCTGAGCCCAGGGGCTCGGTGCGCAGAGAGACGCCCCCTGCTGGACAAACAGCGGTACTGAGGCGCTGGTGCGCAGCCCCGCTGCGGGCTCTAAAACCTGGTCGCAGGAACGAACACAGAGCCGGAGAAAGCCCCAGAAAGACAAGCCCAGGGACCTCGAGGAGCCTCGGAGGAGATGACAGGGGAGATCCCAGGCAGTCTTAGCGACAGGCAGACGGAGCCGGTGACCCCTCTCTTGAGAGCCATCCTCCTCTGTGACCCGCCCCTGGCCCTTTACCTGCTGAGCTTCCGGGGCAGCGGAAGTGTGATCTGCTCCGGGTCCGAGCCCTGCAGCTCTGCGGATGCCTGGGGGGGTGGGCGCTGCCCTTAAATCATCTCTGTCCACACCTCCTGTCCCCCGCCCCGAGTTTTCCCAATGACTTTTAATCCCTTCCATTTGCTTGCTTTACCTCGCGGGTGGCTCGGGGCCCGCAGCCAGCTGGAGCGATGCCTCCGGTGGCCGCCACCCCCTTGGGAGCCCTCCAGTGGCCTCTTTGAGGCTGACCCCGGCTCTCCTTACTGTGGTCAATAGCGGCCTGTGCCCTGGAGTAGGGCAAAATCTTTTCCATTTTTTTCTTTTAAGATTGTATTTATTTATTGGGGGGGGGGGCGTGAGAGGGGAGAAGGGGAGAGAGGGAGAGAATATCTGAAGCAGGCTCCGCGCGCAGCGTGAGCTTGATGCTGGCCTCCGGCTCATGACCCTGAGCCGAAATTAAGAGTTAGAGGCTTACCTCACTGAGCCATCCAGGTGCCCCCAAATTTTCCTTTTTCTTTTCTTTCTTTCTTTCTTTTTTTTTTCTTTCCTTCTTTCTTTCTTTTTTTTTTTTTTTTTTTTGTCATTCGGGTCTGGTTTTGGGTCTGATCTGGGGTTTCGGGGCTCGGCAAAATGAGCCAGGGATTGGGGCAGGGTCTTTTTGGTGCTTGGGGCACTTTGCTGTTTCTCTGGGTTCAAGTTCATTTCTGCCCCTCACTGGTCATGTGACCCCAGGCAAGTTCCTTTCTGTTTTGGGCTGGAGTTCTCCCATTCTCTGTCTCTCGTGGTTTGTCTCTGAAATCCTGGGTATCTCACTTTGCTTCTGCCTCTAGATCTTTTGGTCTCTATGTCTCTGTCTCTCTTGTTCTCTCACCCTCTGCCTTTCTGGGTCTCTAACCTCTGTTCCATCTCTAATTCTCACTGTGCTTTTTCTCTTTCTCTCTGCTTCCCTCTCCCTGTAAGTCTTTCTCAGTCACCGTCTCTTCTTGCCTCTCTGGGAGTCTCTCTCTCACGCCTCCATGAGTCAGACTACAGTGGGCAGGAAGGAAGTGGGCTGAGGTTGTGGGAGGATTTGGGGGAAGTGGAGAATGGACCTCAGATTAGGCTTTGGTGTTTGTTTTTAAGATTTAATTAATTAATTAATTAATTAATTAATTTGAGAGAGAGAGAGATCACAAGTAGGCAGAGAGGCAGGCAGAGAGAGAGGGGGAAGCAGGCTCCCCACTGAGCAGAGAGCCCGATGCGGGGCTCGATCCCAGGACCCTGAGATCATGACCTGAGCCGAAGGCAGAGGCTTCAACCCACTGAGCCACCCAGGTGCCCCAGATTTTATTTTATTTTAGAGAGAGAGCAGAGAGAATGCGAGTGGGGCAGGGAGGGGCAGAGGGAGAGGGAGAAAAAGAATCCCAAGCAGGATCCACACTCAGCGTGGAGCCTGATGTGGGGCTCAATCTCACAACCCTGAGATCATGATCTGAGCCAGAATCAAGAGTCTGATGCTTAACTGACTGAGCCACCCAGGTGCCCCGAAGGATTTTATTTTTAAGTAATCTCTATACTCAACGTGGGACTCGAACTCATAACCCCGAGGTCAAGAGTCTCATGCTCTCCCAATCGAGCCAGCCGGCACCCCTGGACCTCAGGTTCGAACAACTCCCCGGGTGCCTTCTGCCTACACAGTCTTCCCCCTGCTCTCCTCCGCCCCACCAGCTCTGTCTGCTCCGGATTCCTGCCCCAGACACTGGCCAGGTCAGAAGGGCATGTTGCAAAAGTCTGGATCTAGGCTAGGACTTCAGTCCTAGGAGTTAGGGTAAGGGAGAGAGCCCCTGAGGTCAAGGGTCTGGGAAGCTAGGTGGAAGTGTGGGTGCCTCCATGGGTCCGTGGGTATACACCGTGTTTGCCTTTCCCATGGAGGTGAGGGAGGAAGTGCTCGAAGATCCTGGGGAACTTGACACTCCAGGTCCCAGGCACGTGGTAGGATGGAGGTGGGGCCCATGCTCTTGTTTAAGTCCCAGAGAGACTGGTTAGGGCGGGTCCTGGAAGAAGGGTGAAGGCTTGATTATGGGATTATATATCTCCAGTTTCCCTTGGCATCTACTCCTACTTCTGGGGGGAAGGGGCAGGAATGAATCCATCTGGAGCCTATAAGTTACTTTTCCTTGCCCCTAGAACTGGGTTGAGAGGGTCCTGATGGGACTGCCTCACTGGGGAACCTGGCATTCATGAGATGGGGTTTTAAGGGGCTTCGAGTTCTTCTTGTAGTCTGACTTCCTCTCCTGCTAGAAAGAAAATATGGGGTAGAGAGGGCTGTGTTGTAGGGTTTCTCAACCTTGGTACTATTGACGTTTGGGCTGGATAATTCTTTGTGTGCGTGTGGGGGGGGGGCTATCCTGTGCATAGTAGGATGTTTAGCCATATGTCTAGTCTCTACCCATCTCTCTGATGCCTAAACTGAAATTAGAGGTTGACCTAGATGCAAGCTAGATGGTTCTAAGAGGTTCCAGGAGTGGCCTCGCTTTTTGCCTATAAGCCATTCTACTGTGAAGGGGGCTCAGGGCAAGGTTACGCAGGAGTGGTCAATAACCACGACATCAAAGAGCTGTGGTTTAGGGTAATTAATGAGGGAAATGATGTTAAAGAGTTTCAGAAGCCCCTTTTATTATCTGATTAAAAGCTCTCATGCGGTGGAAAGATACCAAGGAAGATTAAAAACGGCAGGTATCTGAAGAGTCTTTTAAAAAGCTATAAATTTTGGGGCACCTGGGTGGCTCAGTCGGTTGAGCGTCTGCATTCGGCTGAGGTCACGATCCCAGGGTCCTGGGATCGAGCCCCACGTCGGGCTCCCTGTTCAGCGGGAAGCCTGCTTCTCTCTCTCCCACTCCCCCTGCTTGTGTTCCCTCTCTTGCTGTCTCTCTCTTTGTCAAATCAATCAATCAATCTTTAAAAAACTTATAAATTTTGAAATATGTTCTGAAGTGCAGAGAAGTTGCAGAGTACAGAGAAGTTTTCCTTACCAATCACCTAGCTTTCTCTCACGAGAACATCTTGCAAAATCATGGGACGATGAGCCAAACTAAGACATAAGCATGGGTACAACACTACTGACTACAGATTTCATTTGGGTTTATCAGTTCTTCCATGAATGTCCTTTTTCTATTCCAAGATGTCATGTAGAATCTCACATTGTGTTTAGTATTTGTGTCTTCTGAGGCTCCTCCAATTTATGATTATAAGTTCCCCATTGTATATTCTTAGAATGCATATTATTTAAAATCTATTTATTGAAGTAATCTCTATACCCCATGTGGGACTCTTGAACTCATGACCCCGAGATCAAGAGTCACATGGTACAATTCCCCTCCCCCGACCAAGCCAGACAGTAAAGTTTTAGAATGCAGATTTTTTTTTTAAAGATTTTATTTATTTATTTATTTGACAGAGAGAGAGAGAGAGAGATCACAAGTAGGCAGAGAGGCAGGCAGAGAGAGGGGGGAAGCAGGCTCCCCGCTGAGCAGAGAGCCCGATGCGGGGCTTGATCCCAGGACCCTGAGATCATGACCTGAGCCGAAGGCAGAGGCTTTAACCCACTGAGCCACCCAGGCGCCCCTCACATGGTTTTAGAAGAGAACTTTGAGTCAACCAAGTGTTTATCTTCTAACCAAATCCTCCCAACTGTCTTTGAAAATCCAGAGCCGTGTCCTTTGGGGGTCCTCCATCCCCACTCCCTAACACACAGCATTCAGTATGGATGGCATATTGGACGGCATTCATGTCAATTCCTCAACCTTTCCTGACCCTGAGACTTTAAAAATGTACCAGTCAATTAATTTGCTGAATGTGCCACCCATTCTTTCAGGAAGAGTTGGAGATATTGGGCAGTCTCAAATTTACAAAGTCATGAACTGGAGAGAAAGGAGACTAAAGGGCAGACAGAGGAGGGGTAAAGAACAAGATTAAAAGTTTCAGTAGGAAAAGTTTTTGCAACTGCTTGGCATGGGCACTGCCCGGCAGCCTTTGATAGTAGGTATGACTGTGCCAGAACCTAGTGGGTGATTGCCAGAGTTAGAGCTGCTGATTTTTTTTTAAAACAGATTTTATTTATTTATTTGATAGAGAGAGAGTGTGCGCACAAGCAGGAGGAGCAGCAGAGGGAGAGGGAGAAGCAGATTCCCTGCTGAGCAGGGAGCCCAATGTGGGGCTCGATCCCAGGACGCCAGGATCATGACCCGAGTCGAAGGCAGACACTTAACCAACTGAGCCACCCAGGCGACCTAGAGCTGCTGATTGGTTAAACGAATGAAATGAATTCCTGTCACATGCTTTCTAAGTACCGTTTGCTTGGAGGTCAAGGAATAGGGAGAGTTTGGGGAGAGATGTCCTGGCATGAGCTTCATCGTCCTGTGGTGGAAAGGAACTCCTTACAGGCCCCCCACTCCTCTGCATGGCCGACGAGACTTTTTTTCAGAACCTCTCACCTGGACAGCACCATTCGGTGTCGGAAACCCAGTGGGCTGCTCTGCGCAGAAGCCATACTGGGTGCCGTGTGTTGGGGAGTGAGGATGGGGGACACCAAAGGACACAACTCTGGATTTTCACAGGAATCAGAAGTTGGGAGGACCTGGTTATGAGATAAGCCTTGTCTAATACCATGTGAAACAGGATTTTTAAAAACCTACAATCTAAGAATATCCAATGGTGAAAAGACAGTCTCTTGAAATGGCATTGGGAATACTGGACAGCTACATGCAAAAGAATGAAACTGGACCACTTTCTTAAACCATACTCAAAAATAAACTCAAAATGGATTAGGACCCCCAACTTGAGACCCAAAATCATAAAACTCCTAGAAGAAAACATAGGCAGTAATCTCTTTGATATCTGCTTTAGCAGTATTTTTCTAGGTATATCTCCTTAGACAAAGGATACAAAAGCAAAAATAAACTATTGAGATTATACGAAAATAAAAAGCTTTTGCACAGTGAAGAAAACCAACAAAACAGCAAAGAAAATCAACAAAACAAAAAGGCAACCTACTGTATAGGAAAAGATATTTGCAAATGATATATCCGATGAGGGGTTAACATCCAAAATAGATAAAGTATTTATACAACTGAACACCAAAAAAGCAAGCAATCTGATAAAAAAAAAATGGGCAGAGGACCCGAACAGACATTTTTCCAAAGAATGTCTTCTTTGGCCAATAGACCCATGAAAAGATGCTCAACATCACTCATCATCAGGGAAATGCAAATCAAAACAACAATGAGGGGGGCCTGACTGACTCGGTTGGAAGAACATGTGACTCTTCATCTCGGGGTCGTGAGTTCGAGCCCCATGTTGGGTGTAGAGATTACTTAAATAAATAAAATGTAAAAAAAAAAATCAAAAGACCCATAAACACAGGGGATGGATTGTTCCCAGAGGAAGGAGGGCGAAGGGCTGGGTGGAGGGGAGTTGGAGGTACGGGGATGAAAGGTACAGCACAGGCAATACGGTCAATGGTATCATGTTGGCATAAAAACATGCTGCATTCACCACTCTGTGGCACCCCTGAACTAATGTCGCATTGTGTGCCAACTATCGCATTGTGTGCCAACTTCAATTAAAAAAAATAATCTGCATGCTGGGTTTAGCTCCACAGACTGCCTTCTCCCTTCTTCGAACTCATCTGCACGGCTCACGCCTTCGTTCAGATCTCTAATCAAATTCTCTTCCTTACAGAAGCCTTTCTGATCACCTTACGGGAAATGGGCACCTCCATCCCTCTGCAGAGTGAATTGCTGTATCTTCTTGAGGCGCCCGCTGCTCCCCGATGTCAGGATATATGTGTGTTTATCTATATGCAGCCTCTGCCCTCCTGGAAAGTGACAAGAGGGCAGGACCTGAGCTGTCAGTTTGCTGCTGTGTCCGCGGCGCTTGGCTCATAGTAGGTGCTCAAGGAACGTTTAGAGTGAACCAACAGACGTTATAGAGGCATGGATTCCAGAATCAGACGGACCTGGGCATGAATCCCAGCTCTGCCTCGTCCTTTCCCTGTGTCCTGGATACGTGAGCCACAGTGACCTCCTCTGACAAACGGGATTATAGGTCTCTCTGTACCATCGGGCTTTCGAGAGAGCTCTGTGAACTCAAGCGTGTCACATGCTTGGCAGAGCCCCTACAGTGTAAAAACCTGGCATCTGAGAACTCACTGTTCTTAATGTCCTTCCTGGACCTCCCAAAGCCCAGGTAAAGGTGCACAGATATCTTCTTCCCAGGCGGGGCACTGATGAAAAGAAGTGTGTGTGGGGGGGAGAATCCCAAATCGGAGGCTGAGATGGTTTGTGGCAGCATCAGCTTACAGCTGCGTCGTGCCCCGGTCCTGACCCTTTCCTGAGTTGGTGGCAGGGGAGGGGAGGGGTGGCGGTGGAGCAAAATGAAACCTCCTGTTCTACCAGGGGGGTCCATGCAGCTCTGAGAGCCTACTGCCGTCCCAGGAGAGGTTAAGAAAGGGTTTGCATCATTGCATTCTAGAACCTGAGAATCCCAAGCCCTCTCTATCAACATGAATATCAGAATTCCTGCAGGAAAAGAAGAAATTGCTCCCACTGCCACCAAATCCTTTGCTTGACTACTTCCTATCCGTCTGCATGGTGGAGTGCCTCGTGGTACTCTCTCCCCCTCCTCGGTTCCCGGGCACAGGGAGCTGCCTGCAGAAAAGAGGGGTCACATCCGTCCAGAGCCTTCTGCATTTCAACCCTGGGGACTCACAGACACGGCCCTTCATTATCCCTTGGCATGCAAAGGGTGAAGGGCGGTGGGAACGTGGCTTCCTTATCCAGTCCTAGACCTGGAGAGTTGACCTGGGGTTCAAAGCAGAGATGGGGGAGCCGAGGAAGTAAGGGCAGACGGAGCAGAAGGGGATGGACCCTCTCCTCCTGGAGGCAGGCGAGAACTCGGCATGACCCAGTTGCCCTAGGAAGAGCAATGAGTGGAGAACGAGCCAAGGAGAAGGTGGAAGAAGGTCCCAGGCAGACTCAACCAACCACAGATATTCCGTTATCAGTGGGATAGCCAACATCCAGGGGAAAACACTTGACGGACTTCGAGGAGGGGCTCGCTTTATAAGGAGAGAACGCCGAGAAGCTGCAAGCACAAGAACTCCGGAGAGGAGCTGCCTGGGAAGAAGGGGCAAGAATCAGAGAACCACAGCTGGAAGGCACTGGGAGGGGAGTCCTCACATGGCATGGGCTGCGGGGGGCAGGCAAAGACGTTCTCCCAGGGGCGGAGGATCCCAGAGCCGAGAGTGACAGAGCAGGTCGGGAGGACCGTCCTATTGTCTGCTGGGCTGCTGGTGGCTGCCCGCTTTAGATGGGGCCCCTGCTCTCAGCCCCCAGTCCCCTCCCAGCCCGAATCTCTTGCTGGTGACCTGGGCGCACTTGAGTGTAGGGGACGGTAGGTATTAAAGGGCATTGAATGCCAGGCTGAGGAGCTCGGACTTTGTTTCCTAGGTCCTGGAACACGGTTGCTGAGTGATGAATCCCATTGCACACAGCGCTTGACTCTCGGTTTACTAAGGAGGAGCTTAAGGACCTCCCGGGTGAGAGCTGAGGCAGAGACCCTCGCACTGTCCGTGATCGGAGGAGGAAGGAGATGAGCTTACCAGGTAATAACCGAGTGGTACAATTGGGGCAGTCACTCTGTCTGAACTGGTCCCCATGATAGAGGACAGTGTCGCTTGCCACCTGTGTTATTGTATGTCCTTCTTCCTGCCTCTCGTCAGTCCTCGCCTTCTCGATGGAGCCAGAGTGGTCTTTCTCAAGATCACTAAGTCTTTAGTTCATTCATTCATTGAGTCAACAAATAGTAATCGAACACCAACGAAGTTTAGGCACTGGAGACAGAGCAAAGAATAAAACAGACGAAAATGCCCTACTCTCGCGGGATTAGCATTTTAGCTGGGTTACCTCCTATGCCCAGCTGTGAGTGTTTCTCTAGGGTCGATGGCTTGGACTTGGCATTGCCAAATCGAACTAATTTATACTCCCACCAAAAGTATATGAAGAAAGATTCCTGTATTGTCATTCAATCCTCGATCCTGTGAGTTATAACATTTTGCTAATCCAGTGAGTGTGAAATTCTATCTCGTTTTCATTTCCTTTTCTCCAATTGGCTGGACACTGAGTTGAGCATGTGTGTTGGTCTTTCAATTTCCTGCAGTGAGGACTGTCTCTGAATATCTTTTTTTTTTTCTTATTGGTTTATAAGAGTTTATTATTTAGTCTGATCCCTATTCTTGGTTGGAAGGCCCCAGACCCTTTGGAGGGCTCAGGCCCTGGCTGGGTCAGGCCCTCCTGGGATGATCTTCCTTTATGATTAACCTCAAGATCAATGGATTTGGTACTCTGATTACATCTGGAAAATCCCTTTTGTCATATAATGTAACATAGTCATGGGAGTGACATCCTATCCTATTCACACGTCCCACCCACACTCAAGGGAAGGGGATTATAGGGAGGTGTTGGTCCTTGGGGGATCATTTTTAGAATTCTACTTACCACACTTATTCCAAGAAGTTAAACGATTTTTTTCTTCTTAAAGGAGTAGTGTTTGATTTCATAGACTCTCTCTACTGTTTTTGTTGTTTTGTGCTTCGTTCATTGCTGCTATTATGTTTATTTCTTTCCCTTTTAGAACACATTGCTCTGTTATTTATTTCCCTATATTCGATGCTGAACTCCTTAATTTGCGGTTTTCCTGTTTTCACACGTAAGCCCTTTTCTTGAAGGTCCGTTTCACCTGGTTCCTCTAAGTACTGAGGTGTAGATTCAGCTGTAAGCATTTGAAATTTCTATTTGATTTCTACTCGGTTCATCCATCATAGAACACGTTTCTAAGCATTTTGGTGTTTGATTTTCTCTTTATTGCTGATGATTTCTTTTTCTCTCTCGTGCTCTCTTTTTTTCTGCATTGTGAACAAACTGTATTGTCTAGGATATTATTTCCTCAACATTTATAAACATTTATGTCTTGGACTGGTTTGTGGCTAAGATTTATAAAACCTCACCTGTGATCGAAAGGAATGAGGATTCACAAATGAGTTTAGGGATCTACAGTTGCTAATTGGATCAATCTAGTTATCTTTTTCAAATATTCGATATCATTAATTTTTTTATCTGATTTGTCAAACTTACTGCTGGGGTATGTTAAAATCTCGTAATTCAGAGCTATATTGTCACGTGTCAGGATTTGTATATTTTCTTGGTGCATTGTTCCTCTTATCACAATGTTCCTGTTGTTCCTAATAATTTTGTTAAAATAAAAAACAAACGGAGACCAGTCTTGAAAACACCCTGACCAGACAAAACCAATGCAGTCATTAAAAACTAAGCATCATGTAGCTTATTTTGGAAGATTACCTTGGCCTGGGTCATTTCTTGCTTATGCTTTTGGAAATGATGTGCAAAACTTGTCCTGTTTCCTGAGGTTGATATAAGGTAACCACACACTAATGATTAAGAAAATCTTTATGGGCGCCTGGGTGGCTCAGTCACTTGAGCATCTGACTTTGGCTCAGGTCATGATCTCAGGGTCCTGGGATCAAGCCCCACATCGGGCTCCCTGCTCAGGGGGGAGTCTGCTTCTCCCTCTCCCTCTGCCCCTGCCCCTGCTTGTGCTTTCTCTCTCTCCCATCCAAGTACTAACCAGGCCCGACCCTGCTTAGCTTCCGAGATCAGACGAGATCGGGCGCGTTCAGGGTGGTATGGCCGTAGACTCTCTCAAATAAATAAAATCTTAAAAAACTTTCAGTCATTTGAGAAAACTCCCAATATTAAAACCAATCACTGTTTCCTCACTATATAAGCTGCTTTATAGAAGCAATACACCCCTGAGCCTCATTCTATGTTTTGGTTTGGATGCTCTTGCTTTGCAAACTCTTTCTGGTGTGTGCACAATAAATTTCTACTAACTGCTACTTAAACAATTCATTGGTTTTACTTCTTTTATTTCTGCACTTTTGACATTTCCTTTTGCCATCATGTCAATTTTGTACTATAGAAGCATGGCCACACTGTCTTTCTTTCAGGGGATGTTAGGCTGGTATATCTTCTCCCATTCATTGATATTTATCCTTTC
>CM052888.1:40552509-40599712 GCA_028534135.1 Potos flavus
AGGTCCTGGAGGGAAGAGAGGGAGAAAGTGTGCCAGAAGACAGGGACGAGGAGAGGGACTCCAAAAAGGAAGGGTTTTCAAAAGAGGGTGGAGGGTCGTACTCCGGAAGTGCTCTGGGGAGCTTCTGGGTCTGGTAATGGTCGAGGAGCTCCTACGGGATCAGACATCCTGAAAAGAACAGCTATCCGCTCGGCGTAAAATCTTAAAACAAAAACAGAAACACCTGATTCCCTGACATCACTGCAGAGTGGGTCAAAGCAGGCAGATGCTGAAGGACGTCAGAGGGAGTTTCCTGTGATGAAAACGTTTGTCCTGAAGGCAGGGGGAGACAGTGCCTTGAGGATGGCTGAAACCCAAGCAGAAGCTTCGTAAGTTTTCAGAGTTGAAGATCCGGAGGACAGCGTGCAGGGTGATTACAGTGCGTGGTGGGAGCCGTGACGGGGTCTCCAAGAGCTGAGAGCCAGAGCGGGGTGTCCCAAATCTCTGTAGAGACTCGGTCCAAATTTCTCCCCTGTTGTTGAAGTGTTTACGTGCTAGGAAGCTCCATGCGGTGCCAGGTAAGTCTAAAGAACTGGACGGAGATTTCAGAGCTGTGCATTTGAGTTCGGCCAAGTTAACTGCTCCCCGAAACAAACAGAACAAAACAAATTCATATTCTCCAATAGAACATTACAGAATCCAGAGTCTTTACAATATATTGCTTGTCATATCCAGGACAAAATCCAAAATAACTGGGCATATTAAGATACAGGAATGTATTATCATACTCAAGAGAAAAGGCAATTGATGGAGATTGACTTTGGCATGCCCATAATGTTGGAATTTAGCTGAGACAGTTTAAAAGCACCCATTATGTCTGTGCTCCAGGATGTCAAGTGGTATTCAGAAGCACTTCTGACCGTGAGACCCGGTGGGGGTGGTCAAATGTGTCCCCTTCGCTGGAGAGAGTGTTAGGGAAAGCTGTGTTCTTGAGAGGAGAGCCTATTTTGAATGAGATTAGGAAATGGGCAGAAAATTTAGACAAGCAGTTTATTTATTAGGCAGCTCTTAATAGAATACCTACTATGTGCCGGACACTGTGTCAGGTGTTCATAGCCGTTCATAGCCGTCGGCCGAACAGTCCAACATCTGACTCTGCGACTTACATTCTAAACGTGTCCAGGAATTTGGGTCAAAGGCATTCTGCTCAGGAATCCGTCTGGGGAAACGGACATGGAAGCGGAAAGGAAATAAATGGCACCTTGTAACAAACCAGCAGATAATAATGGCTGTATTTATTATTATGGCTAATGATCATGGAATGCCATGTGCCAAGAAGCATGCTAAGTGATCTGCATGCGTGACCCTTGCTTAGTTCTAGCAACAGCTCTGTGAGATAGGTTCTATTATTATCTACAGCTTTCAAGTGAAGAAGTTGAGGTCACCAACTCAGAAGTTGCAGAGCCGAGATTGGAATCGTGGTGTGTCTGTGCACGGAGCTAGATCTCTTAACCACTAGGCAGTGTTACAGTCTGCCGGGCAGTCGTTGCAAATATTAAGAGGAATAAGAACAGGCTGGTTCGAGTGAAATCTGTGCACATAAAGCTTAAATTGCTAATGCTATGTATACGGGAAAACTCTAAAGAAGAGCAAGAGAACAAAGAATAGAAAATTCAGAATGGAAGTTGTTTCTCGGGGAGGCAAGGAATATGATTGGAAAGGGACAGAGTGGATTTCTAAAGTTTTAATGTCTTATTTCGTAGGTGAAGTGGTGCATGTTCATTTTCTTTTCTTGAAACAGTGGTTGTATAGTTTATAGTCATTAGTATGTATGATGGGTGTAGCGGGTTGAATGGTGACCCTCGAAAGATATGTCTGTGTTCCGATATCCAGATCTTGTGAATGGTTCCTTGTTTGGAAGAAGGACTTCACAGGTGTACTTAATTTAAGGATCTTGAAATGAGGAGAACATTGTGGATTATTTGAGTGCGCCATAAATCCGATGGCAAGTTTCTTTATTTAAAAAAAAGGCAGAGAGAGGGATGAGACAGACAGAACTGAAGACAGACACACAGAGGAGGAGGCAATGAGGAAACTGAGGCAGAGATTGGAGTGACGTGGCGAACAAGCCAGGGAAGCCCAGGGTTTGCAGTCAGCTGGCAGAAGCTAGGACAGAGGTTTGCAATGCATTGTGGCAGGCGTAAGTAACTCACACAAAAAGTTTCACCAAAAAATTAACCATTTAAAAACTAGACAATAGGGCGCCTGGGTGGCTCAGTCAGTTGAGCATCTGCCTTGGGCTCAGGTCATGATCCCAGGGTCCTGGGATCGAGTTCCACATCACGTTCCCTGCTCTGCGGGGACCCTGCTTCTCCCTCTGCCTCTCTCTCTCTCTGCCTTTCATGAATAAATAGATATAATCTTAAAAAAAATTTAAAAACTAGACAATAATAAATATATATAAGTAGTTGGAAAGCTCTGTTCTCTTTTGTTTTACTAATTTATTTTTTTTTAATTTTTATTTTTTTTTAGAGAGAGAGAGAGCACGCACACAAGGTGGGGAAGGGCAGTGAAAGATAGAATCCCAAGCAAGCTCCGGGCCCAGCAGGGCTTGATCCCACAACCCTGAGCTCAAGATGTGAGCCGAAATCAAGAGTTGGTGGCTCCACTGACGGAGCCCCCCAGATGTCCCTCTTCTCTTTTGTTTTAAATTGAGTGACTTTATTACTTTTTTTCACTCTGTTGAAATGATACACACTGGTTATTAAAATAATTTAAACAACACAGAAAAGGATAAAGAAAAAAATAAGACCCAGAGTAAATTATCCTTCAGAAACATTTACTCCTTCTCCACTTCCCAAAGGATGGATTGTATGTCTTCACATGTTGATCTTGGGCATGGCCCAGTGACTTGCTTCGAGTTGTGGATGTGGAGGGACCAAAGACACGAAAGGCACTTATATGGTTGAATGTTCACTCCTGCGCCTCTGCCGTCACCGTGAGAACAGGGCTGGGCTGGGCCACTGGACATGAGGAGGAGGATGGCCACGGGGAGGGGAGCCACCTAGCCAAGCTGAACCCAGACCGGCAAACCCCCAGCTAACCCTCAGAAACCTGAGTTCCGTAAATGCTCATCGCTGAACGAAGCGTTGTGCTTTGTCACCCAGGGAAGGGTAAGCAGTGCGACCCTAAATCCACTCTCATAGAAACAAGACTTTCTATTTAGGTAAACTCTCTTCCAGACCTTCCTGAATGCACATGAACCTATGTTAGTACGCAATTACATTTACTGTTCCCTTTGCCTGAAACCCTGTTCCCGGCATCTCGTGACAGGCTGCTGCATAATATTCAAAGCTCGTCTGAAGTTGGGTTTCTTTTCTTTTCCGGCTTCATTTCCGATTGACATGTAGCACTGTGTAAGTGGAAGAAGTATAATGTGATGATTTGGTGCACATATATATTGCAAAATGATTACCAGGATAGGGCTAGTTAACACATTGCCTCCTATAATCACTATTTTCGTTGGTGGTGAGAACATTCAAGATTTTATTTTCCTATTAGTTTTCAAGTATGTAATATAATATATTGTTAAGTATAGTCACCATGCCAAATATGGATCTGCAGAACTTACTTGCCTTATAATGGGAAGTTTGTACCTTCTGACCAGTATCTCCCCCATTTCCCCCAGCCCCCAGCCTCTGGAATCACCAATCCAACATGTGTTTTTATAAGTTCGGCTTTCTTAGATTCTATAGGTGAGTGAGATCCTGCAGTATTTGCCTTTCTCAGTTAGAGTGAACCCTAGTGAAACTATGGCCTGGAATTAATAACAAGGTAGCAATACTCTCTCATCAGTTGTGATTTCCTCTCACTAGCTACGTTCCAAATGCTCACTTGTCACACATGGCTAGTGCCAATCCTGCTGGATGACATAGATCTAGAGGAAGAGGAAGTACCCCCTCCACTCTTCCTCTCTTGGCCACAATGGGAAAGGGAAGTTTGTAATTAGGTGTCATCAAAGTCATTTATTTCAGTGGTTAAAGACAGTCTTGATAGCTCACCCCTTAGGAGCAGTGAGGTGGTCGTCCTCTCTCCTTCAATGGGTCTATTTTGCACATGACTCTTCCGTGGGGAGGACTCATCAATACTCAGATCCTTGAAGTGGAGGGAAGAAACTCCAGCCTCTGAGAACGAACAAAGTTGCTCAGATAACATCCGCTTTTCACTTAATACTGTATCAAGTAGAAAATCACACAGACTTTGTTGAAACATTTTTAGTAATTTTTTTTTCAAGTTCTGGATCTTTCTCTTACTGGAGGAGAAGCACCAACTAATTTAGTTTGGTAACCAATGCATGCTGCATTGTGGATTTTTTTATCTTATTTTTGTCTTTATAAACACAGTTGAAATGAACATCCTTGTGTTTCCATCTTTGCACACTTTTCTGAAGTGTAACTGTTGGGTCACCTGGTAATGTACAGAGGAGATATTTCTAAAACTAGAGATAATTAGACAAATCACCAAAAAATTAGAAAGAATTTGACTTCAAAAGTAATAATTTTATTATTTTAAAAAAAAGTGAATTCAAGGGCGAACGCCTCATGAGATCTCTTTATCCAAAACCAAGAATAAAGGTCAGCATCTTCATTGCATGACAAGTTTATAGAATCAATGAGAAAAATTCTGAATATAGAGTAGGTACATGGGCGAGGGATATAAACTGACAACTCTTTAAAGTAGAAATGCAAGGATTAAACACACGAAAGTCCAGTCTCGTTGTTAATCAAAGAAATAAAAACTTAAACCATAGTGTGTTACATTTTCTCGATCATTAAATTGACAAGTTTTGAGAAGAACGATAATACATATGCTAAGTGAAATAAGTCAAGCAGAGAAGACATTTATCATATGGCTTCGCTCATATGTGGAACATAAGGAATAGCATGTAGGACATTAGGAGAAGGAAGGGAAAATGAAGGGAGGGAAATCGGAGGGGGAGACAAACCATGAGAGACTATGGACTCCAGGAATCACATTGAGGGTTTTAGAGGGGAGGGGGTGTGGGGGGGTGAGCCCGGTGAGGGATATAAGGAGGGCACGGATTGCATGGAGCCCTGGGGGTCACACACAAACAATGAATCATGGAACTCTACATCAAAAACAAATGATGTACTCTATGGTGACTAACATAATATAATAATAATAATAAAAGAATGACAATACATGTGTCTCATGAGGGAGCAGTATGGGAAATTCTGGTAAGGAAATGATAAAAACCAAACACGAAGGTGCCAAGGACATGGCAGATATGGATAGAGAGAGCCTTTCACACACTACAGATTTAAAGTCTCACGATCTCCTGGACAATCCAATAAAGAATTTGATTTCTTTTTACTGACGACCCATCTGACTGCTCAAGGGCAGAACTAGCCTCTGATAGCTGCCGGCCTGTCAGCAGCCCACTCAGGAAAGGAAAAATGAAGTTCCTAGTCCCCACATTGCCTAGTTTTTCCCTCTGCCTCTATCATCTTTCTGTTCTAGAACTCTGGTTTTGGTTTTTGTTAGCTGAAACCCATCTAATTGCTGGTTTTCCTTGACACCAATAATGAACATGCTGGACTGTGAGCCATGTCCGGTCAGCAACTGACTCTCTCCAGTCACCTTAATGTCAGTGGATCCCAACAGTGTGCACGACCGAGGGCAAAACGTGTCTGGAATGGCTAGGTGCCTTGTAGCCCTGGGGGCTGTCTCCCCATGAGAGAAAGTAAAGGGTCTTTGAGGGTCTAGAGCTCTTCTGTGCTTCGCCCAGAGGGAGGTTAGCAATCCTTCTCCCTATTTCCTGCATTGGACTTGCACACGGGAAAATCCGACCCAAGATTGTCACAGCTAAGAATGTGTAATGACCATCGGGTTATATACTTGCTAAGTGAGTTGGTAGCTCTGAAGACTACTCATGGAGAGAGCGGTAGGGCTATAATGATGCGGGTTTGTATGTCTATGTGTGTGGTGGGCATGGAGACGTGCCCCCAGCTGCCAAGAGGGCGGTGAGGTGACAGCCTCTGGCTGCGACACCATCAGGAGCCACCTCAGCTTGGAGCCGAGTCTACGCTCTTCCAAGAAAGCCCCAGACCGAGGACAGTTTGTTCATGCTCCCCGAAATTACAAAGCCAACTCTTATGGGGGCTCATGGACCTGGAACCTATGAGGTTAAGAGAGAGATTCCGAAGGACGAAGTCTCATCACTGACCCTCTGTTTCTCCCATCCCATATCCAATTCATCAGCAAACCCCACCAGCTCTGTCGCCATAGCAGATTCCAACCCCACTCCCTGCTCCCTGTTTCTACAGCAGGGATCTCTTACTTCCCCGCCTTCAATCTAATCTTCAGGCAGCAGCCAGAGTTTGCTTTTAAACTATGTCAGCCAGTGTATGTCACTCTGTTTCACCTCACTCAGGCTAAAAGCCCAGGTCCTTACTGAGGTCCACGAGGCATCACACAATCTGGCCCTTCAGTGCCCTGCCTTCTTCCCATTTCCCCTACCCTCCCTCCTCCACTCCACCCATAGTTTCCTTGTGGATTCTGGAACACACACGCACAGCCTCCTGCTTTACAACTCTGCTGTTTTTTTGTTTTTTTTTTTTTAATCCCCCTGCCAGAAACACTCCCTTCCCAGATAACCTGCATAACTTGTTCCTCCAACACCTTATGAGACCTACCCTGTCCCAATCATAATCCCAATCCTGGAATCTCCGCTGTTCTAACATATTTTATCATTTACTTATTTATTATGTTTATTCTACATTGTCTACCTCTCCCAATAGAAGGAATTCCACCAGGGCAGGAGTTTTGGTCTGCTTTGTTCACTGATGGATCCCAAGTACTGGAAGAGGGTACTGGTACACGTTGGGTATTCAACAAACATTGGTTGAATGAACTGACGTATGAGGGAAAGCTTTCATCCACTGAGTGAGCTGATGGAGCTTGGAAATAGAATGATAGAAGGCTGAACTATTCTCCACAATGGAATGGGGGAGAATTTGGAACTGGGAGTTGTGAAAGAAGTTCCCTGCAGACCAGGAAGGCAGATTTAGAGGGAGAGGCCATTGACAGGGGTTGGTACAAGGAGCCAGCAAGATGGCTGAGAATAGAGTATTAAGGAGGTGGAGCATCAAGTGGGAAATCTCTGGTGGTGGACTCCTAGGAAGGATAATTAATAACGGGTGTCTAAAAGGTCATTTTAAGTAGTTTTCTATGCCCTACAGTGGTGCACACAACACACAAGAAGCCAGCTACACTCAACGGCATTGATACCCTGGCTGCTTTTATTTTATTTTACTTTGTGCAGGAGATGATAATCAGGGAGAAGAATGGTGAACTACATTTGGGTCACTATCACATAAAGGCATAGAATCTACAACAAGAATTTGGAGGAGACAGGAAGCACCCGCAGAGGCAAACATGAGAACACAAATCCTCCAGATTGTTGCTGAAATCTTGGACAGCGCCTTGCTTTTCCATTGGATGCAGCCGATACGTATTTGCAGGTAACCCTCCCCGACCTGCAGTCCCATGACAGTAGGAATGGTTTCTTCTCTTAGAGCTGTTGTGAGAATTTAAGCTGTTGTGAGCTCCTCGCCACCTTAGAGGAGATGAGGTGTGTGCACTCGTATCCGTGGACAGAGCTCTGTTCGCCGACGGTTCCTTCCGCGCCCAGTAGGGGGCACTCAGCGGGCCTTGAGGCAGAGCTCGTAGGTTGGAGGGATATTGCCAAAGCCTGAGACCCTGGGTGTGATATCGATGTCAGCGGGCGGCACCAGCGGGTGGAGAGAGAAGTTCTGAAGGATGGACGTGAAGTAGAGAAAGAGTTCCATGCGGGCCATGGCCTCGCCCAGGCAGATGCGCTTTCCTGTGGGCACAGGGGAGGGTGGAAGGCGGCTCATATGGGCACCGGGATCATGAGGGCGTGCGGAGCGCTCTGGCCCCATCACCGCTCAGAGCCTCCTCAGCATCCCTGGGGTCATGATAATACTTGCTTTGTGGGGTTATTATAAAGACTCAGTGGGCTCCGCTAGGATCTGCCACTTAGGGGCTCAGCACATGGCAGCTACTTCTCTGATGGCTTGATTCCATCAGATCCCAAGAAGGAATGGCTCTAAAAAATCCTCGAATTCGAAGTTTCTGTTCATTTAAATTTCTCAAAGCTTTATCAAATGCCTGCTAGGTGCCAGATGCTGGTAAGGGGAAAAAAAAAAGAAAAAAGAAAAGAAAGCTCGCCCTTAAGTAATGTTTACTATTTGTTGGTCACCCTTCCAATGGTTTGGAAAGATGAATCTCCACTTTATAGACAGGAAACAGAAGTAACTCACCTATGACTCCAACCTTTGTAAGTGGTGCGGTGGGGTCCTATTTCCTAACCACCGCACTGATTCAATGTGGCTTATACTTAAAATACTCGTCTAAGGTAATATGTCACAGGTCACAAGCTACTGTTCATCAGGCAAATCCACCTGCTGCCTATTTTTTATACTACCTGCAAACTGGTAAAAAAGAAAACCACAGGCCCCAAATGGAATCACTTATGTTAGGCCAAGTCATCAACCCAGGTGCAATATCTAAGCTAATTTCAACCTCCCCCAGAAATGTAGTCTTAACCAGTTAGTTGGGAATTTTTTGATCAGCACCAACGAGGTGATCTATCACATGGGCCCTCTCCACCCCCTAGAAGAAGATGCGGTAATCCGCCTAATAAGATCTTGCCATTTGCAACGACATGGATGGAACTAGAGGGCATCATGCTAAGCAAAGTAAGTCAATCAGAAAAGTCAAATATCATATGATTTCATGCATATGTGGAATTTAAGAAACAAAACAGGACCATAGGGGAAGGGAGGAAAAAATAAAACAAGAGGAAATCAGAGAGGGAGAGAAACCTTAAGAGACTCTTAATTCTGGGTTAAGGGCATTAAGGAGGGCACGTGATGTAATGAGCCTGGGTGTTATACGCAACTGATGAATCACTGAACTTTACTCCCGAAACTAATAATACACCATATGTTAATTAATTAAATTTAAATAAAATAAAATTTGTATTTTATTTTATTTAAATTTAATATAATTAAATTTATTTATAATTCCCCTAGGGGAAGGTGCTCTTGCCTATAACAATCCTTTCTTTTCTTTTGCTGATAACTTCTTGCCTACTCTCCTCCCTATACAAACTTTCTATTTCTACAACTCTTAAGGCTGCCCTCTACTTACTAGATGGAATGCTGCTTGATTCATGAATCACTTAATAAAGCCAATTATATATTCAAATTTACTCAACTGAATATTTGTTCTTTAACAAAACTAAAGATGATTTTCACATCTTTAAATGGTTGAAAACAGTCAAAAGAAAAATAATATTTTGTGACATGGGTGCATTCGATGAAATTCAAATTTCTATGTTCATAAATCAAGGTTTTTGGCATCACAGACATTCTCATGCATTTTTGTGCTGTCCACGGTCACTTCCGTGGCATAAGGGGGCAGTTGAATAGTTCAGACTGAGATACTATGGCTGGCGAAAACTAAAATATTTTCTATTCGGTCCTTAACAGAAAAAGTTTGCTGTTATCTATTTAGTGCTATACCCTTTCTAATTATCAGAGTTAACAGTTCTAATATCACATGATTCTGGGATTCTGGGAAATAGCATTCAACTTCCCATCCAGACCTGAACGTCGAATATAGACCAAGGATTGGGGGGGTCACATCTAGCACATTCCTGCTGTGGGGGCGGGGGGACTCAGACTGTAGAAACCTACCAGAGGAAAAAGGTACAAAGGCTTCATTCTTCTTGAAGCGACCCTGCTCATCCAGGAAGTGTTGGGGATAGAAGGCATCTGGGTAGCGGAAGTATTTGGGGTCTTTGAGGACAGAGCCAAGCAGGGGGAAGACGTCAGTGCCCTGGGGTGAAAATGGGGACGGTTAGGAGAAATCAGTGTTGGAGGATGGGGGCAGGGAACCAGGAGGAGAGAGGAGCGAGGTGGAGGGAGAAGGGGTAACAATGGGACCCAGCTCTACCTTGGGCAGAAGGTAGCCTCGGAAATGAGTGTCCCGAATGACATTATGGGGGACACCCATGGGTACGATATCTGTCAGTCTCTGTATCTCATGGATCACAGCATCCGTGTAGGGCATCTTGACTCTGTCGTCCACACTTGGGATCCGGTGTGGTCCGATCACCCGGTCAATCTCTTCATGGATCTTGGCTAGAAGGCGCCAGAAAACATAGCAGACAAGGACACAGGAGATATCTACCTCCTAATCTCTGGAACCTGTGCATGTCACCAGAGAGGACAAAAGGGGCTTTGAAGACATCATCAGGTTAAGGCTCTTGCGAGGGGGAGATTATCCTGGATTATCCAGGTTAGCCCTAAATATAATCACCAGTGTCTGTGTAACTGGGAAGCAGAAGAGTCAGAGTCAGAGGAGATGTGACAACTGAGACAGAGAGGTTTGAAGATGCTACACTGCTGGCTTTGAGCCCAGGAATGCGATGAATACAGCTCTGGAAGCCGAAAAGGCAAGGAAACTGATTCTACCTCGGTTCCACCCAGTGAAGTCCTATGTAAACTTCTGGAATCCAGAACTGTAGGATAATAGATCTGTGCTAACTTAAGCTGCTAAATTTCTGGTAGTTTATTACGGCAACCATAGGAAACTAACACAGGCACCAAGTAGAAGATTAATTAAATGGCCTTCGAAGTCAGAGGTTGTGAGATTCTGTAGACTGAGATTCCAAAGTGTGAAGAGTGTATGGCCGTGGGTTCTAAGGTTTCAAGATTATGTCTTCTTCCCTGTTGGGAGTGGGGCTCCCCCGGTAAGCGGCTCAGGTGAGAACACTCACCTTCCACCTCAGGATACTTCATCATTAGCAGCAATCCATAACGTAGCGTAGAGCTCACAGTCTCTGTGCCAGCAAAGAATAGGTTGAGTGTGGTCAGCACCAAGTTCTTGAGATTAAATTCTGTGTGGGGATTATTTGTATCCTGAAAACGAGAGGGATCAGACACAGAATCACCCTCTTCTGTGTTTATCTTCTTCTTTTCTCCCTTTGTGAAAACACAATGGATGGTTAAACCAAGTGACTCTCTGGGAGAGGAAACAGCCCGAGCAAAGGTCCTGGGGCAGGAGTGCGCCTGGTGTATAGAGGAGCAACAAGGAGGAGGCCAGTGTGATTGGAGTGGACAGTGGGGAGAATGGGAGGAGAAAAAGTAGAGATTTGAAAGTTCTAGGACATTAAGCTATATAATTGTAAAATTCCAAGTGCTGAGGTTTGTGTAATAAAAAAATACATAAATTTCTAAAATTCTAAGACTTTATAATATCATAAGCTTCTAAATTTCATTTACATATCATCAGATATCATTTAGATATCATTAAGCTTCTAAATTTCTACATCTCTAAGACTTTTAAGTTTAAAGCTTAAACTCTTAAGCTTCTCAAATTCTTAAAGTCTAAGCTTCTCAAATTCTAAGACTGTGAAGACTCATTCTGGTTTTCTGTATTCGTAAGTCTCTGGCAGTTGTAATCACAAATGACTTGAAAGGTATAGTTTCAAGTATCCTTGCTCCTAAAATTTCTAGATTCAAAGTTTATTTTAAAAGCATAAGAAGGGCACCTGGGTGGCTCAGTTGGTTAAACGACTGCCTTCGGCTCAGGTCATGATCCTGGAGTCCTGGGATCGAGTCCCGCATCGGGCTCCCTGCTCGGCGGGGAGCCTACTTCTCCCTCTGACCTTCCCCCCTCATGCTCTCTCTCTCTCTCTCGAATAAATAAATTTAAAAGAATAAAAAAATAAAATAAAAGCGTAAGAGTGGGGCACCTGAGTGGGGCATCTGGGTGGCTCAGTCGGTAAGCGTCTGCCTTCGGCTCAGGTCATGATCCCAGGGTCCTGGGATCGAGCCCCACATCGGGCTCCCTGCTCAGCGGGAAGCCTGCTTCTCTCTCTCCCACTCCCCCTGCTTGTGTTCCCCCTCTCGCTATCTCTCTCTGTCAAATAAATAAATAAAATAAAAATAATAAAAGCGTAAGTGTGTATGTATGCCTTTACGGTTTCTATACCTCATCTACAAACAAAAGTCGACCACGTGAAACAATGCTTGCTCTTTTATGTCCAACAGGGTTGCTGGTTAGGGAATGGGATGATGAGAGAAAAGGATTGGGGCAGGGGTACCTGGTACATCTTGATGAGGAAGCAGTCAATGAAGTCCCGAGGGTTTTGTGGGTCAAGAGATGCTTCGTTGATCTTCACCCTAGAGGCAATGAAGTCCTTGAGCTCTTCTACCAAGTAGTAGATGCGATTGTGTCTTCCTGGCAAATATTGCATGATTCCGGAATACATGTCATAGAGCTGTGGGGACAGGCAAAGGGAGCTTGTCAGCAATGGGCACCTGGGGCCAGCACGGGCCGAGTCTGGAGTCAGCTAGCTGGGCTCAACATCCAGATCTGGCTCTGAGGATTGGGCGAGTCCATTTGCTTCTTGGAGACGCCAAGTGTATTGATGCTTGCCTCCCGGGGTCGTGGGGAGGACTAAGTGAGGCATAGGCGGGTGCTTAGTTAACCGAGATTGGGAGTGGGCAGGGAGGTGGCTGGCGGGCACCTGCGCCCAGGGTGTGCTCATCTCAATGAAACTCTCATTGATCATCTGCAGCAGCTTCAGGAACTGCTTGTCCTCATAGTCAAAGCGGCTTCCAAAGACGACAGAACTGATGACGTTGGAGACAGTGCGGCTCAGGAAGAAGGTGGGTTCGATGGGAGAACCTGGATGGTGGAAATTGTCTAGGTTGGAGACAGCGATTAGGGGCATGGGACGGGGAATCATTCGATCATGGATACAAGTCCTGCTCCACTGCTTAATAGCACGTTAGTTACTTCATTTTTTTGTGTTTTGAGGCTAGATTGCCCAGTATGCAAATTGGCTTAGTTACCACTAAAACCTGAGGCTTCAATATAATTATCCGTGTGAAATGCTTAGCACAGTCCTTGCCATGTAGTAAGCACCCAAGAAGTGCTGGTGGAGTTTAATCATTACTTTTTGGTATTAGTATTTAACTGTGTTTGTGCTGTAGAGTCACAGATTTGGGAAAGAAGTCATGGTATGGGATGCATTAAAAAAAAAAAAAAAAAGATGGCTGGATTCTGTGTATCTCTAGCAATGATTCCATTTGAGCTATTAAGAAAATTCTTCTCTTGGTCTCAGCTGCACCATCTAAAACAGGATACTGGATCTGGGCACAATTTTTCCAGAACACTGCTCATATTCACAAATACACAATTTTGCAAATAATTTCTGGGGGTACGTGGACATTCAAAGCCTTTATGTAGACTGTTGAGTTAGCATCCATGAAGCCTAGAAGGAAAACTCTGGTTTAGAGAAATTTCTCTCTCTTTCTATATCTTATCTATTCTTCTTCGTATTTCTTAGCTGCCATGTCTTTTTTCCCCTCTAAATCCTATTGGTTCCAGACCTTATTTGGGGGCAGGGATTGGATTCCTTAAAAAATATAATCAAATGGGTATAGAGTTTCAGATTTGCAAGATGAAAAAGTTCCGAAGATCTGTTTCACAACAATGCAAATACATTGAAACAGACACTGAGGAATGGTTAGGATGGTAAAATTTTACATTATATGGTTTTTATGACAATTGTATGTATCTATTATATGCGTACATATGTATATAATTAAATTTGATCATGTCACCAGAAAAAGGCACCAATTTACATATTGCAAAATTTGCACATGCTTTCAGGAGCTCACAAAATCCCTGAGATCCACTGATGAAAGCTTCTGAACAAGTAGTGTCTAAGGGGGTTTCACGTTAACTTTTAACATGGAACCTGGCTAGAAATCTCGGTAAACCCTTAGTCTTTTTCATCCTCTCCCACTCTAGAGCTTTCTCCCACCAAGGCCCATCTTCTCATGACTGAGCTCTTTATAACCATTCACCTCTTAGCCCAGCCCCCCTGTGGCCCCCATACCCTTGGTCTTCCGTAATTCCTCTAGTAAGAAGCCAGCCTCCTCCTGGATTCGCTCCTCAATGCTCCGCTTTCCCATTCCGAAGTCCCGAAGAATGGTCAGGGAGAAGCGTCGGAGGATCCTCCATCGTTCTCCATTAGCCAGAGCTACACCTGCCAGAATCTCCGTGTCAGCCTCCTGCCTCCCCTCCCCTTCCTGTGTCCAACTCTGTGCTACACAAGGATGGGAACAAATTATGAAAGCTCTAGACTCTGGTCTCAGGGAAGCTCCTCCCAACCGCCCAGGCTTGATGGAGAGACTGCGGTTCCCTCCCTGCAGGACCCTCAAAAACAGTCGAGAATTGAGATGGAGGGATTGAGGGAGATCGAGGAGCATTTCTTACAGGATAAAGATCTAGAACTGGATAGGCGACTGGTTGGATGCATAGGAAGGTGGAGGGGGGTATAGATAGAATGCCATTTGCAGTACCTTGGAATGGAGAACTACTTTTGTCTTCTGTACACCACTTGGGTTCTCTGGATATATGCATACATGTACACAGAAGCTCACATCTGTACATCAATATACCTACCTTATAGTAAGAAACACTTTGAAATTACCAGATGTGCATGGATTGATAATTAATGTTTAGAAATTTAATGAAATTATTTCAGTGGATTAATGAATGGAAGGAAGAGTCTTTGACTGGAATGACTGATATATGATGGATAAGAGACTCTATCGATGAGTAGAGTGTTAATGAACAGATGGTTTAAGATGAATGGATAAATGGTTGGAAAGATTTATGGATTGAAAGATTAATTGATGGGTGACTAATAGAAGGGTTAATGAATGGATGGATGGAACGATGGATAGGTGGGTAAATGGAAAGCTAATTCATAGATGTACAGATAAATTGGATAGAAAGATATTTGTATAGGAAGGCTAATTAATAAATGGATGTTTTTGGTGGAGGCATGGATCAATGGAAAAGTAGATAAATGGAAGGAAATAGATAGGGATAGATGGATGGAAATATGGAAAGAATAGCATGAGCCTGTTTGGAATTAAAGAGTGTGAACAATTAAGAGATGGATGTATAGAACACACTAGAAAGATATCTCCCTAAATGGAGGTGGCAGAGACCTATGGGTTGGGTGTGTATGTATATACAGAGAGATAAGAAGTGAGGTTGGTTGTAAGGGCTTCGGTGGGTACACAGTGTCACTAATCCATTAAAAACAGAAGGAATGCAGCAGGTTCTCAAGAGTCAGATGGTTTGGGTTCAAGACAAAATGGTTCCACTTACTGTGTGATATTACCCAAACTTTCTCACCCTCAGCTTCCTCATTTGCAAAATTAGTAAGACATTAATAGTTCTCTCAAAGGAGTCAATGCAATAATTCATGCAGCGGACTTATCAAGGAATCTGGGACATAGGAAGTCTATTATCATCATTTTGTTGTTGTTACTTACCATGACCTTGGAAGTTTCGCTCTATCGAAGCCAGTTCTCCGCGGCCACTGAACTCATCTGCTCGGTCTACCAGGGCCTCTTTCACTGCCTCGTGTCCACATAAAACAACTACTGGCCGGGGACCCATGTACACAGTGAAGACTGGGCCATACTTCTCCTTGAGCTGGGAGGGAAGGAAGACATAAGAGGAGGGAGCTGAGTGGAGCACCAAGTATAGATCAATCAAGGACTTTAGGGTGGAAATTTCAAGAGGGTACAAATGTAGGAATAACAGATAAAGGTGAGTCTTGGGCTGGAAGGATTATTGAGAAAAAGATAACAGATGCCTTGGCTCCTGTGATCCTGGGCAGGACCCCCCAGTGCCTCCGCAAGCCTTGGTTTCCTCATCTGGAAAATGGTGGACACCGATGAACTAGACTCCAAGATCTATGCTTCTCTCTCTGCAATGCTCAATTTCTGGAACCCCAAGATTTCATGATACTGAGTGTCAGAGTTCTAAGTCCATCAGAGTGCACGAGTTCTTGTGTTGAAGGATGTAAGGCACTGTGATTCCAAAGTCCTGAGACGTGAGAGTCTTAAGTTCCAGTGTGCCAGGAGCCTGTGTTTCCAAGAGTTGAAGATTCTAGAATTTCAGTATTCTAAGGTTTGTGAAGTCTATGTTTCCAAGAGTCTGTGTTTTAGATGTTACAAGGTTATACGTATGTCTACAGAATTAGTTGCTTCCAGTTCTGTGAGAGGAGTAGTCAGACTTACCTTCATGAAAGACTGAAAAGTGGCATCGGTACGGACTTGCAGCACGTTTCCCAGGAAGGGTATTGGCGTGGGCCCAGGGGGCAGCTTCCCCCCCTTGTTGTTCCGTTTCCAAGCAATGAGGATGAGTAGACAAGACAAGGAGAGTGCCAGAAAGATGGTGAAGGCCCCTCCTAGCTCCATGGTGTCAGGTTGAAGGGTTGTGTCCAGGGAACCAGATTCTGCTTAAATATGTTCTGGGAAATGAGCTGTGCAGAAATCTGAACACCCCGAGATTTAAGTTTTCCGGGTATGGATGCCATTAGAGAGGATATTGCTTTATCTGGGGGGTGGTTATATAACCTCTAATCTCCCACCTGAATAAAGATGGATTGAATTCACCCAGGAAAATCCACTGGGGCCATCCCTCTTTCTTCATATTTCCAGTCTCTCAGCTCAACCCCTAGTTCAACATGTCTTGGTAGGATATGAGAGACAGCTGAACATCGTTTTTAGACTATTACATTCAGGAATCAGACAATCTGGGTTCAAATTTCCACTCCACCTTTTCTTCCTTGGTGAGTCAACTAACCCTCTTGGCCTCAGTTTCTAGAATCTGTCAGTAAAAGGGTAACCATACTGTTTTAGAAAGTCTTGGTAAAGAACAAAGATGACTCTTTTCTCTTTGCCTAACTAATCAATTTCTTTAAAAATACAATAAGATGAAGATTTAGAATAGCAAAAGAAATAATTGAAAGGGTTTTATTTTTTTTAAAGATTTATTTTTTTTTTAGAGAGAGAGCGACAGAGGGCAAGCAGGGGGAAGAGCAGAAGGGATGGGAGAGGGAGGGGAGAGAATCTCAAGCGGATTCTACCCTGAGGGCAGAGTCCAACATGGTGCTTGATCTCACCACCCTGATTTTATGACCCCAGCCTAAACCAAGAGTTGGATGTTCAATTGACTGAGCCACTCGGGCGCCCTGAAAGGGTTTTATTCAACAAGTTCTCTTGTTTCTACTCAAGGTGATATTAAACAGTAATAATCAAAGATTATTTGTGTTGGTTTATCAGGACTTTGCTGGTGTGTGCACATTGATTTTCAAAGTCTAAGATATAGGGATCATCTCTGAGCCCCAGGCTCCAGAGGGGAAGACCATCTCTAGAATCCTGGCATACTGATTGCTCTTGTCATAATTTAAATAAACGGTTTTCAATTCTTTTGTACCAAATATTTGTAAATATTTACTGTCCTGAAACAAAATTCTGAGGTATTATATCCTCCCTATACATGTTATTAAACAAAATCAAATGTCCTTCTCATGTGTCCAGATTCTCAGACTTGGAAAATAAATCCCTTAGGGAAGCTGCCAGTTTTGGAATAAGGCCTGGCTGGCTGAGTTGAGGTATCCTATGCCCAAGAGGATTGGTGGGGATTCTGGGAAAACTGAGCGACTCGCATAGCACCACCTTCTAGATTTTCAAGGCTGCGAGGATGTCCTTTCTGGGAGTAAGAAAAGACATAGATCTAGGCTGTCTTCTAGGACCCTCCCAGCTCTGCCTTCTCCTTTCCATTCTGACTTCCCTCCCAACATCCATTCAGGACTAGTCCCTTAATTGTGATGGTGGGGATTGCATCTGCTCTTCCCATTCAGACAGGAAAGGAGAGGTGTCCTTGGAAGAGCCCCTCTCATCATCCCACTCTAGGCAAGAAGCCAGGAGTGGAGGAACTTGAACTCAATGGTGTAAGCAAGTTAATGAGGAAAAATAGCTTCAGAGAAACACAGGGAGAGGTGGATTGTGTCCGGTGCTGTGTGATGGAGATAGAGACCAAAACTAGAGAGAAACAAAGAGAAAAGAAAAGTGCAGGGGCGCCTGGGTGGGTCTGCCGGTTAAGCATCCGACTCTCATTTTGGCTCAGGTCATGATCTCAGGGTCCTGGGATCCTGCCCCGCGTCAGGCTCTGTGCTCAGCGTGGAGTCGCCTTGTCCTTCTCTTTCTTCTCCCCGCTCCCTCCCCCCCATGCACGCTGTTTCTCAAATAAATAAGTAAAATATTAAAGAGAAAAGAAAGAAGGGTGCAGAGAAATAGAACCAGAGTGAGATTAAAATAGAGCAGAGAGAGAGAGAATGAGTCAAAGATCGGTATCAAGGAAGACACGAGAGACTAAAGGAAGTTCAAAGAAACAAAGAGAGGGAGAGACAATCAGAAAAGAAAGAAAAATACAGGACAGGGAAAAAAAAAAAAGCTTCAGTGAGACAGAGCTAGAGACTGAGATAGAGACAACGGCCAAGGAAGAAGAGACGAGAGGAACCCAGAGAGACAGGACTCTCTCTCTCTCTCTTCTCCTCCCTCTCTCATCACTGAAAAATCACTGACTCCGAGGTGGAGATGGGCAGGGAGACAGAGGCAAGGAAACAAAGAGTTTCAGAGACAGAGACAAACCCAGAGCAAAGCGAAATGGGCCGGGTCTGCATTCTGACCAGCAGGACGATGGGGCACAGGAATGGAAGGCAAAATCTGGAGGTGGTCACACATCGCCCTCTCACCCCCGAATCTCATCTGGGCACGGTCTTAACGGCATGCCTAGCTGCAAGGGAGGCTGGGAAATGTAGTCTTACTGTGGCTGGGCTTGCGCTGAGCTCAAATTCAGAGATTCTATGACTAAAGAAAAAAGGAGTAAATGGATGTAAGGGAACAATTAATAATTAACCATTAACATGGCCTCTGCCATGGGGATCGACCCGGGGCCAATAAGGAAACAAAAGAAAACCAATCAGCAAACTGCACGGTTGATATTCAGCAGACGCACTCATCGTTAGGAAGCTCTGGGATAGGGAGTGGGGTCCTAGACAGGCTCCCGGACACGGCAGAGGTGAATACTTTGGGCATCGTGCTGCTTTTGTCCACATGCTTCCAGATGACAGAGCTCACCAGGATGGACACGCGGTAAACAGGAAGAGGGTGAGGACCTCCCAGATCTCCAGGTCACCAGGAAGAAGGACCTGTCCTTGGCCATGGGCCCTGGCTCCAGAGATTCCGGGACTCAGCTTCTTTAGTAACCTGAATACCTTGGATTAAAATCCCCGGGGATCGGATCCCACGTGGGAGCTCACCGTGGCTGTGGAGCTTATGTAACTTGTGGTCTCCTCCGCGCTCGCCGTTGAGTGCGGTGTCTTCATCCCTTCAGTCCTTCTTCACTAACGTCCGCATCCTCCACATTTGTCCTCTGAGAACATGTCCAAGGTCATGGACATTCTAGGGTCCGGGAGAACCAGGTTTGCATTCTGCCTCTGCTCCTTTCTTGGTGAGTGGGTTCTGGAACAAGACACCTAATTTCTTTGAGCCTCGGTTTCCTCTACCATTAAATGGGAATACCCCTAACAGTCCCTCCCTTGCCAAAACCTGGAGGTTTGTATGGATGAAATGTATTTAAAGCCATTAGCACGATGCCATTACTATCATTCATCAACCAGCTCTCTAACCCAGGCTCCTCCGAGAGGAATTTGCTGTAAGTGGGGCGGATGGCTTGGGCGGGGAGGCTGAGCAAGGCTGAGAGCAGGTGCGGTAGGGGGCAGGTGGTGGGCAGGACTGTCACTGGGTGCCGGACTAGCCGGGAGAAGAGGTGGGGACTGCCCATTCCTGAGCCTCTTCTGTGCACCAGCACTGTGCTAAATTCCTGACCGTCATACTCTGATGGGTCTTCACATCTTTGTGCATCATTCCCATTTTCCACACAAACAGACAGAGGCTCGCCCAGGTTACTGGGCTCTCAAGGGCAGAGTTAGGATTAGCACGCCTCTTTGCCCTTCCAGGAACTCTCTCCCACCAGTGACTCGCCTGGGAGTCCTCTCCCTGTTGGGGGAAGGTTTGGGGATGGGACCAGATGGTAGGTATCAGAGAGGGGGTAAGAACAAGGGAGACTGTGAGTGGAGTGAGGGGTCCTTGCTGCTGAAATGGAGGTTTGGGAGGGTAGCTGCTTACTGTTTTTCTCTGGTGGGTGGAGCAGTGACCTACTGAATTTTCAGAAGCACCATGGTGACCAAGAGTCCCCAGGAAGGGGGAAGAACCCAGAGTTCTGTCTCCTTTGCTGAAGCCCCAAACCAGTGGGCTGGGGCAGCCCCCAACCGTTCTTCCGTCCTCAGTCTTCAGCTCAGCTGAATTGGATGGCTCCCCAAAGTTTCCATTACCACCTTGTTTGCACTGTTTGGCACTTTTTCTAGGGGCTGGGAGAGAGCCCTAGTGCCTGCCTGTCTCCTCCAGGAAGCCCCCCGTGATTGCAGCCTCTGACCTGTCTATTCTGTTTCTAGGTGAGGGAGGCAGTGATCTGATCTCTGCGCCCAATCCAGGAAGAATGAGCTGGGAGAGCATCTGTGAGGCTGGGCTGGCGGACTGAGAAAAAAAAAAGAGAGCTAAGAAGGGTGAGAAGAAAGAAAATGTTCTTCCTGGCCTCTTCCTCATCCCCCGTAGCCGCTATTCATAACAAACAATTATGTAATCAGCCCTATCCAACTCCGTGTCAGTAAGAAGGGAGCAAAGAAAGTGATCTCAGGGTGACAAAAAGCAAAAGAGGGAAAGAGTGGCAGGGGACAGAAAGAGAAAGCCGGGGGGGGGGGGGGACAGCAGGGAGGGGACAACTATGACCCAGAGCAACAGGGAGAAGGAATCAGAAAAACATAAAAGATAAAGACAGAGCCCGGGAGGGAAAGACAGACAGAGAAAGGAAGAGCTAGGGCTAGAGCTAAGGGACACTCACTCGGAGATGTGTAGACAGAGAGAGAGAGCGGGACACACAGAGAGATCTAGAGAAGCAAGAAACAGAGCCTCAGAGGAGAGAGGCAGACACATGCGGAGAGGCTGAGATAGAAGGTCAGGGAGAGGGACACAGAGACGCAAAGAGCCACAGGAGTCCGGGGAAGGAGACAGAGACCTGCCTGAAGCAGAAACAGAGGGGCATCAGGGACCAGAGAGATGGTGAGCAGTCTTGTGAGTCAAGTGTTGTGAGCAGCCAGCAGACGTTATTTTCCTAGTCCGTGTTACGTGTCGGGCCCTGATAGACCAGATCCCTTGGAATCCCAACCACAAGCCTCAGCGACAAGGGCACGGGCTAACACTCACAGAGCACTGCCTATGTCCCAGGATGGTCTAAGCACTCGGCATACAGCTGCCCGGTCCCAAAGCAGCCCCACACGGTAAGGACAGCTCCGATCTCCATTCACAGAGGAAGAGACTGAGGTGTGCAGGGGGTAAATCAGGTCACCTGCTAGGAATCCGGAGTCGGCACCCAGGCAGTCTGGCCCCAGTCTGCCATTTTAAGTTCTCCACTCCCGAGAGACAGCTGGGGACCCTAAAGATGTGGCCCTTAAATTTAAAAAAGTGAGAGTTCTTAGCCTGGAGCCCACAGATTGACGGAAGGAGCCTCTGAAAGCCCCAAATGATCATGTATCGTGGGGCTCCGTCATGCCCCCTGGGAGACACTGAGTTCAAGTCTTTGGATAGGAACAGCGGGGAGGTACAGCTCTAATTTATTCCCAACATGGTTATTATGAACCCTACTACATGTCGAGCACTGTTCTAAAGGATGGGAGTCCACAGAGACTAAAGCAAGCAATCATAATGACAATGAATAAATCAATGAGACTCTCTGTCCTTGGAGATGTTATTTGGATGGGAAGAGGCATTGATCGTGTTCTCTTGCCTCAAGCCTTTTGCCCTTGCCGTACCCTCTGCCAGGAATGATTCCCCCCACACCTTCCCACGGCTGACTCTCAGAAGTCGCCTCTTACAAGAAGCCCTCCCTGACCACCCAATCTCCAGCAGCCCCCATCAGGCAGTATCCAGCATACCTCCTTGTTTAATTTTCTTCGTGGTGTTTATCACTAGCTGAAGTCATTGTATTTATTCAGTGGGCTGCTTGCTTTTTTTTTTTGTCAGCATTCACAGCCTTCACGAGGGGAGAGATTTTGATTTGCGTATTTTTTTTTTAAGATTTATTTATTTTGGAGAGAGAATGAGAGCACGCATGCGTGTGAGCAGGGCGAGGGATGGAAGGAGAGGGAGAGAGAGAGAGAGAGACTCTCAAGCAGACTCCCCACTGAGGACAGAGCCCGACACAGGCCTCAATCTCATGACCCTGACCCTGAGATCATGACCTGTGCAGACATCAAGAGCCTGATGGGGGAGACAGATGTTCCCCAGGCGGGCGGCCCTCTCTCCAGGTCTGGCTCCTGCTATTGACATTGTTTCCTTTAGAAGCAAAACTACAGCCAATCTTCCCCACCCACACACAGATCTGGCCCCTGCGAGAAGAGAGGGGATTCAGGAGCCGTGGGAGGCGAAGGAAGGCCTATTAGGCGGGAGGACCCCCGGGTGGGCGAGCGCGCTGCGGAGCGGGGGAACGCGGGGCTCATGCGCCCCCTGCAGGAGGAGGGCTGCAACCGCAGGGTCCAGGCAGCGGGGAGGAGGCGGGGAGGCCGGGGAGGGAAGGCTGGGGCCGGTGGGTCGGTGGGTCGGGGATGCCAAAGAGTCTGTTTCCCAAAGAATCCAACTTGGAATAGCCCTGAACTGCATGAAGACAGTCATCTAAGTAGACAGAAGTTAACCGTGCGTGCCACTGCGCGGGCACCCGAGGTTGTGGGGGCAGCGGGGAGAACTACATCCAGGACATCCCTACCACGTGCTGGCTATCTGTCATGTGTCTTTCACGTTGTTATGTGCCCCGTCCTCTTCATACACCACAGAGGGAACCGTACCAGGAATCGGGACAGAAAGTCTGAGAGCTGGTACCATTTCAGGAGCTTCTAAGACGTTGGAGACTCTTCACATGCCTCCAGTTTCCTTGGCCTGGGCTGTGCTGGTCCAGGTGGATTCAGGTGAGCCCAGGCGATGTTCCGTTCTCATAACCTGAGCCACATAAACTGTAAAGTCACAGTAAATATGAAACGGTGGAGACTAGTAAACGGGGTAGCTAGGATACAGGTGGAAACTTGACCGTCGCCATTCAAACAAACGAGCCGATGGGTGCGGCCGAACCACAACCGTGGCCTATTTCATCAGATTAGGTATGAGCCTGATACATGCTGTAGTCAGCTCCGGCTGCCATAACAAAAAAACCACAGACCGTGTGGGTTAAACAACATTCATTTATCACAGTTCTGGAGGATGGGAAGGCCAAGATGAAGGTGCTGGCAGATTCATTTCTCAGTGGGCAACTTCTGGCTTGCAGACGGCTGCCTTCTCCCTCTATCATCACACGGCGGGGAGAGGACCCATGGTGCCTGCTGTCTCTTCCTCTTCTTCTTTTTTTTTTTTTAAGATTTTATTTATTTATTTGACAGAGAGAGAGAGAGAGAGAGATCACAAGTAGGCAGAGGCTACTGGCCTCCAGTAAATAAAATCTTTAAAAGCCATGTAGAAGAAGTTCATCTCCCGGGCGCCTGGGTGGCTCAGAGGGTTAAAGCCTCTGGCTTCAGCTCAGGTCATGATCTCAGGGTCCTGGGATCGAACCCCGCATCGGCCTCTCTGCTTAGCAGGGAGCCTGCTTCCCCTTCTCTCTCTGCCTGCCTCTCTGCCTACTTGTGATCTCTCTCTCTCTCTCTCTGTCAAATAAATAAATAAAGATTTTATTTCCTTATTTACCTGAAAGAGAAAGAGAGAGAGCATGCATGTACAAATGAGAGGCGGAGCAGAGGGAGAGGGACGAATAATCTCAAGCAGACTCCCCACTGAGCGTGGAGCCTGACACCGGGCTCAATCGCATGACCCTGAGATCATAACCTGAGCCAAAACCAGGAGTAGGACACTTAATCAACTGAGCCACCCAGGCGCCACTTGGTAAATGTGGCTTTTAATTTGTGAACCCACAAACTATAGCATGAATGTGTCTCTCGCTTTCCCTGGCATAGTGTCTTACTCAAGCAAAGTGACTTGGGTTCATGGTGTCAAAACAGAGAATTAGATGGATCTAACTTTGGATCGGTTCCTTGTCCTCTCACCATTTCAGATCATCCTTAGTCCAAACCACTGTGGCCAAGATGGTGAGGTTATATAGTAAAAATTATGTGACTGCCTAACACATCGCTTTGGAAGAGACTAGGGGTGGGGAATCATTTCAAAATGTCCCTCTGGCCAGATTTTTGTCAATCTCATTGACCACCCATCCAGCCTCTAGAAAGCTGCCTTCTTTTGGTGCAGATGTGGAAACTTTGGGCAAGGGAACAGGGTCACATGATGTAAATCATGGAAACTTATGCAGAAGGAACCAACCAGCCCTTTTCTCAGAGGCAGGTACTGAGACTCTGATGGCTTCCCTTCTGGAACACTTTTCCAAGTATCTTCTGGACTCTCTCCTAAGTATGAATCCTTCGGGGTCCCTAAAACTGTTGTAACAAGAAAGACCTGAGGGGGAAGGGGTCTACAGGGATGGACTCTGGCAGAACTCATGTTGCTGACAACTTAAATGAATGTTCAAATGTGTGGGTAAAAAAAAAATAAACAAACAACTGGATGACTTAGGAAGAAAGGATACTCTAAGTAATGTACGGGGCAGAACTCGTGGAAATTGTGGGCCTTGGAGAAGAGTTGCTCTAGAGGCAAGAAATGGTAGAAACTCTCAGTACAGGTGATAGACTTGACTCTTCTATCTTGAGCAGAGAAAGAGGTCTCGGAAGGCTATAAATGAGTCATAGTATCCATAGCTGCTGATGGCTGACCTCCAAACAGTCTACCCTTCCTTGTCGGTCACTGGAGACTCAAAGTCCAAGGAACGAGCCCTTGATGAATATAGATTAGAACGCGTGCCTGCCCTCTGGCTCTACGGTGGCATTGTAAGAAAGAGCCTCTCTGAAAGAGACTAAATTGTTCCCAAATTTTCACTCTTCTGTTATAAGACCATACACCCACATCCTTTGCTAAGTACCTCTGCAATGCCTTCCATTTGGGGAAGAATATATGGCCCTTGGGCTTGATCACATGACTTGGTTTAACCAATGATATGCAAGCAGATGCTTTAAATGGGCTGGCCCAGGTTGCGTAGATTTTTTTTTTTTTTTAAGATTTTATTTATTTAAGAGCGCAAGAGAGGGCACAAGCGGGGCCAGAGGGAGAAGCAAACTCCCTGCTGAGCAGGGAGCCCGATGCCGGACTCAATTCCAGGACTCTGGGATCACAACCAAAGCTGAAGGCAGGCACTTAACCAACTGAGCCTCCCAGGCGCCTCAGGTTGGGTCGCTTCTTATGCTGCTGTCGTCTGCAGCAGAGGAGTATGCCTCGAGTAGCTGCTTCCCCATCGGCTTGGGCGCCAGAAGGACTGAAGGACTCCAGACTTTCGGTCGAATTCAGGTCTTAACAAACAGATTCTCTGGCATATACATACGCATACAAACATACAATCATATGTATAAAAATACATTATATATATAATATACATTATCAACCCATAGGAACACACCTACTACATTGCTGGGCACCTAAAAGGTCATTTCATTCTTTCACTCATTCATTCATTCACCATCTTCCTGTGTATCTTTGTCATACTATTCCCCACTATTCCCCCTCCTTCTAGTCTTGCCCTTCTTTTCCTTTGCCTCTCCTCCTCTCCTTCCTCTTTCCCCAATTCTCACACACTCCCTTTGCTCCTGTGTCTGCCTTGTCATCCATTCTCTGACACCAAAAAGGCGTTCTGCAATCCAGTTCCATTCTGACACTCACTGTGTGGGGTTAGCATCAGATTTCACAGATTTAAGGGCTCCGTTGCATAATTCTGCCCCCTACTTCAGATCTACCTGCAAGTTTCGGGTGTCTAGGGGCCACCTACGTTTCTGCTTAGCTGGCTACAAATTCAGGACTTACTACAACCCTCTTGTGAATTCACTAACCCACTAGAACAACTCGCAGAACTCAGGAAATATCCTTAGGACTATACTATACTTAGGACCACAGTTTTACCGTAAAGGATACAACTCAAGAGCAGCCGGACAAGGAAGGCACACACAAGGGAAAGGGATGCAGAAATTCTGTGCCCTCTCCTTGTGGAACATGGGCGTCCTCCCAGCACATCATTATGTTCCTCAGTCATCTGAGGATAAACCAGTTTCTATCTGGGTTTCATTATACAGGAACGATTGACTACCTCATTGACACATGATTGAACTCAGTCTCCAGGCCCCTTCTCCTTCCCAGAAGTCAGACCAGCTTAAAGTTCCAATTCTCCAATCATGGAGTTCGTCATTCTGGTTGAGCAGCCACCATCCTATCTCAGGGTCCGGCAGGAGTCACCGTAATAGCGTAACAAAGTCTCAGGAACCAGGAACAACTACTATATATATATATATATATTTAATCATATTTCATCTCATTTTCTTACGTTTAAGATTTGTCCATTTGTTTCCCGTAGGGAGACTGAATAAATGTGGAACAAGGGCCCAGTGCCTCTCCCTGGGCCAGTAGTGGAAGTCAGTCCCAACACCAAGTCCATATGTGTGGAGGGTAGATGTGATCCGCTTACCTCAAGAGACGGGAATAAAGACCGGGTCTTCCTCTAATGTCTCTTCTTCATCTAGGCTAAGAGAGAAGATGTTTAACTTCTCACAACAGTGAAACCATAGAGGACTGAGCTCAGGGTAGAGTATATCCTGGGGTTGAGTGATCCTAGGAGACTTACACAGTCTCCTTCCCAAAGAAAGCCTGGGAGAAAACCCTCCGTGCACTTTAGTGAACAAAAGAGTCTCGCATTAGGATAAAGACCCTCACTGCAAGTTTTCCTGGCCTGAGCTAGTCTTGTCTTGGGGGTGAATTATTGCGAAAGCTGAGACTTATTGGGATGGGAAAGCACTTCAACAAAGGGGAGGTTATAGGGTCTCTGGATCTCATGAGGAAGAGCTTTAATTCAGACATTTTTTCTAGGTGGTCAAGTGCTTGTGGGTGAGAAGGCCAACCACCTCGTAAACCTCTTCCTGTACTTCTCCTGGATGAAGTAAGTCTTGGGGAACCTCACTGACAAGGAGCAGTCTTCCAAGAAGGCCTTAGAAGGACGGTGAGTCTGGAAAAATTGGTACCAAATGGCTGAGTCATGTCCATTCCATAGGATCGAAGCCAGGTCTCAGAGAGCCACTATTTAGAGATATCATTGAGTGTTGTATGAATAAAAGTCCTAAATGGGCATTCCTTTGATTTTTAATTCCAGCTCATTTTTTTAAAACATGCATTGTGGGGGCGCCTGGGTGGCTCAGTGGGTTAAAGCCTCTGCCTTCGGCTCAGGTCAGGATCTCAGGGTCCTGGGATCGAGCCCCGCATCGGGCTCTCTGCTCAGTGGGGAGCCTGCTTCCCCCTCTCCCTCTGCCTGGCTCTTTGCCTACTTGTGATGTCTCTCTGTCAAATAAATAAATAAAATCTTTAAAAAAAAAATGCATTGTGATGGAGCGGGGGAAGTCGTGAGGAGTCTGGAATCCTGGATTCCAAACTTTGCCTACCCCACTGATCTCCTTTGAGATATTGGATAGTAACCACCTTCCTCCTTAGATCCTAATGTCTGAGATGTAGGGTTGGTGCCAGTTGGTGGGGGATGCCTTTTGCAGTGTTCTGTGACTGAAAACTATTGCTCTAAATTAGCTCCCCACCTCTTTCTATTTGTTTCCTATCTTCGCCAGTTCTGAGCTCTCTTCATAGCGTGTTACTTTCTACGCATTCCATTGGCCAAGGCAGCTACAAATTCTACCCAGATTCCAGAGGAGGGGAAAGAGAGGACATTGGACAACAAATCACATACTTAACAAAGCAGGTGACCATCAACAAACACGCACCTGTTTACAAATCACTATTTAGTGCGCCAGGTGCCTTACACTGTGTAAGAGACTTTGCCTCTTGTCGGTAACTTATTATAAAGTATGTATCAGTTTATTTATCTTTCCAAAATATAAAGTGTTTTGCAGTTCAAGAGCACTTTATAATTAGAAAGGAATTTGATGTGGACAGATCGTTTTGCATTTAAAAATATTGTTTGCCTTTAGCAAAACTCTTTGAGGCTTGCGGAGTATTCTGTAACATACAGAACTCCTTGTTCACAGAACATTTTGTAGTTTTTAAGGAGTTTGACATTTACGAAGCACTTTACCCTTTACAAAGATTCCAAATGGCACATGGGATAGAGTATTTGTAAACACTGCGTGTGGTTTGTACCGCATTTTGTAACATAAAAATTTTTCTGTTTACGAAAGATCTTAGCAGAGTGGCAGGGTGCATTGTAATAAAGTGATTTTTCCATTTTACAAAGTGCATATTTATTAATTCCTTTGTAACATTTACAGAGAAGTTGTCATTCACAAAGGGCTTTATTTCTACCTATAGTACAAGTCAAAATAGAATAGCACTTGATCAACGCTTAAAAATAAAGCACTTGGGGGGAATTTACAAACCCTCCAGGTTTCATCTGATGGTAGGATGCTAAGATGGGGATTAGGCAGCAAACCAGGGAGAGGTCGCTGCCTTACTGGACCTGACATCAAGTGGGGGAGAAAATCAATAAACAAAATCATGGCAGACAGTGATAAGCGCTATGAAGAGAGCTCAGAACTGGCTCTCTTGAGGACGGAATAGGGAATAGGGAAGGGGGTTACTTTGGTTGACTGGCAGCCCCTAGCCCCACATCCATCCTCTGGGGCATAGGAACTAGCCACCCCTCCCACCCTTCTCCGTGAGACAGCCGTACTGCAGACATGCTTGAGTGGCCCCTCAGCACGGGACAGGAGGAACACCGAAGCATAGGGCTGATGGGACGGGCACCCGCTCTCCACGGCACCCCAGAGTCAAGAGCTCAGCCTGGGGAGTCACCGGACTCTGGTATGTCAGGCTCTGCCTTCAGGCCCGTGACCTCAGCTCCTGGAGGATTTATTTACTTGTCAGACACTTTGGTGCTATTCTCTCGGTGCCAAGTCCTTTTCCAGCCACTGTCAGTACTGTCTCATTGAATCTGCGATACCGCCTGTGAGGAGCACATGCGAGGGGAGGTCTGGGCCCGTCCTTCCAGAGCCTCGGGTCCAAAGGCGGAAACCGAGGGACACCTGCCTTCCATTCCCAACGGGGAGTAAAACAGACGCAAGGCCACCCTGCCCACAGATGTCCGCAGCGGCACTGTTCACGAGAGCCAAAAGGTGTCACCAACCCACGTGCCAATTACCTGACAGAGGGATAAACCGAACGTGGTATTTCCATACAGCGGAGTCTTATTCGGCCCTCAAAGGTACAGCGTTTCCTTTTGGGGTGATGAAAATGATTGCACGCTGGACGGAGACAATGATCGCATGAGACTGTGATTGTACTAAACGCCGTTGAATTGTATACTTTAAGATGGTTAGTGGTTAATTTTGTGTTATGTGAATTTTAGCTCGAAAAAAAAAAAAAAAAGAAAAGAAAAGAAAAGAAAAAAAGAGCATGGTAGCAAGCTAGGCATTGGGTCCAGAAAGAGCGGAATTTTATTTTGATCTCATTGGTTTTGGTGGATGAGAGCAGAGAAATATGAGAGGTCTTTTAGAATACACAGCACAGAGGCTGAGGGCCGAAGTGGCCTTTTCAACTCAAGGAAAGAACAGGAGGGTTGGGGGGTAGTTGGGTGTAGGCGTGGGCCTCCGTTTCCCCAACTGTGCAATGGATGGTGATGACACCAAGTTACTGAAGGTATTTCTTGGCCCTGAAGGCCAAGGTTTTACCCTCCATCACAGCGCAGGCCATCTGGGGATGAACGGTGAAGGCGGCAGGCTGGACAAAGGAGACTACCGAAGGGATTTTCCCCAGGGGAGAGCGAGCAGGGAGGAGTCAGCACTCGGAGTCAGCCTCCAAGGACGCCCTGTGGGCAGAGGCGGGGGGCTAGATGGAAGAGCTCCGCGGGGATCAACAACCTTGGTGCCACTCCCTGGCGGGGCAGGAAGCAGAGCTGGAACTCAGGGGGCATTTTTCCCAGCCCGATCCTCCGGGGAGTGATATCAACGTCTTCCAGGGCTTTGGGAGATCCCAAGGTGAAGTTCTGCAGCACCGAGGTCAAGATCAGGAAGAGCTCCGAGCGGGCCAGGCTCTCACCCAGACAGAGGCGTCTTCCTGAGGGTGCGAGGGGGGAATGTGTCACTGGGGGAGCCCTCAGGAGCACTCGGCTGCCCCACCCCCACTCTCCGGGGAGCGTTTGCATACTCATTTACATAGATTTACATGTGCGTTACTTCTATTCTTGTCCTCAATCCCAGCAACACCAGTGTTTGTGTGCATGCATGTTTCTATCTGGTCCCGCCTCTTCTCAGCCTGTCCTATACCGTATCCCCCTCTGTCTCTCTTGGTCCCCAGTCTTTGCCTGTTAAGAGTTCTTTCTCTTGTACCTCCGGTTAAGTATATTCTCGGCTCAGCCAAATTTTTGAGAAAATGTGCAAATAGTGGAAAACATCTTGCTGGCGTGCCCTGGTATGAGGAATCATGAGAGAGAAGTAGAGGGGAACCGAAGCCGCTGCGGTCCTGGGCCTGGACCAGTGAGCAGGACCCTTTAGACTTCTCCATAATCCATCGACTACAAGTTTCTCATTTGGCTCAGCAGAAGCCTCCAAGGACCCAACTCGATCACAAGAGCCGGGTTCTACAGGCATATGGCAGGGATTTTGCAGGCGTGGTTCCAGACCACCGCATGTTGGGTTATTGTTCCTTCTCAATGAAAGGACAGTGAAAGAAAGTCAATGGCTTCATTGTGGGGAAGTCTTGTCTGATGTCTCCACTCCAGTTATGAGTGGGAATCACTTGGGTAATAATGGGTGGGTGGAAACTCACTCAAAACTTAAGGCTACCTGTTTCTTTTCTTTTCTTTTTGATTAAAAATGGGTGTGGCTGGGACTGGTGTCATATCCTTTTGTCCCAGTGACTTGCTATGTGATCTCGAATAAACCATTTCCCCAATCTGGCCCTCAAATCGATTACCTGTAAAATAAGGGAATTTGATTAGATAAGAGTTTCTCCAAGTCTGATCTGCAGACTTTTGGGCATGAGAACCAAATGAGGGGCTTTTTAATTCGTTCTAAATCAGCAATATGCTTCTAAGTCAAGTTCTTTGTTAACCTCAAAGTGTTCTGTCAAGAGCTGTGTGCTTTTGTAGACTGCAAAATGCTTTATGAATGGTACTCCGTGTGACTGGAGCACCCCTCCTAAACCATAAGGCATTTTACAATTTACCTTATGTAGTTTATAAGTATAAAAGTACCTTTCAAACCACAAGGGCTTCGTTGAATGGAAAACATTTTATAAACTGTAAATTACTCTGTCAATTTCAAAGTGCTTTGTTCGCAGCAAAACTTTATAATAAGCTACCAATCCCTCTAGGGGTGGATCTTTGCTGACCCAAGTTGTCTGTCTTCGCCCATCACACGACCACCTTCCAGATGGCTGCAAGATCCTCAACTCTTTCTGGCCCTCGCCCACCATAAGCCCAGCTCACCTAAAACATCAGGGTTCTTAAGAAGGAGTAGAAATCCATGCAAGAGAGTGTTGCTGGAGCTCTCTGTGCCAGCAATAAACAGCGAGAGAACCGTGTAGACAAGGTTCTTATAGTGAAACTCACTCTCAGGATCAGCGCTCTCCTGGGGATAGCAAGAGACAATCCTTAACATCTCCCCTGGCAAAGATTCTCAGCTTCTGGGTCTTTTCTCCCTACCCACCTCCATGTCACTCTGTGCCAGTTTTTTCTTTCTTTCTTTTTTTCTTTTTGGTATTTTCTTTTTTCTCTGTTGGAGGCCAGCAATGTAGCAAAAGGGTGTGCTCTGGAGCCAAACTGCCTAGGTTCAAACTAAAATCCTACCATTCACTGGTTGGGAGTCTTTGGGTAAGGAGCTTAACCTCTCTATGCCTTAGTTCATCATCTGGGGTTGTTTTGATATTATGTTTGTAAGTATGCAATAAATGTTAGGGATTAATATTTTTTGGTTGTTGTTATCCTTTCTTTGGGTGTCTTGCTTTCCTCGCAGTTGTCCATCCAGGGTGATCCTGAACATACTTAACATACTTAATAACCAGCAAGGCACTTGCCAGACCAATCAGAACAGACATGGGGCTCTGTCCAATCAGAACAGACACGGGCCTCTGTCCAATCAGAACAGACACGGGCCTCTGTCCAATCAGAACAGACACGGGCCTCTGTCCAATCAGAACAGACACGGGCCTCTGACCAATCAGAACAGACATAGGACTCTGCCTAATTAGAATGGGAGGAGGTGGCGAAGGGTCTCGAGGACCCCGTGTGTGGGACAGGTGGTAGCTGCTCGCTCGTAACAAGTGTTCCCGGGGAAGCTGAGGAAGGACCGGGAGATGGGAAGGGAGGGTGGACTAGTGGCTTTCTTGCCAATCCGCAGGGAAGTATTTCAGCATTTAAACATCGCATACATCATACCCAAACATAATAGCTCAATGTCAGTAGTGTGCCCATCTCTCTCTTTCCCAACCCACGCCTTACCCAGCTTGGCCCTTGCCTTGTCCATGCGGACCAGGAAGGAATCAATGAAGTCCTTTGGGGCGCTGGGGTACAGCATTTCCTGGTGCCTCTCGATGTTCTCAATGACAAAATCTTCCATTTCTTGGATTTTGCTGTGTATGAGACAGGAAAGTATTTCAGGAAAGTATTTCAGGAGGCCGGAGAGGAGTTCAAACGTCTGCAGGGAAGCAAGGCGGTCCCAGAGTCTGTTCTCTCTGGGCTGGTGCTGCAGGGTTGAGGTTGTACCCTGCGCGGCTCAGCAGTGACTGAAGGGCTTAATTCACCCCCTGGCCTTGGGGAACGGCGCGCCTCCCAGCTGAGCAAACACGCACGCGCGGACACACTCAGTGGCGCGTGAACGAGTGCACCCTGCCCCAGTCATGCTTACCTCTCCTGGGCTTTCTTCTCTCACAGGCCTCCCATTCCTGAGACCTATTTCCTACCTCCAGTCTGACTCATCACCTTTTGGTGCCTTCTTGCATCGGTGTTAAGACAAAAAGCATCTGATTTTTCCCCGGGGTCCACCCACCCCAATTCCTGGCCCACCACGGAACCTTTGTTTTCACCTGGCCATAGAAAGAGCTGGCGAGATCGGAGACATCATTCATTAAATGTAGCAACTGTAGGAATCTGGGGTCCTGGTAATTGAAGCGTTGGCCAAAGAGGATGGTACAGATGATGTTAGCCATGGCGGAGTGAAAGAAGAAGGTGGGATCCAGATACGCCCCTGTGAACGGGAGTTTTGTCACGGTAGGGCCCTCCATGCCACTTCTAGGAGGCTCTGACCTCGTTGGTGCCATCTCAGCTTGGTTGGTTGGTTTCTTTCTCTTTCCCTTGGCCAGCCTGACTTTCGCTGGGTCTCTTAAGCTTTTTTCTGGCCATCTCGGGCTCTGAGTCTCATGGTTTTCTTGGGCCCTGTCTGGGTCTGACTCTCTTGGTGCCCCTTCTTCTTTCTCTGGTCTTGTCTCTGATTTCTTTGTTTCTTTGTTTGAGACGCAGCCCCTTCTTCCCTGTCCTCTCTCTTTCCATGCCTATCTTCTTGGCCCTCTCCTTGGTCTGGCTGTCACTTTGTGTCTCCCCTGACTGTAGTCCTCTCTTTACCTTTTTCTTTCTACACCCTTTCCTAACAGTTTCTGCTTCTGGATCGATCTTTATCAGCGTCCTGAGTTTTCCCTCTGACCTGCTTCTCTGTTTGTCTGCTTTCTCTGCCTTTTCCTCTCTCTGTCCCTGTTTTCTTCATTCTCTTTCTTTTTCTGTCTCTGTCTCCTTCTCTCTTTCCTTGAACTTGTCTCTGCATCTCTCTGTCTCTGTCTCTGGGTCCTTCTGTCCCCATCTCACCCACCCCCTGCCTGCCCATCCCTCCCCTGCCCCTGCCCCCGAGCTCACCCCGGGATTTCTGCAGCTCCTCCACCAGACACAGAGCCTCCTCCCAGATTCGCCTCTCAATGCTCCACTTCCCCATCCCGAAGTCTCTCATGGTGAGCTGAGAGAATTGCCAAAGGACCTTCCAAGACTTCCCATTGGCAAAGACCACACCTGATTGGCGGGACATGGAGGGAAGTTTAGGAGGACACATGAGGTGTCCCCTAGTCTTTTCCCCACCCCCTATCCCCATGCCCCACTCACCTTTCCCCTTGAAGATGGGATCGATGATGGCGATGTCCGCGGCCAGAGAAAGCCTCAGCTTGATCCACCAGACCCTCCCTTCACTGCCTTGTACCCACACAGGATGACGACAGGCTGGGGTCCCAGGTAGACTGTGAAGATGTCCCCGTATTTCTTCTGCAGCTGTGGAGGCGGGGTCCAGCTCTCACTCTCTCACTCGAGAGAAGTCTCCACCCTCACACCTGGCCTAACCACCACCACCCGTCCCCATCGAATCCCTACCGAGGAAGAAGGGAGACTCGAACTCTGCGGCCTCTTCCAAGCCTCCCTCATGTGCCCTCGCCCCAAATGTTCTCCTCTCTCAGCTTTTCCGAGAACTCTCCCAGCTTCGAATTTTAAAAATGACAGAGACTCGGGGCGCCTGGGTGGCTCAGTTGGTTAAGCGTCTGCCTTCAGCTCGGGTCATGATCCCGGGATCGTGGGATCGAGCCCCGCAATGGGCTCCCTGCTCAGCGGGGAGCCTGCTTCTCCTCATATGTGAGCTCTAGTGCCGCTCCGTCCCAAACCCTGCTGGACACACTTCAAAGCCTCACGTCTACCATCATAATTTCTCCTTCCACTCTACCTTCCCTGCATTCCTTCTTATAGGAATTCCAGAAGCTTCTCTCGTGGATATATTGGGCCAGATGGCAGATCGAGGCTGGAAGAAGACGATCCCCAAGCTGGGCCTGAGAAGTCCCAACCACAGTTTGAACCCCAACTGCCTCGCTGCCTGTGAGCTCTCACCTGTCCACCCACCTCCCGCTTACCCCCGTCCCCCCTCAACTCACCGACTGGAAGGTCTTGAGAAAGCCCTGGTGGTCTACTTGCAAAATGTTCCCCAGGAAGGGCAGAGGCCAAGGTCCTGGAGGGAGGCCTCCCCGGGAGGCTGGGCGACCCCAGAGTAGCGAGAGGCCCCCGAGGACACACAGGAGCAGGAGGGTTGACAGCACCATGGTCCCGGCCGTGTCTGCCTTCCAGCCTCCCGTCCCTCTTTAAAGGGAGGCTGCTCTGTTGTTTGTCATTTTTTCCCCAGGGGTCGGTGGGGGCGTGTATGTCATAAATCTGTCTTGGGACAGCGCTTGGGAACTCTCCAGCAACAAGGAGCCCAAAGTTAGCAGGTGCTGCAGAAGCCAGGAAATTTAGCATCTCACACGGGTCCCCAAACCAGCCTTCTGCTGGCCTCCGGCTGCCTGGAGGTATCTTAGCAGGCGATGCCCTTGAACCTGAATACCTTCCCGAAGGAAGGGTAGTGGCGCCAGCAGGCGGAACGCGTGGAGGCTGGTGAGGCATGCTTGCACCACAAGGATGGCTCTTGCCAGTCTCCTCAGGGGCTGGCATTGCATCACGAGGGACCGAGAAGAGCTAGAAGGCAGAATTGGTCCATCCCGTGCTCCCTGGGAATAGGGATTTGTTCTGGGTATCAGAAGAAAATGAGATATGAAGACAAAGACAAGATCTGATGGGGGAAGGCCAGCTCCATGTTGGGGGTGCCTTTGGGGTTGCCTGATTCAACCATTCATTCATTCATTCATTCATTCCTCAGCAAATATTTTGCCTTCTCAGAACTGGCCTGGCAATGAAGAAGTTCTCACCTTCCGGAAAGATCCCTAGTGACCTGATAATAAATGAGCCTCACATAAAATGGCATGGATCACCGTCTGACCAGGGGACGTCAGGCTTTGGAGGTTTATTTGCAGCGGGATTGAAGGGCACTATCAGGGAATCCAAGGCCCCAGCGTAGAATCATGCAGCTCAGGGGGCCGTGGGCCGAGGAGACCCTTGCCCAGAGGGAAGCGGTAGGGAGAGTCAGTGGGAATGAGGACAGCAACGGTCTACAATGTGGACGAACTTCCAAAATATGATGCTGAGTGAAAGAAGCCAGACACGACAGAGCACATATTGTATGATTCCATTTACAGGAAATACACAGACTAGGCAAAGCCATAGAGACCGAAAGCAGATTGGTGGCTGCCGGGGGCTGAGGGGAAGGGGGAACGGAGAGCGACTGCTGATGGGTACGGGGCTTTCTTCTTGGGTGATGAGAATGTTTGGAACTAGAGAGTCGTGGTGGTTGTACAACATTGGGAATGAACTCAATGCCACTAAATTATACACTTTCAAACGCTTTGTTTTATGTTATGTCAATTTCACCGTAATTTTAAAACATATTGGGGGAGGGTTGGGCAGGGCTGGGTGAAGAATTTGAGTTTGAGAGCCAGGGAGATGGAGTGTGAACCTTGCTCCTCCACTCCCAGCCACGTGACCTGGGACAACTGATGCCAGTGCTTGGCCTTTGTTTACTCATCTGTAAAATGGGCACGATCATCGTACCCACCCCATGGAACTACCGGAAGGAAGATTCGAGTGAGATCGTGTATGCACAGATCATGGAGCGCTAACAGTTGCTAGGAGGTGGTGGCAGTTCTGAGGAAGGGAGGGGTCACTGGGGGAAGCTGTGGCTTGGGAGGCAGAACTGAGTCATGTCGCCCCTCTTAGCCCCCAGTTTTTATGTACACAGCAGATCCGGGACTCCGTTAACAAAGGAAAGAAAACACTTCCATGAGTCGTTACAAGAGCTGCAGAATGATGGGCTGAGATGAGGTGGCAGAGACGACTTTCCCAGGGAGGGGCCACCAAGGAGGGGAAGGACGCTGGCTGGCCGGGGGTCTCTCTGTGGCAGGAAGACCCAGAGAGAGGCAAGGAGCTGTTCTCTGCAGAGGCGGGATACTTCATGATCCTGGAATTCTCTGACCCCCCTTCCCTCAGCACCGTCCACGAGCCAGAAAGCTGATCTGGTACACGGGGGGCACTTTGCCCACACCACTCTCCTTGGGCGTGAGGTCGATGTCCTCAGGGGCCGCGGGGCTGGCCACAGAGAAGTTCTGGAGGATGGTGGTGAAGAAGAGGAATAATTCCATGCGGGCGATGCCTTCGCCAAGACAAATGCGCTTCCCTGTGGGCACAGAAGATCACCAGTGTGGGCGCGGAGCCCACGCACACCCTTCGCCCTCTGACATGGCAAACCCAGACATCCGCGGCCATCGCAACAGAGTTGTATGGGATTAGCCTTTAACCTGCAATTCAGGGTGAACTTTTAGGGGGTTCCCGGGCCCTCTGAAATCAGGTGCAAACATTTAGGTGGATGGGTCTCGCACATTTTTTTCCAGGAGAGAGTTTGTAGCTTCTCTTAGATTTCCAAAGGGTCCGGTGGCCCCCCCCAGAGAATAGACACACTTCCGGTTGGATGTGTGTGTGTGTGTGTGTGTGTGTGTGTGTGTGTGGCGGGGAGTGTGTGTGCTGGGGTGTGGGGGTGCATCTGGCACTGTGTGTTTGCCCATCTCTGGGTCGTCCTCTTAGCTCAGTCTGAGAGCCACGGACTTCCAGAGTTTCGGGCAAAAACCAAACGGCACATAAAACTGAACGGGACTGGCGCTCGTGAGAGGGCAACCCACGGCTTCCAGCAGACTCTCGGGGGTGCGAGAGCCCCCGGCAGGTTACGGAGCAGGGGCTGGGTGAGAAATGAGGACACACCGAGTGGAACCCTCAGGCAGAGACACCGGAAGCCTCCCTCTTTACTTCAGGGGCTGTTCCTCTGCAAGCTGGCCACCTGGAAAGGCCATTCCAGACGTTTCCTAGACCCTTCATCGGGCCCGTGTGGAGGTTTCTGGGGGGACGTGTCCACATCTTTTTGCACATCAGAAATTAGGAAATATGAACTTAGGCATACTCAGGCAGGGCTCGGGGCTAGTTCTCCTGCAACTGGTTCTTTGGCCCAGTTCTTTCCAGAAGAGTCTGGCTCCACTCTCTCCTGCCCACCTTGTCTTCTTCATCCTCGGGGCTGAGATGAGGTGGCAGACACCTTGACTGACACCAGACATTGGGACACCTTGGAATCCTATTGGCTCTAACATCTTTTTGCCTTGGTTTGTCTTTCCCGCCATGGCGATCTTGCCTCAGTCTCTTGCTCTGTCTGTATCTTGTCTCCTTCCTCTTTTGCCCACTTTCTTCCATCTCGAACTCCCTGTCTCTGTCCATTTGCATCTGATTCCACCTGAAACACCCTCTCTCTCCCCTTTTCTGTCTCCGTCTCCTCTTCCTCACTCTATTGTCTCATGCTCACTCTATCTCTCTCGGTCCCTATGTCCCCTGTCACTGTCTCCCTCTGTGTCTCTCTTTGTCCCTCCCTCTGTTCCTCACTCACTCCTTCTTCGTCTGTCTCTGTCCTTCTTTCTCTACATCTCTGTCTTGATTCTGGGGTCCTCCTTTCTCCCAAAGGTTGAGGACCCTGGGCATTGGGGTTGTCTCTGGATGGGCCCAAAGGTGGAGAATGTGGATACAGACAATTCAGAGCATGTCAAGACCCTCTCTGGTTCCCGAGTGCCAGCGGGATAAATCCAAACACCCCCCAGCTTTCATGGCCCTCCAGCTGAGCTCTTCGCCCTTGTCCCCTCCTATAATCTACACTCCAGGCTCCCAGGGTTCATCTAGTTTCTCGAATATGCCATGCTATCTCCACCTGCAGGCTTTGACCTTGCTGTTCCCACTCTTTCTAGAGGCCAATTGATATCCATTCTTGACATCTTAGCTTAGAAGCCAGTGCTTCAGGGGAACTTTCTCTCACTGAATCACCAAGAGTAGTCGGTCCTTCCTCTTTCATGTTCCCAAAGCCCCGTTTAGAGCACTTATCACAATTATGACTCATTGTAATAATAATCACCACTTCTGTGATCGCTTTCCTTTGCGGCAAGCCGTTCGAAGCACATTGCAAACATTGATTAATTTCAGTAGGTACTATTTTTGTGGCCAAATCATAAATGTCCATCTTCCCTGCTGGACTGTAAATTTCCCGGGGCAGAAACCACGTCTCCACGTGACTTGTCCAGGGTGTCATTTTCAGCCCCCAGCAGAGCACTAGCTCAGACTCGTGCTCAACAGATATTTTATACCAAGGTATAGAGAGGTTAAAATACTTTCCCACGGTCCAGCTTACCAAGATGTGCCTCTGGGGCATGATCTTACTTCTTAAGTCCCCTCTAGGGTTGCAATAAAGATGGAACAGATTAAAACAGGTAAAGCAACTGGCACATATATCCTAACTTCTGAATAAGCCAAGATCTCTCCTTGCTTGTCTCCGGGAGCGGGTCGCACCTGCACTCTGGGGTCCGGGAAAGGGAGCGCAGGCCTGGCTCACCTGTGGAGAAGGGGATAAAAGCTTCATTCTTCTTCAGTGCCCCCTTGGCGTCCAGAAAGTGGTCAGGGTTGAAGACGTCTGGTTTTTCAAAGTAGCGCGGATCATTGAGAGCAGAGTGCAGGATGGGAAATACTTCAGTGCCCTGAGGGAGGGTCACAAGGTCAAGAGATATTGCCATTCCCTTCCTCAGTCCGCCCCGTAAAAAAAAAAAACCAAAGAAACAAAAATAAAAACGAGGGACCTAGTGATAAAACCAAAGCAAAGCAAAAAAAACAAAACAAAAACAGGTCAAGGGCAGAGATTAAGAGAACCCAGACTGGCCACACCGGAGAGATGGGGGATTCCAGCTGACCTCACCTTGGGAATGATGTACCCTCTGAAGCAAGTGTCTTTGGTGACCATATGGGGCACGCCAATCGGGATGAGGTCCCCGAATCTCTGAATCTCGTGGATGACGGCATCCGTGTAGGGCATTTTGGCTCGGTCATCAAGGGACGGAAGGCGGTGTGGGCCAATCACCTGGTCAATCTCCTTGTGGATTCTCTCTGCACAGAAGAGTGGGATCAGGGAACCTCATTTTAAAAAGACATTTCAGCAGGGACATTGCTTTCTACGGGCCAGCGAGCCAGGGAACACATATAATAAATAGTTAGATCATTGATACCCCTCAGAGCAGCGAGCCTGGGGAAGAGGTGGAGGGGGAAGCAAAAATTCTCACCTTTTGAAATCTAATGAATGTTATGAATTCTCCCCATGGGGCACAGATACACACACACACACACACACACACACACGCACGCACGCGCACACACACCCCAATTTTGCATAGAACTTCAGATTAAGAACTCAAGACTGTAAGCCTGACAAAATTCTCCCTCTAGGAGCACCTGGGTGGCTCAGCGGGTTAAAGCCTCTGCCTTCGGCTCAGGTCATGATCTCAGGGTCCTGGGATCGAGGCCCACATCGGGTTCTCTGCTCAGCAGGGAGCCTGCTTCTCCTTTCTCTCTCCCTACTTGTGATCTCTCTCTCTCCTTGTCAAATAAATAAGTAAAATCTTTAAAAAAAAATTCTCTCTCTAAAAAGAGTTGAAAATGAGCTAATAATTACTGTATGTGTATTACAGATGGCACACGGAGCTAGGTCCTAGGGAATATAACTGAAATCGATCAACAGACTAACCCGCGAACAACTGTATAAATAAATGAATACAGAAATCAGTCAACTTATGAATGGAAAGATCGATGAACGGAAGAACATTAACGAATGCATATATTATTTGTTTATTACTCGATATGCGAATTAATGAATCATTAATCATTGATTACTAAATAGCCCATACACAAATAAATGAACCTGATTAACCAATACATCACAGGAATGGCTGGCTGGCTAGATCTATAGAGGAATAAGTAAATAAATAAATTAATGAAGGAATAGGTAAGTAAAGGAATGGATGGATGGACTGAATGATAAATCAATAAATCAGTGATGAATAACCAAGTGAATTAATAAATGAATGAAGGATGGATTGATGATGGAAGGGGCGCCTGGGTGGCTCAGTTGGTTAAGCATCTGCCTTTGGCTCGGGTCATGATCCAGGAATCCAGGGATCAAGCCCCACATTGGGATCTCTGCTCAGCAGGGAGTTTGCTTCTCCCTCTACCCCTCGCCCAGCTCTGGTGCACTCTCTCTCTCTCAAATAAATAAAATCTTTTTTTTTTTTTTTTTAAAGAAAGAATGATGGAAGAATTAAGGAATGAAATCTAGTTCATAGGACAGATGGATGCGTGCATGAACAAATGAGCCCATGAATCAATGACAAAGAGTTCATCCCATTAATCACTGTTTGAAAAGATCCACAGAGGAAGAAATTAATCCAAATAAAGAATGGAAGTCTATGTCCTTGGATTAACCATTGATGAAAGAACCTGAGTGTACAGGTTCATTACTCAGTAAAAGGATGGAGGGGTGGTGGAGAGATGAGATGCCTCTCAGTGATGGGAGGAAACACTGACCAAAATGTCCATCCATCCACACCCGCAGGACTGGGTTCCTTAGGGGTTCATTCAATGCGGGCAGTGCTCCTGGTATAAGAGACTGAACGCCGCCTGCCTCATTCAGGAAGGACGCCAGCCCCCACCCCCCGCCCCCTGCAGTCCCAAAGGGGTCAGAAGACCCCCTCCGCGGGCTGTCCCCGCCCACCCACCTGTGATGTGCGGGTATTTGAGCATGAGCAGGAATCCATAGCGGAGCGTGGTGCTCGTGGTCTCCGTGCCCGCGAAGAAGAGCGAGAGCGTCGTGAGGATGAGGTTCCGCTGGTGGAACTCGCTGCTGGGGTCGGCCTTCTCCTGAATCCAAGGGGAAGCACGGGAGCTTTGCTGCACGCTCCTCCCTCGGGGCGCCCTGCCCCGCTTCTGGGGCTGTCACCCCGTCTGGTCCGCTTTACTTTTCTGCGCCCTCTGTGCGTCCAACCGCGAATCCCTGTCCTGTCTGCGCTCTGTCTCGGCTCCAACGCGTTTCCCATCTCTCTGCTGTTTTTGTCTCCCCCTGGCTCCCAGCCACTTGAGGCCTCTGAGTCTTGTCACCTGTTACTGTCCTTCCGTCCCCGCGTCCCGCGTTTCCCATTTCTCTCTCTCTCCCTCTCTCTTCCCGACTTTCTCCTTTTTTCCTCTTCCTGTCATTTCCCTTCTGCGTCTCCTCTCCCTTTTCCCAGTCTCCCTGGGTATCCTGCGTCCTTCCCTCCTTCTTCCCCATTCCCTCCCCCTCCCCTCTCCCTCCTTCTCATCCCCCCCCCCATCTTTTCCTCCCTCCCCCAAACCCCACTTTGTCCATGCGGATCAGGAAGGCGTCGATGAAGTCCTGGGGGGAGCTGGGGTCCAGGGTTTCCCGGTGCTTCTGCACAGCGCGGTCAATGAAGGCGTTGATTTCCTGTAGGTTGTTGTAGACTTGCCTGTGGGTGCCGGGAAAGTACTTCAAGAAGTTGTGGAAAAGCTCGAACACCTGTGAGAGAGAAGGGACTGTGAGGTCGTCCGGGGGCTGAGCTGCGGGTCCCAGGGAGGGGGAGCCCTCCTGGCCCTAACACTTGCGGTGGAGGAGGGGAGCTCCTCTCCCTGTGTCTCTCTGTCTCTGTCGCCCTCTGTGTGCCCTCTGTCTTCGTCTCTCCCTCACTGATCCGAAGTCTCCTTTGATCTGTTATTCTCCCATTTTTCTTCTTCTGCATCTTCCTCGTCATCCTCACGTCTCATTTTGGTCCCTGCCCCACCTCTCCGACTCTCTCCTTTGCACCTCGCCTTACTATGTCTCTAATCACCCTGACCTTTTCCTTTCTTTCTTTCTTTTTTTTCAAGTGATCTCTTCACCCAACGTGGGGCTTGAACTCACGACCCTGAGATCGAGCTTCCCAGGCGCCACCGACTGAGCCGACCAGGTGCCCTCTCTGTGCCTCTCTTGTCTGCTTCAGCCGGTTGATCAGTGTAGCTCAGACCTCTCTGACTCTCTCCACCTGCCACATTCCTTGGCTGCGCCCAACGTTGAGAACCTGTTGCTTATGCAAGATGAACCCACTGACTACTTAGGACAATATTTACTTTGAAACGTATTTCTAGTATCATCTGAGGATTCATGTAATACCTAACTTGTTGCAGATAATTGCCAAAAAAGCGGGAACAGAGAGAGTACAATGTAAAATTCTTTCTTAATCCCTCCTGCTAGGGATAACCATTGTTAACTCTGGTGAATCTCCTTGCAGAGTTTTCTCTCTCTGTGGTTTTCTGTGGGAGGAGAAAAGTTAAATCACCTGTTGGGCTTCTCGCAAATACTCGCCCCGGGACCCCATTCCAGATTTGGGGAGCAGACTCTCCGGTAGGAGCTCATGGGAATTTGTATTTGTGATGGTCCTACGCACACTTCTGACAAATATTCCTGGTTAAGAACCAGAGACAGACATAGCGCTCTGAAGTTTAATCATTTTCTTTTCTTTTTTTTTTTTAGAGAGGGAGAGAGAAGTGGAGGCGGGGCAGAGGGAGAGGGAGAAAGAGAATCTTCAATAGGCTCCGTGCTCTGAGCCGAGCCTGAGGCGGGCTCCATCTCACAACCCCGAGATCAAGACCTGAGCCGAAATCGAGAGTTGGAAACTTAAACAACTGAGCCACCCAGGTACCCTTTCAGTTTAATTTTTTTAAACTTAATATACAATTGGGGTGTTTCCAGGTTCGTTGAGAAAGAGAAACTATACCATTTTGTTTTAAAAGTGGAGCATGTTACTTTATAATCCAGGAGGCGTTTAAAAAAAAAAAAAAAACAAGAAGAGAAAGAGGAAGCAGAAGTGGGAAACACAAAGAAAGGTCATTCCTTCTTGTCATGTGTCCTTTGAATTGCTTCAAGCAAGGGGCTTTGCCAAAGACCGAGGTGAAGGTTTGGAGAAATCAGGGACCGAAGAGGAGAGAGCTTGACGGTCTGACTCATATTCTGTCCCCGTCTCTTCATCTCTGCCTCGTCATACTCAGCTCTCCAGTCCCTGTCTCCCGTCCCTCCCTCCCGCCCTCCAGCGTCCAGTGTCCCTGTCCCTTCCGGTTGTCTCCCCCCCCCTTCCGGCCGGAAGCCGCATTGCTGGGCCCCCAAAGCAGATTGCCCCTCTCCCCTGCCCTGGATGCCCACCTCATGCCCACCCTCCCGCGCCTGCTCCCTGACCTGGCTGGAGAAGGAGCTGATGAGAGTGAAGGACCGGTAGAACAGGTCCAGCAGCCGCAGGAACTCAGGGTCTCTGTAGCCAAACCGTTTTCCAAAGACAATGGAACAGATGATGTTGGCGGTCATGGAGTGGAAGAAGAAGGTGGGGTCCTGGAGGGCTCCTAGGAGGAGGAGGCACGGGTCATGGGACACAGACTCAAACAGAGGCCTTGGGGGCATTTTGGCTACTGCCCCATCTCCGCGTGTCTGCCGTCCCTCGCCCAGCGACGGTAAGGAAAGGGGGACGGGAACAGCTAACCTCACCAGCCTGGACGATGTGCCAGGCCCTGTTCTAAGCACTTCCTGTATTATTTTTTTTTTTAAGATTTTATTTATTTATTTGTCAGAGAGAGAGAGAGAGAGAGAGGACAAGCAGGCAGAGCGGCAGGCAGAGGCAGAGGGAGAAGCAGGCTCCCCGCCGAGCAAGGAGCCCGATGCGGGGCTCGATCCCAGGACCCCGGGATCATGACCTGAGCCGAAGGCAGCCGCTTAACCAACTGAGCCACCCAGGCGCCCCGCTTCGTGTGTTATTTTATTACATCCCCACCACAACCCTGGGAGGAAAGTGCCGATCTGTTATTATCTCCATCTCGCAGATGGGCAGAGAGGGTGCATCACTTGACCAGCGTTAGCCAGTTTCAGACCCGGGAAGCCCGGCTACAGAGACTGTGCTCTCAGTCCCTCTCTGGTCTCGGCTCTGACCCTGGGAGCAGGGACTTAAGTCCCAGGGGCAGAGGGGCGCAGAGCGGGTGTGCAGTCAATCACAGGCGCAAATTAAACAAGCTCTGCTCTCCCTGTCCCTCGTCTGTCACTCTCCCTTCATCTCTCTGTCCCCCTCTAGGGCTCGCGGGTGTCCAGGGAATCGTTGTGAACTCACTAGTTGAGGTCTGTCTATACCCTGGCCTCCCTGACTGTGTGCCCAGGAGAGACACGGCCTCAGCCTCTCTGCGGGTCTCATCTGTCCATCTTCTCTTGTCCCCAGCAGACCCTTCCCTGACCCTGTCTGTCTGTCTAATGTTCTCTGTCTTGGTTTCTTTCTGCCTCTCCCAGGCTCTTCCAGTCTCTCTCTGTCTTGGTCCCTCCATCTCTGCCTCTTTCTCCTTCCCGGTCTCTCCATCTGAGTCACTCTGTTTCTTGCGGTCTATCTCAGTCCTCTGTCCATATTCCTCTATTGCTGCCTATGTCTCTGCCTCTCCCTCCCAGCCTCTACGTTTATGTCTCAAAATATCTCTTATGGAAGGACCCTGTCCTCTTTATGTCCCCTGTCTCTCTTTGCCTTCTTTTTATAAGTCCTGTTTTCGTCCTTGATAGATGTAATTAATCCATGAGTTGGTTTCCCTGAATCCAAGTAAATTGCAGTTAATATCTAAGTTTATGCCTTTGAGTTTCTCCACACTATACACCCCACATCTCTTCTGGCTCCCTGGGTTCCTCTCCTGCTCATCCCTGTGCGTCCCTCTGTCTGACGATCTCTCAGGATCATTCTCTAGCTCTTCCTCTGTTTCTCTGCCCACGGATGCCCCGTGCACACTGCCTTGCCCGGGACTCACCCTGGGTTTTGTGCAGCTCCTCCACCAGACACTGAGCCTCCTCCCGAATCCGCTCCTCCACGCTCCGCTTCCCCATCCCGAAGTCCCTCATGGTGGCCAGAGAGAATCGGCGAAGGGCCTTCCAGCGTTCCCCGTTGGCAAAGATCACACCTGGGGGTGAGGGGAAGGCATGGGTTGCCGAGGAGATTGGAAGGAGACCGTGGGTCCCTCTGCACCCCGTTATCCTCTCTTCCCGGATTCATCCTCCCCAATTCCCCTTCTCCGTCCTTCCCCTCCACGTGCCTTTGGGGCCCTTACCGTATCCCTGGAAGACTGGGTCCACTATAGCAATTCTCCCCCGGCCGGAGAAGGCCTCAGCCTGGTCCACCAGGGCCTCCCGTATGGCCTCTATCCCACACAGCATGACCGCGGGCCTCGGCCCCAGGTACACCGTGAAGACATCCCCGTATTTCTCTCGGAGCTGTGAAGCATATCCACACCGGGGTTGCTATTAGTCCATACGCCCCGATGCAGCCCTCCCAGTTGTTAAAGCATAAAGGCACGCTTTATAGATTGCTCTTGCTGCCCCCAAAACCCTCCCCCCCAGGCTGCCTTTCCCCTTCCCACGGCGCAGCCAGGCTCTGCCTGATCGGGCAGTACAGCTGGTTAAATATCCCTTCCTCCTGCCCCTCCCTCTGAGTCTAGCCAGATCCCCCCAGCGCTGAAACCGAAGGGTCATTCTTCTTGTGACCCGACGACATCAACCGGCCGTCTGCCTCCTGACTTGATTTCCCCGCAGAACTTTACCCAGAACCACCCACTTGGTGGACACCAAGGGAAAACAATGGCTTCTGGCATGATCATGAAATCTGAGGAGCCATAAAGTCAGTGCAGCCACTTGCAGAACTGCTCGGTGATATTTACTGAAACGAAACACGGGTCTGCTCAGTGACGCGGCAGTTCCCTTCGCAGATGCACGCCCAACGAAAATGTGCACACAGGTTCACCAAAATACAAACAGGAAGATTCATGCAACCTCGGCAACACAGCTAGAGAGTAAGTATGTAGTGATGTAGTCATGCCGTGGAATACTATGTAGCAATTAAAAAGAAAGGGCTGTACAGCCAGCAACAAGAATGAAACTCACAGGGGTAGTGTTGCGTGAAAGCAACAAGACACAAAAGTGTCCATAGGTCATAATTCTATTTATATATTTGTTTATTTATTTATTTATGTTAGAGAGAGAGAATGAGAGAGAGCCCAAGTGTACAAGCAGGAGGGAGCGGGGTTGAGGGGGGGAGGGTGGGGCAGAGGGAGAGAGAAATCTTAAGCAAGCTCCACACCCAGCGTGGAGCCCAATCCACGGCTGCGTCTTACAACCTTGAGATCATGACCTGAGCCGAAATCAAGAGTCCAACACCCAAAAGACTGAGCCCCC
>CM052888.1:40600212-40620953 GCA_028534135.1 Potos flavus
GGGGCTCGATCCCAGGACCCTGAGATTATGCCCTGAGCCAAAGGCAGAGGCTTTAACCCACTGAGCCACCCAGGCGCCCTTCTGCAAAGACTCCTTAATGGTATCCCTATATTCATTCCCATTCTCCTGCAATCCATTCACCACCCACCCCGCCCTACCCTGAAGCCAGAGTAATCCCCTTAAAATGTAAATTAGTTAATACCCCAAAGTGCTCCAAACCCTTGAGTGCTCCCAGAGTTCTCCACCACGGGCCCCCGTGGCCCCTCTGCTTGTCCTCCCCCTGCCCCTTCGCACACTCGGATCCAGCCTCCATGTTGTCCCCCAGACAGGCTGAGCTTGCTTCTGCCTCTCGCCGGTGCCTTCCTCCTGCATCTTTGAGGGTCCCTGCTCACAAAGCGAGACTGACCGAGCCTCGCCTTCAGCATTCAGTCGAAAGTAGCTCCATCACTCTCTAAAAAGCACCCTGCTTTCTTCTAATCATAGCTCTTGTCTACCTCACATCTCCTTATTTGTTGTATGCCCTGTCCAAAGTCACATCATCAACGCCTAGAATATTCCCAGCCACACAGAAGGCGCCCAGTAAATGATACTGAATGAGTGAATAAATGAATGAGTGGGTCAAAGTAGCCGCCGTTTAATGAGCACTTACTATACCCCAGGCTTTATGCAATGTGCCACCCAGTCCTCAACAATGTCACGAAACGTAGGCTCTTATCACCATCTCATTTTACAGAGGAGAGAACTGAGACTCAAGGAATCAGAGCTGAATCTAGAACACAAACTCCACCTCTGTCTGACTCCAGAAAGCTCTGGGAGCTTGGCCGCCCTCGGCAAGCTGTCCCATCACCACACCCACTAGCCCGTTCTCTCCCTCCCTATCTCCAAAGATGATACGAGAAGGGAGGACCATGGACCCCTGGAGAATCTCAGAAGGTCCACAGAAGAACTGTAGGGGGTTTGGAACTCTCGAAATCGTATACAAAGACGTTTGTGGACTTTTGAAGGGGAGAGAGCCCACAGCTTAACCAAATTCTCAAAGGATTTTGTCATCCCCGCATTGTTGGGCATTCAGCCCAAGAGGGCTTTGGAGATGAAGGCACTGTATGCTGGACCCCAGTGTTCCCTCCGTGCCATTCCAGCCGTGTGACTGCCGACAAGTGTCCTCCCAGCCTGAGCCTCACCGTCCGTACCTCGAGGACGGGGCTAGCCACTCATCCCAGCCCGCAGGGTTGTGGCGAGCCAGACCTGGCGAATTCCCAGAGCAATGCCGATAAATTCTAGCCCCACGATTCTGAGCGAGGACATCGAGTCCAGGAGTTTACAGGAAAGCACGATGCCTTTGTGATGCATCGAAGACAATGAGAATACATAATATGTAAATGTGGGAAAATCCTCTTTAGTCAAAGCAAAGGGACGGCCAGGCCAAGAGTCCAGAGTGGGGTCGCCGCGGCGTGAGGAGCGGACAGAGGACCGTGGGGCATCTGGAAGTTACTGTTGGTCATCCAGTTCCCCTGCTGGAAAGTGGGTTCGTGGGTGTGAACAACATGATTAATAAATAAATGGATCATCAAACAAGAAATCAGGCCTGGAAAGCAGTGATCCAGAGCCTGGTAAATACTCCCGCGTTAGCTATTACAGCTCGTTCATGGTCATTACTGCTAAGCCCTCCGTGCGCGGCCTCCTCGCCGCTTCGCCCCTCCTCTTCCCAACGACACTGACCCCAACCTGGGCCAGACTTTGACCTCTTTTGTTGGCAGAGGAGAGACCCGTTGGATTGGTGACACCGCCCTCTTTTCTCTCTCTTCCAGCGCCTGGCAGGCATCCAGGGACTCCGCCGAGGCGTGGTGGAAGCATGAAATTCTACCCCATGGTTCGTGCCCACACGCTGCTTCGAAGCCCCTTGCCCGCTCCAGGGACGGTGCCCACACACTTCCGCTGAGCGGGGACGCCCGGCTCTCTGACCACCGTCCGGCGTGCCGCACCCCCATGCTCCTTCCTCCCTCCACCCCCAAGCCTGCAAAGGATGCCTTCACGCCCTCGGGTGAGTAATCCCCCAGCGCGGAGGCCGGGAGCCGCCCTCGGACCCCCTCCAATCTGCATCTCACCCGGAGGAAGGATTTGAGTAAGCCGTTCCTGTCCATCTGAAGAGCGTTCCCAAAGAAGGGCAGGGGCCGGGGGCCCGGCGGGAGGCGGCCATGGGCCTTCGGGTGGCCCCTGCTCAGCAGAAGCGAGAGGCCGGTGAGGAGAGCAAGAAGGAGAAGGACGCTGAGCTCCATGACCCGGTCCGGCTCCCTTCCTCCCGACTGCAGCCCCGAGCAGGGCCTTTTATCCCCAGCCTGCCTCCCTGCCACCTTATGTAACTTCATCCCCTCCCCGCCTCTCCTCTCATCACGGCCAGCAGTGTGAACTTGAAAGGAAGAGTTGTATGAACGGACCCATGCTTCCTGCTCGGGCAGCCCCACGTGTCGGCAGAGACGATGTGGTTGCGATTGCGAAGTCCACACGAGTGTTCGTGGGTCCCCCAGTCCCCGTCTCTGGGGGGGCCTTCCGGGGCTCCGTGTCCACCTGCCGCCCTCTATCCTTCACCCTCTCTCGGCGACTGCCACAGACGGGAGCCGTGGGTCAACAGGATGCGGGTGGGGGGAGGAGACACAGAACTGGGGAGACTCGGGGGTGCAGAGAGAGACTGGGGCCCCGCAGGTGCAACATTCAGAGCCCCCACCCCCATCCCCCACCTCCCACTGTCTCTCTAACGGCTCTGAGCAGAGCTAGGTGCTTCTCTCCCTGACTCTGCTCTGCCTTCACACTGTAGGACGTTTCTCTGACCCTCTCTTGGTGACTGTCTCTCTCTTGCTATCTCTCTCTGTCCTGGTGTCTCTGTTTCTGCCTTTAGACTCTGCGCCCCAGGAGCACAGAGACTGGGTTCGTTTTGGTTGATGTGCCCTGGGCTCCCGTCCGTCTCCATCATCGCTCCGCCGTCTGGCAGGCTCGGTCGCGTATTTGCCCAGTGCCCTGGTGCCATCCACCAGCCGTGCCCTGGGCCTGGCTTTCCACTTGTCTCTGTCTCTCTCCTTCAGAAGGAAATGGGAGCGGGGGGCCCCTGGGTGGTTCAGTCGGTTAAGCGTCTCACTCTTGATTTCAGCTCGGATCATAATCTCAGGGTCGTGAGATGGAACCCCACGTCAGGTTCTGTGCTAAGTAGGGAGTCTGCTTGAGATTCTCTCTCCCTCTGCCCCTCCTCACTGTGCGCGCGCTCTCTCTCTCCCTATCAACCTAAAATAAATAAGTAAACCTTCAAAAGGGAATGGGGGGAGATGAGTCAGCGACTGTCTTGCAATGTTGGGTAAACCCTTTGTGGGACCCAGGACCCTGACCCCAGCAGTTGACTCATACCCCTCTGACCTAGGAGAAAAGGACTGATAGTCCCGATATCTTGAATTCAGGGGTGGAACCTGCACTTTTCTGACCTGGGAAAGGTGCCACCATGGACTTTCCTGACCCAAGTCCGCCTCCTGCTGCGCCCCGTGGTCTGGTCCTGAGCCTAGGCCTCATTCCAGCTCCAGGGAACACTGACGGGGATGTATGAAGTGCTTTACACCGAGGAACTCACTCACTCCTCACCCTCTGAGGTAAGTACGGCTGTCATCCTTACTTTATCGATGGGGAGAGCAAGGCACAGAGAGGTTTAGAGTGTTACCCAAAGTCACACAGCAGGTTGGAGCTGCATTGCTCAATATGGTACCCACTTGCCTATGCAACTATTAAGCACTCAAAATATGCCCAGGAGAAAATGTGAAATATAATTTTAAGTAGAAATCGGTAGTTCAGTTCTTGGAGAACTTCTAAGTACATTTGGAACAACTTGGGTATGTGAATCTACTTTTTCAGTTATAAATCTCATGAAATCTAAATACAGATCAAGTATTTCCTTTTTTTTTAAAGATTTTATTTATTTGACAGAGAGAGAGAGAGAGAGAGACAGCGAGAGCAGGAACACAAGCAGGGGAAGTGGGAGAGAGAGAAGCAGGCTTCCTGATGTGGGGCTCGATCCCAGGACCCTGGGATCATGACCTGAGCCGAAGGCAGACGCTTAACGACTGAGCCACCCAGGTGTCCCCAGATCAAGTATGTCTGAAGAAAAGTCAAAGTCCCAACAAAGGTGCCTCATAAATGCAAAGTACACACCAGATTACAAAGACTTATAATGAGAAGAAGATATGCCAAGAGGCAGAGGCAAGACAGGGAGAAACGAAGAAAGAGAAGAGGACTATGATATGGGGTTAGAGGCAGAGAAAGGGAGGAGACAAGAGACAGCAAGAAAACAGAAGAGCAAGAGAGAGGCAGAGATGCAAAGACATAGGGAGAGGGTCTGTGGGGGGCAAAAGCAGATCTGGGTAGGTGAAAAGAGCTAGTTTTCATATGTGAAAGTATGCTTACTTTTTTTTCACTTTTAGTAGTTTTTCCTGAGGTATAATCGATCTACTATAAACCGCATGTAAAGTACAATTTGGTCAATTCTGAAATATTGTGCACCTGTGAGACCATCATCACAAACAAGATAACAAACATAACAATCACCCTGAAAGTTTCCTCATGACCTTTTGTAACGCGTCCCTTCCCATTTTTAATCCCCTCCCCCGGCAACCACTCATCTATTGTTTGTCACTAGAGATTAGCTTGCACTTCCTCAATTTTCTGTGGAGTCATGGTGTATGCACTATTTTTTTGCCTGTCTTCTTTCCACTCTATGTCATTATTTTGAAGTTTGGGGTAAGCTGAATAGTGGCCTCGCAAATATGTCCTTGTCCCAATCCCCATAACCTGTGAATGCTACCTAATACAGAAGAAGGGATTTTGTAGATGGGATTAAATTAAATTAAATGGAGGGTAGGCCAATGATGTCATCCCTTGGCCAGTTATATGGAGCACAAGTACATGAGCTCATCATCACTCATCACTCACCATCAGGGAAATGCCGATCAAAACCACAATGGCATATCACCTCACACCTGTTAGGATAGACGTTATTACCAAGACAAGAAACAGGGACACCTGCCCAGCTCAGTCAGTGGAGCAAGCGACTCTTGATCTCAGGGTTGTGAATTTGAGCCTCACTTGGGTATAGAAATTACTTAAAAAAAAAGAAAGAAAGAAAGACAAGAAACAACAAGTGCTGGTGAGGACGTGGAGAAAAAGGAATCCTTGTGTACCATTGGTGAGAACGTAAGTTGGTGCAGCCAGCATGGGAGACAGTATGGAGGTTCCTCCAAAAATTAAAAATAGAACTACCTGGAACAGGAGCTTGCTCTGTCCACTCCACGCGTTGACCTGGTATTGTAGTACTTTCAGGAATGGTGAGCCTCCTCGGGGGCAATAGTAACAGAGCAAAAAGCAAAAAAAAAAAAAAAAAAGATTTACCATAGGATCCAACAATTGCACTTTGCACTTCTCAGTATTTATTTGAAGAAAATGAAAATATTAGCTCCAAAGGTATCTAAACACACACACACACACACACACACACACACACACACACACCATTTATTGCAGCATTATTTACAACAGCCAAACCATGGAAGCGATGTGTACTCTGCTGTTGTATATATTTATAGGTGTCCTAGAAATGTCAAATTGGCTGATAGCGCTGTTCGCTGCTACCATATCCTGCCCGAGTCTCCATCCACTTGTTCGATAAGTTATTAGAAGAGGGGTAATCAGATCTCTGAGTGTCACTGGAATTTGTCTATGCCCCCTTGCAGTTTTATTTGTTTTATTTATTTGTGTTTGCTTTATGTATTTTGAAGTTATTGAGTACATACACCTTTGCTTCTGAGTCATCCCACATACATGGGAATGAGGCAAGATCAATGCTTTATCTGAGTCTGAAAGTCAAAACTGCCAGGCCCAGCGTCACCCCATACACCTCTAATCCAGGAGGAGGGGACTGACAATCCTGATACCTTGAACTCACGGGTGGAACCTGGACTTTCTTAACCTTGGAGAGGTGCCACCGCGGACTTTCCTGACCCGAGGTCCTGGCTGCTGCTGTGCTGTGTGATCTAGCACCAGGGCCTGGGACCTCGTTTCAGCCCCGGGAGTCACTGATAGGGAGGCGTGAATTGCTTCACACAGAGTAACTCCCTTAATCCTCACCCTCTCAGGTGGTTGTTGCTGTTATCCCCATTTTGTAGACGGGGAGAGTGAAACCTAGAGAGGTTAAGACCATGCCCAAGGCAACACAGCACTCTAGAAGTAGAATCGGGTGTCAAATGCTGTCTCATTGCCGAACTCACTATCCAACCACTTGACTCTACTGCCTTTCTGAGAGAGACATAGAGGCACAGAGACACAGAGAGAGATAGCAGACACTGAGAAGCAGGAGACGCATTACCACCTCCAGGTCTAGGACTCTGAGGGACACACTCTAGGAAGCACTCACGTGTCAGAATAAAGCACTAATTTTTAGAGTCAGGCAGACTCAATCTCAAACCTCCGCTTGACCCTGTACTTGTCATGCCACAGACACCTAGGCTCAGGGAGAAGTCCCCTGCCCAGTCACCAAGCTGGGAAGTGACAGAGCTGGGATTCAGAGACCGCAGTCTCCCCCTACCCTCCCCCACCCGCCCACCGACTGCTCCTCAGGTTGACTAGACCGGGCAGCTTTGGGCCATCTGCCAAAAGTACACCTCTGGGGGCTCTCCTGGGTGGGCAGCCTAAATGTCTGGACCAGCTCCTCCCACAGAGCTCCATGGTGTTCCTGCCGCCCCACTCTGCCCTCCCGTGATCAGGCCCAGGACTCCCTCCTTCTGGCCGAGACGTTCTGGGTACCAGGGGAGCTTTTCAGAGGAACTCTGCCTCTCTGCCTTTCTCTGCAGCTCAGCATCTTTGCTTTTGTCTAGGCCTGCGGGGGGTGGGGGTGGTGGGAAAAGGCTGTGTGGCTCCAGGGAGGACCCCTTCTCTCTCTTTATCGTAAGCAAGTGGTTCGGAAGGCAGATGCTACGGGCCAGGCTCGGGTATGGAAGGTGGATGGAACTGTGGATTGTAACAGCCCTGTGGAAAACATCCAAAAAAAAAAAAAAAAAAAAGCTTTCAGATTTTTTCCATTTGCTAGAAACAAAAGTTTAAAAAAAAAAGTAAATCTAATCCTCCAAGTTCTAGAGAAAACAAATAGCACATTTAATCCAAAGTAACAAATAGCTTTTAAATGACCACCTCTATTACAGCTGAGAATTAGAAGCTATGTAAACACTGGCTAATATTTTTATTTAAATGAGTTTTTAATTGTATATAAGGCAAACATCTGCTAAGAAATACATCAAGCAGAGCAAGAACATAAAATGAAAGTAAAGTCCTCCTCGATCCTGTCCTATTCCCTAAATTCTACGTCCTACAACCCAGCAATAAGCATGGTTAATGGTTTCTTGTGTATCCTTCTAGAATTTCCCTAAGCAAATGCAAGCATAAATATGAAAATACGTGTGTTTTACAAACATTCGCTCAACCACTCATCTTGGACATTGTACCACGGCAGCGCGTAGGGCTCTAACCCGTTCTTCTTACGGCTGCAAGGCCTTCTATTGTGAATGAACCATAATGTATTCATATGAACCATAATGTATCCATTCATTCCCCTGGTTGTGGACACTTGATTGTTTCCTGTTTCCACCTGGTCCAGTGTACATCCTTCTGCATGGGAATCGGGCCACATCTCAGAGCATTAATGAAGGAGCAATGGCTAGGATATCTGGGTCATACCCATCCATTGAAGAAGCCACTGCCCTCTTTTACCAACTGCTATGGAAAGATAGAAGGACCCAGGCCCAAGGATCATCTGAAACGGTAGCCACAAATCCATAGTAGCCCATCTGACTTTGTAGGGTATTTGAAACATGACTGAGTCTGTCTGGGGTCTTTGGAAGCCACAGCACTTCCGATGTGATCACTCTTGGAAGACACCGGAACTGTCACTGTTGGGCTCTTCCTTGGACCGAGGGTCGGCTTTGCTTCTCAGTTGGAGCTGTCCATCTGCCCTCACTGCTAGACAAGAGAACGTGGCCTCCTGGCTTACGGGAGAATGAAGGTATGTGTTCAAGAAGGAAATCAGGAAGGATTTCGCTGAGGGGCACCCGGGGGGCCAGCCATGCGCCCCTGGGGAACTGTTTTCTTTTTTTTATTTTCTTTTTTAAGATTTTATTTATTTATTTGACAGAGAGAGAGATCACAAGTAGGCAGAGAGGCAGGCAGAGAGAGAGGGGAAGCAGGCTCCCTGCTGAGCAGAGAGCCCGATGCGGGGCTCGATCCCAGGACCCCGAGATCATGACCCGAGACGAAGGCAGAGGCTTTAACCCACTGAGCCACCCAGGCACCCCTGGGGAACTATTTTCTTTAAAAGGTTTATTTTAAAGAGAAAGCGTGTGGGAGCGTGAATGGGAGTGGGGGGAGGGGCAGAGGGAGAGAATGATCAAGCCGACTCCCCGCTGAGTGTGGAGCCTGATGCAGGGCTTGATCCCGCGACCCATGAGATCATGACCTGAGCTGAAACCAAGAGTCAGATGTTCAACCATCTGAGCCACCCGGGCTCCCCCTTGGGAAACTATTTTTAAGTAGACATACCATAACACATAACGATTGCCGAAAAGTTTACCCAAGTCCTTATTCCTTTTACATTCATTTGAACCAGTTGTCCTTAACAATGATGTCCCTCTCATTGAAGCTTCGTGAAACATTAGACAAAGCTGGCCATCACTCCAAGCTATTTTTCTTGCTGACAAATTTTGTAACAGAGATAACAGACTTATTTGAATAGTAAATCCAGGCAGAGCAAAAGTACATGCCTATTTTAGTTAAACCGACAAACTTAAACTAGCTTTTATTCACTGAAGATTATCCCAGAGCACATGAACGTGAAAAACATTTGGGTTATTTCTATATTTCTGAGTTTTAGGAGTACTTAATTCATCAGTGCTTATCTTTAAGCCAATCAAATAGCGCTCTTTTGCAAATTAATATTGGCAGGGCGCCTGGGTGGCTCAGTGGGTTAAAGCCTCTGCCTTCGGCTCAGGTCATGATCCCGGGGTCCTGGGATCGAGCCCCGCATCGGGCTCTCTGCTCAGCAGGGAGCCTGCTTCCCCCTCTCTCTCTGCCTGCCTCTCTGCCTACTTGTGATCTCTCTCTCTGTCAAATAAATAAATAAAATCTTTTTTAAAAATCTTATTTATTTATTTGACAGAGAGAGATACAGTGAGAGCGAGAGAGAACACAAGCAGGGGGAGCGGGGGAGGGAAAAGCAGGCTTCCCGCTAAGCAGGGAGCCCAATGCGGGGCTCGATCCTAGGACACTGGAATCATGACCTGACCGGAAGAAGGCAGCCGCTTAACCAACTGAGCCACCCAGGCGTCCCTGGTGCAAGAGTTTTTACAGCAGTTTGCATTTTAAAAGGCCTCTTTTCCTCTTTTTTTCTTTCCCCATTGTGGGCAGAATTTTAGGCACTTCCTGGCATGTTTACATTTCAAAGACTTGGTAAGATGTACATAATCAAGGGAACGGGAGAAAGAATGCACGTTTCCTCCTAGGAGATTAGGGCCTTTGGGATGGTTTTGGCAGTTCCCCCAAAATGTCCTAGTGCAGCCCTGTAATTAGGGGGAGCCCTCCGTAAAAAGAATTCTCTGGACTCAGTGTCGAGTGGGGCCCCTTCAGGGTTGGAAGTGAAGAGGGGGTCACTGGGGTCACTATGGTCATGGGAATGACAGACACATTAGACCACGCCCTTTGCTGCACTGAGGACATGGGCCTCCCCTTAATGTTTTCCGTTCGCGGTGAGCCTTGGCAGTGATCCCCGCCATGGCGGGACGGCCGTGGCAACAGGCAGTGAATGTCCGAGGGAAGAGAGGGAGGGCCCTGGTCCCAATATCAGTGGTTCTGGGAGCCTTTGCCTTCCCTTCCCCTTTCCTTCTCACTAGAGGTCTCGGTAATCCTGTCCGTTTTTCCAAGTGGCAGAGATGCCTTTTCTTAGTTCCCCCCCATTTGGGAGAAAGCCAGGGGGACTCAGCCTGTGTGGTGTCTCAGAGGAAATGAGCATGTGGCCTGGATGGATCTTTAAGAAAGTGATGGCTTTTTTTTTTTTTTTTGATGTTATGTTAGTCACCATACAGTACGTGATTAGTTTTTGATGTAGTGTTCCATGAGTCATCGTTTGCGTATAACCCCCAGTGCTCCGTGCAATCTCTGCCCTCCTTAACACCCCTCACCGGGCTCATCCCCCCCACCCCCTCTAAAACCCTCAGTTTGTTTCCCAGAGTCCACAGTCTCTCGTGGTTCATCTCCCACTCTGAATTCCCCCCCTTCATTTTTCCGTTCCTTCTCCTAATGTCCTCCATGCTATTCCTTATGTTCCACAAGCAAATGAAACCATATGATAATTGACTTTCTCTGCTTGATTTACTTCACTCAGCATAATCCCCTCCACTTCCATCCATGTCGATGCAAATGGTGCGTATTCATCCTTTCTGGTGGCTGAGTAATATTCCATTGTGTATATGGACCACATCTTCTTTATTCATTCATCTGCTGAAGGGCATCTCGGCTCCTTGCACAGTTTGGCGATTGTGGACATTGCTGCTATGAACATTGGGGTCCAGATGGCCCTTCTTTTCATTACATCTGTATCTTTGTGGTAAATACCCAGTAGTACAATTGCTGGGTCATAGGGTACCTCTAATTTTAACACCTTGAGGAATCTCCGTACTGTTTTCCAAAGTGGCTGCACCAACTTGCAATCCCACCAACAGTGTAAGAGGGTTCCCCTTTCTCCACAACCTCTCCAACATTTGTTGTCTCTTGCCTTGTCAATTTTTGCTATTCTAACTGGTGTAAGGTGGTATCTCAATGTGACTTTGATTTGAATCTCCCTGATGGCTAATGATGTTGAACATTTTTTCGTGTGTCTATTAGCCATTTGTATGTCTTCTTTGGAGAAGTGTCTGAAAGTTATGACTTTTAAAAACAGAAGTACCCTACGACCCAGCAATTGCACTGCTAGTGTTTATCCAAAGGATACAAAAATAGTAATTCGAAGGGGTACATGCATCCCAGTGTTTATAACAACATCAACAATAGCCAAATCCTGGAAACACCCCAGATGTCCATAGACAGATGAATGGATAAAGAAGATGTGGTGTATATATACAATGGAATATTATGCAGCCATCAAAAAATGAAATCTTTCCATTTGCAACGATGAGGATGGAACTAGAGGGTATTATACTGAGTGAAATAAGTCAGTCAGAGAAAGACAAATACCATATGATTTCATTCATATGTGGGATTTAAGAAACAAAATAGATGAACATAGCAGAAGGGAAGGAAAAATAAAATAAGATGAAAACAGAGAGGGAAGCAAACTATAAGAGACTCTGAAGTCTAGGGAACAAATTGAGGGTCGCTGGAGGGGAGGTGAGTGGGGACATGGGGACCAACTGAGCCAGCCAGGCGCCCAGTACACTATATGTTAACTGAATTGAATTCAAATTTTAAAAAAGGGGAAAAAAAGAAAGTTATGGATTTTTCAGGTCTTCAGAGATACCGGCCAGATGACACACTTTGGCAGCTGTGACTAACAATTCGGAGCTTGTTTCTAACAAAGAAGAAAACTCAAAATAGCATATTAACTCCCCGCTCTCCTTCCCGCTGCATAAAATCTTCAAGAAAGATCTGAATTTCAGTTAAGGTATAGTTTTTGATCTCAGTTTCCACTTCTTGTTTTTTTCCCGTTGCCTGGATAGTATTGGTAAGTGGCCGCTTTCCTTTCCAGGGTGTTCCAAGGGGCCTCTCCAGGAGGGACAGTCTGCCTCCACTAGTGTGATGTGCACAGGGTCTTTGGGGAAAAGCCCCTGGCCTCTGGAGTCTCAGCATGTTGGTGTCCACGAGCCAGGAAGCACCCATGGGGTTTTGCATTTACCAAGGAGCTGCTCTACCTCCCCAGGGTCTTTAGACGGCAGTGACCTCAGATGTTCAGGACATAGATACCTGTCCATTAATTTCTTAGTAACAGGCTTACCTGGGTGGCTCAGTGGGTTAAGCATCTGCCTCCAGCTCAGGTCATGATCCCAGGGTCCTGGGATTGAGCCCCACATTGCGCTCCCTACTCGGTAGGGAGTCTGCTGCTCTCTCTCCCTCTTCCTTTCTCCCCTGCTCATGTTCTCTCTCTCTCTCAAATAAATAAATACAATCTTTAAAAAAGAATTTTTTTTTTTTTTTAGCAACATCATGCCAATGATTGGGGTCAGGAGACCAAAGATGAACAGCAGCTCATGAAGTGGTGGCGGGAGAGACCACAGGCTTTGATTGTGCCCTCCTTCTGCTGGTGACATCGACTTCTGGTCGTGAGGCTACTTCATTCCTCCGGGTTAGGACACATAGTCCCTGTGTGACCCACTGACTCAGCGGATTGTCAGTTGCTGTGACCTTTTGGGTTGGATGCTGCAGGCAACGCGGGACAGAGGCAAGACGTGGATGCACGTGGCAGTGTGACAGTCCCCAGCAAGCGGTGCTTTCCCAGACGGTGTTACCCGCCTGAGTCAGGTGCTTAGGAAGCAACGCGTAGGTAAAAGGAACCCCCCTCCAGGAATCGCAAGGGCGGTTACACAATCCCACCCATGATGCCAATTTCCTTGCCTTTCAGTAGTCAGTGTTGTGGTTGAACTGGCCCTCGAGGTTTTTATTGGGTTTTATTTGGTGGTTTTTTTTTTTTTTTTAAGATTTTATTTATTTATTTATTTATTTGACAGAGAGAAAGAGATCACAAGTAGGCAGAGAGGCAGGCAGAGGGAGAGGGGGAAGCAGGCTCCCTGCTGAGCAGAGAGCTCAGCGCAGGGCTCTCCCAGGACCCTGAGATCATGACCTGAGCCGAAGGCAGAGGCTTTAACCCACTGCACCACCCAGGCGCCCCCTTGAGGTTTTTATTGTGATTGCAAGATGCCCTTCAGCAGTAAACATCAGAAACTGAAAAAATCAAGACTTCTTGCTTACAGAGCCTGGGAATTACACGGTGCACCTGAGGCCATACAGCGAGGTTGCGAGAAGAAAGAGAGGGAACCCATGGGCTGGGGGTTCTGCTTTTATTCGGGTCCGAAGGGTGGTGACCTAGGGTTTTGTGGGCTCACTCTTTATTGGTGAACTTAGAGCGGAAGAGCAGAAATTTAAAGCACGGGAAGAAGAAAAAAAAGGGGGGCCCAAGTGGTCAGTTACCAAAATCAACCAAGATCTCTAAAACTGGAGCGCCTGGGTGGCTCAGTCATTGGGCATCTGCCTTCGGCTCAGGTCATGATCTCGGGGTCCTGGGATCAAACCCCGCATCAGGCTCCCTGCTCAGTAGGGAGTCTGTTTCTCCCTCTGCCCCTCACCCTGCTCCTTCTCTCCTTCAAATAAATAAAATCCTTTTTTAAAAAGATTTATTTATTTATTCATTTGAGAGAGAGAGAGAGAGCACAAGCAGGGGGCGGAGAAGAGGGAAAGGTAGAGGGAGAAGCAGACTCCCCACTGAGCAGGGAGCAGAATTGCTTTCCTTTTTAAGGCTGAATCATATTCCCTTGTATGGCTAGACCACACTTTGTTTATACATCCATCCCCTACATCGGTTTTATTAATTCACTTACTCAACAAATTTTAGTTAGTACCTACTATGTACCTAGGACAAGAGCTACAAATAAAACTGACAACATTTCCTGCCTTCAAGTGTTTCCAGTCCTGAGTGTTTGGAAACAGATGATAAATAAACAAGCAAAGTATATAGTACATCAGATGGGTGGTAAGTGCTATGGTCAAAAATAAAGTAGGAGGGGAGGGGGCAAAGGAAATGCTGGGCAGAAGGGAAGTCTCCTTGAGAAGGAGAGTATTTGAGTAAGGACCTGGATGAGGGAGGCTTCTTTCCTCACCTACCTCTCCCCGCCCTTGCTTACTCAAGTCCAGCCGCAGGGGCCCCCTTGCTGTTTGAGAACACGCCATGCCCACCTGCCTCAGGGCCTTTGCACTAGCTAGCCCTTCTGCTTGGAATGCTCTCCCTCGGTAGATCCAGCTTAAAGAATAAATAAAAATAAATCCCAAAGTTGCCATGTACCAGCTGTGTGACTTTCAGGAAGTGACTTTTCGCTGAGCCTCTCCGATCCTACGGGGGAATCATTACTATACCAATCTCCCGGTGTTACCATGAGAACTCATGGTGTTCTTATATACCCTATACATATGAGCCCTCAAAATATTAGCTTAATTATCTTAATATTTTCACATTGACAAGGAGCCACTCTCTTCTCACCAAGCCTTGCATTAAATGCTTCCCCTGTAATATCACACTGAGTCCTCATGATATGATTGTGATAGGTGTGTTTTATTTTATTTTTTTAAGATTTTATTTATTTATTTGACAGAGAGAGCACGAGCACAAGTAAGCAGAGCGGCAGGCAGAGGGAGAGAGAGAAGCAGGCTCTCCACTGAGCAGGGAGCCCGATGCCGGGCTCGATCCCAGGACCCAAGAATCATTACCTGAGCCGAAGGCAGCCGCTTAACCGACTGAGCCACCCAGGCGCCCCCTGATAGGTGTGTTTTATATAGAGCTACTCATTTTATAAGGGAGGAAAGTGAAGGACAGACTGGTGAGGTCAAGCGGGTTACAGGTAATGGAATAGGAATTCTAACTCAGTCTGATTCACGGGGTCTCAAGTCTCAAGCACGTCTCAAGAACACTGAATGTCTAAAAGTTCCCATCTTCTAGAAGACCGGCACCATCTCATGGCTGGAGGACTAATCTGTGATAGGAGTGGAGAAAGTTCTCACCCCCTTCGTAGCCTCTTCAGAGTTTCTCAATCACTAGGACAGGTGGCAGAATCTTCACGGGAAAAACAAGGAACCTGTGCGGGGAGGGAGATCAGCCCCAGAGACAGGTGTCCAGAAAGATAGACATCAGACACTTCATCAAGCACTTCACATCATTGTCTCTGAATCATCCTACCAATTCAGAGATAGTCAATGCTCAGATCTCAGCTAGGAAGCCGCCGAGCAGAATTCAAACTCAAGGCTAATAATCATCATCCCTCCCTTTCCCCTCCGGCCCCCCCACCACGGCTTCCTGTGTAGCTGGGACACAGCGCCACCTGGTGGTAACAAAATAAAAAGTACTAGCTAGGGGCGCCTGAGTGGCTCAGTGGGTTAAAGCCTCTGCCTTTGGCTCAGGTCATGATCTCAGGGTCCTGGGATGGAGCCCCGCGTCAGGCTCTCTGCTCAGCAGGGAGCCTGCTTCCCCCTCTCTCTCTGCCTGCCTCTCTGCCTACTTGTGATCTCTCTCTGTCAAATAAATAAATAAATAAAATCTTAAAAAAAAAAAAACTAGCTAACAGCGTTAGCCAGGCACTGTTCTAAATGCTTAATTTAGATTTAAATTAAATTGTTTAGGGGCGCCTGGGTAGTTCAGTGGGTTAAAGCCTCTGCCTTCGGCTCAGGTCATGATCCCAGGACCCTGGGATCGAGCCCCACACCAGGCTCTCTGCTCTGTGGGGAGCCTGCTTCCCCCTCTCTCTCTGCCTGCCTCTCTGCCTACTTGTGATCTCTGTCTCTCTGTCAAATGAATAAATAAAATCTTTTTAAAAAATTGTTTAACACCTCCTCCTAACCCCAATTATTAATTACCCTTGAAGGCAGGTGATTAATAATAATCTCCACCCCTCCCCACATTTATTTTTCTTTTCTTCCTTTGAAAAAAAATATCTTTATTGTGGAAGATTTCGAGCATATACAAAGGTAGATATACAATAAATATATCCATCATCCTGTTTCAGCAATGATCAACTCAGGGAAAAAAAACAGTCGGTAGGAGAAGGAAAATGCAGCTGGAGGTCACGACATGGCCCATCTGTGAATTCTATTATACAGTCATGATAATGTAAGCACTGAATATTGATTTAACTAGAGATGGAGATAAATTCAATTGAGGGACAGTGGGGAGGGGAAGGAGTGCTTGCAAAGGCACCTCCGGGATTTGGTCCCGGAAGGAATTCCATAGAAGACTGAAGTCCCTGCACCTGCTTTGTCTTGCTGTGCAGGGCTGGGAATACCCACCCTCGATGCCCACGCCCTTATCCCCAAATGTTCTCCCTTACATGGTGAAAGAGACTTTCAAAGAGAGTGATTAAATTAAGGATCTTGAGATGGGGAGATTATTCCGGATCATCCTGGTGACACAATGTAATCACAAGGATCCTCATACGAGGGTAGCCGGAGGGTCCGAGTCAGGGGGGAGGGAGAGACAGCCAGGAGCCAAGAAATGAGAGCAGCCTCCAGAGACTAGAAGAGGCTGAACAGATTCTCCCTGGAGCCTCCAGAAGGAACCAGCCCTGCCCCCACCTTGGCATCGGCCCTGTAAGGCTCATTTCAGATGTCCGACTTCCAGAACTGTAAGAGAATAAATGTTTTAAGCCAAGTTCATGGTCATTTGTTGCAGTAGCAATAAGAAACTAATACACCCCAGTATCAAATCCTTCTGAAAGGGGATGAAAGAGCAGATCGGAATGATCCTCAGCCTCAAGCTCCTCCTTCCATAGCCCTACTGTGGGCTTTTGTGGCCACAAGGAGGTGGGGAGTCCCTTTGGCTTGAACAGCCTTGTCCCCACATCAGACTACATATGCCCCACCTCCTGGCCTTTGCCCGGGCTCTCCCCCGTTCCCTCGGGCCTGGATTGAGGATTCAGTGAAGATCTAGGGTTGAGATTCATTCTGACACCTCGATCAGCACTGTTTGTCCTTGGGGTCAGGACTCTGCTGACTTTCACCTTCTTGGAACGCCCGCTGATGGTGAGATTATCCAGCCCCTGCTCATTTAGTCCCTGGAAAGGAAGCCAAGCTATTGTAGAATCTGGTTTGGGCTTCCCCGAAGTCACTCCAGCCAAGCCCTTGCCTCCCGGAGGAATTTCCCAAGAGATTAAGGAACTCGTTCAGCTCTTGCCATTAAGCATTTATCTTCAACAAGAAACTGTGCCAAAGTCCTTGGTATCAGAATGTCAACAGGGAGAGGCTCCCCGCCGGTGCCTCCGGCTCCTGCCCCCCAACTCCTCATACCTGTTACTGCCTGAGTGGAGAGCATTGGGCAAGCCACTTTCTGACTCTGGTCCCAGGCTCTCCTTTGCAAAACAAAGGTGATGGGTGAGAGGGCCTCTAACGGGGTTCCAAGATCACAATTGCACAGTCGTGAGAACCTGGAGTCCTCGGGCAGAGCGCCACAGGCTTAGGGTTGAGACCAGAGCTCAAGCAACAACCGGCTGTTGCTGGGTGTTCTTGGGAAAGTGACTGCGCCCTCCTGAGTATCGGTTTCATCTGCGAAATGGGGATTAAATAAGGCAATGCTTCTTGGGTGCAGGACCCGGTACCCGGCGCCACACCCTCTCTGTATGCCATCGCTATCGTTAGTCATGGTTATTTATAATTAGGTCTGTGCTGGCAGTGCCCAGCAACGGAGGGGCAAGCACATCAGCACACACAGTCCTGGACACTCTGGGTTGTGATATAGTAAGTGTGGACAACTGCCTTATCAACCCAGGACACAGTCAATCAGAGTGCACAAGAGAGAACGCTGACTGCTCCTCAAGGTGGAGACTGGTCCTTAATCTGGGATCCATACACACCTGCAAGGGTCCATGAAGATTTTCCACCCAATAGGTGGGCACAGGGACAAATGAAAGGAAATTAATGCCCAGATCCTCATCTTCCCAATAGACAATGCCCTAAACAAATCTACCTGAGAAAGTCCCTGGTTGTGTAGGACTTAGCCATTTCCTATTTCCATCCTTCACCCACTTTCTTATAATACAAAAAAAAAAAAAAGGAAACCGGACTTTCCTCCCATCCTCAATTCATGCTCTCAGGGCAGAAAATCCTGTGGTGACCAAAGAAAGAGATTTATTTATTTTAAAGATTTTATTTATTTATTTGACAGAGAGAGAGATCACAGGTAGGCAGAGAGGCAGGCAGAAAGAGAGGGGGAAGCAGGCTCCCCGCTGAGCAGAGAGCCCGACGCGGGGCTCCATCCCAGGACCCTGAGATCATGACCTGAGCCGAAGGCAGAGGCTTTAACCCACTGAGCCACCCAGGCGCCCCAAGAAAGAGATTTAGAGCTCTGACATTGGTGTGGAGAAAGAGAGGAACTCTAATGACTAGATAACGAATCCTTGGGCAAATCTTTGCTTTTCAGGTTTTTGCTTCCAACATTTTGCATCCAACAAAATTGGGGGAGGACAGGACAAACTGTCAGCTGAGAAATCATTAAACTATGTTTTGGAGATAGATCAGAATTGATTTCTGGCATACAGCTTAAGGGTTCAAAGAATTAAGGGACACCACTATACTAATATGTGTTGGATTCCCATCTATTTAATGGTGTGAACACATTTTCTCCATGCTTGCTTAAAAAGAGAGAGAAAGGGGACATACTCTCCTATATATACATGAGATAGACATGTTAATAAACTTCCTTTTGTTTTTCTTCTGTTTTAAAAAAGAGAGAGAGAAAGAGAGAGAGAAAGGAATGAAATTTTTTTAAACAAACATAAGAATACCAGAGCAATCTTAAGCCAAAAAATTTTCAAAAATAAACTAAGTGGACCAATTCCTGATAAAATAATAATAATGAGGGCACCTGGGAGCCACAGTCATTAAGCAGCCAACACTTGGTTTCAGCTCGGGTCACGATCTCAGTGTCGTGAGATTGAGCCCCATATTGGGAGTCTGCTTAAGAGTCTCACTCCTGGGGCGCCTGGGTGGCTCAGTGGGTTAAAGCCTCTGCCTTCGGCTCAGGTCCTCATCTCAGGATCCTGGGATCGAGCCCTGCATCGGGCTCTCTGCTCAGCAGGGAGCCTGCTTCTCCCTCTCTCTCTGCCTGCCTCTCTGCCTACTTGTGATCTCTCTCTGTCTGTCAAATAAATAAATAAAATCTTAAAAAAAAAAAAGTCTCACTCCCTCTGCCCCTTCCCCTCTCCAAAATAAATAAATAAATCTTTAAATAATAATAATAATAATAATAATAAAACTCATCAAAACTGACATAAGAAGAAATAATAAATATGAATAGTCCTACAATGATTAAAGAAATTGAATCTATAATTAAACACTTAACCCTCTAATGTCTCTGAGAGCCTCACTAGTCAATTTTTCCAAACAGTTAAGGAAGAAATAATGCCAACCTTATACAAAGACTTTCAGGGAATAGAAAAAGAGCAGTTTAGGGCGCCTGGGTGACTCAGTCGGTTAAGTGTCTACCTTCGGCTCAGGTCATGATCCCAGGGTCCTGAGATGGAGCCCCACGTCGTGCTCTCTGCTCAGGGAGCCTGCTTCTCCCTCTCCCTCTGCCGCTCCCCCTACTTGTGCGTGCTCTTTCTGTCACATAAATAAATAAAATCTTAAAAACACAGAAAAGGAAAGGAAAAGCAGCTTTTAGGATGCCTGGGTGGCACAGTCGGTTAAGCATCTGACTCTTGAGCTCAGCTCAGGTCTTGATCTCAGGGCAGTGAGATCAAGCCCCATGCTGGGCTGCACACTGGGCATGGAGCCTGCTTTAAAAAAGAAAAGAAAAGAAAAAGAGTAGCTTTTGTGCAGTCAGCAGAAACTTGACACCAAAACCTCCCTAAGACAATATAAGACAATTAATTTACAAATCAATCTCGCTAATGAATTTAGATGTAAAAGTCATAAATAAAACATGAGCAAATAGAATCTAGCAAAATACAAAAAGGAGAATATATCACAGTTCAGTTGCCTTTGTTCCAGAAAGGATGGTTTCACATTAGAAAATCATTTAATGTAATTAACAGGGGAAAAGTTATATGATGATGTCAATGGATCCAAAAAGTATTTGACAAAAAATGCAACACCTATTCATGATTTTATTAAAACAAAAAACCCTAGCAAACTAAGAATAAATGCCTTAGTCTGGTAAAGTTTCTTGTACAAACTGCATAACTAATATTATGTAATGTAACTAACATTACACCTGTTCCTTTTGAGATTGGCAGCAAGAAAAGGATGCCTACTCTCACCACTTTTCTTCTACACTGTGCTAGGGCACCTAGCCTGTGCAATAAAGCAAATAGATAAATGAATGGCATAAGAGTTGACAAGGAAGAAACAAGCGTGCCATTACTTATAGATGATATAATTTGTACATATAAATTCAAAAATAGATAAGTGAACATAGAAAGATTTGCTGGATACGAAATCAATATATTTGTTTCTAAATGAAAGCAATAATTAGCAGATGGTATTTTATTTTTTTATTTTTTAAAGATGTATCTATTTATTTTACAGGGGGGAGGGGCAGAGGGAGAGAGAGGGAATCCTGAAGCAGGCTTCTCCCTGAGCACGGAGCCTGACAGGGGGCTCAATCCCAGAACCCTGAGATCATGACCTGAGCTGAAATCAAAAGTTGGCTACTCAACTGACTGAACCACCCAGGCGCCCCGCAAATGGCATTTTAAAATAACATTTAAGGGTAAGGGGTGCCTGGCTGGCTCAGTTGGTGGAGCATCTGACTCTTGATCTCAGGATTGTGGGTTCAAGCCCCACATTGGGTGTAGAGATTACTTTAAAACAAAATCTTAGGGGCGCCTGGGTGGCTCAGTGGGTTAAAGCGTCTGCCTTCAGCTCAGGTCATGATCTCAGCGTCCTGGGTTCGAGCCCCGCATCAGGCTCCCTGCTCAGTGGGAAGCCTG
>CM052888.1:40621453-40644080 GCA_028534135.1 Potos flavus
TGGGGAGGAGAACTGGGAGCCTGGTGCAAAAAGAGAACTGAACCTCCCAAGGGGGCTGTTTCTGTCTGGGGGCGGGGGAGGGGTTCCTCTTAGGAGCCTCATCCAGCGACAGGCCCATGATGGGGACACTTAGACCGAAAGCGGCCACAGTGTGCCCACGGCGCCCGCCCCTTCTCCCTCCCTGCCTCCAGCTGAGTGAGAAGTACGGACCCGTGTTCACCGTGTACCTGGGACCCTGGCGGCGTGTGGTGGTCCTGGTCGGGCACGAGGCTGTGCAGGAGGCCCTGGGAGGTCAGGCTGAGGAGTTCGGTGGGCGGGGCATGTTGGCGACCCTGGACGGGACCTTCGACGGCCACGGTGAGTCCTGAGCAGGCCTGGGGACTGCGGGCTCCCTCGCTCAGAGGCTCCGAGCCTGCCACCATTTACCGTGTGGCTTTTGCATCTGTCTCGGTGTCTCTGGGCCCGTTTTCCTCATTCATCATCCATCAAATGGGGTGATAATAGTGCTTATTACATAGGGTCGTCCTGAGGATTGAATGTGGCCTGGGTGAGATGTTGCGGGGTTCTCACTGCTCCGGGTAAAGCCCCCAGGGCTGGGAGGGACAAGGAGAGCATTCTAGGCACTGGGAATGGGTGGGACCACTTAATGTGTAGAAACTAGTCTCTGCTAAGCCTGAAAGTAGAAGGCTGGTGTTGGGGGCACTGTTGGGACACAGCCGTGACCCCGAGCTTGTTGGCCAGTGCCGAAAAAGACCTGTCGCCAGGCTAGGATGGGGAAGGCAGAGGGGTCAGGGCCAGGCTAGGGGAAGCCCTGAACTGCTGGGACCGGAGGAGTGTCCGACCCAGCCTGTCTGGTGGGAGATGTCCGGGAAGTCTTGAAAGACGGGTTGCCTGGGCGCCAACTCCTAGGATGAGCAGGAAGGGCGTTCCAGGCAGAGGAGTAAAGAAAGCATGGAGGGGAGAGAAGAAGCATTCATTCATTTGACTGACAAATTTTTATCATGCCTGGTCCCGTAGTGGTTACTGGGGACACAGAGGTGACCAAGACGGGTGTGGCATCCTGTCATCCTGTAGGAGAGGTGGGTGTGTCTTGGGACTAGAGGGAGGGAATGGAATTCTAAAACGAGAGGTACAGCTCTAAGATCAGGACACAGGGGAACTGCACTGGCTCAGGTCGGGGGAGGAGAGGGAGACTGGGAGAAATCAAGGAAGGCTTCTTGGAGGAGATGACAATTGCCATGAGACGTGAGGATGAATGCAGTTAGTTCATCAAGGATGGAGAGGTGAGTGATCCAGGCAGAGGGAACAGTAGGGGCAGAGGCCCTCGAGGGGGGATCCTGACACCACTGAGGAAGTGAGAGAAGGCCAGTGCAATTGTAGCAGGATGAGTAACAAAGCTGGAGAAGTGGGTCATGCAGGCCCTGAGTCACACCAGAGTGCTCAGCTTTGGGATTTTCTGGGGGCTATAGATGGAAGCAGGGAAGATGCAAGTCAGAGCTAGAAGGATCCTCGGGTCGCTGTGCGAGAGCCCAGGCTGGGGACTGTGCTGTTCTGGGGCCGGGGGTGGGGGGAAGGGAGCGTGTGGTTGGAAGAGGGAGCCAGGGCTCTGGCCGGGAGCCAGGGGACGGTGGGCTGAGACAGGAATGGGAGAGGTGTGCTGAGGCCAGTTTGGGACACAGTGGGAGGGCGGGCTGGGGATATCCTGGAGGAGGCTTCCAGGAGGGCCCTAGGGGCTGGCATTGTACGTATGAGACCCCGAGCTCAGAGAAGCAAGGTTTTGCCCAGAGCAGACCCTTAGCTAAAGGAGGAAATATCAGTTCCATCCCCCTCTCTCCCGGTTCAGCTTCCAAATGACAGTGATGTGGGACAGAGAATCCGATAGTACTCTGTAAATGTTGGGGTGGAGGGAGGGAGGGAGGAGAGTGGGAGGAGGAGAGGAAGGAAGGAAAGGAAGGAAGGAAGGGAAAGGAAAGGAAGGAAGGAGGGAAGGAAGGAGGATGGAGGAAGAAGTCTTCACTCATCCGGGTTCATCGCAGAACACAGGGAGCCTGGATAATCCCAGTGACCAGCTTCGCAGGAGAATGTCACCCTCTGCCCCAAGGTTAGACATTTATGGAGCACCTACTGAGTCCTCAACCCTGGGCTAGGCTGGAATGGACCTGATCAGGACAGGGCCTGCAGAGTCCCCCCTCCAGGCACCTCACTGGGAAGGAGGGAGCAGTCCTGGGGAATGGGAAGAGGGGCCGGTCCCTCCTTGAGTCTAGCCTTCTGCACAGGGGTTTTCTTTTCCAATGGGGAGCGGTGGCGGCAGCTGCGGAGATTGACGACGCTGGCCCTGCGGGACCTGGGCATGGGGAAGCGAGAAGGCGAGGAGCTGATCCAGGCAGAGGCCCAGTGTCTGGTGGAGGCATTCCAGGGGACGGAAGGTCAGCAGGGCGGGGTGAGCCTGGGGTCCCCTGCGGTGTGCCCGAGTCAGGAGGGAGTCCGGGGCTGGGCTGAGGGCTCTGTTCACCACCACCTCTGACTCCTCCTCCACCTTCCGTCTCTGTCCTCCTCTCTCCCTGGGGATCTCTGTGTCCCCAGTACTGTCACTTCACTCTTTCTGCTTCATTTCTTTCTCTAGTCTTCTCTTCTCTCCTGTAAGTCCGTCTCTAGCTCTGCCTCTCTCCTTGTCTGTCTCCCCATCTATCTTTTGCCTGGTCTTTCCCAGTCTGTCTCTCTCGATGCCTGTCTCCTTCTGGTCGAGGCTAGCCCCCTCTCCAGCACGGCCCTCCCCGCCTGCCCTCTCCCCCCAGGACGGCCATTTGACCCCTCCCTGCTGCTGGCTCAGGCCACCTCCAACATCATCTGCTCCCTCACCTTCGGCCTCCGCTTCCCCTACGAGGATGAGGACTTCCAGGCCGTGGTCCGGGCGGCTGGTGGCACCATGCTGGGGGTCAGCTCCCCGTGGGGCCAGGTAAGTGGGCGGGACCCTTCTCCAGACAGCTTTCCCAGGGAAACTGCAGAGCACCCCTCCACGCTGGTGCAGGGCCAGGCCCCATGGGAACAGCTGCCCCTGTCCCCGCAGACCTACGAGATGTTCTCCCGGCTCCTGAAGCCCCTGCCGGGCCCCCACACACAGCTCCTGGGCCACTTAAGCGTCCTGGCCGCCTTCGCCGTCCAGCAGGTGCGGCGACACAAGGAGAACCTGGACGCCTCAGCCCCGCCGTGCGACGTCGTGGATGCCTTCCTGCTGAAGATGGCAAAGGTAGGGGAAGGTCAGGGTCGGGGGGGGGGGGCCTGAATGGGGCTGGTGGCCTGGCCAGCCCTACCCAGGTATAGCTGCTATGTAGACGGTCTCCAGAACTTTTCTCATCTTCTCAAACTGAAACTCTCGTCTTGTTGTTAAACGAAAGCTCCCCGGCCCCCCTCCCCAGCCCCTGGCAGCCCGCTTTCCGTCTCTATGAGTTTCCCTACTCTCGAGACCCCACCGAAGTGGAATCCCACAGTATTTACCCCTTTTGCAGCTGGCTTCTTTTACTTAGCGTGACGTCCTCGAGGGACGTATCCATCGAGGACGGATCCACGTATCCATCCGTGGATGGATCCATGGATCCACGGATCCACGTACGTGGACGTATCCACGTATCCATCCGTGTCGTAGCCGGTGACGGCGTCTCCTTCCTTTTTAAGGCCGAATCCTTATTCCGCTGCATGGCTAGACCACATTTGGCTTATCCATTCATCCATCAGTGGACCCTTGGGGTGCCTCCCGCGTTTGGCCCGTTGTGAATAGCGCTGCTGGGAACGTGGGTGCACGGACACCCTTTGGAGACCTTGCTTCCCGCTTGTTGGGGTGCGCGCCCAGAAAGGGAATTGCTGGATCACACGGTAATTCTATTTTCATTTTTTCAGGGACCTGATATCATTCTCCGCAGCAGCTGCACCATATGACCGCCCCACCGACGGTGACAGGGCCCCCCTTTCTCCACGTCCTAACCACATGTCATTCTCTGTTTTTTAGAGCGGCCACGCTCTTTCATTTTCAAACACGTCGCACCCAAAGAGAACGAATATCAAGAGTCCACTTCCCCGCTCGCCCAAACATTTATACAAACCCCCCTGACAAGGCTTGAACGTGCTTTGTCGTACCCCAGGCTTGGCTATGCTGGGCGTCTCTTATTGCCCGCAGCCCGAGTTCTCTGAGCCCCTCTGCCTGGTTTCTCCCAGGAGGAGCAGGACCCAAGCACAGAACTGACTGACAAGAACTTGCTGATGACAGTCATTTATCTGCTGTTCGCCGGGACGGTCACGGTCAGCACCACGGTCCGCTACACCCTCTTGCTTCTGCTGAAGTACCCTCGGGTCCAAGGTAGGAGGCTTCTGCGCCAGCCAGCCCTGGGGCCGGAAGTGAGGGCTCCGGGGGAAGAAGGTTCAGGAGAATGGACAGCCTGAGCCAGAGCCTGGAAGCGAGAATGAGCCCGGCATCGGGGGTGTCTGAAGAGCGAGAAGCTGGGGGGCACTGCCGGTGGCAGTGAGAGGCTCAGTGAAGTGAGAAACGGGGCAGGAGACCTCTCAGGGCCTTGTCGCCTTGGTGGTACCTTGTATGCCTAACCCTGAGCAATGGGGAGCCATGGAAGGATGCTGAGCGGGGGAGGGCAGGGTCAAATTAGCATTTCAGAAAAATCCTTGGGGCTGAAAGAGGTAAGGTGTGCAAGAGGATGCCAGGAGGGGACAGGATAGGGACTTGGGCAGGAGAGGGCAGTGCTGGGCCAAGCTGTGGGGAGGGAAGAGGGGCCGGGTGGGCAAGTAGAGCATGACCCGGGAGGCCCAGGGGACTGAGGGATGGGGGGACCATGGGGCTACCCTGAGATGGGGACAGAAGGAATGAGGAGCTGTTTCAGGGGACACATTGAAGCCAGTTTGGGACAAGTGTGGGGAGCCTGGGGCCACCTGTGGGGAGACATCCAGGAGGCCACAAGACACCTAGTTCAGGACTGGAGATAAAAAGCAAACTGGGGTCCTTGCTTTTGGGGTCCTGAGTTCAAGCAGCATGTTGGGCATAAAGAGTTTTCTTAAAGGTGGGGAGGGCACCTGGCTGGCTCGGTTGGTAGAGCATGTCACTCCTGATCTCAGGGTTGTGACTTTGAGCCCCATATTGGGTGTAGAGATTACTTAAAAAAAAAAAAAAAAGCTGGGGTCATCAGGGCCCAGGCAGGACGTGAAGCTGCAGTGGTGTGGGAGGGTACCTGGCTGAGAGGCAGAGTGGGGCGCGAGCTCCAGGGAAGCCGAGGATTTGGGGGTCAGGCAGCTGCATTAAGGCTGTCAAGCCCGTGGGGAGGGCTGACCTGGAAGATGGGGCTTAGGGTCTGGTGGCCTCGGGGCGATGGAGTCGGCTGTGACTTCAGCTCTCTGGGCCTCAGTTTCCTCATCTGGGAAGTGGGGGTGGATAATGGTACCCACCTCACGGGATTGCTGTGGGAATTAAGAGAGGAGAGACCCTGTGACCAGCACACACAGGATGTTAGGGACCCAGTCTCCGCCAAGCCCGGGGGACCCCAACTCCCTGCCGGCCAGCCTCTCCCCAGCCGCTGCCACTCTGAGAAATGGGGATTCTCAGGGTGGAGTCGCAGAGCCCAACCCCGCCTCTGACCTCCTGTCCCCCTCTTTCTGGGCACAGAGCGTGTGCGGAAGGAGCTGAGCCGCGAGCTGGGGCATGGCCACGCACCAGGCCTGGGGGACCGCGCCCGCCTCCCCTACACCGACGCCGTTCTGCACGAGGCGCAGCGGTTGCTGGCTCTGGTGCCCATGGGAGTACCCCGCGCCCTCACCAGGATCACTCGCTTCCGAGGGTACACCCTGCCCCAGGTGGGCCTGCCCTCAGCCCCGGCCCGCGGCTGTCTCTGCCGCCCGCCTGAGTCTGGGGCTGTCTGTGTGTCTGACTTACTCTGATTATTGGTCCCCATCTCTCCGCTCTGACTGTGTCCCTCTCTCCGCACCTCTGTCCCTCTGTCTTTCTGTGTGCCTTTCTCTTGCCTTTGACTCTGTCTCTGGGCCTCAGTTTCCCCATCTGTCCAGCGGATGGCCTACTTATACCTCCTTCCAAGGTGGGTGGGACAATCACATGCCAGGGGTGACAGGTGACTGACAGACAGGGAAGCAATTTGAAAACCGAGGGCCCAAGGAGTCTCACAATGAAATGAGTCCCCTTCCTTCCCTCTCTTCTCCCGGCCCCTCCCAGCTACCGCATGCCATTAGATAGCAACTCATCGCCAGCACCACCAGGGGGCGATGTCCGCCCGGAAACCCCGGGTGCCTTCCTGCAAGCGGCCCCCTCCTTGAGCTTTGGCATAGGATCAGACCCGTAGCAGTTATGATCTGGTCCTGGTGTTCTCTCGCTGGGACCTTGAGCAAATCACTTCACCCCGTGAATCTCCCTCTATCCCTCTTCTCAATCAGGAACACTAATAGTATTAACTTGGGATCTCCAGGAACCTGCGGAATAATGCTTGCAAAACACCTGCTCAGCTCTTGGTGCCGGGAGCTGGGGGTTCCCCGGGGTGCCCCGTTCCTGGCAGCGCCAACCATGGCTAACCCAGTGACTATTGCCACTCTTGATCATGATTACAGAACCAGGCATCCGTGACGGAGCATTTGCTGTGTATCAGGGATATTGTAAATGCTTCACGGACTTAGTACCTTGTTTAATCTTTGGAGCAACCCTACACCATTATCATGCCCATTTTGCAGATGAGGAAACTGGCCTCAAAGGCTGAGAAGACTTGCCGGGGTCACCCAGCCTACAATGGTAGAGGCAGAATTTACACCCAGGGCCTCTGCTCTAGCCACAGCCGTCTGCCTTGTGTTCATAGCCTTAGCGTGCCCCTGTCTTCTCCCGGAGCCCCCCTCCCCTTCCCGGCTCAGACCCCACTAGCCATAGCCCCTCGCAAACGAGGTCCCTCTCTCTCGCATCTCCTCCGCTGCATAGACCCCAGTCACTCGGGGACTCGGGCTGGGGAGCTTTCACAGACAGCCCTCGCCTACCCGCCCTTGGCTTTACCTCTGGAACAGCCCGGTGGGAAAGAGCTGGACCCATGCCAACGAATCACAACACAGTTTAAAAACACAATGTAAAAAGAACTAGCCCTCCCTTGTCCAGATGCTACATTGGGCAAGTTGCGTCAGTTCGGGCGACCTCCGTTTTCCCACCTTTCACACGGGAATCAGGTTAGAAATTGCTTCGCAGACTTGTTAAGAAGATTTAATGAGTTTGAGTGTATGTGTGTGCGCGCGTGTGAGAGAGAGACCAAGGTACACATAGCTGTTGCATGAGAGAGAGCATGGATGAAATGCTTAAGAAAGTGCCTGGCCTGTAATAAGCCCTTGAAATACTCGGATGCCCTTGTGCTTTGGGCCTTTGGGACGCCTGTGTTCTGCCCTCGGGCCTGGGTGGGGAAGGTCATTTGAATTTGATTGTCGCTTCCCCTCAGGGCACTGAGGTTTTCCCTCTCCTCGGCTCTGTCCTGCATGATCCCGAGGTCTTTGAACAGCCAGAGGAATTCAATCCAGACCGATTTCTAGATGCGGATGGACGGTTCCGGAAGCAGGAGGCATTCTTGCCCTTCTCCTTAGGTACCTGCGGGGCCGGTCCCTGCTCCCCTGCCGGTGCTCCCCACACCTGGGTGTGAGGAGGGCTGACCCGGTCCCATCTCCCCGTTCCCTCCAGGTAAGCGTGTCTGCCTCGGAGAGGGCCTGGCGCGGGCAGAGCTCTTCCTCCTCCTCACCACCCTCCTGCAGGCCTTCTCCCTGGACAGCCCGTGCCCGCCGGGGGCCCTGAGCCTCCAGCCAGCTGTCAGCGGCCTTTTCAACATCCCCCCCGCCTTCCAGCTGCAAGTCCGGCCCCACTAACCTCCCCCCACGGTGTGGACCAGACGAAGGAGGGAGGGAGCCGTGGGAGGTGGGGGCCTCCTCATGGTGACGGGTGTGAACACGGTTGTGTCTCCAGAGCCACAAGTCTGCTCCCCGGGCAGCCACACTCATGCACCTGTAGCTGTTCTAGAGTCGGCCACGCAGGTACTCGGCCTACACGTCCCCAGGACCCCACTCGGCCCAGGCAGCTGCTGAGACATGCAGCCACGAGGGCCACGAGGGCCACGGGGCAACTCCACCATACAGGCTTTCCGTCAACGTAGATTTAGTTCGTCTGGAATCACCATCACGGGCCCAGATAACACACCCTCTTGTGCACAGCACAACCCCCCCGGGTTCACAACCCACGTGCGCGAGTGCGGCTCCTCCCCTCACAAGCCACGGAAACAGCCACCGTGTTCAGGGCCCACGAGCCGTCTCTACCCAGCCCACCTGCCAATTCTGGGAACCTGGTGCAGAGGTGAACATCCCCCTTTCTGGGTCATGTCCCTGCACAGAGAGACCGTCCCTGTCTTCAGCCCCGACGTGCCCTCTCTCCTGCAGCCACGCCACGACCCAGGCACGTGGCCATCGCCGTCCACGTGCCCCCAACCACCGAACCACACAGCCAGCCCACACATGACACCGTCCCACTCCTGGATCTCTTCCCAGTGAGACACACCTTTCCTGGGAAGGGGGGAGGGCACAGCCCCAGCCTCCCCCAGGCCTTCAGTCCTCAAAGACACCCCTTTCCAAGCACCTTGATCCTCAAATCCTCCCAAATATAAATACACGCCCAGCGTGCAATTGTGCACACAACTCCAGGAACCAAGTAAACTTGGAAGCGCGCACACACACACACACGACCCTCCAATCAGAGAAACACTTCCCCCTCTCGCTTATGTAACTGTGTTAAAGACCTCGCCAGCCTGCCCCCCCCACACACACACAAGCACACTTACCCACCTCCCGTCCCCAAGTCCCAGTTAGTCCTGGTGGAAGGGGCTAGAGGACCAAGGAGGGGCCAGATTCCAGCTCCCTGTGTCGGGCAAGGGGCCAGCTCTGACGTCCTTGTGACTTGAAGGTCCCCATTTTGCAATAAAAGTTCATTTCTGGCCCCCAGTCTGGCCCATGGCAGGGCCTGGTGTGCCTGTGACAGTGTCTGTCATTGTAAGGGGTGGGGATGGGGGGTCCGCCCCTCCCTCGAGGCTGGGCGGGAGCTAAAAAACAGGGCACCCGCCCACCCTGGCTGTTGACATCAGTACCAGATGTGGAGGTGGGGGGAGGGAGGCCTGTCCTGAGCCTCACTTCCGGTGAGGCTGATCTGGGGAGGGGGCTGTGGGCAGGGAGAAGGTAGCCCGGAGCCTGGGGTGTGCTGGGGGTGTGTTGCCAGGGAAAGCCTGCAGGTGACACTCCTGATCCAGCCTCCCCCCCCCCCCCCCCGCAACTCCCCCAATCTGAAAGCTGCTGGAGCACGATTCCTAACCCAGCTCAGCCTCTTCCACGGGCTCTTTTCCTCCTGCCTTCCCTCCAAGAGGCAAGCAGACACATCTTTTTATTTGTTAATTACGGAGTAAGGAAGTTTCCAAGTGTGCAAAAGTAGAGAGCATAGTAGAGTGAACGCCTGTGCCCATCACCTGGCCTCATTCAGTGGCCATTACATTTCTGCTAGTTTTATTTCTATCACTCTCTTACGATTGTTCTGTTTTTATCTTATTTTTTTTTAAGATTTTCTTTCTCTAGCTTTTATTTTTAAGTGATCTCTCCACCTAATGTGGGGTTCATACTGAAAACCCCAAGAGCAAGGGTCTCACGCTCCACAGACTGAGCCAACCAGGCATCCCTGTTATTGTTTTAAAGCAAATCCCAGGGGCACCTGGGTGGCTCCGTCGGTTAAGGGTCAGACTCTCGGTTTTGGATCAGGTCGTGATCTCGGGGTCATGAGATGGAGCCCTGCATCGGGCTCCAAGGTCAGCGGGGAGTCTGCTTGTCCCTCTCCCTCTACTCCTCCCCCCAGTCAGGTGCTCTCTAAAACAAAATAAATCGGGGCGCCTGGGTGGCTCAGTGGGTTAAAGCCTGTGTCTTCGGCTCAGGTCATGATCTCGGGGTCCTGGGATTGAGCCCCGCATTGGGCTCTCTGCTCATTGGGGAGCCTGCTTCTCTCTCTCTCTCTGCCTGTCTCTCCTCCTACTTGCAATCTCTCTGTCAAATAAGTAAATAAAATCTTAAAAAAAAAAAAATAAATAAATCTTTTATTTATTTTAGAGAATTTTTTTTTTTTAAAGATTTTATTTATTCCTTTGACAGAGAGAGACACAGCAAAAGAGGGAACACAAGCAGGGGGAGTGGGAGAAGGAGAAGCAGGCTTCCCACCAAGCAGGGAGCCCGATGCGGAGCTCGATCCCAGGACCCTGGGATCATAACCGGAACTGAAGGCAGTTGCTTAACAACTGAGCCACCCAGGTGCCCCTAAAAATAAATAAATCTTTAAAAAAAAAAAAAAAAGCAAATTCCAGAAAATCATTGAATATGCATTTCTATTAGTGAAGGACTAATAGAAATTAGTCCCGCCCCCAACATCTTATGATAGTTTTCCAAACATGCAGCAAGCTTGAGGGAATGACACCTGCATGGTGCGGCCCCGGGCTCTCCCACCGGGCAGTCTGCCCTGCCGCTGAGCACGCTCCCGCTGCCATCCACCTGTCCCTCCAGCTCGCTGTCTAGCTGTTTCAAAGTGAACAGCAGACGTTGGTGCGTATTCCCCTGGGTGCTTCAGCAAAGCATACATCATTAGCTGCAAGTTTTCTTGTTTAAGAGGTTTTTCATGCAGGGCGCCTGGCCGGCTCAGTCGGTGGAGGGTGAGACTCTTGATCTCGGGGTTGTGAGTTCGAGCCCCATGCTGGGCATAGAGATTATGAAAAATAAATTAATAAATAAATAAATAAAATTCACACCAAGGGAAGCCTGGAACCAGAAATACCATCAGGCTCCCTCAAGGTGGGATGGGCCGTGTGCTGCATGGGTATGAAAGCTGGCATTGAGTCAGGATCATTTCAGTCGCAAGGAAAAGAAAAATCTAAACTCAGGAGGGCTTCATGGGAATTATGGGACCCAAAAAGGAAAATGTAGGTTGAGTGCGGTCTTTAGTTCTGTGTGTGTGCACTAAGATACATGTAACTGATCATTTTAACTATTCCTAAGTGCGTAAGTCAGTGGCATTAAACACACGGTGCTGTGTATCCATCACCTCTCCTCAAAGATGGTTATTATCCCCCCAACAGACGCTTTACTTATTGAGCAGTAATTCCCCCCTCTCAATTTTTTTTTTAAAGAATTATTTATTTGAGGGGCTCCTGGGTGGCTCAGTGGGTTAAGCGTCTGCCTTCGGCTCGGGTCATGATCCCGGGGTCCTGGGATCGAGCCCCACGTCGGGCTCCCTGCTCAGCAGAGAGCCTGCTTCTCCTTTTCCCTTTGCTGCTCCCCCGCTTGTTCTCCCTCTCTCTCTGTCAAATAAATAAATAAAATATTTTTTAAAAAGATTTATTTATTTGAGAGAGAGCACGAGAACATGGGATGGTTGGGGCAGGGGGAGAGGGAGAGAAACTCTGGCAGACCCACCCCCACGCCCCCCACTGGAATCTGAGACCATGACCTGAGCTCAAATCAAGAGTGGGACGTTTAAGGGACTGAGCCACCCAGGCGCCTCTCCCCCTTTCGATTTTTTAAAAGGCACAACAAACATGCATTTCACCCCTCTCATTGTTACCAAACCTGCGGTCTCCATATTCACGTTTCCCGGACGGTCTCATGCGTATACTTGGTAGTTGGGTTTGTTCTAACAGGGATCCCAAAATTCACCACACAGTGCCTTCCCGTGAACCTCTCAGGTCTTTGAAATCTGTAGCCATTCCTCAACTTGTATACACCACTTGTTTCTTAAGAAACTAGGTCACTTGCCCTGTACAAATTTTCACATCCTGCCTTTGGCTGACACCATCCCTGTGGTGCCACTCAAGATGTCTTTCCATTCCAGGAATACGCCGTAAAGTGGGAATTAGGGGCACCTGGGTGTCTCTGTCATTTAAGCGTCTGCCTTCAGCTCAGGTCATGATCCCGGGGTCCTGGGATCGAGCCCCACATGGGGCTCCCTGCTTAGCAGGGAGCCAGTTTCTCCCTCTCCCTCTGCCTGCTGCTCCCCCTGCTTGTGCTCTCTCTCTCTCTCTGACAAATAAATAAATAAAACCTTTAGAAAAGAAATAATAAAGTGGGAATTAGATCAGATTTGGGCTCAGTCTGGCAAGAGGTCCTCACTGGAGGTGCTGGGTCTCTCTTCCTGGGCCATCATGTCACGGTTATCTGTGGCCAGGTTCTGATCTCTCTGTTAGAAAGTTTCCCATCAACATTTCAGTTACTTACTGGTCTTAGCGGGATCCTCTAAAACTACATCAAACCAGGTCTCTCCCCTGCTCGAAGCCCCCACCCCACCCTGCAGTGGGGAACTCTTCCACACTTTTGGTGGGAAGATAAATTGGTATAGCCAAAATGGAAAACAGTGTGGAAGTTTCTCAAAAAATTAAAAATAGAACTACCATATGACCCAGCAATCCTTCTGGGTATATATCCAAGGGAAACAAAGTCAGTGTATCAAAGAGAGATCTGCACTCCGGGGTTCATGGCAGCATTCTTCACAGCGGCCAAAACAGAAACAACCCCAGTGTCCATCAGCAGACGAATGGATAAGGAAAAAGTGATATATACATGTAAATGACGGAATATTATTCAGCCATGAAAAAGAAGACGATCTCGCCATTTGCGACAACGTGGATGGACCGTGACAGCATCATGCTAAGTAAGTCAGACAAGACTGATACTGTATGATCTTGCTTACATGTGGAATCTAAAAAAATCAAACTCATGGAAACAGCGATATAATGTACAGCATGGAGCCTAGCGTTGACAGTACTGCAGGGGCGCCTGGCTGGCTCAGGCGGTAGGGCATGTGACTCTTGATCTTGGGGTCCTGAGTTTGAGCCCCACGTCAGGGGGTAGAGTTTACTTTAAAAAGAAAGAAAGAAAAAAAATACTGTATTGTGTATTTGAAAGTTGCTAAGAGAGTAAGTCTTAGAAGTTCTCATCACGGGGCACCTGGTTGGCTCAGTAGAGCAGGCAACTCTTGATCTCGGGGTTGTAAGTTCAAGCCCCACATTGGGTGTAGAGATCGCTTAAAAATATAAGTCTTTTTAAAAAAGAGGTTTTCATCACAAGATAAAAAAACTTTTGTATCTGTGTGGTGGCAGATGGTAACTGAGCTTATTGTGATAATCATTTGGAAATAGACACAAATATCTTATCACAATGTTGTGCACCCGAAACTAATGTCCCGTGTCTTCCTTGCTGGGCCAAGGCCCTCCCTAACCTTATCCATTCCAGACACCAGTCTCCTAGAGGTTCTTCACATGCCTGCCTCCAGGCCTTCCTACTAGCTGTTCCTGCTGCCTAGAATACCCTTTCCTCCATGATTCACTTGCTAATTTACTTCAGATCTTTTTTTTTTTTTTTAATTTATTTGACAGAGAGAGAGATCACAAGTAGGCAGAGCGGCAGGCAGAGAGAGAGGGAGAAGCAAGCTCTCCGCTGAGCAGGGAGCCCGATGAGGGACTCGATCCCAGGACCCTGAGATCATGACCTGAGCCGAAGGTAGAGGCTTTAACCCACTGAGCCACCCAGGCGCCCCTAATTTACTTCGGATCTTAATCATAGCCTCAGAGGGGTCTTCCCTGACCACCCTGTTCAAAATGGCACCCTCTCCCCTCAGTGTTCCCTCTCCTGCTTTGTTTCTCTTCACTGTGCATATTGTGCCCTGATAAATGCTTTATCTGGTTGTGCTCTCTCCCCCTTCCCTTTGGAATATGAACTCCATGAGGGCAGACGTTCACCTTGCCCACTGTGGAATCCCCAGCCCCCCCTCACGGGGAAAACTTCTCTCCGTCCGTCTCATTTTTCTTTCTTTCTTTTTTTTTTTAAGATTTATTTATTTATTTATTTAACAGAGAGAGAGAGAGAGAGAGAGAGAGATCACAAGTAGGCAGAAAGCCAGGCAGAGAGAGAGGGTGAAGCAAGCTCCTCGCTGAGCAGAGAGCCCGATGTGGGGCTCGATCCCAGGACCCTGAGATCATGACCTGAGCTGAAGGCAGAGGCTTAACCCACTGAGCCACCCAGGCGCCCCATCCGTCTCATTTTTCTAAATGCATTTGGAAGTAGTCAATTGCAAGCACGTAGTAGGTGCTCAGCAAATTGTTCTTGAATGAGCAAACACGGATTCCAGTTGGCAAGACACAGAGCCACAAGGCTGCCGAAGGATGTGAGCCAGGAGAGAAGCCTGGGGACAGGAAAGGGAGGCGCAAGGGAACATGGACAGCAAGAGGACCTGAGGTAAGCCGTTTGAGATTTCATCGTGGAAGGTTTGGGGCAAAGGAAGGGAAAGATCCAGTGCGGCATTGAGAAACATTTTTGTCTTGTCTCGCCGGTGACAGATGAGAGCGAGGGAGCTTGGTGGTGGTGGCTGGGAGACCAGGGAGGGGGCCAGGCTGCGACAGGGTGAGGTCAAGGGGAGGAGAGACATCTGTGAAGCTGGGTCCTCCACGGGGACTTAGTAACTTACTGCTGGGTGGGGGACGTCCGAGAGGACCCTGAGGACAGCCGAGGCTGTCCCTGAAGTGGGACAGCCATGAGACAGCTCAGGGAAGATGCCGAGTGCCAGGCTGAAGACCTGGGAGCTCAGCCCCCGCACAGTGGGGAGTCACGGCTAAGCAGGAGAGGGACAGGGTCAGATGCGAGTTTCAGAAACATCCCTCTGGCCAGTGGAGGCCGGGGAGGAGGCCAGGCCAGGAGCGTTGTAGGGAAGGATGGGGCTGGACGACAGGGGTGGGGAGGAGCATACCAATACACAAACAGAAGGCCCCTGAACACAGAGACGAACTCCAGCCCCCTCCCGCACAGCCGCGCAGGCTTTCAGAGATCCCCCCTCGCCACGTGCAAAACACAGAGGGGCCTGGAAATGGACAAGCTGACACAGGGCACCAGATCTGTCAGTAAGGACCAGGCTGCACGGTCCCACCGGAGGGAGACACGCAGACGAGGGAGAGACAGACCAGGCGCAAAAACTCAAGGGCTCCTTGTCAGCGGTGTTACCGCTCTCAGAGAACTGCCTGTTCCCTGACCTGAGACATCCTCCCTCTGGCCTACCGATGGGGTTCTCTTCGTATTTCCATCCTAGAGATGGACAAACCGAGGCTCAGGGAGGCCAGTCACTTGCAAGATCACGCTGTTGGAGGTAGAGCTGGCCTTCCAACCCAGGTCTTGGGGCACCCCTGTGAGCGTCCAGACCCTGGTGTCCTGTTTCTGTGCCCACGTGGGTCTTTTTTGTTATGAGGACCCATGTCTGCCGGAGTCTATCCCCCCCCACCCCCGGGATGCCCACCCAGCTGGGTCCTCCCATCTCTGGTTTCTGCGTTTCTGCAGGAATGGCGCTCCCGATCCGGCTTGTCGAGTGGGTCCGTGGGCCAGAAGCGTGCCCCTGCATGCCTGCTGCGGTCCCAGCCCCTTGCGGGGATGACATCCGAGTGTGTGTGTGTCCTCGTCAGAGGAGCTGGGAGCGTGAGGGGGAGTGCCTGGCTGGGGCTGGGCTGGGGGGTGGAGGCAGGGGAGGGGGCTGTCGCAAGGGCTGAGAGGGGAGTGGAGTTCTGGAGGAATGTTTACCAGACACGGAGAGAGCCCAGAGGGACAGCGCCCAGAGCCCGGAGAGAGAGCCGCACAGCCTCCCCGCCTCGCTGGCCCAGGATTCGGGGTGCAGCCCTTGGGGCCCCTTCCCCCTCCTCAGCCTCCCTCCGGGGCCCCTTTAAGACAAGGCTGGTCCTCTCCTCCCCGAGTTAACCCCTCCAAGCCCAGGTGGCCCCCTGGGCTCCGGCCGGTGGGCGGAGGCAGAGGGGGAGCCAGGGGCGGGGAAAGGGTTGCCCGAAGTCTGGGAGGGAGAGTAGGAGGCTGGGGAGCAAGGAAGGCGGCCGCTCAGCAGAGCCGGCGCGGGGGCCCCCGCTGTGGCAGGCGGGCAGTGCCAAATCCAGGGAGCCTGGAGCTGGGGGGGAGGGCCGGGACAGCCCGGCCCTGCCCCCTCCCCCGCAGGGTGCCCAGCAACTTCTGAGGAAAGTTTGGCATCGTTTGCGCGGTGCCCCGAGGATGGGCAGAGTCCCGCTGGCCTGGTGCTTGGCGCTGTGCTGCTGGGGGTGCGTGGCCCCCCAGGGTGAGTGGTGGGGGCCTGTCCGGGAGGACCACCCGGGGCTGGGCTGGGGCAGGAGGGGGCGGAGTGGGGGGCGGATGGCAGGTGTTGGGGGGAGTCTGGGCTGGCTCGAGGAGTGTCTTTGGGACAGCAGAGAGGGAGACAGGAGGCACCGAGTCAAAGGGAGAGAGGAGAGAGGCCGGGGAGAGGAAGGGGCTCAGAGAGGAACAGGACAAGAAACAGAAACTGGGAGGGTCAGAGACGGAAAGAGGTGGACACAGAGGGAGACAGACAGACAGAGAAGCTGGGGGCCGGAGTGGGGCTGGACTTGACTCGGGGGGCCTTAGGGAGAGAGGTTGAGATGGGGGCTGCCCCGGAAGGAATCTTCCAGAAAGGAGTACGAAGTCAGGCAGTGGGATGAGGAGGACTCCAGAGCTCCAGGGGGAAACCCTCGTCACTGTCACCCCCCCACACTTGTCCTTACCATCTCTGGGGCGGGGGTCTCCGGCCCTGGCTCTAGGCCGCCATCTCTGTGGGGTTTCATTTCTCTGTCCCGGTCTCCGGCTTTCTCTCTCCCTACTTTCTAGGTGTCTCTATAATGTCTCTGTCTCTCTGTCTGTTTGTCTCAGTGTCTCTCCCCCAACTTCGTTCCCCTCTCAGGGGTATCTCTCGCCTCACCTCTCATCCTCTGTGTCTCTCCGGTCTCTGTCCCTGGCTGTCTCTGATCCTCATGTCTCTGATCCTCATCCTCTGATCCTCGCTGTCTGTCTCTCCTTCCCTGTTTCTCTCTCTCTCTCTCTCTCTCTCCTCTCCCTCCTCACCTCTTTTTCTTCCGCACAGTCCACCACCAGCCCGATCTGTCAAGCCTCTAGAGACCCTAAGGGAGGGCAGTGGGGGGCATAGCTGGCCCTGCCGGGCAGTCAGGGACGTGGGAGGCTGCCAGATCCCCGGCCTACTTCCCAACAGATCAAGGATCGGGGCCCCTAGGAAGGATGGAGGCCGGACCCCAGTCCCCTGGGAAGGCTCCTATCCTCCCGCAAAGGCTCCACCCCCCACCCCCCACCCCCCGCTGAGGTCACTTTACAACTATGTGGGCCCTTGCGGGCAGGCTGGGAGGAAAGCAGGGGTTCCCGAGCTAACTCTTGCCCATCTCCCCGCAGGCGCACAGGCTGAGGCAGACCCCTTTGTGGGGAGTCCAAGGAACATCACCGGGGCCCGGGGACTCATGGGGGCCCTTCGGTGCGAGCTCCAGGTTCAGGGGGAGCCCCCCGAGGTGACCTGGCTTCGGGACGGACAGACTCTAGAGCTGGCGGACAGTACCCAGACCCAGGTACCCCTGGGCGAAGACGGGCAGGAAGACTGGAAAGTGGTCAGCCAACTCAGGTGCCCAGCCTCCCCCTGACCGGCCGCATCCCTCCTGATCCCTGTCCCCCACCCCCTGCCCCGCCCCCGACCTCCATCACATGGTGGGTGAAGAATTATGGGCAGGAGCCCCCCCTGGGCTGGAACCCCATCGTGGCCACTCGCTAGCTGTGTGGCTTGGAGAATGTGATGTAATCCGGGGTTTCACTTTCCTCTTCTGTAAAACGAGTTAATAATAGTACCCACTTTTAGCTCTGAGGAGTTTCTAGTCCTGACCCCCCTCTTTCGGTTCTGATGACCCCCGCCCGGGGTCCAGCGCTGACCCCGAACCTTTCTGTGTCTCCTCTTGCCCTGCTAGAATCTCCTCCCTGCAGCTCTCAGATGCTGGATGGTACCAGTGTTCGGTGGTCCTGGGAGGAAAGACCTTCGTGTCCCGGCCTGGCTACGTTGGGCTGGAGGGTGAGCCCTGGGCACCAAGGTCGTGGGTGGGTAGGAAACCTGAGTGGTCAGAGGGTGCTGGAGAATTCAGGGGACGTGCAACCTGGGGGTGTCAGAGATATCTAGGGGTTCGGGAAGCTGAGGAGTCTGGGAATTACTGGGCGCAGGCCTGGGGGGGATTACATGTCCTGGGGGAGAAGACATCTTAGGGGTTGTGACATGTCCTAGGGGCAGACGTGGTTGGAGTAGGACATTCTGAGGACGGGATAAAGGGTCAGAGGTACAATTTAAACTTCTCCCCCACCCCTGGGGGGTCTCGCTTTCCTCACTGGGACTCAGATGTCCCACGGGTCAGACGCTGGTAGGGGAGTCAGGTACTGGGATCCATCGTGTGTTCTGGGGGTAGAGGCCTGAGGGGTCAGACATCTGAAGGACGTTCGGGTGTCCCGAGGGATCAAATATAGGGGTCAAAGAATTTGTAGTGAGTCAGACCCCTGAGGGGCTCAGAGGGACCTCGGCAACTACCATGCCCCCCGGCCCCCCCCCCCCCCCAGGCCTGCCTTACTTCCTGGAGGAGCCTGAGGACAGGACTGTGGCTGCCAACATCCCCTTTAACCTGAGCTGCCGGGCGCAGGGACCCCCAGAGCCTGTGGACCTCCTCTGGCTCCAGGATGCGGTCCCCCTGACTCCGGCCATGAGCCACGGCCCCCAGCAAACGCTTCTTCGAGTTCCAGGTAAGTCCCGGAGGAGCCAGCTCAGCCTAGAGGGCCAGGCAGGATGGGAACGCGGAGCAAAGGAGTCTTTTGTGCCCCTGTGTGAGCGTCTGCCTGTCCCCCTCTCCTTCGTTGTCTCTTTCTGTCCCCGTCCCTCTCTCTGTTTTCTCTCTTTGTCTGAGTCTCTCTGTCTGCATCTCTGTCCACATCTATCCCCTCGTTTCTCTCTCAATGCTTTCTGTCCCTCTCTCTGTCCCTCTGTCTCTCTTCGTTCCCCCCAGCTTGTCTGAATAGAATTCTTTGTCCCGGGCTCCCTCTGAGCTGTCCCATGGCCCCAATGTGTGTGTGGGCCTGATGCCCCTTTGTGTCAGCCCCTGACCCCAGCCCGGGCACCGGAAGCAACCAGGCCCTCCTCTCCTCCACCTCCTCTGATCTGCCCACCTTGTATCAGAAGAGCCGAAAGCAGAGAAAGAGGGGAAAGTGGGAGATGGAAGGACAGTTCAAGGGAGAGAGAGAGAGAGAACAAGAGACACAGAAAGGGACAGACCACGGAGGTGACCTAAGATGAAGGGCGACAGACAGGGAGGTCTGAGTGACAGCGAAACTCTCCTAGCTTCAGGGTGACCAGCCCCTTCCGCACCACAGAAGTGGGGCAGGACCGAGCTTGGGATCACAGAGCGGTCAGAGGCGGTGCTAGGGTCCCTGGACACAGGTTTCCCCCTCACCGAGGAAGGAGGGTTGGAGGAACACTAAGGATAAGGATCATGCAGAGGGAGGCAGCCGGACCCTGGAGGGCTTCAGCTTCCGGCACCCCCATCCTGCTGCCTCTGTCTGCGGGGATGGGGCGGGGGAGGGGGTGCTCCTGCCTGAGGGTCTCCTGGGCTAGAGGGAGGCGTCCACATTCTCAAAATTCCCGGGGCCCTGAGTGTGCAAGGAAGAAGTGGTGAGCATGCCAGCCCCCAGAGGGGTGACTCAGGCCCGTGGCTCTGGGGTCTGAGTCAGCCTGGCAGGACCCCGGAGGTGGGAAGGGAGAGGGGGATGGGCCTCCCATGCCATCCCAGGAAGGAGAAATGGGGAGGCCCCCCCAGCAGGCATGAGAGGGCCTGTGTGTCTATCAGTGTATAGATAAAGCTGTAGGGGGAGGGTGTGTGTGTGTGTGTGTGTGTGTGTGTGTGTCTCAGTGTGTGTGTGTGAAGTCTGGGTGTGTGTGTGTTCGTGTCCCTCTGGATCTGTGTCTCAGTGTGAATGAAGGTGTTCTGTAGGGAAGACCAGCTGACATAGTGTTTCGTGTGTGTGTGTGTGTGTAAGATACCAGTGTCAGCCTGGTGTCTGTCCTCTTTGTGCTTGTGTGTTCACAGCTGTGACTCGCTGCGTGAAGGTGGAGTGTGTATGTGTGTGTGTGTGGGGGGGAGATGGCAGAGTGGGGGAGGGCGTGTTTCGTGGCTATTTTGCACCCGGCTCCCTGTAGAGAGGTGACAATGTCACCTCACAGGTGTGCATCTACGGGCGTGAGTGTGTCTTGGCGTGGACTCATTTCCTCGTGGCGGCAGGATGTTGTCAGTGGCCAGCTTGGTGTTCCTCGGTGTGTTTCCACTCACCGTGGCTGTCCCTGCATTCGTCTGTGTCCACGCACATCTCTGGGGTTCCCGCGCATAGGTCCCAACGTGAGTGTGTTGGTTTGCGACTCTCACATGGACCCATGTCTGTGTGTGTGCGTGTGCATGTGTGTAAGAGAGAGAGATTCGCAGCAGGCGGTAGGTAACAACTTGCTTCGACTTCCGTTCCATCTCCCCGTGTATCAACCCCAGCCCTGATTGTCTCTTGGTAGATAAACTTGCCAACCAGTGTGCGTATGTGTGTCTGTGCCACCTCTAGGCCCATGGCAGATGTGTGTCTGCCTCAGTGTTTATGCGAGCGTGTTTTTGTATAGTCTGCCTCCTCATAAATGTGTCCGAAGCAACCTGAGCGTCCAGCTGTGTTTGAAGGACTGGCGTGTTTGTTTGCAAGCAAGTCAACATTAACCTTATTCATGTCCTCGGACGTATCTGTTGGGACCGCTTCAACTTCAAGTCCGTGTGTGGCTCCGTGTGTGTATTTCCGCGGGCAGGTGTGTGTGCCTCAGTTTCGGCCGGCAGGATGTTGCGTTGCTAGGTGTTTGTAGTCAGCATACTGGTGTTTGACGGTGTGTTTATATTTGTGATATATATGTGTTCGTGTATGTGTGTCAATGTCAGACCCTGGGTAGATACGTGCAAGTCACTGGGTGGATGGATACTGGTGTCACTGCGTGTTTGCGACAACATCAGCCCCTAATGTAGCTTAGCCGGTGCCCGGTTTTCTGTTTCTGTGCCAGTAACGGCCCCTGTGTGTTAAGTGTGATTCATTGTGTGAGCGTGAGGGTGTGGGGGAGGTGCTGTGTCAAGGAATTTTGTCCGTTTGTGTGTGTCCGTCGGTCGATCTGACTCAGGGCGTGCCCCCTCTCCTTCCATCCCTCTGATTCCCTCGGAAAAAGCGCGGGGGTGGGGGGAGGAGGAGCGGAGCGGAGAGGGACAGTGCATCTGGAAAGCACATCTGGAGTGGGCCGGCTCCAGCCGCGGAGGGAGAGCCCGCTGGAGGGGAGGGGGTCCCAGGCCCCTCCATCCCTGCTCTCCTCGTCCTCAAGGTGCGCGCTGAGGCCCAGGAAGCGGGGATCCTGGGCCCTGCGCCCCCCGGCCGCCGCCGGAAGTGCCGGAGCGGGAGGGGGGCGCCGCGGTGACTCACGCGGGGGCAGGAATGCTGCGGTCGGAACAGGACCCGGCTCCAGAACTCCCTCCCGCCCCGGGGCTCCTCCGGCGGGCAGCGCCAGCCCCTGCGCGGTGACCCTGGCGGGCCCCCACGTGCCAGGTGGCTGGGCCGGACCCAGGCTCCCCGCCCCCTCCGGCTGCCGGCCCGGGGCTCTCCTGCCCCTCCTCCGCCGGCGGGGGCTGCGGCCGGGCACCTGACCTTGGCTGCGAGCTGCCGCCTGGGCAGCGGCGCTGGGGAGCTTCCCTGCCCACCCCCTTCCGGCCTCGGCCGACTTTCCCTCTTTCCACTCCCTCTGCTGACTGAGAAAAGGAAACTTTGTGTCTTCGGGTAGATGGTGATGGTGGTGGGAACACGAGCGCGCCTCTCTCTCTCTCTCTCTCTCTCACACACACACACACACACACACACACGCAGACCTGCAACATCCATAGACACACGCAGAACTGCGGTCACACGTGCAGACTCCAGACTTGGTCCTCTTACATCCTGTCCCCTCACACTGTGTGTGTGTCCATATTTCCCTGTGTGTGCATCTCCAGGTGTTGTATAGCTGCGTGTGCTGTGTATGTCTGTGTTTATGCGTCTGTGTGTCCTGTTTGTCTCTCTGCTTGTGTCTTTGTACACATGTGTGTCTGCCTGTGTCCCCAACACCGGCACACTAGGGAGGGGGGCAGTCTACCCCCAGACACCCAGAAACACAAGACACGTAGTGGGGGGCCTGGGTGGCTCAATCGGTTAGGAGTCTGCCTTTCTCTCAGGTCATGATCCCAGGGTCCCGGGAGCAATCCCTACCTGGGGCTCCCTGATCCACGGGAAGCCTGCTTCTCCATCTCCCCCTGCTCATTCTCTCTTTCTCAAATAAACAAAATCTTAAAAAAAAAAAAGACATATTCAGTCACTTACCCATGGAATTACACAGGCTCATATTTCTACATACATACCCAGAAACACTCATAGGTATGCAAAGGCATACACAGAAAGTCACTCACTCGTTCTACAAGCATTTATGGAGCAGAGGGGGACCCAATAGACAGAAACCCCCGCCCTCCTATAGCAGAGTTGAAAGACAGTGAGCAAGACATATAGGTAATAGGTAAAGTATGTTATGATGAGAAGAGCCAAAGAGGAAAAGTAAAGCTGGGGAGAGGCGAGATATGGCCGTGAGGTCCCG
>CM052888.1:40644180-40754346 GCA_028534135.1 Potos flavus
GTGTATATGGGCGTTGGTAGGAGCTGAGCTTAGAGCGTATAAATGAGCGAACACCTCTAGCTTTACACACACCCATGAGGGCGTGTTTCTTAAGTGTGTGTCTACTAGGGATGTATGTCTCTGCATGTGTCTGTGTGGCTCAGTGTGATCATGCCTGTGTTTGTGCAAGTATGTGATTGTATGAATGTGTATGTCTGTGTGTAACTATCTCCGTGTGCACGTATGAGGATGTGTTTCGGCGTGTGTGTTTTTGAGTGTTTGTGTGAGCATATGTGTGTGTCTCTGTGCATGAGTGTGGGTATATGTATGTATGTCTCTGTGTTTGTGCCCGCGTGTGTCTGCATGTATGTGAGGACTAGGACTGAGGCCACCAGCCTGTCCTCGTGTCTGGGGATGGAGGCCTGTGCTCCCAACTCATCCCCCCCCTTCCAGCAGCAGGAGCCCTCGTGGGCTGCGCTGATGGTTGGTCGGCAGGGCATGGTAGGAGGTGGCCCAGCACGGCCTGGGAAACCCTCCTTCCCCTCTCTGACACCGGGCCTCTCCTTCTATGACTCCCCAGGCTTGAACAAGACGTCTTCTTTCTCCTGCGAAGCCCATAATGCCAAGGGGGTCACCACGTCCCGCACGGCCACCATCACAGGTGAAGGAAAGGGAGCTGGGGAGCTGGGTGTCAGAGGGCGTGGGGTCTGGGCCGAAGGTCAGAGCTGGGGTAGAGGGCAGGGGGGTTTGGAGGGGAGCTTTGGGCAAAGGCCCCCCCAGGGTCAGCCCCTCCCCTCATGTCTCCACAGTGCTCCCCCAGCGGCCCCGCGACCTCCACCTGGTTTCCCGCCAGCCCACGGAGCTGGAGGTGGCTTGGACCCCAGGCCTGAGCGGCATCTACCCTCTCATGCACTGCACCCTGCAGGTGAGACCTCAGACTTGGCTCAGCCCTCCTTCCACCGCACATAACCCCGCAGCCCCTCCCTGGGGAACCAGCCCTTCCCAGCCATTCATGTGGTAAGAGCCAGTAGAGCCTCGAATTAATGCCAGATGTCCTGGTTTCAAATCCTGACTCTACCGGCAGCGGCTGCAGGAGATGGGACCTTGTGACTTGACCTCACTGGACTTCAGTCTCATCTGTAAAATGGGCAGATAGGCTCGTTGTGAGAATTCAACGAGTGAATGCAAGGAGCAAGCTTAAAATAGTATCTAGAACATAGGAAATGCATAATAAACCATCAGCTGTTTTAACTTTTTTTTTTTTCCTAGTATTAGTAATACTGACTCTGGCCAGAGTGGGAATCCTAAGACAGCAGGGCTCAGAGCCTTCTCTGTCACCACCGGGTGCCCACAGCCCTGTGCTTCTTGCATCCCAGCCCTGATCACTCTGGGTTGCTGCTGTCTGGGGGTGAGTCTGTCTCCCCGGCAGACTCGGAGCTCTGGGAGGGCTAGTCCTGGCCTGTCTCAGTCACTGCGGGGTCCTCACGATTGCCCAGTGCAGGGTCAGACTGGAGGAGTCCCGACCTGAAATGTTCTAGACCCAGCCTTTGGCACCAAAGTCGTTCCTAGTCTACGCTAAGAAAAACAAACACAGATTTCTGAATACGAGACCCAGTTCTGGCCTGAAGTTCTTTGAGATTTGGAAGTTGGCATGAGGGTGGGACAGTGGCTGCCACGACAGATGACAATAATTAGTAATGACCAGTGCTTATGGAGTGTCAGCTCTGTGCTGGGCCTTGTGTTGTGACTTTATGCACCCCCCCCTAGTGTGTTCATGGGGCAGGGTCTGTGGAGACACCCGCTTTCCAGATGAAGAAAGTAAGGGTCAGAGTAGTTAAACAATCTGGCCAGGATCACAGGCAGGAAGTGGCCACGGTGGGATTCGAACCCTCGTCTCCCCCAAGCCCAAACAGTCCCCTTCACCTCCTTTTTTTTTTTTAAAGATTTTATTTATTTATTTGACAGAGAGAGAGAGAGATCACAAGTAGGCAGAGAGGCAGGCAGAGAGAGAGAGAGGGAAGCAGGCTCCCCGCCGAGCAGAGAGCCTGACGCGGGGCTCAGTCCCAGGACCCTGAGATCATGACCTGAGCCGAAGGCAGAGGCTTTAACCCACTGAGCCACCCAGGCGCCCCATCCCTTCACCTCCTTGGAGACCATTCAGAGCCAACGCTTGATCAAATAAGAGCTGTCTTTCGTGTAATTACATGCCTTGGACATTATCTCATCCACTTGTCATTTTAACCCTAGAAAGTAATCTGCTAATCTTCCTGTTTTCACGGTAAGGAACTGAGGCCCAGAGAGGGGAAATGATCTGCCCTCCCCATGGGCTTTAAAGGATAAAACTGATTCAATCACCAAGGCTGGGCCCATTTGGGAGACCTCAAATGCCAGGTCAGGCATCAGCTGTACCCCCAGCCCACATGCGTCCAGTGTCAAAGAAAAGCAGAAGTGTGTCCTCTTCCTTCTCCAGGGCTCACTTCCTGCTGTGCCTGGCCTGGGGCAGGAGGGTTCGAATGGGAGGGCCTCAGGGAAAAGAGAAGTGGGAGTGGGCACCAGGAGGCTGACTGTCTGGACCTATGTCCCTGTGTCGCCTTTGTCCCAGCAGAGGTTCCCCTTCCCATCTGTCACTCCAGGTCAGAGAGCAGGCATGGGACAGCTTCCGCCCCCCACCCCCATCCTGTTACCCTCCCTCCCAGGCCTCATGGTGGGATCCTCTCCCCACAGCTGTCTGTGGGACTCTGGGCAAGCTGCTGACCCTCTCTGGGCCTCTGTTTCCTCATCTGTAAAATGGGAATGAAAAAAGAAACTGACCTCAGAGGGTAGTGGCAAAAAGACCGTGAGTTCAGCCAGGATTGCACCTGCCGGGCTGCGTGATGCAGAGTCGGCACTCAGGAAACGTTAGCTGTCGGTAGGATGCGCAAACCGGCTTCTGTGCAGTGTGTCATTGAGCCTCACACCCTGCCAGGTAGGGACTCCTAGATGCCCATTTTCCAGATATAGGAACGGAGACTCAGAGAAGTAAAGACACCCACTCTAGGTCACACAGCAAATGATACCCAAGCCAGGACTTGGATATCCACGATTCTTTGGGTCCACGCGGGTAAGCAGTAAACTCCCTCCGAGAACACTCAGTGTGATGGTGTGCTTGGGTCTCCTGGTTGCTCCCCAGGGGTTGGGGGCGTGGCAGCCAGCATCCTTTGCGGTGTGGGGCTGTGATGGTGCGGCCGTAGAGGGTTTGTGGGTTCTGTGTGGCAGGGCTGTACGGTGTCAACACCCGCTGTGGTCCCTGCCATGCTGATCGTGCTATTCCCGGGGACCAGGCAAGCGTCCCAGCTTGGGACGCTGTGTAGGGCATGCAGAGATTGACACTTGTAGCCCGGCCACCTCTCACGCGCACACACACACACACAATAATAACAATAAACACTCAGTGTGCACGGGCTCCTCTAAACGCTTGCAAGCCTCAATTCACTCAACCCTGCAAGTTAGGGAGCCACTGGTGTTATCCCATTTTACAGATGAGGAAACTAAGGCACAGTGCTAGGGGCGGGTAGAGGCTGGATCTGAACCCAAGATCCAGCGTCTCTGCTCAGCACCAAGTTCCGCTGCCTCTCTGAACAGAGGAGAAATATTGTTACTATCTCCGATGTTCTAATTTCTTTTTAAAGATTTTTATTTATTTATTTGAGAGAGAGAGAGAGAGAGAGCACAGCAGGAGGGAAGGGCAGAGGGCAAGGGAAAAGCAGGCTCCCCGCTGAGTGTGGAGCCCTACGTGGGGCACGATTCCAGGAGCCTGGGATCGTGACCTGAGCTGAAGGCAGACACTTAACTGACTGAGCCACCCAGGGGCCCAGAGGCAAAAGTTTTGAAGACAGTTTGGGGTTTAGTTCTCAGCTTCATCCGTGACAAGCTGGTGACCTTGGGCAAGTGATTCTATCTCTCCGACACTCACCGTCCTCATCTGTTAAGTGGGGACGCCCACTTAACAGGCTGAGGTCAGGGTCAAATGAGCTCAGATGTGTAAAGGGCTTTGCTTTTTTATTCAAGTATACATAGGTGCATAATCTTCGGTGTGCACCTAGATTGTTAAACACGAATATTCACCCATGTCACCACCCTCCAGATCACCACCCACCAGCTCCCCACAAGGATCCCTGAGCCCCCGGCGGTGCCCACTCTTCTGACTTCTCTTGTAGGATGTTGCTTTTGTCTGTGGTTGAATGTCATCGTCATTTTACTGATGCTGACCACCTGCCCTGCTCCACACAGCTTGTCCTACCTTCAGCCTTTAGGCAGCCCCGGGAGGCATTCGCTCCCCCAAGCACCCATGTTCCAGATGAGGAAACCGAGGCTCGGAGAGGGCAAGTCTTGCCAGAGGTGGCTTTTGCAAGTGATGACAGAGCCCTGTCGTGCATCTGGGTGGTCTTCTCGCTTTGCAGGTGCAGGTGCCCGTGTTACACCAGCACGGAGCTCACATACACACACGCGCGCACACACACTTGCAAAGTTGGGTCATCCTCCCGGGACCACCACCACCGACTCCCGTGACCCCCCCCCTTGAGATTTTGTGGCCGTCCCGTCCTCACGCCCCTTCCCTCTCCCCAGGCCGTGCTGTCAGACGACGGGGTGGGCGTCTGGCTGGGAGAGCCAGACCCCCCAGAGGAGCCTGTCACCTTGCAAGCATCCGTTCCCCCTCACCGCCTTCGACTGGGCAGCCTCCATCCTCACACTCCTTACCACATCCGGGTGGCCTGTACCAGTAGCCAGGGCCCCTCACCCTGGACCCACTGGCTTCCTGTGGAGACACCGGAGGGAGGTAAGAAGGGGCTGGTGTGACGCAGACGTCACTCGCGGCGGCTTGCATTGGTGCCCCCCCCCCCCCGCGCATCTCCTGTCACCCGTTAACCCCAAGTGGCCTCAGTCCTTCCCGCCCAGCGCCGGACTCCTCAGCGTGGCCCCCTGGCATCTCTCCCAGACCTCTCCCCTGTCCTTCCGCTCATGGGAGGCCTGCACGAGGTGCCCACGTGCGTGCCCTTTGCACCCTGCCCCCGCTTCCTGGGAACAGGGGAGGGGGCCAGGAAGAGGTGGGGGTGCCAGCTTCCCCTCTTCCCTGTCCCCCAGTGCCCCTGGGCCCCCCTGAGAACGTGAGCGCCATGCGGAACGGGAGCCAAGCCCTGGTGCGCTGGCAGGAGCCAAGGGCACCCCTGCAGGGCACCCTGTTGGGGTACCGGCTGGCCTACCGAGGCCAGGACACCCCCGAGGTGGGTGCTGCTGGCGGGGCTGGGGCGGAGGGAGATGGGGAGGAGATGGCAGGGCGGCCGGGACAGCGGTGCGGGTTGGGGTAGTACGAGATCGTCCGGCACCTAGGAGAGCGCGTTCTGGGGAGGTTTAAGGGGTCCGGGGAAGGGTTAGGGAATGGCTATTTATACGTCACTGTAAAAAGCGTTTCGGTAGACTTCCAGACGTCCTGTGATGCTTTCTAGGACACTTCAGGTGTCCTAGAACACCTCGAAGAAGCGGTGACTTTTCCTAATGGGCACAAACGTGGTGTTGGAACAAGCAGCACCCTGGGCTGGACAGATGGGGTGGGCGAGAGGGTGGGAGGTCAGGAGGGCATGGAGGAACGTGGGTGGAAAGATGAGGGTTCAGTCCCCGCCTTGCTGGCACTTGACGACGGGCGGTAAATGAGGCAAAGGGCCGGTCCCCGTGGAGCTGATGGTGGACTGGGTGTGGGGATGGAGAATGGAGGTAGGGGTGGTGTCAAGGGTTGAAGGGTGGGAGGAAGTAGGGAGGAGGGACTGTGGGGGAGGAGGGGGCTTTGAGAAAGACAGAGACGGGAGGCTGAGGGTGAAGTCTTAAGAGTTAGGGGCAGGTAGGGGGCGCTCCACCCTGATGCTACGTCGGACATCCTAGGTGCTCATGGACATAGGGCTAAAAAGAGAGGTGACCCTGGAGCTGCGGGGGGACGGGACTGTCCCCAACCTGACAGTGTGTGTGGCAGCCTACACTGCCGCTGGGGACGGACCCTGGAGCCTCCCGGTGCCCCTGGAGCCCTGGCGTCCAGGTAAGTCCACAGTCCTGCTCAGCGCCCTTCAACCGATTCTCAAGGACTCTGTCTCGCCCAGATGCCCCTGGCTTCCTCCCTGTACCTTTCGGTGTTACTTACCCCAACTAGGCTCTTTTCCCCCCCGGAAGCTTAATGAGAGTCTCGCCCACGTCACACCAGCCCTGCCCTCTCTGAGCGTGTCCTGCCTGTGTCCTTTCTCCTCACAGGACAAGGACAACCAGTGCACCAGCTGGGTAAGGCTTTGCACACTCTCTCCTCCCTCCTTTCCCTCAACGCCCGCTGAGGACCCCATCGCCACAAACATACCCGTTGCCATTGCTTTCATGTTTCTCAAACTCATCACTCTAATCTTCTACTTCTGGGGTTTGTGTGGTCCTTGATGCAGTTGCCTAGAATGGCCCCGCACATTGTAGGTACTCAATGAATTGTGGATGGATGGATGGATGGATGGATGGATGGATGGACGGATGCGCAGACAGATGAGTTATCCCCCCTCAAATCCGCCCGTCCCAAATATTTCTCCAGCAATTCTCAGACATTCCTCCTACACCCATTATACCCTCCTAGCCCTGTTTCAGCTCACCTCCTATAACTCAACCTACTAGCCTTAAGTATTCCTTACGTGCCTTCCTACATTTCTTTGCATCCCCTTTCCACACTGATCCCAGCTCCCTTTCCCATTCATCCTATTACAATCCTTTGTTCCTCACCCCTGCCTCCCAAACACAGGGCACACTCACACTTCTCATTCACAAACTCTGCACATTTTCCACACCCTCACCGTATATCCCACATTTATCCTGGAAAACTTTGGTCCCACACTATCCCACGCTCTTCAGATCTCCGTGCACCCCCGTCGACACTCCTCACCCCTCGCCAATCCTAACCCGCTCCCGCTCTGCACACACCCACACCAAGCTCCTGGGATCCTCAGCACATACCCATTTCCACCTTCTTACACACCATTTCAGCTCATCCCATGCCCACATTCCTTTCACACCAGAGTTGCATCCTTACAAATCACTGCTCACTACTTGTATCCGAAACTTCTTGACTACTCCTCGTTCATGTGCCCCCAACTCCTCCAACACTCCTCTGACATTCTGTGCACCGTTGTTTGCATACGTATTTCTCTCCCATCCTTCGCTTTATGGAAACCCCTCCATCGTCAGCACACACTCCTCAAGACCGTTCCTTGGCCAATTGTCCAAGAGCCTCGTCCTCCTTGCACCCGCCCCACACACCCACCCTACACTCCACCCATCTCTCCGCTGCTCACCTGTTTTCCACACCCAAGTGCCTCTCCTCGGAGAAGTGGATGCCTCTACCTACCACGAGCCTCATCAGGGACTTCCACATCTGTCTCCCTCCAACGTCACATCTCTGGGGCCCGGGGAGCGGGATCCTAGGGCTTCTCCCATGACCTGTGTGCCATACCCCCTGACAGTGAGTGAGCCCCCAGCCCCTGCCTTCTCATGGCCCTGGTGGTACGTACTGCTGGGAGCCGTTGTGGCCGCCGGTTGCGTCCTCATCTTGGCCCTGTTCCTCGTCCACCGGCGGAAGAAGGAGACCCGCTACGGGTGAGTTTGGAACTACGTGAGTAGGGAGGCTTGTGCGGACTGGGATGGAGAGGCTGGGGTCAGGGAGACCATGAGGAGGCTGCTGTGGGACAAGAGATTACCAAGAATCGGAATGAGATCGAGGGTCTGGGAAGGCGATGAATGGAAGGCAGAGGGTAGAAGTCCCAGACATGCTCAGCAAATGCTGGGGAGGAGGGGGCGGGTGGGGCTTGGGGTTAGGGTGGTGTTCCCTTTCACTGCTCTCAGAAGGAGGGGGTTGCACCTGGTTCTGCCCCGCCCTCACCTCCTGCCCATTCCCCCCAGAGAGGTGTTTGAACCAACAGTGGAGAGGGGTGAGCTGGTGGTCAGATACCGTGTTCGCAAGTCCTACAGTCGCCGGACCACTGAAGCCACCTGTAAGTGAACTCCCACGCCTCCCCAACCTGGTGGGGGGATGACGAGTGTAGAGATTGGGGCCCGCTGGGCTTCCGTCGATGCGCAAACCAAAAGTTCCTGAAGACCTTGGAATGCTAGGACATTAGAACCACAGACCCTAAGATCAACAGAACTGTGAAAGCACACAGACCCTTAGAATAAGAGGGTCTTTTTTTTTTTTTTAAGATTTATTTATTTATTTGACAGAGAGAGACACAGCGAGAGAGGGAACACAAGCAGAGGGAGTGGGAGCGGGAGAAGCAGGCTTCCTGCCGAGCAGGGAGCCTGATGCGGGGCTCGATCCCAGGACCCTGGGATCATGACCTGAGCCAAAGGCAGATGCTTAACGACTGAGCCACCCAGGCGCCCCAGAATAATAGGGTCTTAGACAAAAAAAAATCATAGGAAGACCAAACCTTAGAGCCACAGGATCCTAGAACAACGTGACGATGACGATACTAAATGTGACAATGATGGCGATGAAGGGGACGAGGATGATAGGATGATTGTGAAGCCAGGGGTGACAGCTCCCTCTAGCAGTCCCTATGTGCCAGGTGCTACATGTGTCATTTAATTGAATACTCACGACAACCCAATGAGGTAGGCACGTCACACCACCCCCCCCACGTCATAGATGAGGAAGATGTGGCACAAGAGTGGTTAAGTGACTTCCTCAAGGCCACACAGCCTGCATGTTGGACAGCTGGGCTTCGAAATCAGGTCATTTTGCTCTGAAAGTCCATCCTCTGAGCTGCCTCTTGGAATTATAGAATGTCGGAGAGGTAGAGTCGAGCTTGGCCGAAACAATCACGGGCTCAATACTCTAGACCCTTAAGATCGTGAAAACCAGAGGCTCCTAGAACTCTAGACTCTCCATGAGACTGTGAAGTTAGGGAGGGTCCCAGCTATGAAGGGACCCCAGAGACCATGTCGTCAAATCTCTTCCTCTTTCCAGCTGGGGCCACTTAAATCCAGGAAGGAAGGAAAGGGACAGAGTGATGTCTCTCCCCAGCACACCGTGAGAAGGCTGCCGGGGCCCCAGGGAGATATCGGAAGGGGCTGGGAAAGACATTTATTCAAGAGGAACAAGGATAAGGAGCAAGGAGGTCATGGCACTCTAGTGGGGTAATGTGCAGCAGCGGTTCCGGGTGAGATCCCGGTCCCTGGGGGTCCCTGAGACCGCTGCAGGGGGTCCGTGAGGTCGAAACTATTTTCATAATAATCCCGAGATGTTATTTGCCCTTTTACACTCTCGTTCTCTCACACGTGTTCTGTAGAGTTTTCCAGAAGCTCTCTAATATGTGATGATGTCATCACTCTGTTGGTTGACAAACGTGTGCTTGTTTATTCTTGTGTTCGAAAACTCCGACCATTTTAATTTTGAAAATACAGTAAGTGTTGATCTGTGTAAGCCCCCTGAACAAAAGCTCTTTGCCGTCCTCGGTAATTTTAAGAATGTGAAGGGGTCCTGAAGCCAATAAGTTTGAGAACTGTTTCTATAGAGCTATGAAAATAAATTACTACTACGCACAAGAGCTACATTATGGCCGTCTCATAGACGCCGTGTTGGGTGAAAGAAGCCAGGCACAAAAAAGAACACAGTATGTGATTCCACGTTGATAATAATATCCGCGAACAGAGAAGGGGCCAGACTATGGTAAGAGAAATCAGAGCCGCAGGATGGCCACTCTTGAGAGGGCAGGTCATGGTCTTTCCCTGACCTGGGTGCTAGGTACACTGTTGTGTTTGCTTTGTAGAAATCCACTCAGCTGGGGCACCTGGGTGCCTCAGTCAGTTGAGCATCCAACTCTTGGTTTCGGCTCAGGTCATGATCTCATGGGTTGTGAGATCGAGCCCCGCTTGGGGAATCCCCACTCAGCGGGAAGTCTGCTTGAAGAGTCTCTCCCTCTGCCCCTCCCTGCCCCACTCTCTGTAGAATAAATAAATCTTTTTAAAAAGTGGACGGGAGCACCTGGGTGGCTCTGTTGGTTAAGCAGCCAACTCTTGATTTCAGCTCAAGTCGTGATCTCAGAATTGTGAGATTGAGCCCCGTGTCCGGCTCCTTGCTCAGCAGGGAGTCTGCTGGGGATTCTCTCTCTCCCTCTCTCAGGCCCCCTCCTCCGATCTCACACCTGGGAACGTGTGCTCTCCCTCTCTCTCTCAGAAGGAAATCACTGAGCTGCTCCCTTATGATTTGTGCAGATTGTAATTCAATAAAAAGTTAAATTTTGGGGGGCGCCTGGGTGGCTCAGTGGGTTAGAGCCTCTGCTTTCGGCTTGGGTCATGATCTCAGGGTCCTGGGATCGAGCCCCGCATCGGGCTCTCTGCTCAGCAGGGAGCCTGCTTCCCCCTCTCTCTCTGCCTGCCTCTCTGCCTACTTGTGATCTCTCTCTCTCTCTGTCAAATAAATAAATAAAATCTAAAAAAAAAAAAGTTAAATTTTTTTAGCAACCGGTATGGCACACCACTGACCAATCAGGGTGCCCAACGGTGCGAGACTATGTGCCAGGCTCTAACCCTTTTGCTGCTGGTTTGGGAGAAGATTCCAGGGGTCTAGAGGAGGAGCTAGGGCAGGAGGTGTGCTCAGGGCAGTAGCTGTTTTTGAACGAATGCAGAAGTATTTCAGTATTTTAACAATGGGCACATCCCTCTTGACATCCAAATGTCTCCTGAGCGTCAGCCCTGCTCCATGACTCTGTCCACCCCCGCCCCCACTCCCCACACAGTGAACAGCCTGGGCATCAGCGAAGAGCTGAAGGAGAAGCTTCGGGATGTGATGGTAGACCGGCATAAGGTAGCCCTGGGCAAGACGCTGGGAGAAGGTGAGTTCCCCCGCCTCCCTCCCCCCGCCTCCGCCCCAGCACATTCCCCTGAGCCAGAGTCCTTCACTTCCCCCCATACCCAGTCACAGGAAATGCAGTCCCCACAAGCCCCCCTGAGGTCAGTGTCTCCCTCTGGTCCCCCACAGGAGAATTTGGAGCCGTGATGGAGGGCCAGCTCAACCAGGATGACTCTATTCTCAAGGTGGCCGTGAAGACGATGAAAAGTGAGTCTGAGCTTGCATGTCCGCACGGATGGGACCCCCCCCACCCCCAACCCTAGGCCTCTTCCCTAGGCCCCTAAGGAGGCAGAAGAGCAGAAGAGTGAGTAGCAAACTAGCCCTGCCACAGAATCTCGGAGTTTCCAGACAGGAAGTGGAGTCCATGCTAGGTACTTCAAGTGAAGGAATTTAATATGGGGAGATTTACTACAAAGGCACCAGAACAGCTGGGAGCAGTGAGGTTGGAGATAAGCAGCAGCAAAACCTTACATCCACCCCAAGGCCTGAAGGGCAGAGGGAGGAAGTGGTGTCACCATAGCCATAGCCAGGGACCCCTGGTGGGATTTGGGATTGCAGATTTAGAGGCTGCCTTGTGGGAGCTTGAAACACACAGCCACCAGCAAGGCAATGCTGGAAGCAGTAAGGGACAGGGTGAAATACCCTGACTTCTCCCTCTCCGCCCGCCCACCTGCCAGTCTCCCATCGGTGCTTCCCATTGGCAAACTCCCAACAGGAAAACAGTATGAAAAGGAGCCTGGGAAATGTAGTTTTGGGGAGACCAGCCCCCTGTGATACCCAACACAATAGGGGAAGGCGTGGAATGTAGCTTCATCATTTATCAGCTGTGTGATCTCAGGCAAGTGACTCTCCCTCTCTGAGCTGCGTTTCTTCATCTGGAAAAAAAGATCATAATATCCTTGCCTCCTAGGGTGAGCCAAAGCACTTAATGCTGGGGGTGGTATGTAGTACGTGCAAGTGATGTGGACTGCGACTCTATTATTTCCACAGTCAGAGAGGATGGGAGCCAGTCCAGGGTCACACAGCCCAGGAAGTCCAGGACCAGGTCTTTTCCATACAGGCAAGAGGCATTGAGGGTCAGGCTGCCGCTGATGGTGAGGGAGGACGGATCCTTTCTCAATCAGTGGGGCTGAAAGCTTGGGTTATGGAGCCTTCAATGTCTCCCCATTCATTCATTACTGAGCACTTCTTATGTACCAGGTTATGCTCTCCACCTAGGTGTGAGTCCCAGCTGTGTGACGTTGGGCGTGTCGCTTTGCCTCTATGAGCCAGTGTCCCAAGTTGTAAAAAGGGAGTAATGGAATGGATCCCCAGGGAAGCAGCCTAGTGTGGTGTGTGCACCTGGACGTCAGAGCCAGCCCACCTGGCTTTCGCCTTTTCCACTTGCAAGCTCTGTGTACCCTTAGGCAGATTCCTTAACCATTCCGTGCCTTGGTTTCCCCATTCTTAAAACAGGAAGAATAATAGTCTCCCCTCAGAGGGTTAAATGAGTTAATATATATATAAAGTGCTGAGTGCAGCATGAGGTACTTAGATGATGGTGATGATGAAGGAGAGGAGGAGAGGAAGAGTCCTCCCGCCCTTCCCCTCTTCCTCATCCACCTTCCTCTCTCCTCCAAGTTGCTATCTGTACGAGGTCGGAGCTGGAGGATTTCCTGAGTGAAGCCGTCTGCATGAAGGAATTCGACCACCCCAACGTCATGAGGCTCATTGGTGAGGGAGGGGCAGGTTTGGGGGGTGTCCAGGCGCCATGGAGGCCACTCCATAAGGAAGACCCCTCCCTCCAGCACTGGGAAGATCAAACCTCCAGGCTCCCTTCTCCCCCCCTCCCTCAGAGGCAGCGAGCTCCCCCCTCCTTCTTTCCCTCAGTTTGGAATGTGACCTCCGACCTTTCCCAGAAATAGCTGAGGTCCCCAGGAGGGCTCTGGAAACTTCCCTGGGAACAGCGCTGGAAATGGCTTCTCTGAAGCTTGGTCCTTGCCACCCGCCACCCCCTCCCACCCCCAACCTTTTGGAAGCGAGATTTGAGGGAGAGGGAGAAAGAGAGCTGAGGGAGGGGATGGCTTCCCCTCCTGGCCAACTGAAGTGACAAGGCTGCCTGGGGGGGCCTCAGGCGTCTGTTTCCAGGGTTCCGAACGAGAGGGCTTCCCGGCACCCGTGGTCATCTTACCTTTCATGAAACATGGAGACCTGCACAGTTTCCTTCTCTACTCCCGGCTTGGGGACCAGCCAGTGGTGAGGGACATTTACTTGTCTGGTTCCCAGATATTCACTGAGCACCTGTCAGGTACCCAGCACCGCTCAGACACTGGGAGGACCACGGTGACCATGAGCTTGCTCTCATGGAGCTGTCTGCCAGTGAGGGCACCAGGCAATAAAGAAGCTAACAAATAAATAAGCAAGAGAAATGTAACCGCTAGGAAGGAGAGAGTCAGGTGAACGATAAAGAGGCCAGTCAGGTAGTTTGGGTGGACTGAGAAGGTCTTACGGAGGAGATGACCTTGAAGGAAGAGCCAACTGGAGGGAGGCGGGGAGATCTGGGGGGAAGCAGTCCTGGCAGAGGACATAGCACAGAGGAAAAGGCTTAGAGGCGGGAACAAGCATAGTTTTTCTGAAAACCAGAAAGGAAGCCCCTGGCTGGAGTGTCGGTCACACGTCTAGGTCAAGGGCAGCAGGAGATCAACTTGGACGGGAAGGCAGGAGGCGATTATATAGGGCCTTGTTGGAAAGAGGTTGGATTTAATTCTTGGAGCCATGGGAAACCACTGCAGGGCAGAGATAGGCACACACGGGAAAGGGAAAGAGGGAGGGAGCGAGGAGGGATGGATCTCAGGGACTCTGCTGACCTCTGCTCCCTCCTGCGCTGCCCCCAGTTCCTGCCCACTCAGATGCTGGTGAAGTTCATGGCAGACATCGCCAGTGGCATGGAGTATCTGAGTACCAAGAGATTCATACACCGAGACCTGGCCGCCAGGAACTGCATGTGAGTGCTGAACCTTCCACAGACACCCCCCACCACCCCCTGCCGTATCTCCTCCTCAGGGGAGCTGCATCCCTCTTTCCAGGAGGGAAGAGAGATCTAGACACACATACCCCTCAGGCAGGCCAGAACTCGGGACTGGGATAGAGAGGTCAGCAAGGGGATTGGAGAAGCCTTCCTGGAGGAGGGGGGCTAGAACTGAGATTCTGCAAGGGTATGTTGGATGTGGAGAGAGGAGAGGCAAGAGGGTGGGTTCAGTGGGCGGCATGAGGTGAACAAAGGGGCAGATGACCAATGACAGTGGGGACATCGAAGCCTCATCTCTGTCTCCCTCCATGCTGAGTGTCTTGCCTGGGGCTGCCCTCAGTGAGGCGCCATATTGAATAAGGGGACCAGACACCCTCCCCTCCCCTCCCCCGCCACCAGACATGCCAGACAATAGGCCAGAATTAAACTAAGGTGAGGATGGAGTATGTATATATAAACAGAGGCTTCGACTATTAGTTTCATTACAACATTGGACTTAGAAACTAGAGCTGGAGAATCGGAATCTTCTTCAAGATGTGTAAATGTTCGCAACTCTCGGGAACATGAACATTTCTTTGTTTTCCCCCAAATTCTTCCCCCCCCCAAATTCTTTATGTGGAGAAAGTCCAATCCCACAGAAAAGTTGGAAGACTTGTTCAGTGGACACCCGTGCACCATATTGGTGGAGATTATGCCATATTTCTCCTCTCTTCTCTGTCTTTCTCTCTTTCCTCAACCACTTCAAAGCGAGTTGCCTAAACCTTCAGTAGGTATCTCCTAAGAATGAGGATTTACACGTAAATGATTACAGTTCTGTTGTCACACCTGAGAAGAGTAACCATAATTCTGCGACATAACTTCATATCCATCCAAGCCACACTCAGATTCTTCAGTTGTCCTCCAAAATGTCTTTTAGGGCTGTTTTTTGTTTTGTTGGTTTTTTTTTTTTTTTTTGCTCCGAATCGGGATCTATTCAAGGTCCCCCCCACTACATTTGATTGCTATGCCCATTTGGGCCTTTTTGATCTGGAATAGCCTCCCCCCGCCCACCTTTTTTAAAAAAATATATTTCATTTATCCATGGAGAGAAAGTGTGTGCATTCGTGCCAGGGGGAGGGGCAGAGGGGAAGTGAGAGGGATAAGCAGACTCTGCATTGAGTGTGGAGATTTACAAGGGGCTCGAGGCAGGGCTTGATCTCACGACCCTGAGATCATGACCTGAGCCAAACCAAGAGTCTGACACTTCACCGACTGAGGCACCCAAGCGCCTCCCCCCCTGCCTTTTATATTTTTACAGCATATTCTTTTGGAAGAGACCAGACCCATTGTCTTGCAAGATATGACATGTATGTGTCTGTTTCCTTGTGGTGGCATTTGCCTTGTTCCTCTGTTCCCTGTATTTCATGTTAACTGGAAAATGTATATAAAGACTTCAATAGACTCAGTCAAAATGGAACTTCCTTTTCTTCTGCAACTTGGGCTGATCCTAGGCAACCCTCTATGAAACAATGACACTGAAAATGGGAGTAGACAACCCATTGTTATGCACCTATTGTTTTTTTGCCAAGTTAAAATATCAAGGGGTGCCTGGCTGACTTAGTCGGAGTGTGCGACTGTCAGTCTCCGGACTGTGATTTCGAGCCCCATGTTGAGTGCAGAGATTACTTAAAAAAAAATCTTAAGGGGTGCCTGGCTGGCTCAGCGAGTAGAGCATGCAACTCTTGATCTCGGGTCATAAGTTCAAGCTGCACGTTGGGCATGGAGCCTACTTAAAAAAATAAGTTAAAATATAAGTAAGTAAATAAATAATCTTTTTTTTTTTTTTTTTTAAGAAAGTTCTTGGGAGCACTTGGGTGGCTCAGTCAGTTAAGCATCCAACTCTTGATTTCGGCTCGAGTCATGATCTCAGAATGGAGACCCATGTCAGGCTCTGTGCCGGGCGTGGAGTCTGCTTAAGGTTCTCTCTCCCACTGCCCCTCCCCTACCTCCTAAAAAATAAATAAAAAGAAAAGAAAAAAAAGAAAGTTCTTCGCAAAAAAAAAAAAAAGGAAGATTGTGGCTTCCCTTGGAGGGGTAGGAAGAAGGGCTGGTAATGTAATGTATTTTTTTCTTTCTTAAAAAAAAAAAACAATGTTTAAAAAAATCAATGTTTATTTTACATACACTAAAACAGACACATCCTATGTGTGCAGCTCAGTGGATGTTTACTTGTGTGTAGACTCATGTAAACAACCAGCACTGGATCAAGATAAAGAACATTTCTAGGCCCTGGCAGGCTCCCTAAAGGACTTCCTAGTCACTGCCCCAAGGGAAAACCCTTATTCTAGACTTGAGTCACCTGTTCTTAAATGTCACGTAAATGAACTCATGCAATTTGTACTCGTTTGTGTCTGGTTTCTTTCGCTCAGTGTGATGTTTTTGTGGTTAGCCCATGTCTCTGGACATATTGGTTAGTTCCTTCTTTTTCTTTGTTCTGTGGTATTCCTTATCCAGATGATGTCCCACGATGTTCTGTTTCTTAATCTGGGTGCTGGTTACATGGGTGTGTTTATGAAACTGCATATGGAGGGAAAAAGATGCGACACATTTCCCTTCGGTCTGGGCTTGACAGATCCTCGCCCCCAAGGAGGACAGCCAGAGCGGGAGATGGAGACGTGTCTGAGAGTGAGGGCAGGCTTCCTGGTGGAGGGGGCAGCGCGGTCATCCCATGCCTCTCCCCAATCTGGGCAGGCTGAATGAGAACATGTCCGTGTGTGTGGCGGACTTCGGGCTCTCTAAGAAGATCTACAATGGGGACTACTACCGCCAGGGACGCATCGCCAAGATGCCAGTCAAGTGGATTGCCATTGAGAGCCTGGCCGACCGTGTCTACACCAGCAAGAGCGATGTGGTAAGTGTGCGGGTTCCGCACAGGAGTGGGGAATCAGTGGCCTGTTCATCTCACAGCACGGGGGCCTGACAGCAGGGGTTAGGCATGTCTGGGGTTGTGCCGGGTGTCTGTGAATGGCGGCGTGGGCATGCTGGGGAGATGTACAGGTCCACGAGGGCATGGTGGCAGGTTCATACGGGAGACGTGTGGACAGTTTAGGTTGGGAGAGGCAGCGCTAAGTACGTATGTGTGTACAGCCAGGATGTGGAGGGCAACACACGAGACCATGTGTCTGTGAGGTGTGTGGATGTGTGCATGGATGAGCACGTCCGTACGTGCACAAAAGTGACCTCTGTGAGCATGTCCCTGCGCCAGTGTTGCTGTGAAGAGCTATGAGGCACCTGCTAAGATAGCTATGGATACATGCGCACATAAATGTGGGTGTACCCATGAAGCCATGTGTTTGGGGGTGTCTTTGTGCAGGAGAGACCCTCTAATTCTCTCCCCTCTGCCCCCCCCCACAGTGGTCCTTTGGGGTGACAATGTGGGAGATTGCCACGCGGGGCCAGACCCCGTATCCGGGAGTGGAGAACAGCGAGATTTACGACTACCTGTGCCAGGGAAACCGGCTGAAGCAGCCTGTGGGCTGTCTGGATGGACTGTGAGGATCCTCAGGACCCCGCCGCCCCCCCCCCGCCCCATTCCAGATTTCACTCCAAGACCCTGAGCACCCCCACGTGGCCCCTACCGTCTACGACCTGCACAGAACCCCTCAGACTGTTGAGGAACCCACACTGAGAAACCCCCCACCACCCCCAAATTCTAATTCACCCCAGACTCCTGAGCTCCCACACTTCTCCCAAAGCTCTTAAACACCCAGGACCCTCCACCAGCCCTCCAGTTTGCCATCTTGAGCTTCTCCAAACTCACGGGTCTCCTCGGAGATACCCTCAGGATCCTTCGGGACTGAGCTTATCAAACTTTGCTGTCTCGCAGCACGTAGAGGAGAGCAGAACATTCATCCAGTGCTTTGAGGACAAAATCTGCTCTAGCAAACCCTCACTAGAACACCTCCCGATACCCAGAGAGCTTCCCCAAGACCCTTTCCAGCTCCCGAGTTTCCCGGGACCCCCCTTTGGAAACTCTTGAGAATTCCCAAATCCCAATGGAAGCCCCCAAACGGCTCACGGTTCCTTCCAGTTCCATGAAATGTCCCCAAACTCCCAGAATGCTCCCCTTCTGAGCTCCTGCTCAGTTTCCCACCCCTCACTTTGCTGCCCTAGGTATGCCCTGATGTCCCGCTGCTGGGAGCTAAACCCCCGGGATCGGCCGAGTTTCTCAGAGCTTCGAGAAGATCTGGAGAACACGCTGAAGGCCCTGCCCCCTGCCCAGGAGCCCGACGAGATCCTCTATGTCAACATGGATGAGGGTGGGGGTCATCCTGAACCACTTGGAGCTGCTGGAGGAGCTGACCCCCCAACCCAGCCTGACCCTAAGGATTCCTGCAGTTGTCTCACCGCGGCTGAGGTCCATCCCGCTGGACGCTATGTCCTCTGCCCTTCTACAGCCCCTGGCCCCACCCTGCCCACCGACAGGAGCTCCCCACCTCCCCCAGGGCAGGAGGATGGAGCCTGAGACAACGCTCAACCTGGGACTCCCTCTCAGGACCCAAGCTAGGCACTGCCACTGGGGGAACCTCCCCACCAACTATTTCCCCACTCCAGGCCTCACCCCTGACTACAGCCTTCTCTTCCTACCTATTCCACTTCCACCCCAGACAGATCCTCTCTCTTCTCCATGCCTCAGTGTCCCATGTGTAAAAGGAAGGGGTTGGGCTGCAATCCCTAGGGGTCCTCCCAGGTCTCACATTCCAAGATTCTAGATTCTAAGGTTGAAAGAGTCTAGAAGCAAAGGTTCGAGGTTTCCAAGATGCTCTTAGTCTTTGGCTCTAAGGACCTAAAATCCCAAAGTCTCTAATTCTAAAGTGCTAAGGTTCCAGACATGGACGTTTTGAGGCCTATATTCTAAGGCCCTGAGAGTCCGTGGCTCGAGATTTTTCTGGTTCTAGAATTCTTGATACAGCCCGCAAGATTTTAGGTTCTGAAGCTCTACGATTCTAGTTCTAGGATCCAAGGCTCTATAATTCTAGAGTTTGTTATTCAAGGGTTCTGAGTCCTTAGAGTATAAGATTCTAGATTCTACATTTCTAGCCATGGAGGTTTTGAGGCCTAATGTTCTCAAATGTGAAGTTCTAAGCCTCTTAGACTATAAATCCTCAGCCTCTAAGACTCTACATCATAAGGCTTCAAGATTTTATCTTCTCAAGTTCTAGGATTCTAATAATGGTTAATTATAAGTTCTAAGGCTTTATGATCCTTGAAACTCTTATTATGAGATTCTGGATCCTAAAGATCAAAGATTCTAAAATCTGCAATTCAAAAATTCCAAGAGTCTAAAGATGGAGGTTGAAAGGTCTAATGTTCTAAGATGGGATGTTCTAAGACTTAGTCTAAGAACCTAGATTCTGTGTCTAAGATTCTAGACCATACGCTTCAAGATTCTAGATTATTAAACTCTAAGATTCTAATGTTGTTCTGTTCTATGTTCCAAGACACTCTAGACTCTATTGGTCCAAGATTCTGGATCCTTAGTATCTGAGGTATAAGGCTACAGTTAGTTGTGACTAGCTACATACCAAAGTTCTATTCATTTCTAATGCTGGACACATTTAGGTTCTATGCTGCATTCCACCTTTGTAGGATTTTAGTTAAGGTCCAAGAATCCACAGTCCTAAGTCTTAAGATCCGAGGCACTGTAGTTCTACGATTCAAATGTTGTCAGATTTTAAAGGTCTATAGAATTCCTAGGTATGATTCCAAAGTTCTAATCTTATAGTATTCTTCTGGGTGACTCTCCCCTTCTGAGCCACCTCTGCTTCCTCCTCCCCTCATGTGGGGGCATGCCTTCCCACAAGCCTGTGCAAAAATGCATTGGGGATGCCTCCTTTCCCCAGGAGACAATTTCCCTCCTCTTGGGCCATGCTGCCCCCCTGAGCCAATCCCTCAAGCTCCCCTGTGCAGAGGTGTGGACTCTGGCACCTCCAGAGGGGCTCAGATCACATAAAACTTTATAACCACCCTTCTGTCTCCTCTTGTTTCCACTCAGCTGTCATGTGGCCCCTCTCCCTGGCAGCTCCACTTCCCATCAGTAAAAAGAAGGGTTTGGTGGGGTCTAGGAGTTCTCCCTTTACAAAGAGGGTAGAAATGAGCATACGCATAGACAGAAAGACACGAAACACAAAGAAACACAAACTCTCCTAAATCCCTAGTGAGGAACAGGCACTTAGATGCTCAGTGTCAGGGACACTCTCCTCTCCTCCCCAGAGTAACAGACCCATTAGGACAAACTCAATCATACTTGGCCACAAATGAGACAGACACTGAAATTCAGACACATAGAGTAACAGATGCGAGAAATTACATAGATACAAACATATTTACAAACATGAAAGGCAGATATTCACCAGGCGTAGGAAGAAACTAGAGTAACACAGATTACAAAGAGTAAACACAGAGACACACCGAGTACAACAGCTACTCACAGACTCAAATGTTCAGATTCACATAGACACACGGGCCCACAAAGGGATTCCTGCCAAGACAAGCCCACTGTGCTTTGCACGCAATTGAGGGCCCGGTTCCTGGGTGTATGCGGCAGCACTTGGAGAAACCCTTGGCAGCGCCCGGACGCCCCCCGGTGGCGCCTCCTGAGAACCGGGGACAGTTCAATCCGGGCCACAAACTTTTTTAGACCAAATCCTTGTGGGAAGCTGGGAGGAGAGAGGAAGTCGGACGTGGGCGAGGGGCGGGGTGTCTGGACTGGAACCTCCGGGCCCACGTGAGTGTCTGCCCCGTTTCTGAGTGGGTGCTGTGTGTCGAGGCTGCCGTGTCAGCTTGTAGCGTAACTGTCCTTTGTCTTTATCATTTGATGCCGCCCGCCTGTGCGGACCTTAGTGGCCACATCGACACTGCATGCAGTCTGGTGTATTATCCCCTTAGTGGATGCACCTAATCAGACCCACGGCCATTTGTTTATCTGTGTCGCGTGTGTTTTTGTCTAAGGAGAGGCGGTGTGGTTTGTGGTTGTTTTTGTTTGTTTGTTTTTGTGCGTTTACGGTATGGCTCAGTGGGCTCGGGCGTTTGCATTGCGTATCCCGATCTTACAGAAGTTTTTTGTGTCTTTGGAGTTAGAGGCGACAGGTGGTGCAGCGGTAGACATTGCATAACTCTGTGGCTCCTGCATTCGTAGCGTGAGGCTGAACTACGAACCCTGTGTGTTTGAACTTGGCCGTACAGACGCCAAACAGCCAGAGCTACTGCAGAGCGGTTTAGAGGCTCTGGGGTCGAGACCCGCGAAGTTGTGGAGGTCTTCCCGGAGGGGAAGGCTCTGTGGTCGCGTGCAGAGCGCCTGTCCCACGTAAGATACCAACCCTAGAGGAAGACGGCGGCGAAGCTGCGATCGTGGAAGGAGGCGCCCCTTGAGATGAACTATCAAACGGAGGAGGGTGCGGTGCGATTTCCTTTACAACTTTTCTCCCATTGACAGCTTAGCCTCTGTCTTCAAACTTTCGGTACTCTCTGAAGTCCAAAGGTTCCTTTCCATAAAGGCAACAGAGTTTCTTCCAGATTCAGGATAATTTATCTACTTTATCTCGTCGGCCTCCCTCTTCGGCGACGCTTGTGAGGCGGTCCGCTGAAGAACAGCCAATCTGGTTAGCTTTTCCTGAAGCGATCCGACTGTACTAGCTTTAGTGAGATAAAACAATAATTGCGATTGGTGGGCAGATTGTTTTGAAACCGCCCTAACGGCAAGGGGCGGGTCCTTCGCGAATTCATCTTTCCGGTTTCTTAAAGGCCACAGGGAAAGGAGGCGGGGGAGTTGGTCGGCCGACCCTCCATTTGATTGGTTCTAGTGGTTTTACCCGCTTGGACTCCTCCAGGGGCGGGAGATCTAGACCAATCACGGTATGTGTTACAGGAGACCCCACTTTGATGAAAGGACGGCGCTGGAAAAGCCGAGAGTGGTTGGGGGGGTGGGACGGGATGCATTCTGAGATCCCATCGTTGATTGGGCCAAGTCTTTACTCCTTTTTCTTCATTTGACCCTCTGGGAGCGGGCGCGCGGGAGCTACCCAATCACCGCGTGCTCCGCCTCCCGCCTTTTCCCGCCCTCCGCCCCGGCGGCGGCAGCGACGTAGGCCAACGCTTCCTCCCTGGCTGCTCCTGAGCCCTTTCATTGCCGTTCTTTTGAAAGCTGTGCTCTGATTGGCTGAGTCTCCAGGCCCGCGCCCGTTGCCTCCGCGCTGTGGCCAATCGGCACCCGTGTTGCATCGCATGGGGCCACGGAGGAGGGGGAGGTGGCGGCGGCGGCCATTTTGAGCCGCCGCCGCCATTGGAGCAGGCCCCCCCCCTTTTCCCCCTTCGCCTCCTGACAGGAAAGGTTTAAGGGGGACAGAGCCCTGGGAGGCCGGGCCGGGCTCGGGGGCCGCCCCGGGGGCCCGGGCCATGGATGTGCGCCGTCTGAAGGTGAACGAACTTCGCGAGGAGCTGCAGCGCCGCGGCCTGGACACTCGCGGCCTCAAGGCCGAGCTTGCTGAGCGGCTGCAGGCGGCGCTGGAGGCCGAGGAGCCCGAAGACGAGCGGGAGCTCGAAGCCGACGACGAACCGGGGCGACCCGGGCACAACAACGAGGAGGTCGAGACCGAGGGGGGCTCCGAGCTGGAGGGAACCGCGCAGCCACCGCCGTCCGGGCTGCAGCCGCACCCGGAGCCTGGCGGCTACTCGGGGCCGGACGGACATTGTGAGAGTGCGCGGGGCGGGGGTCGGGGAGCCGGAGTCCGGGCCGAGGAAGGGCTGTGGGACGCGGAGTCCGGCGCCTGAGGTCGGGGAGATGGCCTGAGGATTGGGGGATCCCGCTACCCGCCGCTGTAAAGGATGTAGGGCCGTGGGCCTCGGGACGACTGGAGGGTGGACCCTGGCATTTGGGGCAGGGGAGATACTGGAGTGGGGGCTCAGGGTTTCGGAAATGAGGAAGGTCCGGGGGTAAGAGGATTCCGGAGCCTAGTGCTCGGAGACCGGAAGCTGTTGTTTCTGGAGCCGAAGAGTCGGAAGAACAAGAGGTTTTCTAATCGGTGGCTGAGGAGGGTCTTGGAAATGACGATTTCAGGGGTTTGAAGCTGGGTGGGCTTGAGGGCTCTGCTAAGCCCAGCGTATAGGCTGGGTGTCAGGAGCCGTGTTTTTAGGGAGAGTTTTGAGAATAGAGGATCTTGGAGTTTGCTGCTGGGTGGGGTATGGGGAATTCTATTTGGTACTGGGATGGGCTGGTGAGGTGGAAGTGCTGGTGTCTGGCCAGGGGGGGATCTGATGGACTGAGTGCTATGGTATAGGCTAGTGAGCATTTAGGGAATGTGGGAGACTGCCATGTGTTTGGACTCTGAGGGACCCACCTCTGAAGATGGCCTGGGGGCCTCTGAGATCCAGGACTGTAGGGCCAACTTGGGCATATGGTGCTGGGAAGTCTGGGGACCTTCAGGTTGACTTCCAGAGGAGGTTTAGGGAACCCTGGTCACCCGGAGGCAGGCAGGAGACGGGAGGATGCTACACTGGGCAGGGAACCTAGAGATCTTGAGCTGGGTAGATTCTGAGGACGGGCAATCCAGTGGCTACTGCTGAATGGTTTTGGATTAACAATATGGAGTGTTTGAAGAACAGAGGTAGCTGGGGGTGGGGTGGGGCAGATAGCAAATTGGTGGAGTTTGAAGTTGATGGAGTATCTGGGGGACAGAGGATCCTTGTGTCCAGTACAGTAGTGTATATGTGATCTAGCAAATATGGGAGAGGGGAGAGTATAGAAGGGAAAGAGAAAGAAAACCTGTTGACTTGGCTAGGGGCCTCAGGATAGAGTGAGGGGAGTGTTTCTGAGACTGAGTGTCTCCTCCAAGAGAAGGCTTCTTGGTCCCCAGAAACAGTTACTTCTGTGCCCAGGGATTGCGGGTCTCAGGGTATAGTAAGGAACTGCTGCAAGAGTCAGAAGATATGATTCAGAACGAGAGGTTATAGGGTAGATCTATGATTGTCTGAAGAGAGAAGACCCTGGTATGGAAGGGAGGAAATCAAGAGTTAAAAAAGCGTGATTTTCTAGCCAGACTGTGGAGTGGGGATTGGAGAAGTTTAGGAGTAAGTAGGAAAGACTGGCCTCCAGCGCTGGTGGTATTTCTCAGAAAAGAAGGTGCCAGGGGTTAAGAGAATGAGGAGAGCAAGGGGGAGAGAGAAGAGACAAGAAATTGAATTGGCATTGGGTGCTTACTGACTCATTCATGAGAGGTGGGGTGTCCTGAGTGTAGATTTGCAGTGGGGGAGCCTAGGGATTGTCCCGGGCCCACGTGTCCATGCAAGGAAGAATACTTCCCCTTGCAGAGACCTGTGAAGAGAGGAGGAGTGGCCCAGTGTGCATGTCTAGGGTAGGAGAGGCCCTGGCAGGAATGCCTAGGAAGAAGGCCCAGTGGCCAGAGGTGCCTCAGAAGAGGGCATGTTAGACTCAGGTGGACTTTGTTTTAAAGAAGGTTCTATGACTTCAGCAAGTCAGTGTACCTCCAAGTGGTTTCCTTGTGTGCACAACAGGGATACTAATAGTGCCCCCTCTCATTGTTATGAATGAGGTCACATGTGTAGGGCTCTTAGCACTGGGCCTGCCTATTATTAGGAGGTGGATGTTTTAGAGAGTGGAGAAGGACCCCAGAATCATGGCTTATCTAGGTGAGGCTTCCTCTGTGGGCACAGGAGAAATTCTTGAGAAGAGAGATGTGAATATTTGTGGGAAGAAGAGCCCTGTGCTTGGAGCCTAGAGGAAACTGAATGGTTTGGAAAGTCCTCCCTGTGTTTCAATTAAGGAGATACTCTTTCTTCCTTTTTCCCTTTACCCCTACAACAAAATCCTTTGAGCCCCCTTCTTTTCCTGCTGCAACCCTTCCTTCAAGCTCTGGTAAACAGGGCTGTGGCAAACCACGTGATCTGTTACTTTCCTCCCTTTGGGCTGCACCTGGTTTGTGCCCAGATGTATTTGTCCTCTGAGAAAGGATCCAATCAGTTAGCAAGTGGCAGAAGAGTCTCTCCTTCCCTGTGGTTCTACCAGTCCTGGCACAGCCACGAGGCACCCTAGAGGCACCTAGCAGAGCTTGCCCCCGGGGTGGAAAGCCTTCTTAAGGCTTATCCTGGCTTTCCCAACTTCTCTTCGGCTTTGGCTGCAAAGGTCTTCTTGAGTTTGCTACTCTGGTTTTAGTCTCACGTCTGAGCTTTCACATGTTATTCCAACCCCACGAATGTTTTCTCTGTTCTCATCACTGAGCTCTCACCTATGTATCCTTTGAGTCAAGGCTTCTCTGTTACTTTCTGAGTCTCTGTCTTAATTTCTTCCTAGTCGTGAACACAATTAGAATTTGCTTTTTGTGTTTAAGTATTTGTTTTATGTATGTCCATTTCACTAACCTGAAGGCTTCAGTGGGGCAAACTTATTCTTAGCTGTACCCCAGGGTCTGGTGTGTAGCATGCATGGATAGTTAATATTATTCTAATAAGAACAAGCTTCTATTCGTAGTCTTATTCCATAAGACATCTCAGTGGCACCTGGGCGTCGGTTAAATTAAGTTAAGCATGGGTTAACAGTCGGTTAAGCATCTGCCTTCGGCTCAGGTCTCGATCCCAGGGTCTTGGGATGGGAGCCCTGTATCGGGCTTCTTGCTCAGTGGGGGGCCTGTTTTTCCCTCTCCCTCTGCCTGCTGCTCCCTCTGCTTGTGGTCTCTCTCTCTCTCTCAAATAAATAAAATCTTTATTTAAAAAAAAGACACCTTCTCAGGACCCTTCCCACCTAGCTCCAAATATTTCAGAACTTATTCCCTAATGAGTCTAAAGGCCACTGTTAGGACTTCTGTTTTCTTAACAGTTCCTGTCCTCCCCACCTCCCATTTCCCCTTCAACTAGGTTGGCTACCGTTTATCTTTTTTTTTTTTTAATATTTTATTTATTTATTTGACAGAGAGATAGTGAGCACTAGGAGGGGGAGTGGCAGGCAGAGGGAGAAGCAGAGCAGGCTCCTGCTGAGCAAGGAGTCCGATGTGGGACTCAATCCCAGGACCCTGGGATCATGACCAGAGCCAAAGGCAGATGCTTAACCAACTGAGCCACCCAGGCACCCCTGGATACCTTTATCTTTGCAGCTTTTGTGGAGTAGAAGAGATTTGTAAAGAGGGTTGACTGTGAGATGGGAGTGAATTGGGCCGGACAGAGGACTAATTTGTGCTCTGAGCAGTTTTTAAGGTTGTGCCCTAAAGCCTCCCTGCACATTACACCGTGTCAGAGGACAGCCAGATTGGTGGATTTTAAACTGCTGCATGGCGTCCCAGGTGTCTGTAGAGTTGCCCCAGCGCTGGAGTGGGGACTTAGGGGGTAAGGTCAAGCTGGATACCTTCTCTGACCCTCCCATCTCACTTTAACCAGAGCAGTTGTACTTCCATTGGCTTTGTTTGTTGGGGTTCTGTACAACCCAGACACAGTTGCATCACCATTTGAAGGACAAGAGGGCATGTCCTCAGGCAGCTGGGGCCACTGACTGCCCAGATAGCTATCCATCTGAAGGTGTTGTCACACCTTTTAGCCTTTGGCAGACTGTTTCCAGTAGGGATGACATCATGTAGCACCCAAAAGCCACTTCTGGTCCTAAGAAGCACCCTTCTAACTGGCCATTTTTTGTTTTAAGATGTCATGGACAATATTACCAGGCAAAACCAATTCTATGAGAGCCAGGTCATCAAGCAAGAGAACGAGTCTGGCTACGAGAGGAGACCGCTGGAAATGGAGCAGCAGCAGGCCTATCGCCCAGGTGGGGAGGTGCACGTTGTACGTCTCTTTTGAGGGAAATAGAATCTGTACGTGGCCTGTACCCTCTGCCTAAAGCCTGTCTTCCTCTTGGGCAGTCCATCTGGGCTCTGTCACTCTGGCAAGGTTCTTCTGAAGGAGAGAACTTAATCCTGCTCTCAGGTGTTGAGAGAGGGGAGTCTTTGTCGTATCTCTTTTCAGATGTTAGTATCTACCCTGGAGAGTTTAGACTCAGAGGCCAGTATTTGAGTCTTACTTAAAATCTTAGAATGTAGAATCCAGCAAGTACCTTCTAAATCTAGTCCAGTTGTTCCCATGTTCTGAAGAATATTGTTCTAAGAGATTCATTAGGGACTTCCCAGGAAAGGGTTCCTTGGCCAAAATATATCTGGAAAATGCAGCACGTGCTATCCCACCCCTGGGAGAATCACTGTGCTGAGAGCATTAAAGGCCCTGAAAAGTCCTGGACTGAAAAAAACTCTGTGTCATATTGTTTAAACCCAGGGTTTCCCAAATATGTTTTTGTAGAACAAAGTTCCCTGTAGTGTCTGGGAACGCCAGACGTAACTCAGTTCTTGCCTCCCATTTTACAGACTGGGGAAGTGGCTTGTCTGATGGCAGAGCTGGGGTTAGAACCTGGGAAACTGGTGCCTGGGCCACTGTTGTTGGTAATGAGGAGCATTCCCAACCATTTGTGTCCTACTATTTTTGGAAAGCAGGGTCCCGCTGTTGAGTAATGACAGAGCCAGGACCACCTCCTAGTCTTGTGTTCCTTTCACTGTGTTGTGGCCCGGGTGCCTTTTCTTAGTGAATCTAGTTGACCGTATCTAATTCCTTTCTTGGTTCATCCACAAAGCGAAATCCCCAGGCATTTCTTGAGGGTGGCTCAGAATTTTCATTTTAATGTAGGTTAAACTGCAGATTTGTGTCAGGCTCTGTGAGACTTGTGGGATCATTTGGCCCAAGTAGAGTATTTTCTGTGCTGGGACCACGGAGGCTCTGTAAAGATGGGTGAGCGCAGTCCTTGCCCTGGAGGCCCAGGAGCCTTCTCTGTATGTGTCAGAGCTAGGGAGCGACCCAAGGTGGTCTTGGGTTGAGTGCTGCAATGAGGAGATGTGAGAGATCCCCAGCATCAGGCATAGATACTGGGTCCAGTTTGCTCTTGATTAGCTTCTTGGATTCTTGGTTCTGATTCTTGAAGTCTGCCCGAGACTGGGCCTTTCCCGTGCTTTACAGCATGTTATCCCATCCTGACTTTCTGTATGTGGTGCGACTTAATAAGGCCATCACACCTATAGGCTGGCTTAAGTGCATACCGTCCTCCCCCTCCTGGAGTGATTCTGGCTTTGGGGTAGAGTGATTGAAGCCAGTGGAGTTAGCTGTGGGACCACAATGTCCTGTTGAATTAACCTTCCCCCACTCCCTTGCCAGACTAAAGAAGCTTTATAAGAACTAAGGTGGAGAGATTTTCTGGAAGGAGGAATTGGAGAATGTCGGATCATGGGATCTCAGTTTAAAGGGATCTTAGAAATTTTCTAGGGCTCTCTCCCACTTGGCGTGGGCCCAGGTAGCTGCCAGCTTTCATGAGGCCTTTGACAAAGTAGCCAAAGGGAGTCATTCTACCTTTGGGTGGGCCTTTAAGAGAGCTTGACTTTATTCAGTACTGAAGTCTCCTCTCCCTCCCCCTGAAGCCTGAGAGTTATCTGACTGACATCTGTCACTTCATCAACTGCCGGTACTGATGGGCCTGGCTGGCCATCTCTGGCCTCCCTTTACCCTGGCCCTGTTCTCCAGTACAGCCTTCTTGGCTCCCTTGGCGGGCTTCCATTGCATCCAGCAAGCTGCCTGTGCCCAGCCCATCATCACTGTAGTCAGGATCCTGCCACCATCTCCTGAGGTGAAAGGGACCAGAAAAGTGATAGCTGGGGAGTTTACAAGTGTCTTGACCGTCTGGATTTGTCCTGACAGTAGAAGTGAAGACAGAGATGAAGCAAGAAGCACCTGCCAGCTTCCTCCCGCCTGAAGCATCTCAACTCAAGCCAGACAGACAGCAATTCCAGAGTCGCAAGAGGCCTTATGAAGAAAACCGGGGACGGGGATACTTCGAGCACCGAGAGGATAGGAGGTGGGTGTATGAGGCAATAGTCACCCCTTTTTCAGTAGGTTTTGTGTCTGTAGCCTGGTGCCCACTGGGACCTTTGTACCAACGAACAGGGCAGAGCTCTCCCTGCCCTTACACACTCACTCAGCCCTCCCTGCACTCATTGCCAGATTCAGCTTTGCTAAACTTTTGCTCTTTCCCTCAGCTCCTCCCTTCTCATTACCTGTAGGATAAAGTCCAAACGCTTTGCCTTTCACATGTGAGGTGCCAGCCAGCCTGCCTTTTCAGTACTTTGCCTCACTGCCCAGTCGTCCTGCACGGTGTCCTGTTCTTCATGGCTGCTTAATATCCCTTGTTGGAAAGATTTGTTTCCTGACCCTTCTCCCAAACACACCCTTCCATCCATCTCGTTTATTCATTGTCACACGCATGCTCCTTTCACCAGGTGTTTGCCCTTAGGCTGGACACTGCGGACACATGATTTGGACAGTGGGTTTGCCCTCTTTTGTCCCAATCTAGGGCCTGAGATAGACACATAAGTGTGCCACACCCTAGTGGGGCCAGTAGGCAGGGTGCGAGTGAGTGTCAGGAGATTAGAGGAGGGAGTGGCCTCTCTACCCTGGTCATTTTCCTTTCCTGACAAGCCCTCCCCACCCACCCCTCTGCTCAGCCCCAGTCCTACCCCCCCACCTTCAGCTTCTGCGTGAAGAGTTTTCTGATCACAGAAACTAGGAATGACCATTTCTTCTCTACTCGTCTAGACTAGTTGTCTGACACGTTTTATTTCCTACTTGGTGGACTCCATCTTCTCACTGGCTTGTGACTCTGAGACAGGGCCTGGGTCTCTTGGCTGTGACTAAAGGTAGGATGTAGAACTACCTTTTAGGAGTTTCTCCCAGTGCCTCCTGCAGTGTAGAGGCGTAGGCTGCCTGCCTGTGGAGAGCAAAGGAGGAATACTTGCTCTGATTTGAGGCTGGCAGGGAAAGCTTTCTAGGATGAACTTACTGTGTGATGCACTTCTTCTTTGTACAGGGCTCTGTGCTGGCCCTAGACTGGCAGGGCTGGAAGGGCACTCACCCGAGGGAAGCCTCCCAGATGGGCCTTGGGTACTTGATCTGGGCACGTGGTGGACAAGGGTCCAGTGTCCCAGGCAGGACCCTGGGCATTGGGCCCAATCCTTCTAGTCTCTCCTTTATTCCTATAAGTGGAAATCAGCAGTATTTTAACATTAGTCCCATTTTGGTGTTTTGGTAGATGAGTCTCATTCATAATTTAGGACACTTGACAGAAAGAGACTGAAAAAAATGGGTCATTTCAAACACTTGAGGATGCAGAGTCTTAGGAAGATGTGGACAGATTGTGATGACTGGGGTTCATCTGAGCCCTTGCATATTCCCCTCTCTGGCCCAGTCCCTTCTGGACTACTGTGTCCTCCAGTTGGTAACAGAGGCCAATATGAAGGCAGCTCCCAACACACAAAGGGCATGGCTCAGAATCTTAGGGTGTGAGAGGAGAGTTGTCGTTGAACAAGCTAGCGAAATGATTCTGGTGGCCCTCTTGAGCAGAAGGCACCCTCTCTAGTCCCCGTCCCCACTCTAAGAGTTAACAGTCATTGCTCTCGTGGCAAGGGTGTAGGCTGGCCAAGTACTTTTGCTAACCTCTATGGGAAGAAACTCAAATCCAGGAAGCCATCTGGAGACCACTTGTAAATTCCAACAGAACCCTCATTTCCCTTCTTCTGTGCTCATCCAACTGTTCTCATGAGACTTAACCCCTTTCCCTGACAGGGGCCGCTCTCCTCAACCTCCTGCTGAAGAGGATGAAGATGACTTTGACGACACCCTTGTTGCCATCGACACATGTGAGTCCTTGGGGTGCCTATCTGATTCTACTTTGCAGTCAGTATTGGGAAACTGGGATGTGAGAAACTGGGCTCTGGAGTGAGGATGCTGGTTTGGAGGCCAAAGATCTCCCAGCTCTACCTGGAATCCTGGGCAGGTCATTTTTCTTCTCTCACCTTCTCTTCAGGGGGGTATAATCCTGCCCTGATATCTCAGAGAACTTTCAGCAACACCCCTCAGAATGGATAGGAGGGCAGTTTGGAAAACCCTGAACCCCCAGGGGGTTGTCACCTAATCAAGAAGAGAACCTGAGTGCGGCTGGGGAAACTTAACTCTTTGATGACTATTCCCCAGTTTCCATCTACTGCTCAGGTGAAACTAATGCCACCTTGTCGTCTGAGGCATTAGTCTGGCCCACCCTGCTCTCCATCCTCCAGTGTCTTTGCACTGGTTAAGTGGCTTCCCCTTGCCTGTGCATCTGAACCCTCGGGGTAGTGGCGATAAAAGGCCCTGCCCCTCCTCAGACAAGATCTCAGTGGTAGAACCTGGGAATCTGACTTTAAATGAAGCCAGATCAGGTCTGAGAACACTGTACTTTTCAACAGAGCAGAAACTTAACAGCAATTCGTGTGTTTCTTTACTCAGCTCATGTTTATAGAGTAGTGGCTCCATACTTTGGAAGAGAGACGGACATCTCATACACAGTCCCTTCTATCACAGGATCTCAGCCCATATACCCAGAGTAAAACTAAACTTTTTTTTGAGTATAGAGTGGCAGTGGTCAGTGAAGCAGTGGCCGATCAAATGCCAGATGTACAGACCGCAACTCTCAGCCTTTTAAAAAAAAGATGGGGTGGTCAGGAAAGACTTTCTTGGAGGCCTGACAGGGCCCTCGAAGAGTGGGAAGAGTGGGAGCTCCAGCAGGAGAGTGGGAGCCTGCAGCGCACCTGCATAGTGGTGCCTGGGAGGCGAGTGTGGGTCCGGGTAGGATGCTTGTGCAGCTGTTGGCAGCAGGAGTCTTGCACCCAAACTGATAGAGTTACCACAGGGAAATGGTTAAAGTATATGGCTGTGGGATTAGCCTTTTTTTAAAATGCTAAGTCCCTTAAACATGATGAGATATGGATCCTTTCCCTATCAGATGTACATTCCCGTAAAGTGCGTTTGTGTACGATTTCCGGGGGTTCCTCTGACTGCCGTCCTTGGAGCCCAGCCAGGTGGCGATCCCAGTTCCTGTGCGTGATGGCTACTTTGGTCCCGTGCAGGCCAGCTTCCGTAGTCCGGAGCCTTGCTACCGAACGGGAGAATGGCTAGTCAGTGTGGCTGGTTTCTCATGAACCTGCCCTCACGATGTGTCCGCCTGTGTACTCCTGGTTAACACTCTTGGAGGACTTACCTTTGCCTGTGCCTGTCCCTCTCTTGGATCTTGAAAATACCAGCTAACTCCCAGCTTTTTCCTCCACAGATAACTGCGATCTCCACTTCAAGGTGGCCCGAGACCGGAGTAGTGGCTACCCTCTCACGATTGAGGGCTTTGCCTACTTGTGGTCAGGAGCCCGTGCCAGCTACGGAGTCAGAAGGGGCCGTGTGTGCTTTGAGATGAAGGTGAGTGGGAGCAACTAAGGGGTTAGGAACAGAAAGCAGGTCCATCTTTTGGGATGAGCCTTTCATCAGGTACTTTGATCAGAGCCATGATTGCAAAAAGAGATTGAGCATAGATTGTGTATTTCCAAGCAAGAAAAGCATGGTGGACTCCAGAGAACCATGCCATTGCTAAACGCCCTATTGGGAGAGCAAGCCAGCCATACATTGCCCCATCAAGCTGATTTTTCCTTGGTAGGATTTTTTTTTTCCTTCAGTGGTATTTGACCCACATATTATACAGCCAACCTCGCCAGGGATAACATGTTTGTAGAACTGGGGAAAGGAGTTGTTTGGAAGAAAAATGAGCTAGAAAGAATGGAAGTGGACCTTGCCAGTTAAAGAGAGGCCAGAAGGAGAGCTGGACAAAGAGCAGTCCTGCCACCAGGCCATCCTCTACCATCGTCTCCTCACGATTCGTGTCAGGTTATGTTTAGGAAAACAACATATTTTCATGTTCAACAAAAATTCAGACAGCACAAAAGAGCGTAGGGTAAAAAAAAGCAAGAAGTTAGACTCAAACCCTCATAGTCCCTCTTCTCTCCAGAAATAACACATGTTAACAATTTCTTGCATGTCCCTTGTAAATCCAAATGTATTTTTTTTTCCCAAACTTATTTATAACCCCTAGTATTTACAGAACCGTTCGCACAACTACATGCGGTGCCGGGCTCTTTACATGGACATCTCCATTTATTCCCGCAGTACATCATGAAATAGGCACTGTTCTCCCCATTTCTTAGTGGGGCGAGCTGACTGAGGGTTATCATTTTTGATTGACTAAGTCTGTCGGTTGTGAGTTGTGCATTGTTTTGTGTGCCTCTCACAGAGAAACACTCAGTTAAACTTCCAGAGTGCGTTCTTACCACATCAGTTGTAGGACCTACTCTGATTTGGACACAGAAAATGTGGAAAATGTGCCTCCAAAACTCCACAGAACGAGTTAACTTTATAGAAGCCACCGACTAATACAGATAGGTACGGTTGTTGGGCAGTCTAACCTGTAACAGAAGTCAGAAGGCGCGGTTCAGTGTTTCTGCTTCTTGTACTTAGTACTGTGTCTTGGATGACAAGTTCTGTCCCCCCACCGCAGCCATGCTTCGCTCTGTGGCTGCTTCATCTCTTCTGTGCCGTGGATGTGCCGTAACGTGGCAGTGCCTTACTGGTGGTTGGGTGGGGGGAATTGTTTTTAATATAAACAGCGTCACATTGAATATCCTTGTGCGTGTGTCGTGTCGTCGCATATACACCTATGGGTGCATCTGTAGGGTAAACTAGGAGTTGAATTGCTGAGTTATAGAGCATAGCGTTTGCAGTTTTGACAGAGGTTGCTAAATTGCGCTCCAAAGCATGGTGCCAGTTTATCCTTTTACACTAAATATGAAAGTCCCCATTTCCCATGTAGCATATTAAAAAGGTTCTGGGATCAAGCCTCGCATTGGGCTCCTTACTCAGCGGGGAGCCTGCTTCTCCTTCTCTCTCTGCCTGCTGCTCCTCCTTGCTTGTGCTCTCTCTCTTTCTGACAAATAAGTAAATTAAATATTTATTTAAAAAACAACTATATTTTAAATTGCCTGTCTCTCTGGCCGTGTACTTTTCTGAGCCCTTCAGAGGCCCTGGGTTCAGTGCTACCGGCCCTTCTGAGCGGCTTGAACACCTTTTCCCCAGCAGCAAGAGCCACTGCTGATTTTCAATGCCTGTGTGCTGCCCTCTTGTATCACCTTGTAACCCGCAAGCCTCTGAGCATCAGTTCTGAGCCCTCTTATTCTTTGTCCCCAGATCAATGAGGAAATCTCCGTGAAGCACCTTCCTTCCACAGAGCCCGACCCACACGTTGTCCGTATCGGCTGGTCCCTGGACTCCTGCAGCACGCAGCTGGGTAAGGGGAGGGCAGCCTAGCAATCCAGATACTAGAGCAGCTGCCTCTGTCCCTGGATTCTTAAGCTTCCTAATTTTCTCTTCCCAGCGTGGGACTTGAAGCACAGCTAGCCTAGGGTGGAGCACTTGCCTGTCTTCAGGCGTACAGGACTCAGCTGCAAGGACCACAGTCCTCTTAACTTTTCTATGAAAAATTGATTCTTCATCTTTTAGGAGAGGGTCCACAGTTCTCTTTAGAAGGCTGACCCCCTTCTTTAAAAGGATCAGTTGTCTTCTGTCCTCAAACCATGCCGAAAATAAGTTCTTCAAGCCCTGTACAGTTGTGTCTGGGGTTTTCTGTCCAGAGCCAAACCCAGAGTAGAAGGGGAAGCAGGGAGCAGGAGGCTGGTTGGCAGAGAGAGGCAGGGGCTGCCAATTGAGGGGTTTTGAATGTTCAGCAGGCCTGAAATGACATCCCGGCCCCAAGTGACCGATTTTGATGACCCATGCTGAGACCTTTTGCTTTGGTCATATAAATATTCTGATTATGAAAATAATGTGTACTCTTTGTAACAGTTCAGGCCATATGGAGAGGGGGGAAATGAAAATCCTCCCAAACCTGCGAGATAAGCAATGTTAACATTTTTATCTACAGTTTTCTGGACAGTTCTTTTGTTCTTTGTATATCTCAAACTGGGTCACACTATGCATACTATCTTGTAGCCTGGTTTCTTTTTCCTACCTGATAAATGCTGGGCATATTTTTGTAAATAACTGGAGCTGTTTGACCACTGCATAATTTTCCATTTTATAGTAGTGTCACTTATTTGTAAATGTTTTATGGATCATATAAGTTGATTGCAATTTTTTGCAGTTAAACTCTTAAGCTATTCTATTGTGTGTAATGATCTGACTGCTCATTTAATACTGATCCTTAAAAGTAGAAATGCTAAGTCAGGAGTGTGCAGTTTCATTTGGATAGATATTCACACTTTTTATTTCAGGTGCCTATGTCCTCTCGAGTTCTCTCTGTCTCAGTTTTTGGGTGTAAGTGGTGGGTAGTTGATACAGGTAAAGGTTCAAAGTCCAGAGTAGTCTGATGTCCGGGGCCAGCATCTGGTGTGTAGAAGCACTGGGCCTGGAATTCATGCCTGTCAGCGCCTGCTGTTCTGGCCAAGGCTCTCCATACACCCCAGATGTCAGACAGGGCCCTCGGGATCTCACTCCTCCTCCCATTGCTTCAGCCCCCAGTTCTGTGGCCTGCAAAGCCAGTGCTTTCCCTAGCGTGTAAACCTCACAGTGTCCAGAAGCAGAACCCAGGCCCTTGCCTGATTTCTGCCCAGAACCCACTGGCACCAAAAATGATGTCATTATTAGACTCAGCTGAATGTTGAGTGTCACTAGGAAGGTTGTGCCTCTGCATGCAGCCCGCTTTCGTCTTAGCTCCTCTTCCCTCCTCCCTCTCTTTCCAGGTTCTCCCTCTGTGCAGCGGTTAAGGTCAGCTCCCATTCCCAGACTTCACACCTAAACCCACCAAGCCTCCCAGAGTTCTGCATAACGAGGGGCTTCCTTTCAGCAGGACCTTCCTCACCTCCCCCCCCCACCCAAAAGCATCTCATTAGTAAAATGAGTAAAGAAACTAATTTTTTTTTTTCTCTAAAAGTTTGTGGCAGCCATAAAGGCTGTTGGGACTGTGGTGGATTTAACCAGCCTTTGCCTGTTTCTTCCATCAGGTGAAGAGCTTTTCTCCTATGGCTACGGAGGCACTGGGAAGAAGTCCACCAACAGCCGGTTTGAGAACTACGGGGACAAGTTTGCAGAGAATGACGTGATTGGGTGCTTTGCGGTGAGTGCTGGCAGCCTGTGGGAGTTGGCAGGACCAAACGTTGGTCCTGTCAGCTGGACCTGCAGGCTTCTTTCTCAGAAAACCTCTGTCCATCATCCACCCCAGGTCCAGCAGCTTTTGCCGTAGGTATTTGTCTCTTTATCAGACGAAAATGTTGGCTCTCATTTTGGGCAAAATTCTGCCATTCTGCCCTCTTTGGTCTTTTGTGCAAAGCTGTCATACGGCACCTTGGAGAGGTTTGGGATTACCAGGTGTGTGTAGCCTTCCTCCAGTCCCAGATACCAGAGGGACATTTTCTAAACACACCCAGGAATTTCTTTTCTCCTTGCTGTGGAGTAGCGTGTCTGCTCTCTAGGGCAGTGCTGTTGGCTCTCGTCCCACTGTGGCATCTTCTCTTCCCAAAACGTCTCCCTTCCTTCACATCACGCTGCTTGAGCCAGGCTTCCTATGGTGCACTGTCTTCTAGAAGGGCAGGGGTGGATGCAGAACAGAACAAGATAAAGGGTGGCTGCCTGTGGTCCAACTTGAGTCCCTGAGAACAGTGACCGACACTTGGCGGTGCTGTACACGATGGCTGCAGCTCTGGGGCCGGACTCCCCGGACCCAGCTCCTGCTCATCCACTCACAGTGCTGGGCAGCCCCCCTCCCCATATTTCAGCATGCTCTCAATGAGCGTCTGCTGAGTTGAGTGTAGGGCCATTAAGCCAGTCCATTAGAACACTTCTAACAATGCCTGGAGCATAGTAAGTGCTCAATAAATACTACTTAACGCTGTTATCATTGGGAGCTCTAGATGTCGTACAGTGTGTCACGAGACCTCAGGTGAAGTGGCCCCCTGGGTGCGTCCTCTTGGTCTTGTTCTCCTCTCTCCCTCTTATTTGTACCCATGGACTCTTTTTTTCCCTTTACTCTCACTGGAAGATGATTTCAAACTCAAGAGCCTTAAGAAACCTCAGTCTTGCCCAGATTCTAACATTTGCCAATTTGCTTTTACCATTTCTCAAACATAGAGGTATCTGTGTCTGATTTGTATCTGGTCCGCTGGAGAGTAGGGTGCCTACATCATGTCTTTGGTTTTTAGACCTTTAGCCTGCATTTCCTAAGAATAAAGCTGCTGTCTTAACCACAGTACAGTTATCGAATTTAACATCGATATAATGCTATTATCTCCTGCACAGTCACATTTAAATTTTGTCAGTTGGCCCAGCAGTATCCTTTAGAGCAATTTTGTTCCTGGTCCAGGAGCCAGTCCAGGATCACGGATTGCGTTCTCTTGTCAGGGTTCTTTAGTTTGAAACAGTTTCCCAGTCTTCTTTTGTCTTTCATCACTTCATTATCTTTTTAATAAAAAACATATTTTCTTAACCAAAAATTCACCGCATTTATGCTCTACAAACTGCTCTAAACCTTGCATTTTAATTTCCCATTTAACAGTCAATCTTGGCTGTCTTTTCTTCTTCACACAAATAACATAGATCTAGCTCAGTGAAAAACATTTCTGAATAGTTAAGAAATTCATCTGGTTTCCAAAGATATCAAGAGAGATATGTCAGAAGATACGCAGTGCGAAGTCTCCTGTAGGCCTTCCCTCTTCACACATGGTTTATGTACACCCTCCCCACACAGGAACCCCGGTCCTCAGGATTTCTTTATCCAAATACAAGAAAGATAATTGTCATTTTCCTTCTTTTACAGAAAAGGTAGCACAGCACGTGTTATTTCACGTTGGTTTTTGCTTAATTATTTATCTTAGAGATGTTTGCCGTTGCTGCCTAGAAGACTTTTTGTTCTTTCACGTAGTCTGCAGTCGTGTGCACTTAACCATATTCCTATAATCAGTTCTCCGTTAGTGGACATTTGGTTAGTGTCTCTCCTTTTCATTTGGCGGCTGCCTCGTATTCTGATCCAAGCATCAGTTTACCCTGCGTTCATTTAGCCAGTCTCCTGTCGATGGCCCGGGAAGCTGTCTGCTGGGATAGTCGATGCTGCAGTGATGGCTTGTCCTTTTCCCACATACCACAGTATCTTGGGGATCTTTTTGGTTTTCCACACTTGGATCTCCTGTGTCCTGCAGTATCTCTCACTTCCCCATTGGAGCACAGTTGGCAGTGCTGGGCTAAGTGATTGGCACATCCATCATTGCATTTTTGTGGGAATCTACCTGTAGTGTTTATTCCTGAAAGTGTAATTTCTGGGTCAGAGGTGTATTTTTTTTTTTCCCCCAGAGGTGTATTTTTAAATTTCGATCGCTGCCACCATGACCGCGCTCCAGAGAGGCTGCGGCACTTTAACACGTCCTCAATGTATGGCAGCATCCCCTAGACTCTGTCCCATCCGAGCGTGAGGCTTTGTGAGCATGTGCCGATGTGGAACTACAGGCCTTGACTCCTGCTGCAACTAGATCATTCAGCCAGGGACCCCGCTTCTTCTGTTTTTAAGATGCCGTGCACAGTTTGCTTTTTTCAAAGGGTGCCGAAACTTTTTAAAAGGCTTGGGGTGACGGGTTAGAGGAAGCGTGAAGACCGGTGACCTGAGGGGAAGCCAGTAGGAGCCCGTTTGTGTTAGATCTCGAGTTCTCAATAGTTACCAAAGAGGATACAACGGCTGCCAGGCAGCGAGAACAGTAGAACCCATTTCAGCAGACCGTAAGGAATATTGTGCTTGGAGCCTTAGGGACAACCGAGGAGGTGTGAGAGATGAGGGCCTGAGTGACACTGGGCATGATGACTTTGAGGTTTGAGGCCCTGGACCGGCACCAGGGTGTTTGAGCAGGAGCGACAGGACCACACTTGCCTCTCGGACAGATGGCCCCATGGGTGGTGGATTTGTCAGTGAGGGTGCTGGTTTCTGTACAATAGGGGAAGCTCCCTGAGTGAGGCTGGTGGGCATAAGGAAGACTGACCCCTGGGATGCTCATCTCCATGTGAGAGCAAAGGTGACCTGGGCCGTTCTTGCTCACATGAGAAGATACGGTGGGGATCCTGCTGCCGGGATTGGGCAGGAGTCACTTTGACAGATGTTCAGGTGTCTGCCCTACGTGATCTTGACCTCTGTGGCATTTGGAGATGAACAGATAAGGACCATATGGAGCAGTGTCCTGTGAGCCCTGAGGACACTGGTGAGGAAACTACTTCGCGAAAGGGATTCTCGCCACTTCTTAAAGGACAAGTTCCAAGGTGGTCTCTCCATTCAAGAGGGAAAGAATACCAGGTCTTGTACTTTTATTAGGAACCTGACCTTGTGCTTTGCTTCAGTCTGCCATCTGATCCCACATTTTGAGTCTCCCTTAAATGTAAACCTTGACTTTGCACCCAGAGTGATCTTCCTGAAACGGCTTTGACCAGGCCACTGCCCTGTTCGAAACAGTCGGGGGCTCTGCTCTGCCATCAGCATGGAGTCCAAACTCCCGAGGTAACAGGGAGCCCCTCACGACGCCGAGGACAGGGACCATGTCTCCCCAGCAGTGCCTGGCATCTCGGACTCATCAATCCCACTAACCCACTTAGTCCTCTTTGCAACATACAGTCTTGTCATGGCCCCCCTTGCGTGATAAGAAAACTGTAGACGAAAGCCCAAAGTCACACAGTAAATAGCAGAGCTGAAGCAGTCTTCCTTCCCAGACAGTCTTAACCGCTGAGCTCCAGCTGCTCCGTAAGAACGCGGTGGTGGTTGAATGAACAAACACGCCTGGCTCTCCCGCTGCGCCTGAAGTTACTTCTTCCTCATCTTGTGTGCTTCAGCCAGGCTGACCCTTTGTTCTCTCACCCTCGGATTTATATACAAACAACACTGCTCTATGGGACTCTCTCCTCCCACCGCACACTTGGCTCATTTCCATGTATTGTTCAGAACTTGGCTTACAGGTCCCCTCCTCAGAGAATCTTGCTCCTGGGTAGGTGCTCTTACCAAATTAGGATAGTGTCCTTGTCTGATTCCCCACCAGGCCCGGATCACCGACAGGAACCTGGCTCCTGCACCAGGAAGAGCAGTAGCTGCGGAACACGTGAATGAAAGCATTTGTAGAGTTGGGCTTGACTCGAAAGGCCCTGCTGTGGCTTTCTTTCCATCTGTTCTCTTCGTAGACCGCCCTCCTGGGCTTGAGGACAGACGGAATCGCCTTTTCCTTCAACATTTGTCTCAGGCGCAAGACTTGGAGCTTCCTAAAGTGACACGTGTCACGTCCCCTAGCCTTGGGGTTTGGGGGCAAGGAGGGCTTTGGCCACACCTTCTCAGCTGTTCGCTGCTGCCTCCTCATGTATCTGCTGGGGGAGGGAGGCACTTAAATGTGGGAAGGTGGCTGTATTTCCACTCCCTGCATCTGCCCCCTCCTAGCTTTGGCTCCCAATGCCTGAAGCTGAGCGTTGGCAGTTATCTTCTTTTGGCTTTTTCTCCTAGGACTTTGAATGTGGAAATGATGTGGAACTCTCCTTCACCAAGAATGGGAAGTGGATGGGCATTGCCTTCCGGATCCAGAAGGAAGCTTTGGGGGGTCAGGCTCTCTACCCTCATGTCCTGGTGAAGAATTGTGCGGTGGAGTTCAACTTCGGGCAGCGGGCAGAGCCCTACTGTTCCGTCCTCCCAGGCTTCACCTTTATCCAGCACCTTCCCCTGAGTGAGCGGATCCGGGGCACCGTCGGACCAAAGAGCAAGGCAGAGTGTGAGGTGAGTGGGCCTGGAAGACCGCATTGGAGGCCACCTCTCCAGAGCCACGTTGCTGCCAAGGCAGAGGGGAGACACTGCAGCTGGGTGGTGGTGAGAGCATAGCTCGTGAAGGGAGTAACCTTGGGGTGGGGTGGGGGGACCTCTTCCTCCAGGCTCCCCAGAGCTGGGAGATAGAGGGGAGGAGAGCCAGGGTATGGCTTGCGCTGAGGAGGGAGGGGCTGAGGCGAGAGACCTAAATCTTGGAAAGGTTCCCAAAGGAAGTTGTCACGTGACTTCTTCCACACTGCTGCTTCGTGGACGCCAAGACTGTCTAAGAACAAAAATGACAACGGATCTTGGGGATGATTTGGCTGCAGAAGCTCTACTAGGGAGCTTTGCTCTCATAATGATGGTTTTTCAGATACATAAGTGATTTTATGTTTATTCTTAAAAAACTAAACATGAAGGTTAATTTCCCATAATTCCACTGTCTGCAAATAAGTTCACCAATAAAGTTTTCGAACTTACGCTATCCTTTTTGCTGTGCTGGGTGCCTGTTTTGTACACGTACACTTATAATTGAGATCATAAAGTAAGCATTTTGATACCTGCCCTTTGCACTCAACATTATTTTGTGAACTTTATCCCACTACGTGAAATCCTCTTTTTAAACCCATTTTTAATGGCCTTACAAACGAATTGTTCCCCTCTTGGTGGGCATTTAGGTTGTATCTGGTGTTTGCCAAATTCTGAATGTACAAAAATACCGTGCTTGTCCTCGTGCGTATAGTCTGTCCCCTTCTCGGACTCCAGGAGGGTTGTGCCACTTCTCGTGGCCGCTACGTGCACCGTTCTCAGTGCATGACCCTCTCTGGCCTTTTCTCTGTCAGAAGCCGCTTAATCCTGCCTGAACCAAAATGTAAATATTCACAATAACAGCACTGATTTTGTGTTCGCCCCATGCGAGGCCATCTGCTAAGAGTCTGACATCCCTCATGTCTTTGAATCCCAACAGCAACACTGCGAGGTAGACGCTGTTACTGCTTCTGTTTTCCAGAGGCAGCCGTGAGGTTGAGTTACCCTTGAGGTCACCAGGGAGTGAGGGTGGTGCCAGGCCGCCATGCCACCCACTGCTACTGCTTCAGTGTCCCTCTTTGTCCCGTTCTTGTAGATTCTGATGATGGTGGGCCTGCCCGCTGCTGGTAAGACCACGTGGGCCATCAAACATGCAGCCTCCAACCCCTCCAAGAAGTACAACATTTTGGGTACCAATGCCATCATGGATAAAATGCGGGTAAGGATGGTCCCTAGTCTCTCCATATCTACCACCCCCCGCCCAGTGCTGCCCTGCAGCCAGGACCACCCACCCCTTCACCACCCTCTGCCCACAGGTGATGGGCCTACGCCGGCAGCGGAACTATGCCGGCCGCTGGGACGTCCTCATCCAGCAGGCCACCCAGTGCCTCAACCGCCTCATCCAGATCGCCGCCCGCAAGAAACGCAACTATATCCTAGATCAGGTACTTACTGGTGACTGTCATGCCCCAGGAAAGGAAAGGGACCTATTGGGTGCCTGGTCCTTTTATTTTTTCCCCAGAATACTTGGACTGCAGTGCTGCTCAGGGAGTCAGCCATACACGATGACAGTCCCAGATTCTTAATGTAGTTCTCTGAGTCCAGTCTGTGGGTGGGGTCTGGGGCCATGATCCAGATGTAACTCAGGCTCTCAGCAGCCCCAAAGGACATCATCAGGTGAGAGCTATTTAGTGAGATGGGAGAGATACGAATTTCTGAGCTGGACAAACCTGGGCTTGAATCTGAGCTCTGCCACTTCCTAATTGTGTGCCTGTGGGCAGCTGACCTCATCCTCCAAATCTCAGTCTCCTGGTCTGTGAAAGGGAGATCGTAATGGTGCCCACGTAACACCCAGTCTGGCCTATAGTAGCTGGAGATTGTTGTAATTACTCTACAAAACAGGTATGTCCCGGCTTCTGTTAGCATGTTTTTATGACTGCTGGGTACGTATCTAAGTCACATATTGTCTACCAGTTAAGAGGAAGGCTCTTAGCATCAGGTGATCTGAGAACCTTTGAGATTAAACCAGAATTTTGTATGCAGGCACAGATATGTCCTTTAAAAAAAACCCAAACAACTGGATAGTTTTGAGTTAGGATAGGAAGATCATCCATGGCTTTCAGTATTCTCAAAAGGATGAGTGACCCAGACATGGTTAAGGAAGGATTCCTGTCTCAGAGTAATGAGTTCCTCATGTTTACCGCTTATGAGACATCATTCTTGACATTGTCCTGAAGGCTTTCTCATGTAGCAGACCCCGTATTGGGGGACCTATGAACAAGGCTCTGCTCCCTTAGCCTTGCACTTGTGCTCTCTTAAAAACCTGTGAGTGCAAATGTGTAACCTGAGTAGCACCCCCTCGCTGGGAGCCTTACCAGGGTGTCTTCCATGTATGTAGCCCCCGGCTCCCATGAGCTCAGAGTTCCCATGAGGGTGGAGCCGGTGGTGGTGGCAGGCTTGTCAGAAAGGTGGTTGGAAACTCCAGGGAACCAAGTTGGCTTTGCATAGGAGTGAGCATCTTATACAAAACAATTGAGCAGGAGCTCCCAGACTAGTGGACAGTGGAGGTTTGGGAAGAGTGGTGCGCTCAGAGAGCCGGGATCTCTGCACCCCTTTCCTGTATCTTGCCCTAAGGATCTCTTCCATGTGACTGTTCCTGAGTTACAGCCTTTTCATAATAAACCAGTAAGCTGCTGTTTACAGTGGAAGAAATGAGGCCTCATAGCCAATATTTAAAAGAGTGCATAATAAGGAACTAGTTTTTTTTTAAGTTTTTTTATTTCTTATAGAGAGGGGGCACGTGAGTTGGGGAAGAAGCAGAGGGAGGAAGAGAGAGAGAGCAGCCGACTCTCCCCCTGAGTGCCGAGCACAATGCGATGTGGGGATTGATCTCACGACTCTGAGATCATGAGCTGAGCCAATATCAAGTCAAAGGCTTAACAAACTGAGCCACCCAGGTGCCCCAAGAAGAAATTAGTCCTTAAAGACAAAAAGAAAAAAAAGCTATTAGCTAGTGATAGTTCTTTATGATAGACAAATTAAAGGATCTTGCCAAGCAGTTAAGTGTTGAGAGTGGAAATGTGTGGTCTGCTGATGAAACAACATGCTACAAAAACTAAACGTTGGCCAAGGCCGTGCCACGTTTTTGGCTTCCTTATGTGATGGTGGAGATGTGAGATGCGCTCTGGGTGTTGCTCTTCTGGAAGGTGGACCTGAAAAGGTGTACTTGCATCCAATGAACAATGCTGCAATCATAGGATTGAGCCCTGAAGACTCGCATTTGTAAAGAACACAGGACGTGATCCCATGATACTAAACTTTGATAAAAATAACTCACTGAACTGATTAAAAAACAACAACAACATGGTGGAGCACAAGATAGTCTAAGAGCCACTCAGGGTTATTGCCCCAGCTCAGCCCCATTCCTGATGCATACAGCCAACCTTCTCCTCCTTTAAAAGACTTTTTTTCTTTTTCTTTTTTTTTTTTTTTTTAAGATTTTATTCTTGAGGTGCCTGGGTGGCTCAGTCAATGAAGCATCTGCCTTCGGCTTAGGTCGTGATCCCAGGGTTCTAGGATCGAGTTCCACATCAGGTTCCCTGCTCAGATGGGAGCCTGCTTCTTTCTCCCTCCCTTTGCCCCTCCTGCTTGTGTGTGCGCACGCGCGCTCTCTCTCTCTCTCTCCAATAAATAAAATCTTAAATAAATAATAATAAAGATTTTATTATTACTCTCTATACCCAACGTGGGTCTCAAACTTACAACCCCCTGATCAAGAATCGTGTGCTCTACCAACTGAGCCAGCCAGGCATCCAAAAGACTTTGTTTTTTAAATAAGTTTCACTTTGCCCCATTCTTCTTGTCAGGGCATTTTGAAATTATAGTCCGACGTGGCCTCAGTGGGACTCTGGGTCCTGAAAAGTAGAAAGCAGTAGTGTTTTCATACCCTGAGGATTCCTTGCTTGGATACCAAAAAGTATTCCCTGCCTTCCCCGCCCTGAGTTTCCTGGTTAAATGATCTGTGAAACCCATTGCAAATATGTGGCCCAGTGGAGAAGGATTATAGTCCTAGGGATAGATGGTCTTAACATCTGTGTTCAACGTTTCAAAGTGGGCTATCCCTGAAAGTTAGGGCCCCAGCCTTTCAGCCAGGCACAGAACAGCTGAGCTCTGTAAAGACTCACTGTTGGCCTTCTCAGCTTGTGCTGGCTTATTCGGGGACAGGGTCCAGGGCTGTACTAGGTGCACCTGTGCTCTTTAGGGCTGCTAGTCTCCTGGTGAAGGGACCTGCTTGTCAGGCCAAGTGACCCAAGCCAACAGGGAGGCAAAATAACTTACAGTTTACTCTGAAGGAGGGGGAAGAGGGTTCTCGGATTAACCACAGATTGGAGGATTGACTTGGGGCCTGAAGCTATAGGTTATTCAGGCCCGGGAAGAGGTCTAAAGCCAGTGGTTTGACCTGTTTTATGTTAAGCCCCAAAAGTGGGTTTCAGAAAACCCTAGAGGTAGGATGTAAGAGTCAGAGCAGACCCCTGGCCAGATGCCGGCACTTCCCACTCCACCAGCTTCAACAGTGATAAGGGATAAGTTGATGCATAGCTGTCTCTTGAGCTAGGTAGAAATCCCAAAGCAAAGACAGTACGGCAGGCAAAGATCCTGCAGTCCCAGGATCTCAGCTCAGGTCTGTCTGCTCCCTTTTTCCTCTGATTTTTTGTGAGCGGTCAGACCTCCCTGCATTTGGCTCTCCTGGCTCTCCTGTGTAGGTTGGCCTTAGAAATGCTCATCTTTGAGTGGGAAGGAGAAATAGGCTGTGTGAGCCAGGATTCTGCCTTCGGCCAGGATCCCAGCCCCTCTCATTGAGCACAAGCTCTTAGGTGTGCAGGGGCCTGGACCTACATTTCGTGATGACTTGAGTCCTCTTGAGATCATGGGGGTGTTACAGCTGCGGGACATCTGAGGAGGGCAAGGAACAAAATGGACCAGAGGGGAAGCTGAGGCCTCATCTGGGAAAGGAACCTAATTTGAAGTTTGCAGTTGGTTTACTGATAGAACAGGCCTCTGCTGACTTCCCAGAAAGTCACAGCCAAGGATGGTGGGGGCCGTGGTGGGAAATTAGGAAAGCTTTCTGGAGGTGGGGTGCCTGGCCAGGAGATGGACGATGATAAAAGGAGTTGAGACTTGGTCCTGAGGGCAGTGGTGAACCGTGGTCATGTTTTCATCAGAGAGGGACATGGCTCACTTTGCCTGGCTGGCGAAAGGCTGAAGAGAAAGGGGAACAGAGAAGTAGGAGGGCACATCGCTTCAAGTGCTCTTTGGGGTCCTTGCTTATCCGTGGAAAGCCTCTGGAATGAGGTGCTGCCTGGCCTGCACCTGGCCCACCACAGAGCTTCAAGACGGTGCAGGGCAGGAGCAGGAGCTGTCCTGGAGGCTTTGCAAAGGCCTCTGCAGGCCCCTCTGTGAGGGCCCCGTATCACCCCCAAGTCGAGACTGCAGGCTGGGAGTTCCCGTTCGGGCTCTAACAGCCCAGAGCAGGCCAGGCAGTAATCAGAAGCAGGGCTGGATGTGACAGTGTTGCCAGCCCCACCTCAGTCTGCAGAATGTGTGGTTCTTTTTTTTTTTTTTTTTTAAGATTTTATTTATTTATTTGACAGAGATCACAAATAAGCAGAGAGGCAGGCAGAGAAAAGGGAAGCAGGCTCCTCGCTGAGCAGAGAGCCCGATGTGGGGCTCGATCCCAGGACCCTGAGATCATGACCTGAGCCGAAGGCAGAGGCTAAACCCACTGAGCCACCCAGGTGCCCCAGAATGCGTGGTTCTTGTCCTGCTTTGCGTCCCTGTTGATGAGTGCCATGCCTTCGCATGAGACAGAAACCTAGGGCCCAGAGTAGAGGCCCAAAGTAAACCGCCTCTTGTTGGCAAGCGGTGGAGAGGGAGGTGTTTCTCTTCTCCACCTTCCCCATCCCCAGAGCCTCGGCCTGTTCCATTGTTGACACTCCAGCCAGTTCTCTTGCTACATGTGTGGTTCCTTCCACTGGGTTTACCTCACTCTGCGTCCAGAGTGAGCTCTTTTGTCACTGGCTTTAAATGTGCTCCTCTGGGGTCCAGCCAGGTTTCTCTCCCTGCCAGCTTGACCCTGTTGAGCTCTGGACAGGGGACAGTGGGACTCTCCGAGAACTCGGGCCGTGAGCAGCCTACTGTATTTCTCCCTCAATCCCTCGGTTCATCACACACCAGAGCTACCCACATAGCTTCTTGGAGAAACCCAACTCCTGTCCTTTGGTGCACATTGCTAGGGATTGGGGATAGCCAGGAAGCCAAGGAACACAGACAGCCCCGGACCTTCTTAGAGTCAGCATCTTCAAGCAGGGTGGGACTGGGAGAAGCAGGAGCTGGGCAGAGGGATCCCATTCAGCTGGAAAAGCTGACCTAGCTATTGTGCTGGTCTCCTAGCAACAGCCCCCAGCAGCCCCTGGTGACCAGAGCAGCGCTGGGCCGGCCTAAGGGCTCTGACCTCACCGTGTTTGCTGTAGCAACAGCCACGAGCAGCTAACTCCCTTTCCTCCAGGAAGCCAAGCATTTGCATTTCTGCTGGCCTGGTTCAGACACTCTTCTTCCCTTCCCCAAGCCCAGGAATAAGGGGAGGGAGAGGCAGTCTTAAAAACACTTGCCAAGTGTGTTCTCAGCACCTCCATTCCAGAGTGTCTGAGGAGCCATCCCTCAGAGTCTAGCCACTTCCCAGGACAGGGGCTGGCTATTATTAGGAGCCCAGTCTGCTCTGCCCCGTCTTGCCCCATCCCATGAAGCTGCAGGGACTAGCGCTTTTGAAAGCATTGCTTCTTTCTCTGCCCCCTCCTCAGCACCTTGATAGGGCAGGTCTGCCCCTTGGAAAGCCTCCAGGAGGTGTTTATCCCTGTCCTTCGGGTTCGAGGCAGTCAAAATAGGATCACTTCTTCCAGGCGAGAACTGTGGAATGGGTTGTCCACAGAATGGCTTACGGCCACAGTCACTCTGGCTTTTGTGCCAGGAGAAAACCTCATTATTTAGCTGGAGAAGGCCAACTTCTATCTTGCTATGATCAGATGCCACTTTCTGCTTTGCTTTTAGTAATGAGTCCAGGAAGAGCAGTGGGGAGAGGGACTTTTCCTCTGTAACCTGATGTGCCTCTTAACCATTTGTGGCCCAAGGCCTCTCCATGGGCCAGTCCTCAGGGCCCAGATCACAGTGTAGATGTGTGCTTGTGGCATACACGGTCCTCCTCCCTGTCCTTGAAGGGTGGGACATTTTCCTCAGGGAACAGGGGAGGAACATCACCTGGTGTGTGTCAGAACCAGGGGTCTGATTGGTTTAGAGAACAGCGGCACCCACCACCCAGATCTTCCAGCAGATATGCCCTGGGGTCCCTGGTTGACCCACAACCCAGCTTCGTGTTCCATGACTTGGGAGAGGATCTCTTGTGACTTGTCCTTTCTTCGAATTTAACTTGCCTTTGTCTTTTCCATTGGGAAGTCTCTCCTGGGACAGTGTCAGTCGTGTTGGCCCTGTTTTCAGATCCACCCTATGCATGTTGACTTGGAACTTTCCCTGCCCCCTCCCTGCCACATGCCAGACATTTTCACATCTGCACATCCACGCCAGAGCCAGAGAGTGGGTGATCTGATCCCTGTCTTTCAGATGAAGAAATTTGAGACGTGGGTTAATTAGGTGACTTGTCTACAGTCTCACAAGTAGTAGAAAGCACAGAGGGGATTTCAACCCCAAGCTTCTTCCCCAAAGCCTGTATTCTCTCTACCCTGTCTCATTGTCCTTGCCTTCTTCTTCTTCTTCTTCTTCTTTTTTTTTTAAGATTTTATTTATTTATTTAGAGCGTGAGCAGGGAGAGGGAGAGAGACTCTCAGGTGGACTCCAGGCTGAGCACCGAGCCTGACTTGGGGCTAAATCTCACAACCCTGAGATCACGACCTCAGCCAAAACCAAGAGTTGGACACTTAACCAATGGAGCCACCCAGGCACCCCTGTCCCTGCCTTTCTGATGGGAAGTCGCTATAGCTTGGTCTTGCCCAAGTGTGGATTGCCTCACATCGACTTTACGGTGAGGCTAACCATGGCACACCGCCCTCCCCAGTAACGGTGTAACGACAGTGGCTCCCAGTTGTTGACTGCTGGCTGTGAGCCGGGCCCTGGGCTAACCGCGGGCTTTTACCCACATGAGCTCCTGCAGTCTTAATGGTGACTGTCTGACATTCATGCTGTTCTCCCTTTTCAGGGCTTGAGACTCATTAAATGCACAGTACGTCGATTTTACGGACAAGTAGGCTGATGGCACTTGTTCACCCAGGGCCACGCGGGTGGAATCTGAGCAAGTCAGATTAGAGCTGGGGTGTGCCAAGCCACCCCTACACACACACGTACACGAGCGTGTGCACACACACACACACACACACCCGCCTCCATCAGGACGGCTCCCGTGCTGGAGGCCGCCTCAGAACCCCCGCTCAGGGACTTCCTCGTGCCGGGACAGTTGCTCCGCCATCCTTTGCTGCTCCTTCCTCACCAGCCCTGGCAGGGAGGCTCTTCATCTCTGTTTTCCAAATGAAGCAACTGTAAGGACTGGCCAGAGTGAGTTAATGGCCACACTAGGACTTGACCCGGGGCTTTTCCACCCTGCCAGGCTGTTCCTTCAAAATGCAGTATATTTTCGTGTGCATGCCCCTTTACGGACTGTTCCCTGCTGTGGCTTCTCCCTTCAGTCCGTCAGAGCCTCTCACAGTTGTTCAAAGGCAGGTACTCCTCATCGTTCCAGTTGTGTTGAGTGTCTACATTTAAGTAGCTTGGATACCCGTACAGGTACCTGGGTCCCACCTCCAGAGACGGGTTTGGGAATTCCGAGTGGCATTGGGGCTGCTCTCTTTATCAGTAGCATCCAGGTGGTTTGGGTGTATGGCTGATTCTGGGGAGCCCTGGGGTCCCACGGGTCCAGGCCCCAGTTCCAGAGGGCCCGACATACAGGAGGTGCTCCGTAAACGGAAGCTGTCGGCAACTGCTGCTCTCAGGTGTGTCCTAGAGCACACTTTGCGCTGCCACCAGCCCAGCGCGCACCTGCGCGTCACCGAGAGGAGGGGAGGAGAACGTCAGCAGCAAAACTCACTTGTGAAAAGCACAGGCTCTTGCCTTGCCCAGCTCCTGGTTAAAAGCCTGTGGTTGAGGCCGATGCTTTAAAGGACTGAGGGAATAAAAGAACCACAGTGTTGATGACAAGAGTCCACACAACTGTCAGAAAGGGCTAGTTAATTATGGTAGCCATTCTGTAAATATTATGTAGCCATTCAAAGGGAACGGTGGCATGGAAAAATGTTAGAAACATTAAGTGAAAAAGCTTTCAGGAGAGTATGTAGCCTGATTCTGCTTATGTTATTTTTTGTTTGTTTGTTGTTTTTTAAAGATTTTATTTATTTGAGAGAGAGAATGCAAGCAGGAGAGGGTAGGTAGGGGCAGAGGGAGAGGGAGAAGCAGACTCCCTGCTGAGCAGAGAACCCGTTGTGGAGCTCGATCCCAGGACCCTGGGACTGTGACCTAAGCCGAAGGCAGACACAACTGACTGAGCCACCCAGGTGCCCCTTCAGTTGTGTTAAAAATCACACAGATCTGTGCTGGCTTCAGCAGCACATACACTAAAATAGGAACGATACAGAGAAGATTAGCGTGGCCCCTGCGTGAGGATGACCCACAGATTCATGAAGCGTTCCATATTTTAACATGAACGCTTTCCATGTGTACCTCTGAGATTTTCCCATCATGTCTCAAAAGTAAATGCTTTAAGAAAGGAAAAAAATTACACAGATATTTTTAGAGATACATAAATTCAGTACAAGTCATTTTTGGGAAGGAGGACTGGCGGATGAAGGTATTCTTACTCCACCTTGTACTCTAAAGTGTTTACCATGAGCCTGTGTTACTTTTGGAATTAGGGGGAAGACGTAAGGTGGCATACCAAGAACAAATAGGAGTTAAAAGCCCAATCGCTGGGAACCCCTTGTCCTGTGACTGTCAGCAGCCACTTTCCCAAGTCCATTTTATGAGATGGGCTCAAGAATCTTAAAAGCAGGGGTGCCCGGGTGGCTTAGTCATTAAGCGTCTGCCTTCGGCTCAGGTCATGATCCCAGGGTCCTGGGATCGAGCCCCGCATCGGGCTCCCTGCTCGGCGGGAAGCCTGCTTCTCCCTCTCACACTCTCCCTGCTTGTGTTCCCTCTCTCACTGTGTCTTTCTCTGTCAGATAAATAAAATCTTTATAAAAAAATCTTAAAAGCACAAAAAGGGGTTTCCTGAGTTTCTCTGCTTTGGAGAACTAGCGTACTTTTCTCAGTTCCTGGCCTACATAATGCCTGACAGGGGAAAAAACCCAAGTTGTAATGTACCATCTCTTGCCTCCTCTGTTACCTACCCCAGACAAATGTTTATGGGTCAGCCCAGAGACGAAAAATGAGACCGTTTGAAGGCTTCCAGCGCAAAGCCATTGTAATTTGTCCCACTGATGAGGACCTAAAAGACCGGACAATAAAGCGAACCGACGAGGAAGGGAAGGATGTTCCAGATCACGCAGTCCTTGAAATGAAAGGTAGGAGATGAGCGGTTCCCAGGGGGACAGCACAGCCGGGTCCTCCAGAGGAAAGCACCTTCCAGAGTCCCTTCCTCCCCAGCTCCTGGCTTATTCCTTTGTTGATCTTGTCCGTTCTTTCCTTCCTCCTGTCTGGTGCAGTTGTGAATGGAAGAGCTGCCAGCAGTCTCTTGGGGCACGGGTTTCAGACTCAGTGGGGCTGGGCCAGGATGAGGGAGAGGGTGTGTGGAAGCAGAGGCTGGAAGACCCGACAGGCGCTGCCTCCGGCACCCGTCAGTGCGGCACTGAGCTGGCTTCCGGCTGCTCCTCTGTAGGAATAAGGATGCTGATTCCATCTGTCTGGCCCACTCCCTGGGGAGGCTGGAGGAGTGTTTATATTTGATGGAGCTTAGGTCACTTCTTCAGAAGAGAGACAGAGGTTTTATGTTAACCCCTGAACATTGTTAGAGAGATTGAGACCCTTTCTCACTTCCGTCACTCACTACTCATCCCTTCTGCCATCTCCCTCCTGGCAGGCCAGTGTCCTGGGGGTTTGGGAACCAGACGGTGGAAGGTCCTGACCTCTCCCTGTTCCCTCTGGGGCCCTGCCTTCTTCCTAGCCAACTTCACATTGCCAGACGTCGGGGACTTCCTGGACGAGGTGCTGTTCATCGAGCTGCAGCGGGAAGAAGCAGACAAGCTGGTGAGGCAGTATAACGAGGAAGGTCGCAAGGCCGGGCCACCCCCTGAAAAGCGCTTTGATAACCGAGGCGGGGGTGGCTTCCGGGGCCGTGGAGGTGGTGGCGGCTTCCAGCGCTATGACAACAGAGGCCCACCAGGGGGCAACCGAGGAGGCTTCCAGAACCGAGGGGGTGGCAGCGGTGGAGGAGGCAACTACCGAGGAGGTGAGACATCTCAAACAGAGCTCTCTTGGCTCCCGGGGCAGGGCTGGGCTTTGTGACTGTTTACTCGTCAGCAGGTGAATTTGCTTAGCACCAGCTATGGGCTGAGTTCTGGTGGTTCTGGAGAACCGTGGTGAGTCAAACTCTGGGCCCTCAGGGGGACTCTCCCACTGTCCTGCTTTCCCTGGGCATTGCTCCTGATGCCCATGCCCCGTTGCAGGTGACTCTGGTGTCATTTTTGCAAATCTTCCCTGCCATCTGACCATAAGCTGCTTAAGAAGAGCGGCCAGACCCCGAGTTTACTGCCGGTCTTAGGTTCCAGCTCAGGCCCTAGCACAAGACAAATGTTAGGACTGTTTTTGGTGTTTGGTATTAAAACAAATAGAGAAGTGGGCTGAAAGAAGTTAATTTGCCCAAGATTTGCCCGGCTGAATCCAGAGCTAGGACCAAGTGGCCTTGTCACTAAGTTCTGCTGTCTCTGAAGCAAAGTGTATGATCATGATTTAGCTAGCGTGCCCCACTCAGTTTCCTGTTGTGCTGGAGGGTTCTGGAGACACAGCCGTGACCCAGACACACACATCAGCCTGTAGTGGCCGTCCAGAAGGCTTCCGGGCTGAGTGGCAAAGCCCTGGGTTAGCGTGAGCTTGGGTGACACCTGATCCAGGCTGGGAGGGAGCAGGCTCGGGAAAGACCTCCAGAGACACCAGTGTCTAGGCTGAGGTCCAGAGACCAGTGGCAGTTGGCAGGGGGCCGGGTTCTGGGTCCAGCCACAGCTGCTCAAGGGCTCAGGAGAGACTGACCTGTCTGACCAAGCCTGAAGAGGACGGTCCTGGATGCTTAGTTTCCCTCTTCCTGACCACCTCTTGCAGTTTGTTCAGCCGCTGTCGGGATGCTGGGGACACAGTGGGAACCAAACAGCCCTGGTCCCAAGCTCACAGTCTGTGGTGGGCGAGACAAGCCTGTCAGCAGACAGTGATGACTGAGTTATCAGGGCCGCGCGGGGTGGCATGCCTGGGGGTCTGGGGAGACCCAGAGTGGAGCCCCGCTCCTGGGGGTCGCCAGTTCAGAGTGACAGGGCCTCTCCCTGGCTTCTCCGGTGTAGGCTTCAACCGCAGCGGAGGTGGTGGCTACAACCAGAACCGCTGGGGTAACAACAGCCGGGATAACAACAACTCCAACAACCGAGGCAGCTACAACCGGGCGCCCCAGCAGCAGCCGCCGCCCCAGCAGCCGCCGCCGCCACAGCCACCGCCCCAGCAGCCGCCACCACCGCCCAGCTACAGCCCTGCTCGGAACCCACCGGGGGCCAGCAGCTACAGCAAGAATAGCAGCATCCCCGGCTCGAGCGCCAATACCAGCACCCCCACTGTCAGCAGCTACAGCCCTCCACAGGTGAGAGGACGCATGTGCGTGTGCACAGGCCAGAGGAGGTGGGCCCGGGGAATGGGCATCGGGCTCCCTGGCCACGGCTCTCCACTCTTTTCTCCAACCCTGCCCTTCTTCCTGGCAGTGCTTTTGTTTTGTTTTGTTTTGTTTTAAAGATTTTATTTATTTATTTGACAGAAACATAGCGAGAGAGGGAACACAAGCAGGAGGAGTGGGGGAGGGAGAACCAGGCATCCTGTGGATGAGGGAACCCGATACGGGGCTCGATCCCAGGACCCTGGGATTATGACCCGAGCTGAAGGCAGACATTTAACGACTGAGCCACCCAGGCGCCCCCCCGGCAGTGCTTTTGACTGCAATGGACCCTAGACGTTCTTTCCAGACCCTGATAACTCGGGAACCTACCTGTTCTCCCACCCCCTCACAGTCATGTGCTGTGTTTGTTGCTCCACCAAGTCGCCATCGCTGGGCTCTCCTGAATCCCCAAGAAAGCCCTTGATTGGAGTTCCTTTTGCCTAGACTGGCAACATATGGAGACAGGCCCTAAGCTTGGGAGGTCTTGCCCAGTGTCCTGAGAGCTTCACTCTGGAGCAGCTCCTGGCTCGGTTCCAATTCTCCAAAAGCCGGTGCTCGGGCTCTGGAATGCTCAGGCCCCTGTTAACCCAGAGTAGTCCACAGCCGTTTCCTGAGTGCCTTCCACATGCCAGGCCTGGAGACAGCTGCCAAGAGACCGATGAATGACTCCCAGTCCTGGTCTAACCAGAATGTTTCCTAGAACAGGATGGGTAGGCACAGATTCAAACCCCAGCCCCACAATGTCTCGGTTCTATAACCTTGCACTAAGAGTTTCACCTCTCTGGACCTCATTTTCTTTATAAAAGACTATGGAGTTGTTGATAGAATTCACTTGCGAGGTTTGCTGTGAGGGATGGGTGGTATTTTAGCTTTGTGGGTAAGGCTCTGGAACTAGACAGACCGGAGGTCGAGTCCAGCTCCACCACATTTTACTGTGTGATTTGGGCCCACTAATTTCACCTCCCTGAGCTTCAAATTCCTTCTCTATAAAATGAGGCTAGTGGAACCTGCTTCACAGAGTCGATAGGGTATTAGATGGGGTATTAGATGGGGTATTAGATGATACAGTCTGCATGTGGAAAGCACTTGGGAAATCGCTATGACTGTTCTCAGCAGACCTTCCCAAAACAACTACCACCATTTATGGAGTGCCCGGTGGCTTGTGCACTCAAGCTTCCTGAAGACGCAAGGCAATCAGAAGGGGTAGTTCTGTTGTAATTCTCATCTTACGGGAGGGAAAAAAGCAGTGGAATTTCAAGAGATGCTGTGTGCCTTGCTCCCCCAGGATCTTAGAGCTGGGAGTAGTCCAGAGCACAACCCTGCCTCCTTCCCTGTCCCACCATGTCACAGAGCTGACCCATTTCCTCAGCCCGCGAACAGCCTCCACCAGGGAAGTTCCTTTGTGGCCCACGGCTTACAGAGGCCCTTCCTCCATCCCAGCTGAGCCCTGGTTTTCCCCCCTACTTTCCAGCCGAGTTACAGCCAGCCACCCTACAACCAGGGAGGTTACAGCCAGGGCTACACAGCCCCACCACCTCCACCTCCACCGCCACCTGCCTACAACTATGGGAGCTACGGCGGCTACAACCCGGCTCCCTACACCCCACCGCCGCCCCCCACCGCACAGACCTACCCTCAGCCCAGCTATAACCAGTATCAGCAGGTAGGTGCCAGAGTCGGGGTGGGGGAGCGCGGGGAGGGTGCGCATAGAGAGACTTCCAGGGGACCCGCATGGATGTGTATTCCGAGACTAGTCCCTTTTTATTCCTACAGAGATGGGCTGGCCTCAGGCTGGCATTCATCTGATGTAGCCATTCCATTTAGTGAACATTCTGTACCGGCTGCTAAATGACTGGTATCTGAGCCTCTTCTCCCCAGTGAAGCCAGCAAATGGCAAGCAGGGCCCCCCTGCCCCGCCCCGAATCCTGCTTCAGCACCATGGCCAGTGTCCATTCCCCTTGGCTGGTGCTAGGCCCTCATACCTCTTGTTAAGTGTTTTGAATACGGTACCTGCCTGTATCTGAAAGGACATTAGGTTGGCAGGCCAGGAGGTCTGGGCTTCAGTCCCTGACTCCCCACCCACGGGGCATCGGGTCAGTCACTTATCCTCCCAAGGGACCTTGATCTCTCCAGGGGATCTATGTGTTGGCTATTGTCAGTGCACTCATCTCTCCCCTGGGTGAGAGTAGGGGTCAAGGCAGGAGCCAAATGTGGGTCTGGGTAAGGACAACATGGTACTCTTGGTTTCTCTCTCCAGTATGCCCAGCAGTGGAACCAGTACTATCAGAACCAGGGCCAGTGGCCACCATACTACGGGAACTACGACTACGGGAGCTACTCCGGGAACACACAGGGAGGCACAAGCACACAGTAGCCAGTGTGCTCCGGAGGCCCCTGCCGGCTTCCTCCACCAGCGCCCACCTCGGCCCCCTCGTCTACCCACACTGGGTCCTGTGGTGCTGGGGGACGGGTCATCCCAGGGCTGCCTCCTTTCAGCCCATTGCCTCCCCTCTGAGGGGCTTTTTCCCCCCACAGGGCCGGGCATTTTTCTCTGGATTCATACAGGCAACAATGACCTTTTATTTTCTGTTTGTCCCCTTACCTTTTTCCTCCCCCTCTTCCTCTTCTTTCTCCTCCCTGCCTCCTTTTTGACTAAAGACCTCCCCCCTTGCCCCTTGGTCATACAGTGAGGCTACAGTGGCTGAGGGAGGGCCCCTTCTGCCCACCTCCCCCAGCCCTACTCCAGTCCCTCAGCTTCCCAGACCCTCATGCAGTTGGTTGTACATTCTTCCAGGAGCTGTTTTACTGTCTACTTTTCAGGATTTAAAAAAAAAAAAATCAAAAACTTAAAAAAAAAAAAAAATCCACAAAACCCACAAGTTTAAAAAAGTAAAATGCGGAGGGAGGAAGCAGTGACAGATATTTTTTGGTAATTATGCTTTTTTTTTTTAATTTTTAGAATTTCTCTGTTTTTACTGTGGCTGTTGATATTTCATCAGGATAACCATTTCTTTGCTGAGTTCAGGTGACGGAGGAAGAGCCACACCCTCAAAACAAAACACACACAAAACAAAACCACAGAATCATCTTTAACCTAACTTTTTATACGATGTCTCAGTTTCCCATAACCTTGCACACAAGCTTCTGTGTTGAGTTGAATTGTAACTGCTTTTTGTATTTGGAGAGAGTGTGACTATTGAACTTGAAACCTTTTATTCCAGGCGTCTTGGTAGTTTCTGGTGGGGTTAAGCGGGTGAGAGGGAAGAAGGGGAGGTTAGGGGGGCTCTTTCCCTTTAGAACATGAAATTTCTCCCACCGCCTCCTCTCCAGAGGTCTTCCAGGTGCCAGACCTAAAGGTTTTTCCTACAATGATCCTCTGATTATTTTTACTCCCCCTTGACCCATATGTTTTAACAGGATTTTAACAAACTGCACTTATTAAGAAATGTGTTTGCTTTGTTTTGTTTTCTTTCAATAAATGACATGGCACCTCCTAGCAGGAAGGAAGCAGGGTTGAAACCCTGAAGTGTTACTGCAGTTGGCCTTTAATTGGGGTGGGACCTTTTCAAAGGGGACATTGTTTACTCATCCATTAAACACTTACTGAGGGTTTTGTGTTGCCTGGCCCTGTTTTTGGTGCTGGGGCTGCCCCCCTTAAACCTGGGGCTCTCAGTGTAAAAGTCCACTCGTTCATTTTAAAGTAGTTCTCTGGTCCCTGCTCTTTCTGGTCCACTCACAGCCCCAAATCTGTCCAGGAATTTGTGACTAGAAGGCATGGGAGGTCCCTAGGCAGAGGGTGAGGTAGGCCTGATGGGATAGAGACCAGGGCTGGACTTTTGGGGGTCATCATGGGGTGTGAGAGCCCATCCACCTTGGTCCTGGCCTTGGGTGCTGGACTTAGGACGGGTCCTACCTGCACTCCTGGATCCAGGCTAGTGGGGATTCCAGGAACTTCTTTATCCAGCCACTATGTGCTAAGTACTTGTTCTGTGCCTCACTCTCTCTGGACAGTGCTGGGGATACAGCATGGTCAGGGCAGTCCTGAGCTCTGCTCTCATGGCTCTCCCAGCCCAGGGGTGACACGGACTTGTCCTCAGATGGTGACAGCACCACGTGGTCAGCTGTGAAAGCCTGAGGGTAGGGAGTGTGGAAAGGGTAGGTCTTCCTGGAGAAGGGAACAATTTTTTTTAAGTAGCCAAGGTAAAAGACTTTGTGTTTGCATCTCCGTGTAGCCTAGTGTCCTCTGCCAGCAACTGTTATCCCCATATGTGGTGTTCCTGGCCCCTTGTAAGGGACAGTGCTGGGGCACAGGAGTGCCAGTTGAGCCCCATCCCTTCCCTTACAGGAAGTATCTCAGAGCCTTATGAATGGAACACAGGCTGCAAGAGGAGGAGGAAGGCTGACTAGTTTCGAGGTCAGGGATGAGGCATCTGAATGTGAGATGGAGCCAAAATTGGTGGCTAGTTGGGCTAAATGGGACCCTAGAGTGCCCCTCTCTGCCTGCTTGGGTAGAGCTGGAGGGGAAGGGCCTCGATCTCTTTGGAAAGTCCCCTTCCTTGCTGGTCCACGTGTTGGGCAACAGCACCCTCTGCTGGCCTCTCTGAGTAATCTCTTGAATGTAGTTTCCACCTCTGGGCTGTGGCAAATAAGCCTCTAGGTCCCTTATCCTGGCAATGCACATGGGAAGTTATTTCTCTGCTCTGGTCCACAGTGCCTGGATCATTGCACCAGCCTCCTCACAGATCTCCCTTACCTCAGGTCCCTTACCCTCATGCTTTCCCCACTCCCGCCTGCTACCGAAGGATAAAGGAACTCAAGCTACTTAGTGTGGCTTATGAGGCCCCGTGTGCCTGACCTCTGGTGACCTCTCTGGCTTCATCTTCTGCTGCTCCCTTTTTGAACTTCAGGTCGGTGGTTTGTTCTGGGGGAGTCACAAATCTCTCAATCCAAATGCCATCATTTGGAAAATGCACATGTACATGGAATTTTGCATTAATATTCGAGAGGTTCTCAAATCCTCTGCAGCCCAGCTGTGGCCTTCCAAGTTAGGACATTTTTATTCCCTGACCACACTGAAGTCCTTGCAGTAGCCAGAAATATCTATGCCTGCCTTCCCCTCTGGGTCTTTGCCTAACGCTTCCTCCTGCCTGAAACCTTCCTCTTTAATTCCTGCTCATCTTTTAGGTCTCAGCTTAAGTATCCTCTCCTAGAAGGAAACCTTCCCTGACCCTCTGGGCTGTGATGGACAACCCCATCAGAGTTTGGGCCACTCAGAGTGGTCACTTGTGATATGTCTGTCCACTTTGTTGGTAACACACCTGAATGAGTCACTACCCATCACCTAGAGCGGATCAGGACAAGGGTTGTCCCCCTCCACATCTGCAAATTCTTAAGGTCCTGGAACACAGTGGGAAGTTCTATCTGATCTCACCACCCATCTCATGCTAGCCAGGGACTGGCTTTGATCACAGAAGCAAGAAACAAAGCTTAATAGATATTCTTTGAGGTGGTGAAGGAAAAGGGGATGGATTAGAGTCTAAGCCAGAGCACAAACCCTCAAAAGTCTCTGGATGGTGCCCGTTCAACCATTCAGCTATCCATCCCAGAAGTAAGCATGCCAGGCTCTGGAGTGCAGCTGTGAACCGGTCGAACGATGGTTCAGATCCCTCCGGATAGTTCGGTTCCGTGACAGGTCAGGTGGGGGCGGGGAGGGGGGGCGCGGAACAGCCTCTGACCCGTTCGCGGCGGCGGCGGGACGGCGATGGGCGGGGTCTGAGGAAGACACGCATGCGCATAGGAGGATCCGCCTTCACCCCGGAACTATTGTTTCGGGCTTGGCGGAGCACCGGGTCCCCCAGAGTGTGCTCAGCCGGAAGTGTCCGCTGAGGGCCTGGGGCCGGGATCGGCGGGCAGAGCCTACTGCGGCGGGTAACTAGAAAAGAATCAGGATGGAGGCCGTGGCGACCGTGGCGGCGGCCAGGGAACCCGATGAAGGTGAGGTCCTAACCGCGCGGAGGCGGTGGGGCGGGAGGTGGGGCTGCGGTGTCACTGGGAAATGATTCCCTGTGGGCGCGCAGGAGGACTTTTTATAGAGGAACACCAGCCCTCGGGTTTACCAGTCCCCTTCACCACTTTGTCCAAATTAATGTCTCTCTGATTTCGAGCTGCCGTTCTTTACCCCGTCCCCTCCCCCGAAATTAACCCTCTCCAAGTTCCAGGCCAGCCCTTCCCCTGTGCCAGGCTAACTCTCAGGTCACCATAAACCTGCCCCTGTCCCGTCTGAGTCCCAGTGTCCCAGTCAACCCTGCCTCTCACTTACCTCCCCGGCACTGACCCTTCCCTTGCCCCAGGCTGACCTTCCTCCTGTCCCACGCAAACTCTGCCTAGTCCAGAGTCACAGCTCCCCCATTTCTTTCTCATTCCCCTTCCCCCAAAGGCCACAGTGCCATCTGTCTCCTCGGGTCTTTAATCCGTTTCTGTGCTGCCTCCATCTCTCTCCTTTGCATTTTCAGTCTCTTTATTTCTCCAGATGCCTTCCCGTCAGTATCTAAAACGCTTCCGTTTTGCTCATCTTAAAATTTCATCCCACCGCTTCAGAGTCGTCCCAGTTGGGGCCAGGCGTGGTTGGGAGGTTGGCAGGTTGGCTGAAACATCACTGGCCAAGAATTGGTCATTGTTGAAGCTGGATGGTGGTATATGGGGTCCGGTGGGGATATCGTCCTATTTTCTACATTTGTGCATGTTGGAAATTTTCCATTAAAAAAATATTTTAATGTAAAAAGCAAATTTCTCTCTCGGTTCTGTGTCAGGTATCTTCTCCAAATTGTCATTCACACCTGCCTCCCTTTCCTCATCTCCCACCCACTTGCAGTCCGGCTTTTACCTCCAGAAACTGCTCTGATCGAGGTTGCCAGTGGCCTCCCTCGTGTAGTTAAATGGAGTCACCCTATTCAGGTTTTCTCTTACTAGACTACTTGGAGAATTCAATGCCATTGATCCCTCCATCCTTCTTGAAAGTTGTCCCTTGCTTTCTTCCTTTTTTTTTTTTTAGAGAGAAAGGAAGAGAGAGTGGGGGGAGGGGCAGAGGGAGAGAATCTTCTAGCAAACTCCCCATTGAGCAAGAAGCCCATAACCTGACTCTAGGCTCCATCTCAAGACCCATGAGATCATGACCTGAGCCGAAACCAAGAGTGGGACGTTCAGCCTACTGAGCCACTCAGGCGCCCCCCTTGGTTTCTGTGACACCACTCTTTCCCTTTCCCTTCCTCTCTCTCAGGGTTTCCCACTCAGCCTCTGTCAGTTTTCTATGGCTGCTGCAGCAGATGATGACAAGCTGGGGGACTTAAAACAAGAGAAATTTATTCTTTCATGGTTTTGAAGGCCAGAGGTGTGAAATCGGTACCACAAGGATGAAATCAGGATGGTAGCAGAGCTCCCCAGAGGCTCTTTCAGCTTCTGGTGGCTTCTGGCGTTCTTGGCTTGTGGCCACATCACTCCCGTGGCCTTCTCTTCTGTGTATGTCCAGTCTCCCTCGGACTCTCTCTTATGGACACTCATCATGACCCACCTGGACAATCCAAAATAATCTCCCTGTCCCAAGATCCTTAACTTCACATCTGCAGAGACCCATTTTTTGGCCATCAACAGTAACACAGGCTCCAGGAATTAAAGCGTGGCTATCTTTCAGTGGCCCATTTTGTAGCCTTTCCTGGCCTCCCTCATAGGCATGGCTTCTCCCCATCCAGTCCGGGCTCTTTCCTAGCCCACTCTTGTCTTGTCCCTCACACACTCCCCTTGTCCTCCCCATGACCTCTCATTTCCTTCGGCTTTGGTTCCTGTCTTGGCAATGCCGACTCTATAGCTCTGTCCCCAGCCCTACACTTTTCTCCCGAGAAGTCTCCAGCCTTGCGGACCTGTGGTCTCTTAGGCGCTCCCCTTGAATGTCCCCTGGGCCCATCCTACCTTCCATGTCCCAAACTGGCCTCAGCATCTCCCCACACCCCCATATCTGCTCCTTGTCCGTGACTGTCTCAAGGACAATTTGACTAGTCCCTGGACCTGAACTGGATGCATCCCTCGTCTCCTAGCCCTGCGGCCTCGTGGTTTGTCTCCTCAGCCTCCCGAACATCTTTCTAACCCCCACCCCTTCCTGTGCCCTCCTCCACAGCCCCTGCTCTGGTCCAATTCAATCTTCTCGGGTCTCAGTGATTACAGCCGTCTCTGAAACCCACTGCACTTGTAACCCTCACCCCCTCCCTCTTCCCTGTCCCAGCCAAGCTGCCCAAAGGAGCTGCCTGTACTTTCTGTCTTCTTTTATTTCCTGCCTGCTCAGCCTCGCTCCACTTCCCACACGTTTTGAGAAACAGCTCTCGACAAGGTTTGCCTGGCTGCAGCTTGCCTGTCACCAGTGCCCGTGTTGTCTTTGACCGTCCTGGCTCCCCCATCACACTGGCTGTTCCCTGAGGGCAGGCGATAGGCTGGCTTGCTCGCTCCCGTGGATCCTCAGCACAGCCCAGCCGGGGCCTCACACAGATTTAGAGTTGCTGAAGAGTGGCTGGATGAATGTGTGAATGAGTAGGAGAGAGAGAGAGAGGGAATGAACAATTTAGTGGATGTGTTAGTGATTTTGTGAACAAGTGAAAAGGCAAAGAATTGTGTGAGTCAGTGAATGAGGTGGTAAAGAAACAAGTAAATACACCAAGCACACTCCTGCCTCAGGGCCTTTGCACTGGCTCTTCCCTTTTCCATAGAACTCTCTTCCCCCAAAAATGTCATGGCTCAGTCCCTCATCACCTCAGGTCTCTACCGAAATGTCACTCTTTTGGCAAGGTCTTCTCTGACTGTCCCATTTAAAATTGCAGCTTGGAGGGCGCCTGGGTGGCTCAGTGGGTTAAAGCCTCTGCCTTTGGCTCGGGTCATGATCTCGGGGTCCTGGGATCGAGCCCTACATCGGGCTCTCTGCTCAGCAGGGAGCCTGCTTCCCCCTCTGTCTTCTGTCTGCCTCTCTGCGTACTTGTGATCTCTCTCTCTCTCTCTCTTTCTCTCTCCGTCAAATAAATACATAAAATCTTTAAAAATAAAATAAAGTAAAATTAAATAAATAAATAAATAAAATTGCAGCTTGGGGCACCTGAGTGGCTCAGTCGGTTAAGCGTCCGACTCTTGGTTTCGGCTTATGTCGCGATCTTGTGGTCATGGGATCAACCCCCATGTCGGGCTTGTGCTCTGCACCAAGTCTCCTTCAGATTCTTTCTCCCTGTCTTCTTCCCCATCTGCCCCTCACCTCTCTATCTCAAATAAATTAAATTAAATTGCAGCCTGCCCCCCACTGACCCCATTCCCTCCTCCTTCCCTGTTCATTTTTCTACATAGCTCTTGGAACCACCCGACAGACTGTATGTTTGCTAACATGCGTATGTTTTCAGGAATTATGTTTTTCACGATCTGTGTCCCCCACTAAAATGTCAACTTTGTGTTTACTGTGGTATCTTTGGGACCTAGAACAGTGCCCAGGACATAGTAGGTGCTCAGTAAATGTAAGACAAGTCTTTTCCACCCACTCCACCTCCCTGCACTCCCATCCCAGGACTGACACATCTCCCCTCTCCCTACAGGCTGCACGCAGCCCGGTACTGGGCACTGGGGGGAGCCGAGCTGGACACCGGTCCCACCCGGACCCCAGGACAAGGTGGAAGCCGCAGAGGGAGCGCCAGGGGTCCCTGACGATGACACCTCCGAGTCTGAGAGTGCGGCGGTGAGTGCCATGCTGCGTGCCGTGGCCGCCAGCCGCCTGCCCGTGTGCAGCCAGCAGCAGGGCGAGCCTGACCTCACCGAGCGGGAGAAGGTGGCCATCCTGGGCCAGCTGTACCACGAGAAGCCACTGGTGTTCCTGGAGCGCTTCCGCACAGGCCTCCGCGAGGAGCACCTGGCCTGCTTTGGCCACTTGCGCGGCGACCATCGTGCAGACTTCTACTGTGCCGAGGTGGCCCGGCAGGGCAGTGCCCGACCCCGAACCCTGCGCACCCGCCTGCGTAACCGGCGCTACGCTGCCCTGCGTGAGCTCATCCAAGGTGCGGGGACAGGTGGGCTGGGCGGGCGGGGAGACTGAGGCAGAGGGAGTAAGAAACAAGGATGCGAGAGCGGAGACACGGAGATGTCTCCGTGTCATCCTGGAGATGAATTTTGAGACAAGGACACAGGGAGGTTGAAACAAACACGTGAAGCCATGAGGCAATTAGGTAGAGACAGACAGCAACCCAGGGGAAGAGAAAGAGACCAGCAGTGAGAAGGGTCAGAATTTAGTAAATGACACAAGTGCCATTTCAGGTCAGTGGGCCACAGACACAGAACCCAGCCCTGTGGTAAGTGGTTATCCCTCAAGGAAAGGAGATTCCCTACCTCACACCATACACAGAGGTGCTAAGGAAACCCAGGGGAGTCTGTCTGTGACCATGGGGACACAAAGGCCCTCTGAAAGAAGGCACGGCTGTGGAAGGCACGATACCTTTCTGACCACAGCATAATTACAAGCATCTTTGTGACCAGAGACACCAGAACTAAAGTGGAAAGATGAGAGCAAACAAGGCAGAGAGTGAGTGAAGATTCTGGTTAGGGTGAAGACGCAGGCCCTAGAGCCAGGGAGACGGAGAGGGTGGGGAACAGCGACAGGGAGTGAAGAAGGAGATGGGAGGGAGGAGGGACGAATGAATGGGGGGTGAGGTGACAGACACGGAACCCAGGAGGGACAGGTGGGTGGAGGCAGAGCGGCAGAAGCAGAGCCAGCGAAACAGAGGGAGAGAAACAGAATATGGTGGGAAACACCAGAAACAGAGAGATGGGTAAGAGAGGGGGCAGGACGGGGACGGCCACAGACGCCAGTGCTGCAGAGGCCGGGATTCTGGGCAGATTCTCGCCCCAGGCTCTGAAGGCGGCGCTGGGGCCGGTGTGTGGGAGGGACTGGGCAGGCTTGATGATTTTCTGATGGACAGAGCCACCTGCAGGCACAGGCAGCTGGGGGAGACGGCAAGGGGGTGGTGGGGAAGCCGGGCCCCCCGACCGATGGCTGCAGGGGAGAGCACTCTGGGGAGAGGTGAGATGTGGGGTCTGGAAGGCCACCCGGGGTGCCCCCATCTGCACGTGCAGCTGTGTACACAGACAGCCACACGTCATCTGCATCGTGGCTCCGCTGTGCAGGACCCCTGACTGTGGCCTCCTGCACGCTGACTCCCAGACACTCTCAGACACGCATGCAGGAGGGTGTGCACACCTGTGTGAGCAGGCACGGCGATGCGCCTTGGGGGCCAGTGTGGCCACGGCTGAGCGTGCGCACACAGGAGTACACGTGCAGATCCGGGGCCGATGATGCACACACGCTCAGACACGCGTGTGCACTCGCGGCCACGTGACCTCAGGCCCCCGCATGCTCTCCCGCCTGAGTGCTCGTGCACACTTGGACTTGTGCGTGCATGGCTTCCTGTGAGCACGGTTGTGGACACGCATCTGTCCAGACAGGCTCAGCCTGCAACCTGACTCCTGAGCCCGGGCACGCCCTGTCTCCGTGCAGGCGGCGAGTACTTCAGTGACGAGCAGATGCGGTTCCGGGCCCCGCTGCTGTATGAGCAGTATATCGGGCAGTACCTAACCCAGGAGGAGCTCAGTGCCCGCGCCCCGGCCCACCAGCCGCCCAAGCCCGGCGCCCTCGGCACCCCCGCCTGCCCACTCTCTGACCTGCTGCTCCAGTCCTACCAGGAGCGGGAGCTGCAGCAGAGGCTGCTCCGGCAGCAGGAGGAGGAGGAGGCCTGCCTGGAGGAGGAGGAAGAGGAAGAGGACACTGATGAGGAAGGTGAGGGCCGATACCAGGGGGCTCCCAGCCTGGGCCCCCAACCTGCAAGAGCAGACCTCACGTCCCTCCCCTGCCTGTCCTGTCCAGGCTCTTCCCAGTCCTTCCGGCATCTGTCCTCCACTCCTCAAAGGCACCCAGCAGTCGCTCCCTCCAGGCCACTGCTCATGTCATCCCCTCTGCCAAGAATGCCTTCCCTTCGCCACTTCCCAGGTAGCAGCTCCTGACCCTGTTCTCCAACTTCCAGAGCACCGTATTGTCATTGTGTGTTTGGCCTGTGGCCCGGAGGGCAGGACCGGGGCTGTCTTGGTCACCACTGTGTTCCCAGTGCCACCAGCGTGGAGGAGGCAGCTCCCTGTGGCCGTGTGTTCAGCCCCTCCCCGAGTGCACCGCTCACATCCCCCCCCCCCCCGCCGTCGTGTCCGCCCCTGCAGACCAGAGCCCCAGCAAAGACTCGGAGGCCTGGGTCCCCGACTCAGAAGAGAGGCTGATCCTGCGGGAAGAGTTCACCAGCCGGATGCACCAGCGCTTCCTGGACGGCAAGGACGGGGACTTTGACTACAGGTGACTCAGGCCCCGCCCCAGCCCCGGCGCGGCACCCCACGGCCCTTGGCCCAGCTCAGACGGCGTAAGGGTCTCAGATGAACCAGGATCAGTGGGTGTCCGTGGGCTAGCTTCATCCATCTCTGAGTGTCAGTCCCCTCACCTGAAGAAGGCACTGAGCAGGGCTGATGGTCAGCTCAAATTTGATAAAACACTGAAATATTTCTGTTCGGGTGAGTGGTGGTGGCCTGGTAGGATGCCACCGTCCCAAGCCCTCCAGGTGTCCCTCAGGCACGCCAGCTTCTGCCTCAGGCCCCCAGACCTCCTCGTTTCAGTAGGTAACCGCTGGCAGGGTTGATGCCTAGCACAGAGGGGCCCGTGGTGGCCGCCCTGCAGTCTGCTTGCCATCCCCACCGTGACCCCGGGGCGAGAGACACGACCACTGCTCTGGGAAGAATCTTGCCATCAGGGAAAAGGACACAGGAGAATGAAGTGTCGGAGTCAGAGATAAAAAGTTTTGACACCCGAGGCAGTCTGGCCTGGTGGGAGTGCCAGCTGAGGGCCCAGCTTCAGACCCAGCTCCGGCGACACACGAGCAGGCCGACCCTCACCAGTTGAGTGGGGGGCACCGCCGGCCTGATCTAGGGCCCCCCGGCTCCGGAGGCAAGAACGGCTGATCCACCTTCCAGCTGGGGTAGAGCCTCTCGGCCCGAGTTCCCACACAAAGCGGGGTGCAGAGTGCCTGGGCCGTGGGGAGCCCCCAGAAAGCCAGGTGCCCGTAACGAAATTGGGCCCGGTGTGAGGATTAGGGGTGCAGAGGGACCAAAGCCCATCCCTCCTGGAGGGCAGCTGCTGGGCAGCGGGGCGGGTGGTCCCTCCTCTGCATTAGCCGCCACGTGCTGGGCACCTGCTGTGTCCAGACACTGGGGGCGAAGCAGTGACCAAAGCCAACCAAAGGGTTCCCTGCCCTGACGGAGCCCCACTCTAATGAGGAAGCAAAAGAAGTATGTAGCATCTGGTGCTGATGGGGCCATAAAGTTAAGGCAGGGTCCAGGGGCGGGGGGTTGGGGCGAGGTGGCCAGGGAAGCCTTTTGAGCAGGTGACGCTTCAGCAAAGACGTGCAGACTGTGCGGGGGGAGCAACATGACTATCTGGGGCCAGAGCGTTCCCGGCAGAGGGAACACCAGGGTGCAAGGGTCCTCCTGACCGTTTAGGATCACTTGTCACCTGAGGGCGGACATTTCTCGGCACCGTTGACGTTTCGGGCCAGATCGTTCTTCGTGAGGAGCGTCGGCATGTGCGCGGTAGCAGAGGCGTCCCTGGTGTCGAGCCACTGGGTGCCAGTAGGAGACCCCACTTGTGACACCCAGAATGTCTCCAGTTATCCCCACAGGTCCCCTGAGGGGCAGGATCTTCCTGGTTGAGGACCACTCTGTGGGGAATGAGGGTCCTCCCGTCCCCACATCTTCTGGCTTTTTGAGAGAAACCGGAAGTTTTTATGTAAAATCTCTGCTTTGGAAAACGTTGCCTTTTGTTTGAAGCCCTGAGCGATTCCATGCCTGGCCCTTCCCCCGGGGAGCAGCTCCCATTCACAGCTGCCGCCATGTGGCCTCTGACCTGGGGAGCCCCAGCTCCTCTGAAGGTGAGAAGCAGCGAGGCCAGCCCACGGAGCCAGCCCCTGACAGCCCCCTCCCCCTGCAGCACCGTGGACGACAACCCCGACTTCGACAACCTGGACATCGTGGCGCGGGATGAGGAGGAGAGGTACTTCGACGAGGAGGAGCCCGAGGACGCGCCCAGCCCAGAGCTGGATGGGGACTGATGGCTGCGGCCGCCCGCGTCGCCCGTGACTCCGTCTAGGGGACAGCCTGGCTGGCTCTGGTGCCATCCCCGCCGACTCCCTGCCCCCTCTGTGTGCGGGGTTCCCTGCCCCCCGCCCACCTCGGTCTCTCCGTCTCTCGCTGTCTCTCTGGCTTACTCGCTTTTTCTCCCTGCCTTTCTGCCTCTTGCTTTCTGCATCCCTCTCCCTCTTTCTTCACCTCACCGTCTCTCCTCTCTGCCTTTCTCCATCCGCTTCCCTGCTCCTGGGCCTCTGTCCCCACGGCAGGGCCCAGGCTGAACATCCTCGCCTTGACTGAGGCCAGCGGGCCCTTCGTAGCTGGTGCCAGCCAGGTGGACATCAGTGCCCAGTGTGGGGTCCAGGTGAGCGTCCGGCTTCACCCCGGCCCCGCTGTTTCTCCACCTCTGTGCGGATGCGGCTCGTGTCTCCTTGCCTCTGTTTCGTTCCTATCTCCTTCAGCCCCCCTCCAGGCCGCTGGCCCTTCCCACCTGTGCGCTCCCATCTCGGCCTCCATGCCGCTTCTGGCCCTCTGTCTGCCCCTCAGCCTTTCTCTCTCTGGTTTCCGTGTCATCCCCCCACCCCCCGGCCTGGCTGCCGAGGAAGGCGGCCTCGCTGGGCTGGCTACCAGCCGTCACCTCTTCCTCAGGACCCAGACTTGGGGGGGGGGTGCAGGGGCAGCACCGGGGCCACGAGCCTGCCAGCTTGGGTGTGGCGGGAGGGGACGCAGGGAGGGGTCCTCTCCCCTCTCAGCCCCACCAGCCCCTCTCTTTCCCCGGCCGCAGTGTTCCTTCCTTCCCTTCTTCCGCCTCCTTCTCCCTCTCCTGTTTACACTCCCCAAATACGCACAGGCTGTTATCATGGGTCCTGAGTCATCCCACACACAGCCTGCCCCAGCGTCCCTGCCCCCAGCTGGCCACAGGGCCCGCCCCACAGAGCCCCCTGCCGCCCCAGGCTAATGGGAGCCAGATGGCCTCCCGGTGACTCAGCCACTGGCCTGTGGGAACCCAGGCGTCCCGCCTTCCCATGCCCCCACACCCGGCCCCTGCTCCCCCTGTAGACCACGCTCATGGAGAAGGGCTCAGCTGCTTGGGGAGGGCCGTGGACCACGGGTCAGAGAGGTGGGGCCTAGGGACCCCTCACTCCTGGGAGCCAGGCGATGGCACCCTGCCGTAGCCAAGCCTGAAGGACCCTCAAAACCACCTCCTCAGGCACATGGCCCAGAGTAAGGGGGAGACCCTGAGGCCTCCTGGGGCCACAGCTCTTGACCCCTGGGCCTCAGCTCTGCCCTCTGGGTCAGGCAGGACTAGAGGCAGACACAGAAAGTGAGAGCTGGCCTGGAGGCTGAGGGACATTCACACCGAGAGACTGTTCAGTATGGGAGCTTCTGGTTCCTGAGCAGTCCTGTCCTTTGCCAGGCCTGGTGCCACACGGAATCCTCCAGGCAACCCTGGGAACTGGGGACTCGCCTCCGCTCCGTCGGTGAGTCAGGGGAGGCCAGTAGGGAGACGTTAGTTGCTCCAGGCCGCACGGCCAGTGAAGATGAAAGTCTAGGTCTAGAACCTCACAGGTCCTGCAGACTGTCCTCCTGGGCTGCGTGTCAGCCGTCAGGTCAGGGTCACCCGGAGCGGACAGATGCACGGACTTCCTCAGGAAGACCGAGGAAAAGGCAGCTGTTGAGGGCGATACCAGCAACTAAGCTTTGGGGGGGCCCCTCTCCCTGCACACGGGCTTGGAACCGTGTCGGGGGCGTGGAAGTCAGTACCTGGACCAGAACCATCGCTCCTGCGCAGCCCGTACTGTCCGCACTGCCACCCCGGCTCCCGGGGAGGCCCAGGACCGGCCGGCCAGCCGCGCCCTCAGCCTGGGGATGAATGGTGTTCGCCCCCGCAGGCCCGGAGAGCTCTTCCGAGGCAGGGAGCCCCCCTGCGTGCTGTGCACGGCTCTCGTTGTTTGTGATATACTTTGCCGGACGTAGATTTGTTACATAATAAAGTGATGAGAGACAGCAGCAGCTGAGTCAGAATTAGGGTTAGTCAGATGGTGGAGACGGGAGCGTCTGCGTGGAGACAGAGGTGGGGCCAGTTGAGAGGGACTGTGGGAGACACACCCCCGACACAGCCCCCGCGGCTGCGACCCAGAGGTGCCCCGGGGGGGAGGGGCCGGGCCCGGGTCGGGGCGGACGGAGAGGCTGAGTCAGGGAGGGAGGGCCCGCTAGGGGAGAGCCCCTCCGTGGGCATCCGGCCCCCACCCCGTCTCCTGTGTGTCCTCCTGGCCGGCCATGCCGCCTGCCACCCGCACCCCGTCTGACCCCACTCCCTGCATGTCCTGCCCTCTCCTCTGGGCCCTCCCCCCACTGCCCCGCTGCCCCCCTCCCTCTCTCCCTCCTCTGCTTTGCCTCCTCTGTGCCTCCGTGCCTCTGGCTGCCCGAATCTCCCATCACCTCCCACCTCCCTTCTCAGCCTTCCACTCTTACCCCGTCAGTCTCGCCCAGGAACTTGGCCACCGCTCTCGCTCGCCTCCTGCCCATCCCCCCACACCAGCTCTCTGAGCCTCAGTGACCTTTCCTGTACCTTCCTCCCGGAGTCTCCACCCCCTGACTGAGGCCCCCGGCCTGCCCCTCACTCCGTCGGCTGGCCCCTCTTCCCTGTCTCCCAGACCCTGGGAAGCCCAGTGGGGATGTCCAGGTCAGAGAGTCACTGGTGGCCCCTGGGAGCCCAGGATGAGGGGTCGCTGCCACACCCCCATCCAGAAAGGGGGCAGGAAGGGGCAGTGAGGCTGTGGCCTGTCTGGCCAGAAGGAAGTGTCTGTGCTGTGGCCTGGTCACCCCCGCCCCCAGGACCTGCCGGGCCGCCGCCACCGCCCCCGGGCTGGGGCCGAGTAAACACAGCCGCCGGCAGCTGGGATATTTATACCGAGGTCCGGGCGCAGGTCCAGTGCCCACCACAGCCCCTGCCCTGCCCGCCCGCCACAGCCAGCCCCGAGCCAGCGTGGCACCAGCCGGCAAGGGGACACACCGCAGACGCAGCCTCCACTCAGCACAGAGGCCGCTGGGCGTGTCGCTCGGGATGCCGGCGGCTTCCCTGGGGACACACCATGCCCCTCCTGCCCTGGAAACAGCAGCACAAAACTCAGACCTGCAGGACACACCGCCACCCGACTGAAAACTCAAAACACCTCGAAGATCACGTGTTGCCAAGGAGAGACCCACACAAGAGCTCACACACCGGTCACCAGCCCACATACGGGGAGACAAAAATGCAAACACCATCTGCTTCTGGAGCTGAGGACACCAGTCTCTGAATGGACACACACACAAACACACGAGGAGGATGACAGCAAGCGTGTTGCAGACACACCCCACAGACACAACGTGCTCAGAATACCAGCAAGGCACACGCGGCTCACAAGCCTCCCCCAGAAACAAGCCGCCCGCAGACACACAAACCCCAGGAACTACCCCCCCCCCCGCCCCAGGCACTGAAAACACAGCTCAGCTAGCAAACACAGAGCACAAGGGCTCCCAGAAACACAGGCACAGAAAACACCCACACTTCGAGTCACGCTTATCAAAGAAGGCACAAATTTACACCCAGAGAACAGCAGCAAAGAGGTTGAGAAAAAATTCGGACACACAGCTCGCCCCAGGGGTACGACCTGCTCCTACACACAGACTCGCTGAGACACAGGGTCATGTCACAGCCCAGAGAGCACACCGGCTTCTAGACAGAAACACAGAACTCAGAGCCACACGCAGCACAGTCAGACACACGGTGGGGACACATGCTGGGGACGCACACTTGGACAGAACCTGTCCACAGTCAGCACAGCCGGCAGGCGCCCGCTGCTGTGTTAGAAACCCCCATGCTAGACACACACAACTCACTGCACAAAGCTTGCGTGCGCGCGCGCGCGCGCGCACGCACACACACGCACACACACAGGTGTCCTGAACACGTTGAACTTTACATTAGGAACACAAAAGACACCAATCGCGAGGTTGGGGCAGAAGGCGCTTTCTCGCTCATTCCCCCTCCCCCTCCCTTGCTCTCCCCACTCCTTCCAGCTGACCCAGCTCCCAGGCCTGTCTGGGGGAGGGGGGGGGCAGGAAGGCCTGAGCTGGCCTCCCCGGCCCTGCTTCCTGCCCCGTGGGGGCCGGACGGGAAGCTGGGGCTCCAGCCGGAACCCAGGCTCCCCCCACGACTTCCCTCCCCTCCCGGGGCTGCTTGCAGGAGTGGGGGAGGGGAGCGGGGCTTCCGGAGAACCCCGGGGTCCTGCCCCAGTGTTTGGTTGCGGGGCCGGGCCAGGACTCCCTTGTCGGTGCCCCCCCCTCCCCCGGGGCCTGGCCCCACCCTGCGGGGCCGGGGGTGCCGGGTAGCAGGGCAGGGGCCGCCCGCAGGCAGTCCAGGAAGGTGCTGAGCCCACAAGTTTCCCTTCCTGGGCGGCCTCCGCGCCAACTCAGCCTGGCGGGCAGGTGGGCGGGGTGTGTCACGAGGGCGTGGTGAGGGCGACCGTGGGGTGTGCAACCCCGGGTGTGTGGCCAGGACTTGTCCTCAGGCCGAGGCACAGGCTGGGCGTGCAAGGGCCGCGACCCTGGGGGTGTGTCTGGGTGTGTGGGACGGCTCCGTCTGGGACCCGGGGTGTGACAGCGTGTCTGGGTATGACGGGGCCAGCTGCTGTCTGCGGGGCCTCGAGGGACTCCCCAGGCCTCAGCGTGTGGGGCCGCAAGATGTCAGACTGAGTGGGCACGACCGGCCCGCAATCTGCTCGATTGTGACGTGTGTCTCTGTGTGTGGTGTGTGTCTGGGTGGAACTGGGAGGTGTCCAGTTGTGTGTGCGTGCCCCGTGCCTGTTTGTGAGCGTGACCCCACGGAGGGCGTTTGTGTAACTATTGGTGGGTCCCGGCAGGAGTCTCTGTGTCACTTCCTAATGGGCTCTGAGGCTGGGATGTGTGTGTCTGTGAGGGGCACCCTCTTGAAATCTGTACCTGGTGTGCAGTGGCCACGTTTGTGTGACTGTGCTCTGCCATGTCCCGGCAAAGCTCCAAGACCCGGCTGTGCACGGGTAATGCGGCAGCGCGTGTGGGCTGTGACCAGTGTCCCAAGTTTGTCTGTAGCCACTGTGGCTCTGAAAGGTGAATGTGTCTGCAAGACTGAGACACGGTCCCCATTCGAACCTCTGTCATGAGTGTGAACGTGTGTGTAGCTGTGCGGCGTTTTCATGGGGCTGCAGGGACGACGGTCTGTGTCACCGTATGCCCACAAACGTCTGCACACAGGAGGCTGGTGAAAATGGCAGCATGTCCTTACACGGTGACCCCCACTGAGGGCCATTCCTGGGCCAGAAGCAGGTCAGGGCCCAGCCCAGGGAAGGGCAGGAGAGCGTGGGGAGGGGGGGGCGGGGACGCCAAAACCAGGGATGAAGAGGTGAAACAGGAGGGCCCGAGGAGGAGGAAGCACGAGAGTCCACGAGCAAGACCAGAGCAGATGGGAAGAAACGGGGCAGCCGAAGGGGAGCTACCCTGGCTCAGGGCCCTGGCATTGCTCACTTGAACAAATGGTCTCCCTGCAGCTCCCTTCACCCCCATTCAGTCCATTCAGCCATCAGCCAGAGGGACCCTCTGAGTACCGAAGTCGACTCACACTCTTCTTCTGGTCCGAACCCCGACACGGCTCCCATGTCCCTCAGAGTACAAGTTCCCACAGGTCCCCACAGGCCCGGCATGGACCGGGAAGCAGTCTCCATGCCGAGGTTACGTGCCTAGATCCTCAACTCCAGCTGTTTGGGCTCGAATCCCAGCTCTGCCACGTGCTAGCTGTGGGACCTTAACTGAAGTAACTGAACCTCTCTGTGCCTCAGTCTTCCCATCTGTAAAAGGGGGAGCAAAGGGTCTCTATAGCAGGAGCTGGCAAACTGTCTCTATAAAGGGCTAGATAGTAACTATTTGTGACTCTGCGTACAGTTTCTACTCAGCTGTGCCCTTGTAGCACAGAAACAGCCCTAGGTGATGCACAAAGGAATGAGCGTGGCTGTGGCCAATAAAACTTTATTTACAGACACAGGCAGCGGGCCAGAATTGGCCTGCAGGCGGTAATTTGCCAACCCCTGCTCTACTGCGCTGCTTCCAGTCCCCTTCCCCTTGTCCCTCCCTTCCAACCACATTGGCCTTTCCTCTCAGTGTCACTCACTCCAAGTTCATCCTCATGGCTAGGCTGTGACTAGGTCTTCCCACCCAGAACACTCTCCCCTAGTGCTCCCCCAGACTACCTTCTTGACTTCCCTCAAGTCCCAGATGCTGCCTCCTCCAAGGAGCCCACCCTCCTCCCCCAAACCATCTCTCACTCCATCCTGCTTTCCTGTCTTAGCGTCACTTCCCACATCTGTCTCCTCCCCAGAAAGTAGGTTCCTGGTGGGCAGGAACTATTTATTCCCTTAACCTCTCTGGGCTCTGGCTTCCTCAGCTTTAAAGTGAGTGTTATCTCAGATGACGCTGTATCTCAGAGTTTTGTTACGGTGATTACATGAGTTAGTCAATATAAGGCATTTGGAACAGGGTACAAGGTGCTCAATAAATAAATCTAGCCTCCTCGGGGAGTACTTGGAACTTAAGGAGGGCTCAGCAGGTGTTTGTGGGAGGAAATGAATGGTGGAGAGAGCGAAAGAGGGGTCAGATGGAGCGGGAATCCGGGAACGTCGGGAATGTCGGGAGGGAGACCCCAGTCAGGGACCCAACGACACGCACAGAGACCCCAGTCCTCTATCCACCTTTAATGGATCCCAGGGGCGGCCTGGGGAGCCGTGTCCTTAAATACAGCCCGGCGCAGCGGGCGGGGGCGGGGCCGGGCCTGCCGGGCGGGCGGGGCCTGCCGGGCGGGGCGGGGCCTCAGCTGCACTTGCAGGAGCGCACGATCATGTTGGACAGCTGCTCCACCTTGGGCTTGCGGCCCACGTAGTACACGATGGGCAGGGGCTCCAGCGCCTGCGGCACGCAGCACGGCGCCGCCGACGCGCCGGGGTTGTGCTGGTTGTACAGGGCCAGGACCTGTGGGCGGGTTCAGGGTCTGGGATGGGAGGCGTGGGCAGGGCGCCCCCACCCCGTCCGCCTCTCCCCGGCTCCCTCCGTCCCATCTCAGTCTGTTGCATTCTCAGTCTGTCTCACTCTCCCCATTCTCCGCTTTTGCCTTGTCTTCAGTCTCTGTCTCGGTGGCGGTCTGTGGACTCTGGCCTTTTTCTCACATACTGACTCTCCCCGCCGCCCACGCCGCCCAGTCCCTGTGTCTCCGTGGGTCTCCCGCTGCGCCCTCTCTCTCTCTACGGGCTCTGACTCAGTCTACTCCCATCTCTGCAACGCCCCGTCCAATTTACCCCTGTCTCTCCCTACTTCTCAGCTGGCCCATTCCTCTGATTTTACCTGTTTGTCTCCCTCCACTCCCTTGGTCCCTGCTCCCCCCAGCCCATCTCCTGCCCGAGGCCAGACGCACCTTGCTGTACTGCGTGTCCAGGCTCCAAATGTAGGGGCAGGGCCCCAGGCAGAAGTTGGCGTGGTAGCCCTTGGGCTCGTGGATCCACTTCCAGCCCAGATCCTTGCGGAAGTCGATATAGAGCTGCCGCACGCAGCAGTTCTTCTCTGTGGAGCTGCAGGCGGGAGGGAGGAGCCCGGGTCAGGAGCGGCTCCAGCAGCCGCTGCCGCTGCCGGAGCCGACCGCGCCCCCCCCCCAGGGGAGGGGGGTGGCTGGGGGGCTGGGCGGGGGAGGGGACATCCTGGTTGCCCCCAGCACAGTCCCCATCTCAGTCTCCCTTGCACCGCCTGTGACAGTAACAGCAATAGCAGTGATAGCAACCATAGGCACTAACACCCATAAAGCACTCCGGCTGGTCAAGCACTGTGCTAAGGGCATCATAGTAAACCTTATCTCCCGCCAGGCTCAGAACAAGCCTTCAAGAAGCCAAATGACCGTCCACATGCACTAAGTTCTATGTGTGCAACAGATGTTTGTTGAGCCACTACCATGTGCTTGGCTGGGATTTACTAGGGATCAGTATGAACGACACAGACGGAAATCTCTGCCTTCTGGGGCCACACGCGAGAGACTGTCGTGTTGCTCCTCTGCTCCGGACACGGCTCAAACATCACTTGGGGCAAATGCCCATGTCCTCCTCAGGAACCCCAAGATGCTGCCTGGCCGGCTGATCTCAACTCCCTCCCCACTCTCCCTGACTCCAGCCACACTAGCATCTGCCCTGTTCCTCAAACACAGTCCTGTCCCAGGACCTTTGCACTTGCTCTTCCCCCTTCCTGGCTTGCTAGTCTCACAGATACCCACTCTGGCTCCGTCCTTCAGTTCATTTAAATGTATGCTCAGATGTCCTTTAGGCAGGGAGCCCTAACTCCTAGAACACTGGCTGACATGCAGCAGGTGCTCAATAAATATCCAAAATACCAATCCAAACGATCGTGAATTCCATTCAGTGTAACAATAACTGCATTTCAGTTATGCAAGAAAATATGACAGTGTCTGTATTTGAAGTGGGGTAAATTTTTTAAAAACAGATTTTATTTTTAAGTAATCTCTACACCCAGTGTGGGGCTCAAATTCATAACACCGAGATCAAGAGTCACATGCTGTCCTGACTGACCCAGCCGGGCGTGCCAAGTGGGACAAATCTTCATACTTGTTGAAGCTAGATGAGAATTCATGGGACTTCTTTATACTATATCTTGGTTGCTTTTGTCCACATTTCAAATTTTCCATAATAGAAGAAAATTTTAACCAGAAAATTTTAACTAACCAGAATACAGTCCCTAGTATCTAATTTTTTGGGTGTTTTTTTTTTTTTCTCTCTCCTCTTCCTCTGATTTATTTTCCTTCTTAAAACTTATTGCCACATGGGACACCTGGCTGGTTCAGTCAGGAGAGCACGCAACTCATGATCTTGGGGTTGTGAGTTCAAGCCCCATGTTGGGCCTAGAGATTAAAATAAATATATGTTTGTATGTGCGTGTATGTTAGATTTTTAAAAAGCACATTGGAGAATACTGATCTATAATACTGTTCTGGACTCATAATCTCTGTCCCAGGCTCAGAAGCAAAATTCAGTCCTCCCCAGCCGGGGGCCCAGGCTCCTGCTCGTCTGGAAGGAACTGGGACAGTTTATGTGCTGGCTTCTGGGGCCATGGCTGAGCTGGGCAGGGACCTTGGCTAAAAAGCTTGATTCATGGGCAGCTGAGAACGCTTTATATTCCAGGTTCATAACCTATGAAAGAAACACTAGGCAAAGCTATAAGGACAGTATGATCCAAATTCTGTTTTTGCATAAAAGGACTGGAAGGAACTATATTCAAATGTCGGCTTTTTTATATGTGGTGGTGTGATGGGTGATACCTTTCTGTATTTTCCAAATTCTTGACAGTGGGTGTGTGTTACTTTTCGAATAAGGAAGGGAGGAAGGGGGGGAGAGAGGGAGGGAAGAAGGAAGGAAAAGACAGGAGGAGAGAGAGGAGAAAAAAGTCTGCAGCCCTCTCTCCACATCCCCCCCCCAAAGGATTCGATGATTTGGGCAAAATAAAAAAATATATGGAAGGGTGCCTGGGTGGCTCAGTCGGTAAAGCATCTGCCTTCGGCTCAGGTCATGTTCCCAGGGTCCTGGGATCGAGCCTGCTTCTCCCTCTCCCTCTGCCTGCCACTCCCCCTGCTTGTGCTCTCTCTCTCTCCCTCTCTTTCTGTCAAATAAATAAGTAAAATCTGTTTTAAAAAATACACGGTTAGGTGTAAGTGTTTCAGACACTGTCTCTAGAAGGAGACACAGAGACGATAAAGCCGGCTGCCTCCTCCTCAGAGAGCAGCAGGGGTCAGAGCTGGAGGGTCTCTCAGTATTCTGTCTGGGTTTGTTCCACGTGCAGGTATTTACCTAGCCAAAAATTGATCAAGAGGGAACGAGTTCATCTCAAAACCCTGGGAGGCAGGCCTTATTATTATTCCCATTTGAAGGGTGAAGAAACTGAGGCCTGGAGAAGGGAGCACCGCTGCTCCCGCACAGCAGGGAAGCGGTGGAGCTTGGGGCCGGCTTCCCACCCAGGAGCCTGAGCATGGCCATGTCAGCTCAGGCAGAGCAGGAAGAGGAGATGATACGGCATTTCCCTGGGGCAAGACAAGGCCTCTCCAAAAGCCACAGAGCCCTGAGAAGGGAGCCAGGAATCTGAGATCCCTATGAGCTCAGCCCGGTTCCTCCCCAGTCTGGTGGGGCCTCAGCTTCCCCATCTGTTAGGGGATGTTAGAGCAAATAAGGTGTTGTTAAGGGCCAAGGAGGCATCAGGAAGTCCATGTGTGGGTTCAGCGAGGGTCTGAGCTCCCGAAACCACGGGCACATGCGTGTGCATTTATAGACATATTTCTGGGGAGACTGCCTGGCTTTCAGCTTCTCGAGGGGGTCCTAAACTCAGAAAAGGGAAAGAACCCCTGTCGAGGGTTCAACTCTGACTGGGGTTCTGAGGTCCTAAGATTTGAATAGTCTGTGACTCTTATCACCCACCTGGGACATTCTCCACGTGGGGTCCCCACAGCAGCAGATGGACCACCTGCGAACTTGTGCAAAATGCAAATTCTCCGGCCCCACCCCAGACCTACTGAATCCGAACCTGGGGGTTGGCTTGGGGCTGGGGGACGGCAGGCCATATTTAACAAGCCTGTGGGTGATTCTGAGGCACTGTGTAACCCATGTGTTCAGTACAAGTTCAAGGCCTCTCGCAAAGCTTTTAAGTATGGTCTATGCTCAGTGTGGGGTTTGAACCCACGACCCGGAGATCAAGAGTCACATGCTCTACTGACTGGGCCAGCCAGGTGCCCCTCTTGTGAACCTCCTGCAGACCCCCTCTGCCGTCCAGTCAGGGCCTGAGAGGTAAAAGAAACCCACTTGGGGCCGCAGGACAGGCCGAACGGCCTCACATTGTCCTTGGATGCTGGGGAAGCGTTCAGGGAGGCTAGCTTCCGCAGTCTCATGTCATGGCCAAGTTCACTGCATCTCTGCCCCCTCCCCACTTCCTCTCCCCGACTGGATGATTTAAAAGCCCATGCCATCCACCATGTTATCTCATCCACAGAAGTTTCCACACGTATCTCCAAGAAAATCAGGACTATTTTAAAACAGCACAATACCACATAAGAAAGATTCACAATGATTCCCTGATATCATCAAATACATGGTAAGAGTTCATATTTCCCTGACTGTCTCACAAACGCCTTTTCATTTTTACTCGTCTGCATTAAGATCCAAATAAGGTCTACCCATTGCAATTGGTTGATCTGTCTCTTCAGATTCTTTTAGAAATCTACAGAACCGGGGCGCCTGGGTGGCTCAGTGGGTTAAAGCCTCTGCCTTCGGCTCAGGTCATGATCCCAGGATTCTGAGATCGAGCCCCGCATCGGGCTCTCTGCTCAGCAGGGAGCCTGCTTCCCCCTCTCTCTCTGCCTGCCTCTCTGCCTACTTGTGATCTCTCTCTCTGTGTCAAATAAATAAATAAAATCTTTAAAAGAAAAAAAAAAAGAAATCTACAGAACCACCTCTGTCCTTCCCCCACTCTGCCTTGTGTTTGTTGAAGAAAGTGGGTCAGGTTTCCCACCATCTAACTGTGGCTGACTGCAAGCGCGTGGTGCTGTTTAAACCATTCCTCTATCCCTGGGTTTCTGGAAAATTGGCAGCTGGATCCACTGTCTCGATCAGTTGCATGTTCAATTTTTTGGCCCAACTTCCTAGGTGACACTGTGTCTCTCCCTACGGGGCCTCACGAGGCTGGCTGCCTCCCTTTATAAGGTTATTAATGTTAGTAGCACCCAAGACCTCAATTCGTGCACTCATTCACAGGGTTGCTGGGCTGAAGGCTGGGGCCAGTGCTGAGCTTGGGAGCAGAACTGACTCTCCAGCAGGGGAACAGCATATAAGAAAGCACAGACGTACCATCAGAACATTAAGCAGGGGAGGGACAAGGTCAGGTTATCGTTCTAATTCTGCAACATCCAACTCTGAATGTCCACATTCTAAGGAATCCAACTTTTCAACCTTCTTAGACTGCAATACTCTAGCATCTCAAGGTTCTCACACTCCAGCGGCATTTCCAACTTGCTGGGATTGCTACATTCCCGCTCTCCGGGATCCTGTCGTTTGTGAGTTCCACCATTTCGATACTGCACGCGAGCATCCCACAATCCTGCACCCATCACTCAACAGGTCCAAGCTGCCACTTCCCAAGATCCCAGCCTTCCGAGATTCTACCATACCAACACTGAGCCCCAACACTCTAGGATCCACTCTGGCTCTCTCCAACCCCAACATCTGTGGATGCTGGTATCTTAACACAGGCTTCCCCCATCCTGACCCCAATATTCAAGGACTCCAGTCTGCCAATGGCATAAGTAATCCAACATGCACGTTCTTTCCTATTCTGAATTCGCAAATTCTAGGATCCCAACATTCCTGGAGTCCAGCATTCTCAGATTTCATTCACACAGAATCCTAGTGTCATAGACTCTCAACCTTCTAGAACCACAACCCGCCACCACTGAACTCCCACACGCTCGTGTCCCTTGTTCCAACAGTCTGATGCCAGCACACCAGCAAGAAGGCAACCTGACCTCAACATTCTAGGGCTCCCAGGGCACCCATCCCAGCACTCGAGCACGCGGACCTCGTCCTCTGAGCCTCCCAGGCCGGAGGAGAGACCAGCGCAAGCATAGCCAGGTGCCCAACGCGGCGCACCTGGTCAGCAGCTGACCATCACGTCCCCCAGCCTAGGAGGCCCCTGTCGAAGGCGGAAAGGTCACCTGAAGCAGTAGTTGGTGTCCAGGGCCCTGCGGTGCCGGGAGCTGTGCAGGTGCTGGGCCCTCTCCAGTGGGGTGGCCATGAGGAGCAGGAAGGGCCGGTTCATGCCGTGAATGGTGGCCAGGTCACCTCGGCGGCTGGAACTGAGCCCTGCTTTGGTTTGGAGGGGTGGAGGGTGGGGGAGACAGAGATACACACTCTCAGATGGATGAACCGGAGCAGGGGCGGGGCAGGGAGACAGACGTACGCACGCACGTACGCATGCGCGCGCGGCCATGGAGCCGGGCCAGGGAGATGGGCCTCACCGTTGATGTCCACTTGCAGTGTGTTATCTTTGCTGTCACAGGAACAGTGGGCACTGAGGCGAAAGCCCTCTACTTCCCCTGTGGGAGTGGAGAGAGGGAAGCCAGTGTGAGGTATGGCTCACCCCGAAGCTGCAGGGGGCGGGAGCAACGCTGGTTGGGGGGGGCTCCTGCCTGCCTTCCTCTTCCCCCGCCTGCCCTCTCCCTGCACCCTCTTGCTTCCTCCTCCTTCTCTTTCAGTCCTCAGCTCAGAGGTCACCTCCTCCAAGAGGCCCTCCAGGACACAGGCCCCTCCCCCACAGCGACATCACTTTATTTTCTCCATAGTACTTACCCTCCCTGACATTTGTATTTGGCTATTTATCTCCCCCATTGTTCCCTCAGTGGAAAGCAGGATACATGGGGGCAGGGATGCCTGTTTTCTCCTTTCCGGCTGGGCCCAGCCCACAGGCATAAAAACAAACATCTACTGAGGGGCCCTGTTCTAAACACTCTGCGAGCATTGGGAGCATTATCTCCTTCAGTCCTCACCAAAGCTCCCCATTTTGCAGACATGGAGGCTGAGCCCCATGGAGGGGAGAGGACTTGCCCCAAGTGGGAAAAGGTAGGGCTGGGAGGCAAACCCACAGGGCTGCTATGGGAGAAAGTTTTCTTCAATGAATGGGTGATTTTCTAAGCTCCTCCTAGGTGCTGGGCCCTGTGCTGGGTGCTCTAGATTCGGCAGTGACCGAGACTGGCACTTGTCCAGCTGCGCAGGACACCCCTCCCACTGATAAGTGGCCGAACCCCCACTTAGCCCACAAGTCTCAACAGTATCACCTTCCCCCAGGAAGCCCTCCCAGACCCCTCCGGGTCCAGGTGCCTCAGCACCTCCCCGGCCCCACAGTGCTCGTTCTGGTCATCACTGCCGCCTCAGGCTTTGTCAAGACTTTCCAGGTGTCTGGAAGTGACTGTGGCCCCTCGAGGGCAGGATCGAGAAGTGGTCTTAGTTGCCACTGCGTCCCCGGCATCAAGAGGGAGACGAGGAAAGGGGATGAGGGTGCTGTGGACTCTGATGGGCAGGACAGACACAGTCCTCTTACCAGTCCTCTTACAGACAGATCAGATGTGTCAGGCACTCTCTGGAGTCAGGGTCTGCCTCAACCATTCTTGCCCCTCCTTCTTTCCCCGGGGATTCCACTCATCCCTCCAATATCAGCTCTGATGTCCCCTCCTCCAGGAAGCCCTCCCTGACCTGAGGCTGAGTCAGGCATCTCTGGACTCCCCAGCCCAGTCCCACCCCTCTTCCCCCACCCGAACAATGGACCATGGGCTCTGGGAGGGTAAGAATGGGGCTGTTTGGGTTGCTGCTGCGTCCCCAGCATCCCCCAGCATTAGGCAGGTGCTCAGGAAACGGATTAAGCGTGAATCACTCAGGTTTTTGAGGGTCTGGGAGGAAGGCCAGGTCTTGGCTCTCTGGCACTGACATGGGGCAGCAGCTGGTGGGCAGGGCAGCCCCAGGACAGACGATAGGATTGCTCCCATTACAAAATAGGGGTGGGGGAAAGAAGCGGTCCTCACCTCCATGGCTCAGCCACTGCCGCACGACTCCAGTGACATCGAAGGACAGCCATTCTGGCGAGTCGCTGGGCGCCAGCAGCCTGTTGCTGAGGTAGCGCCAGGAATCGTTGCTGTATTTCTAGGGGATGATGAATTTGGGGGGAGGGAGACAGTGAGTAGATGGTGCTCCACACCCCCCAAATGCACCGACTGTACTCCCACTCCTGCTCCACCAAAGAGGCCTCCAGAGAGTCCCTCAGACGGTTCCCTCCCAGACAGCCACGCTGTGGGACCCTGCGGGAACCAGAGCAGCCCTGGGAGGAGAGGAGGGAGACCCCTGGGGCCAGGGAGGGGTCAAAGCACCTGGATGGCTCAGCCTCCCCCCTGAGGCGCAGGCCTGAGTTCCCTCACTCACTGAGTTCCCAGGCCCCTTTCGGCTAGGACAGCCCACCACGCATCCTGAGGTCCACGGAGTGAGCCTACAATTTTGCAAAGCTGACGCCCTGACTTCTGAGAGGCTGTAACTTTCTAGGGGCTTCTGTTAGAAGTTATTCCAGAACTCCAGTACTCGGGAGCACCCCAAGAATTACACACTCAATGAGCCTGAGAGGGCTGAGGACACCGATGTCCTACATGCCCAGGAGTCTGGCATGCCCCAAACCCAGAGGCTGGCGAGGCCTCCCAACCCCTGTGCGGGGATCCTCTGGGGGCCAGGCAGAACACTCCAGGCCCTGGCGGCCTAAAGCCGAATTCTCCAGACTCCAAGAAGTTTGACAGTAACCAAATTCCTTTGTTGTAAGAGTCCACCGCCCAGAAACCTCATGTTCCATAGGACATGGATTCTAGGTCACGTAACCTTCTGGAGACTCCAGCCTTTCCGGAGGCCCCAATCTTCCCGGAGACTCGAAATCTGCTAGAACAGAGCTATCCAAGGGAACTGTCTCTGACCATGGAAATGTTCTTTATCTGTGGCATCCAAACTAGCAGCCGCTAACCACATGTGACTACGGAGTACTTGAAATATGGCCAGTGAGCCTGACGAACTGAATTTTTTCTTTTATTTCATTTTAGTCAACTTAAATGGCCATGTGTGGCTAGTGGCTACCCTATTGGACAGAACGTGCAGAGAGCCTGTGACCTTTCAAGCTCCCAGCCTTCTGGGTGTTTGATACCCTAGGGGTGCTGGGAGTCTGCAAGTTTCCAAGAGCCCTACCACGCGGTTCTCCGCAAGTTTGTCTCTCTGGATCTGGCAGCCACCAGCCGCCCAGCCGCCCACTTTGGCCCCAGCGCGCAGGCGCAGTCCACCGCTGCCACCCCATTCCAAAACCCCGCCCCCCCCGCCCCCCCGCACCTGGTACAGCTCCACGTGCTGCTCTGCTTTTAACTTGAGCCTCAGCAGGCGCAACTCTGCCCGGGAGAGCAGGACGGGTTCAGGCACCGCTTCCCGGAGCTCCGATGTGTTGAAGAGCATATATATGCTGTGGGGGCTTCTCTTGATTTTTTCATAGATTCCTAGGCAGGAGGAGCAGAGAGGAGGAATGTCAGGGGTCTGGCGGGGAGCAGGCAGGCACACCCCAAGTCTAAGAGTGTGGGCTCCAAGGCTGACAACCATGGCTGGGAACCCATCTGTGACACTTTTTAGCTGTGGGACCTTGGGCAAGTGGCTTGCCCTCTCTGGGTTTGTCTCCTCGCTCTGTAAAACGGGGTCTGATCTACCCTTCTCTCCCATCGTGGGTAAAGTGTCCCCTCAGTATGTGGCAGTATGGGGCTTGCTTGCTTGCTGTGCTTGCTCAGCCCCCTCCCCACCAGCACTCAGAGCCTCAGGTGCGAATTAGCATCAAGGGCATTTGGATCAGCCCTGGCCTCTGCTGCCTTCCAGCTCGGTGACTTTGGGCAAGTCCTATTCCTTCCCAGAGCCTCACTTTCCTGCTGTTGTTTGGAAACCAGCAACCACATCGAGTGCCCTAACTCCCAACCAGGCTCTCCTCACAGAAGGCTGTGTAACTTTGGGCCAGCGAATTCCACTCTCTGAGCCAGACCCTCATCTGCAAAATGGGGACTGACCCCGGGGTTATCGTGTGAGGTAAGTGAGACGGCACAGGTGAAGCGTGCAGCAGAACCTGCATACGGGGGTGGGGGGTGGCGGGGTGCGCTCATGCACGTGTGTTTGTTAAAGAGGGCTCACTATTTGCCAGGTGCTGTTCACAACGCTTTACAAGGGTTAAGACAACCCCATGAGGGAAAAACGATTATTATACCCATTTTAGAGCTGGGAAACAGGTCATTTACCCCATGCTGACAGAGGTAGGGAGCCACAGAGCCGGGATTCAAACTTGAGGGGTCTGGTCCCAAAAACTGTGCTCTTAACCCCTAGGCTATGCTGCCTCCCTGCTATTGTGACATTATTATTATTACTACTACTATTATTATTAATTGCTTCCTCTCTTCCCTCCCTCCCCCAGCTGGTTAGACAAGGCAAAGTTCATTCTAGATAGGAATGGCTTTGGGCAGGGGAGGGACAAAGTTAGGAAGAGTGCTTAGTAGTCTAGGAAAAGTTTGGGATGAGCGGGCAGGCTGTGACCTTCTGGATGGACTGGGGCACGTGCTTTAGGCCCCTGCAGTAGGGGTGCAGAAGTGGTGGAGACAGGGTCTGATGAGGAAGGGCAGAGGAAGCTCCTTCCACGGGCCCCTGCCCCTACTCCTCCCTACTCTAGCTAGGCCAGCCCCTGTCCCCCACAGAGAAGCCCTATCTTGACCCAGGGGTTACTCAGCAAACCCCAAAGGAAGGGTAGGGCAGGGGTGTTGAGGGGGTAGGGGGGCAGATAGGGAGGAAGGAGAAAGGATGGGCAGGACTGGTCAGAAGGAGAGATGGAGAAACCGCAGAGACAGGGAGACAGGAGGAGCAGGGCATGGAGGAGAGAAAGAGGGAGGAAACAAGAGAAAGAGGGAGAGAAAGAGGGGAGACCCATGCATGGGGATGCGGTAGAGATGGAAGGCCGAGATGGGGCAGACACACACGGGAAGAGGGACATAGGGTTTGGGGGCGAGATGGAGGCCGACTGGGAGGGGAGACGAGGATGGAAGGTGTCAGTGGTTAAAGAGATCTCTACAAGGAAGGTAAAGCGACCACGGAAAAGGTGAGGCCGAGAGGTGGGTGGGGAGAGGCGTCATCCGGCTGGAGCTGCCAACGAGGCGCACGCAAGGCCCGGGGACCCACAGGTGCACCACCCAAGACCGAAAGGGCAAAAGGGGGCGTCCCCAAACCTCCGGGCCCCGCGGGACACCTGGGTCCCCGCGTGGGCGCCAGAGGGGGGGCCGGTGGGCGGGCCCAGCGGCAGCTCCGCCCCGAGCTGGGGTGCAGAGGGCGGGAGGAGCCGCCGCCGCGAGGGCGGGGACCGGACCTGCCCTGTCTCGCCCCAGGCTCCGCGCGCGATCCCCGCCCCCCGGGCACGGGAAGGAAAGGGAAGGGAGGGCGAGGCGGCCGGACGCTGGGGTTTCCCCTGCCTCCCCGAGAGGAACTAGGACTCTGGGGTCCAGACTCTCCCCCTTCAGCTCTGCGGAGTCCTCCTCCCCCCGCTTTCGAGAGGGCAGGCTCCTCCCTCCGCGCGTGGCACCCACGTGGGGCTCCCTCACCCCGACCCAGTCAGTTTTCTCACCCCGATCTTGCAGAGTCGCACCCACCCACCTCTCCCTCTAGGGCTCGACTCCTCACTCAGCCCACTTCCTCCCCTCCCGAGGCGTGGGGGCTCGCTGCTCCCAGCACGGTACTGTTTATGGCTCCCTCCACTCCTTCTCGGTCCCCCCTTTCTCATGCTTGTCTCCCCTCTCTCTAAACCCCTTCCTACCACTCAGTATTCTAGGTGTCTTGGGGGCTCGCTTCCCCCGCTGAGCTTGCTCCTCTCACGTCCCTATGCCAAATACTCGGGGCACCTTGCGCGCATCCCCGGCGCCCCCCTGGGGTCTCCGCTGCTCTCCCGCTCCGACCTCCCCCCAGCCCACGACCTCGGGTCCCCTTCTTCCCCGCATTTATCAGCCCCCTCGCCCGCCTCTCTGTGGGCCCTCCCCCAATCCCGCCTGTGGCGCACGCTGCAAGTGGGTCCACTCTCCACTTTCCCGGCACCTCCAAGGTTCGCTTCACTTAGGTTTTCTGTCCTCCTTGAATTTTCTCGCCTCGTGACCCCTGAGCTCTGGGTCAGCTTTCCCCACTGCCTCTCCTTTCTCAAATGCTGGGCTCTTCGCTTCTCCCAAAGCGGGCTCCCTCCCTGCAGCCTTCACCCCACGACCCCCCAATCTAGTGCGGGGTAGAGAGGAAAGGCTTTCTACCCTTCCACCCCCCAATCGCTTCTCCCCCTCTAGGGGACTGCCCCCACGATCCCGCATGTTCCCATGGTCTCTTCTAGAAGCGGTCCCCTTCGCTATCTCCTCGTCTTAAAGGCCAGATACCTGGGGGCTACGGAGCTCAGTCCTATCCTCTTTGAGACCCCCCGCCCGCGCTCCCGGCAACCCCGGGGGTCCTCTTCCTCTAGCCAGTTTCCTCTACCAGTAATTTCCTCCCCGTGACCCCTGCACTCCGACGCCCCCTGGGGGTTCCCCTCCAGGGTCCCCGGCCCCCCCCCCCCCCCCCGAGCTCACTGTTGGTGGTTTCCACCATTAGCACGCGGGTGACCTCCTTGGCGTAGTAGTCCGCCTCAGGCTCGGGCTCCGGCTCCGCGCTCTCCCCCGCCACCCGGTCGCGGGTACTGTTGTACAGGGCCAACACGGCCTCGGGCAGCGGGCCGGGCGGAACCTCCCCCTGGCTCGGGGGGCTGGCGAGCCGCAGCTTGGACAGGATCTGGCCGCGGATGGCCTCGATGCGCTTCCGCTTCACCAGTTCCATGTCGATGGTCTTGCAGGTGGACAGTCCGGCGGCCGGCCGGCCAGGCGTCAGCACTAGCAGCCACAGCAGCGGCAGCAGCAGCGGCAGCAGCCGCAGCCCGGAGGGCGGCATGGGGGAGGCGGCGCCCCCGGCACTGCCGAGAGCGCGAGCGGGACTGGGGTGGGAAAAGGGAGGCCCCGCCCCTACAGGGGCTGGGGGTCTCCTGAAGAAAGGTAGGAGGGTCGGGGTGGGAGTGGGGGGCTTGATGCCCTTAGGGAGAACGGAGGGGAGATGGAGGGGAGGCTCTGATGGGTGGTTTCTCGGTATCCCAAGTAAAAAACCGAGATGGGCGAGATCTGGTACCAGAGGTGGGTGGTCTTGAGTAGGGGAGTTGAGGCAGGTCGGAGAGATATCCCGGATCCCGGAGAAGAAGGGTCCTTGGATGCGCGGGGGCTCAGGAGAGAGGCTGGGGGTGGGGAAGCGGCGTGCAGGGGGGTGCGCCCGAGGTCTGGGGTCAAGTCTTCGCGGGAGTCCGGGCTGGCGGCTCCTGAGGGCTGGTCCGGAATGGGGGAGCCTGGGGGACGTCGTGGAAGGGGTCGGGGGTAGCAAGCGTCCGAGGCGGTGGTGGGGGCGGTCTGGGGTCCCCGAGTCCTGCCTCCTGGCGGGGCAGCGCCGCGCCAATCGGTCCCCGCGCCTCCGGCTCCCAGCGGCAGCGGAAAAGTCTCAAAACTTTTTTTCCTCTTCTCCCAACCAGCTCGTCCCTCCTCCCGCTCCTCCTCCCCCTCCTCCCCGCAGTGGCGGCGGCGGCGGGGGCGGCGGCGGCTCGTCTCAGACTCTGGGGCCTCGGGCTGCTCCTCGGCGGCTCCTTCCACAGCTCCCGGCCGAGGCCGGCCCGCGGGCGGCTCCGAGCCGGGGGGTGCCCCGGAGGGGGCGTCCCCCCTGCCCCCGGCCGGGGGCCTCGCTGTCCGGCGGATCCGCGGCGGGAGGAGGGGGTGGGACGGCCCGGGGCGCGAAGGGCGGCGGCGGCAGCAGCGGCGGGGACCGGCTGGGGCGGCGGGGGGTTTTGAAGCCGCCCCGGCCCCACCCAGGAAGCGCGCGGGGCGGGGGCGGCCCCCAGGGGGAGGACATGGGGGGGCCGGGCCACCGTCCTCATCTCGCGTGGGCGGGCTCCGAGGGGGGTCCCTTAAGCCCCAGGGGGAGGGGGCGGGCACCCCGGCTCCGCCCCGCGAGCGGGGTGCTGCCTCCTGGCGGCTGAGCGCGACCAAAGCGGGCAGACGGGTTGCGTGTGGCTCTGAGGGCTGCGCGGGGTCACCGAGAAGGAAGACCTGGCGGGGAGGGCTCACTCAGAGACTGGGGACACCGGGTCCGGGGGATCAGAGAGCGCGGACCCCAGCGGACAGAGAGCGGGAGGCTGGGGAAGAAGGTCAGCCAGAAGACGGGGTCCCAGTGGGGAGAGGGGCACAAGAGGGAGAAGCCCCAAGGAGAGGGGCACCCAGAGTGAGGAGGGGGGCCAAGGCTGAGGCAGAGGATGGGGGAAGTGGGTGTGTCAGGAGGTGGGCGCCTGAAGGAGGGTGTCAGTGGGAGGATGGGGCACAGGACATCTGACCCAAGAAGTCAGGAAGGCATCCGCACCTGTAAGAACTGCTCTGCTTTATTGAACGCTTCCATGGGCAAAGCAGCCTCTCTTCACCCAGCACCCTGTGACCCCACACACTTACTGCGCCCCCTTTACAGATGGGGAAACTGGACCTGAGGGGGCAGCCACGGGGCCTGAGGTGCTCGCCAGGACAGAAGCCATGCTGGCCGCCGGCTGGGGCCAGATCTGCCAGCGTCCAGAGCCCGCGCTTCTGAGCACTGGGCGATCCCGGCCCTGGGCAGGTTGGCAGGGGTGTGGGTGCCGGCCTGTCTGCAGAGGCGCCGTCAGCATTCCACGCCGTAGCGGTCAAAGTGGCGCAGCAGCAGCCCCAGCTCCAGGCGCACGATGCCACCCGCCGCCGTGTGCAGGCGGTAGCGGTCGGCCCCGCTGTAGATGGCATCCCCGTGCAGCAGCTGAGGGCCGCCACCCACGAAGGCCCGCGCCAGCTGCTCCCGCCAGCTGCCCAGGGGCCGCCACGTGGGGCAGTCCAGCTGGTGGGTGCCCGGACTGCTGGGCACGTGGCAAAAGCCGTAGCCCGCAAGCTGACAGCGGCCGAAGCTGTCCTGCGACCACACCTGGAGATGGAGCCGGGGCCAGCCTGCAGGATGGGGGCAGGGGGGAGGAAAGGAGTGATGGTGTAGCTTGGTCTCCCCGGCCCGGGTCCCCACCTCCTTGATCTCCACAGACCCGGCCCCCTCGCCGCTGGCTGGCTGCCCCAGCCTTCTCCCTGGATGCCCATTCACAAGGCAGCCAAAGGGATCATTCTGAATCTGTGTTCTTCCCCTGCTGAAAACCCTTCCATGGCTCCCCAGTGCCCTCAGTATAAATCCAACCTCAACATTCTGGATCTGGCCTCAGAGGACATCCCTCTCTGTGGCCTCCTCTTCTGTATCCCCCGATCAGGGCAGTGCAGTCCCCAGGTGAGCGCTCTGGGCCTAGTCCTGGACACCTCCCTCTTCCCTCACCGTGTCCCACTCTGTGCACTCTGGGCCCAGGGCCTGCCTTCTTGCACCCACCACCCGGCAGCTGGAAGCATCGTTCTCCTGCTTCCCTAGGTCTCTCACTGTCCTTAGAACATGGTTCAGCTCCTTAACCTGGTAGGCAAAGCCCTTGGAGATCTGGCCCCATTTCACCCTCCTTTCTGTGCCCCTCTGAGCTAGGCCCTATTCTAGAAGCTGGGGACACAGTGGTGAACGGAGCAGACAAAAATTCCTGACATCCTAGACAACGAATGTAGTAAATAAGCAAATTATAGGGTATGTCAGATGGTGATCACCGCTCTGGAGAAAAATAAAGCTGGGTATGGTGGGGGTGGGGATGCAGTTTTAGAAAGTGGGTGAGCAAGGGAAGCTTCACCGAGAAGGTGACATGTGGGCGAATGCCTAAAGGAGGGAAGGGAGCGGGCCATGTAGATGGACATCTAGGGAAGAACGCCCCAGGAGAGGGAACGGCTATTGCAAAGGCCCTGAGGTGGGAGCCGCCCGGTAGGGCCAGCGTGGCTGGAGCGGACTGAGAGAGGGAGAGGGAGAGGAGGGGACACACCAGATTGTGCGGGGCCTTAACGATCCATGATAAGGCTTTGGCTTTTACCCTGAGTACGATGGAGACCGTAGAGGGTTCTGCATAGAGAAGAAATGGGACCCAACTTGGGTGTCCACAGAGGGACCGGCTCTGGGGGCAGGGTGGGAGCACAGAGAAGAGGAGGCTATCATTGTCCAAGTGAGAGGGAAGAGGTGAGGCTGGGCAGACTAGGGGGCCCGGGAGAGAAGCGGGGGGATTAAGGATACATTTCAAAGGTAGAGCCAAAGGGATTTCCCCATGGACAGAATGGGGGTTGACGAAAGAGGAGGCAAGGATAAGGCCCACACTGGAGGACGCGGCGTCTGCAGAGCTGAAGGACAGCTGCCTGCCTCAGACTCCGGTCCGTCCCCCACAGCCAGCCAGAAGAATCTTTTAAAATTGAGAGTGGCTCCCCGAGCCTTCAGGACATGGCCTCAGTTCCACGGCCGTCCCCTGTCCCGCGCCACCTCACCCTTGGCCCTCCTCCTGTTCACCCTCGATCCTCCAAATGCTCCTGGCTCGCTTTCCCCTTTGGGCCTTTCACACAAAGCTCTCTGCCTAGAACCCGCTTCCATCCCCCCGTCTTATCAGCTCCTACTAGCCCTTCGTGGCACAGCTTAAACATCCCCTCTTCCAGGAAGCTCTCCCTGAACTCCCTGGCAGTCAGGCATCTCCTCTGCACTCCCCTACCCTCTAGGATCCCCCCCACCCCAGACCTGCTCACTCTGGGCTACTCTGTCTGGGGACAGCTCTGTCTCTCCCAAGGAGATGGGTGAACCCCGTGAGGACAGGGCTGGGGGGGTGGGGGTGCTGTCTCAATCACCAACATTTCCCCGGCATCGCCCAACACAGGCGGGGCACAGGGCAGACACTCAGTAAATATTATTTATATTGTTGAAATACATGGCATGTTTACCTAGGCTATTTCCTAGAATCCGCTCCTCTCCAGTGATCTAAATTTTCCACGAGAAAAGGTTTTCTGATACCCTTCCTCCCCCGCATACTCGTTTCCCCTGTGAGCAGCCGCAGCCGAGCCAGGACTGCTGAACAGAGGGCTGCCGGCCCTGCCTCTCTCCCTAACCCCCTCCCAGCCTCCTCCTGTTTGTCTCTTTGAAAGCCACCTCCCTTCTCTCTCTGGTCCCCACCTTCCCCTCTCCCCCTGCAGCCCTGGCCTCTGGCCTAGTCCTCCACACTGTAGAGCCAGCCTGCAGAGGCCCCAGCTCAGCCTCTCTGGGGCCAGGCCTGGCCAGGAAAGGGACCCAAAGGGCCTAGGGAACAGGGATGGGACTTGGTGTTCCCAGGCCCAGCAGCTTTGGGGGCTGCTAGCCCCCCTCCCCTCAGCCTGCTCCAGGGGTCATGCCGGGAACCCACCTTGAAGGCCTTTGGTGGCGAAGTGCAGGTCGATGGGGTGGGACCAGTAGGCCATGTCCCCTATTTGGGGGGTGTCCACTTGCGTTTGGCCCTCCCGCACGCCCGACAGGAGCTTCCATGCCGCCCCTGCAGGGAGGAGTGGGAAGCAGTCATCAGGAAGGGAGGCCACTGGGGCTGGAGGGCCCTGTCTCTCCCTGGCAGTGAGGGTCAGGGGTTACAAAGTGTGGACTCGGGAGCCAAATGTCTGAGTTCAGATCCTGGTACTATTTCATCCCACCTGTGTAACCTCAGGTAAGTCACCTGTCTCTGCCTTGGCCTCCCCTTCTGTAAAATGGGTGCATAAGAATGCATCCCTCATAGTTTTGTGGAAAGATTGAATGAGCCAATATACAGAAAGCCCTTGGAACAGTGTCTGGGGCACAGTGAGTGCTGGGTATGTGCTGGACAGCATTTTATGGCTCTTCGCAGCCCACGTTAGGCCTCATCCAAGGACTAAGATGGGGCCAACGGTGTCCTTCGAGAGCTCAAGCACATGGTGAAAGGTGCATAATAATAGCAATCCTCTGGGGCTGATAATAATAGCGACAGAAAGCCAGACCCTGTGCTCCTGGCTTAGCCACGAATTCATTTAATCTGCCCTCTGGGACTTTTAATCCCCGCCCCCCACTTTAGACTCCCCTCATGAACCCACAAGGCCCTGCATGGCCTGGCCTGTGCCCCAGTCCTGAACTCAGCTCCCACCACTCTCCCCATCCCTCACCACCCTCGAGCCTCGCTGGCCCGATTTCTGTTCCCCTCCTCAGGAACTTTGCACTGGCTTAGGCCTCTGCCCACAAAGCTCTGCTCCTGGATGTGCCCATGCCTGGTTTTTTCTCATCCTTCAGGGATCAGCTCAAGTGTGCCACCTCTCACAGACGGGTGCTCCCTCACCCTCCTCTCTGAACGCTAGTCCCTGGCACGTCAGCTCCTCTCATTTCTTCCAGTAGTGACCACTGTCAGTGATCCCTGCGCTCATTTCCTTACCTGCTTTTCTTAAAATTTCTGTCCCTCTACTTGGGAGCCCCGGGAGACCAGGCCTCTTGCACACTGCTGGGTCCCCAGGACCTTAAACTCTGATCTTGATACACAGAAGGTGCTCAATAAATGTTTGCTGGACAAATAAGTGCTCCTGGGAGGTGGGTGCTAATAAAATCCCCATTTTACAGGTAAAGGAACAGACTCTGAGAAGGGAAGTCACTTGGCCATTTATTCCATGAACATTTACTGAACGCCTGCTGTGTGCCAAGCACGGTTGTCCATGCTGGGCACAACAGGAACATGGCTGACGACTGTCCCATGGTGACGCTGGACTCAAACTGTGCTCCCTCTGACTGCAGGGCCCAAGCCCTTGATCTGGCTGCCCCTGAGCTCTCTGCTGGATTAACTGTCCCCCCCCCCACCAAGGGCCCCCTGAAATAATAACAGTCATGTCGGTTATTGCTCCCTTCTGTGCCAGGTGAGGAAAGTACCAGGCCTTGAATCAGGCTCTTCACATACAAGATTTCTCAACGCCCCTCTGAAAGACAAATATTCCCACTTTACAGATGAGGAAAAATGAGACTCCAAGAGGGGACAGCACCTGGCCAGGGTCACAGAGCAGGTGAGTGGTGGGGTCCAGACGGGAAACTAAGTCTGACCAGAGCCTGCCTCTTATTGGTCCTTCCTCCCCTTTCCCCGGGAATCTCAGCCACCATCCTACCCTCCAGTGACATCGCAAAGGACCCAGGACTTCCAGAGAGGACGAGGGCAAGAGCCACTCATTTTGTGAGCGTTTCCTCTCTGCGGGGCAGCACATCCAAAGCTGTACTAACAGAATCCCATCCAGTTCCTACACAAGCCAGGCAAACACTTACTGGACCAGACCCTCTTCTCGGTGCTGTTGATATTCTTTGGGTCCTCAAGACAAGCCCATGAAGAAAGCACTGTTATTATTCTCATTGTACAGACAGGGAAATCAAGGCAAAGACGAGGGCCCGAGGCCACATAATTAATATGCGGTTTTGAACACAGGCAGTCTGCTCTTAACTTCAACACTCTGCTGATTCTTAGCTGCTGTTAGCTTCATTTTTAGACAAGGAAACACAGAGGTCAAGTCCAAAAGCCACCAATCACTAGGTTAGGGAGTTAGTATTTGAGCCCAGAGCTGGTGGCCTATGGCCCTACCCATTAACTGGTTGCTATACTGCCTCTGATGGGGAGACATGAAAATCGGAGTCTCCGCAGTCCCTCTGAGGCTTGTGTGGATGAACATGGATGACTGATCGGAAGGGGGTCCTCCATTCTCATAGAGAATTATGAATACGGGAGGGTGGCCTCTCCTCTTGTAAATCTGGGATGGAAACCCATTTTACAGTCAGAACTTAAAGAATGAGCAAAGGATGAAGATGGGGGAGGGACCCAGGACACCCCTAAGTTCAGTGGGGTTAGGCTGGTAGTGTTTTGAGGATTGGGAGTGTGTGTGCGTGGGGGTGTCTAGCCCCATATCTTTGGGGGCTGTGTGTTCAGAGAGGGGGAGCCAGAGCCCCCAGAGAGATGGGATGGGAAGAACAATGTGTGATTCACATTGTCAGAGTATGGTCATGGCTAGGAGTCCTGGGAGCCAATGGAAGATGAGATCAGGGACTAGGCCAGTGGGTGAAGGAAGGAGGGTAGAAACTCTGGGCTGGGAGTATGGGTGGGGAAATGAACCAGGCCCCGGAATACCTGTGTGAACGCCCCACTTGCAGAAAAGGCTACTTTCCGAGAAACCGGTGGCCCCCATGATCTGCCCAATCACGTGCACCTCAGCCATGGCCCTGAGGGAAAAATGTAATCACAGCCCTATGAAGTCAGTGTACTGTTATCTCCAACTTGACAGATGGGGAAACTGAGGCCTAGCAAGTTAAGGGGTAGTACTAGCATTCCCAGCTAGTTTCGTCAAACTACTGAGATTGCAGTCTTAACCACGATCCTGACCGCCTCCCCAGGAGAGCCCCGGAAAAATGAGTGGGGTGGGGTGAGAGCTGGGTGAGGAGCTGGCATCTAACTACCCGCCTCTAAAATAACGTCTTCCTTTTGCTTAGCGCGGCGGAAAACCCCGCCCCAAGGGCCCGTGGCCCTGCCCACAGGCATAAAGCTCCGCCTCTTCGCGTCCGACCGCCGAGTGGCAAGAAGCGCATGCGTCTTAAGTGCAGGGCACCTTAGCCCCGCCTCTAACCCCGCGCATGCGTTATTCCTACCTCAGAGCACCTAACGGTTAGGTGGGGCGAAGAGGCAGCGGGGATTGCAGTTCATGGGCCTGACCTGTCCCTCTCTCCACGGACGCCGACTTCCTAGGCTCGGCTCGCGCGTCTCCCAGGATCTTCCTGGCAGAGAGAGACCCGAGGCGCGGACCCTTCGAGGCTGCGCTCGCCTTCGGGCTCCCGGGTTGTTGCTGGGGCAACAGCAGCCTCCTCTCGTAGTCTGGCACCCGCCCTGCGGGCAGCTAATTGGCCCTAGTAGCTTGCGGGGGCGGGGCTAGGATGTGATGGACGTTTTCTCTCCCCTCTCTCTCCATTTTGGGAAAAGCGTCTTTCTGAACACGACTCGTGGTTCCGCCATTTGGGGTGTGGTCGGGCAGCTGCCATGTTGAGTGTGGCTGAAGAAGTTTCCACGCCAACTGCTTCTCCAGGATCCCTTCCTCACGAAATAAGCGAATCCCTCGACCCTGCGAGCCTCCCGAAACTCTATCCCAGCCGGGACCACAAATGAGAGATTTGAGCCAGGACCAAGGGGGAAGCTCCCTGTGGTCATTGCGTGCATCCCCATGTCTTATCATGAGAAAAAATCCTTCCTCCTTCAGAGAGACTCAAGTTTGGGAGGGGGTTTTCCTTCCTTTTTTTAGTTTCTCGTGGCTCCTCAAGTAATGATAAATGCAACTTCCTTCTCCGTACCGCCCAATTCACTATTAGTACTGATTCTGAGCACGGAGGGGGAGCGTGGGGGGAGGGGTATGAGAAATGAGGAACTGAGGCCCCTGTATCTACAGAAAATCTGGTTGGAAGGCTGGACCCTGCCAGTAACTTGTCCTGTGACCCTGCACAGCTCCAGGTCTCAGTTAATGCATCCGTGTAATGGGTGCAAGTAGAGACTTGAGTCAGAGGCGCTGATACATTCTGATTTATTGAGCAGTGTGCCTTCCTCACCTTCTAAAACCCCTTGAACCCTAGTCCGTATTCCTCCAGCCCATTTTCCACATTTTCCTACTTTTTAGCAAAGTAGGAAACAAATGTTCAAAATTACAAGGAGGGGGCAACATTTTAACAGGATAGTATTGATATAAATAATTCAATAAGATTACATTCCACTAAGAGATCTATTTGTAAGCTACCATTTAGCGCGTGTTTTTTCTGTGCCAGACCCTGTAAACTGATCGTTTTTGCATGATTGTTTAATCCTCAGACATCCCACAGGGTAGTTAATATTATTAGCTTTATTTAAGATGAAGAAATTAGAGCAAAATCATTTGCCTTAAGCCAAATCGACTATACTTCTAACTATGTCCCTAAACTTTTTATTCAAAGGATTTTAATTATTTATTTGACAGCGAAAGACAGACAAGCACGAGCACGGGGAGGGGCAGGCAGGGGGAGAAGCAGGCTCCCTGCTGAGCAAGGTGCTGCTCCTGGAGCTCAATCCCAGGACCCTGGGATCATGACGAGAGCCAAAGGCAGATGCTTAACCGACTGAGCCACCCCGGCGTCCCTAAACCGTATGTTCTTAACCTCTCTGCTGTCCTTCCTTCCTTGGATGCATGTCTTTCACTATTTAAAGGAATATGGAGACGGGACGCCTGGGTGGTTCAGTTGGTTAGGTGGCTGCCTTCGGCTCAGGTCGTGGTCCCGGGGTCCTGGGATCGAGTCCTGCGTCGGGCTCCTTGCTCGGCGGGGAGCCTGCTTCTCCCTCTGCCTCTGCCTGCCACTCTGCCTGCTTGTGCTCTCTCTCTCTCTCTGACAAATAGATAAATAAAATCTTTAAAAAAAAAATTTTTTAAAAATAAAGGAATATGGAGAAATTGGGGCTGGGTGTCATCCAAGACTCCCATCACTTACTACATCCAAACAGTCGAGTCCTATCAATGCTCCTTTATTATTTTTTTTAAAGATTTATTTATTTGAGAGAGAGAACATGAGTGGGGGAGGGACAGAGGGAGAGAGAGAATCTCAAGCCGACTGGGTGCTGAGTGAGGAGCCAGAGGCAGGGCTCTTTTGGAGGACCCTGAGATCACGACCGGAGTCATGAGTCAGACCCAAGAGCCAGACGGAGTCTTAACCTACTTCCACCCAGATGCCCCCCTCCCCGGTGCTCCTTCTTAAATATCTTCTCTTTAATTGGTTTTCCCCCTACCGGTTGATATTAGTGATTACAAAAATGGTTCCCAGGTCAACTACCTGGATTTAAGGCTTGGCTGGGCCCCTTCTTTGTGACCAATAACCTCTCTGTACCTTGGTTTTCTTTTCTGTAACGTGAGGATGAATGATAGGACCCACCTTGTTGGGCTGTTGTCAGGATTGGATGATCTAATGTATGAAGCTGTTCTAAACTATGCCCACAGATTTTTTTCTTTTTTCTTTTTTAAGTAAGCGCTATGCCCAACTGTGAGGCTCAGACTCATGACCTGGAGATCAAGTGTGGCATGCCCTTCCGACTGAGCCCACCTTCTTTTGATATGCCTTCTTTTATTATTATTATTATTATTATTATTATTACTATTTATTTTAGTTTTTATTTCTTTAAGTAATCTCCACACCCAAGGTGGCTTGAACTCAGTCCTGAGATCAAGAATCTCATGCTCCAGGTTTCTGGGTGGCTTGGTCATTAAGCATCTACCTTCGGCTCAGGTCATGATCCCAGCGTCCTGGGATCAAGCCCTGTATCAGGCTCCCCTCTGAGCAGGAAGCCTGCTTCTCTCTCTCTCTCTTTCTCTCGCTCTCGCACTCCCCCTGCTTGTGTTGTCTCTCTCTGTCAAATAAATAAGTAAAATCTTAAAAAAAAAAAAAAAAAAAAAGAATCTCATGCTCTTCTGACTGAGCCAGCCAAGTGCCCCCGATATGCCTTCTTTCAATACATGGAAGCTAATTCCTTTCACCCTTGATTACAGGCTGCACTTAAAACTTGCTTCTGGCCAATAGAATGTGGCACAGGTGTTGCTGTGTGACTTCCAGGACTAGGTCACAAAAGGCTCTGAAGCCTCCTCCTTGCTCTTTCTCCTGGGTGGCCCCCTGGGAGGGAGGTCAGCCGCCATGTTGTGACAGCAGAGAAGCAGCCAGTGGAGAGACCCCAATGGGGAAGAACTGGAGCCTCCTGCCAACGGCCAGCACCAGGCGAGCGACCCATGCTGGAAGCAGGTCTTCCAACCCCAGTCAGATCTTCAGATGACTGCCGCTCTGGTCAGCATGAGACCCCTGGGGCCAGAACCACCCAGCGAAGCCGCTGCCAGATCCCTGACACGCAGAAACTATGTTGGACGGTAATGTTTGTTTTGAGCCGCTAGGTTTTGGGGAATGACTTGTTATGGTGCAATAGATCACGAATACATATATGTAAGAAATCTAGGACGGTGCCTGGCAAATAGGAAGAACGATAAGTGTTTGCCATTATTTAACCTTTTTTTTTTTTTAAGATTTTATTTATGGGGCGCCTGGGTGGCTCAGTCGGTTAAGTGTCTGTCTTCCGGGGGCGCACGGGTGGCTCAGTCATTGGGCAGCTGTCTTTGGCTAGGGTCGTGGTCCCGGGGTCCTGGGATTGAGCCCTGCGTGGTCCTGGGGTCCTGGGATCGTCCCCGCTAAGCAGGGACCCTGTTGCTGCCTCTGCCTGCTGCTCCGCCTGCTTGTGTTCTCTCTCTCTGTGTCAGGTGAATGAATAAAATCTTTAAAAAAAAAAAAGTGTCTGCCTTCGGCTTGGGTCGTGAGCCCAGGTCCTCGGATCCAGCCCCACATTGGGCTCCCTGCTCGGTGGGAAGCCTGCTTCTCCCTTGCCCACTCCCCCTGCTCGTGTTCCCTGTCTTGCTGTATCTCTCTACATCAAATAAATAAATCTTAAAAAAAAAAAAGATTTTATTTATTTGAGAGAGAGAGAGAGCGCGCACAAGCAGGGGAAGTGGCAGGAAGACAGAGAAACAGGCTCCGCACTGAGCAAGGAGTCCGACGCGGAACTCAATCCCAGGACCCCGGGATCATGACCTGAGCCAAAGGCAGACATTTAACCAACTGAGCCACCCAAGGTGTCCCAATGTTTGCTATTATTGATGGGTTTCATTGTCAGTGGTGTTGTTACTGAAATGGAATATTTCACATCTTTTTTTTTTCTCTTTTTTTTCTCCCTTTTTTTTTACAAGAATATTTTACATATCTTTTTTTTTTCAAGAAGCAAACTGAATATTTAACTACTTGTTATTTTTAACTTTTAAAAGAACTGTGGTAAAAGATACATAACATAAAAGTGACTATTTTAGCCATTTTTAGGTGTACAGATCAGTGGCATTAAGTCCATTCACGTAAATGTGCAACCAGTCTCTCGAACTCTTTTCATTTTGCAAAACTGAAACTCTGTACCCATGAAAGAACAACATCCCTGGGGCACCGGGGTGGCTCAGATGGTTAAGCATCCGACTCTTGGTTTCAGCTCAGGTCATGATCTCCGGGTCACGAGATAGAGCCTTGAACTGGGCTCCACACTAGGATTTTCTGTCTCCCTCTCCCTCTGCCCTTCCCATCTCCCGCTTCTGCTCTCTCTCTCCCTCTCCAAAAATAAATAAACAAATAAGTAAAAATAAAAAACAACATCACAAGATGATGCTTTCTGATGGTTGCTAGAGGGAAGGGGGAAGGGGATGGGCAAACTGTGAAGGGAAGTGGGAGAAGGAGGCTTTCAGCTGTGGCATGAATGAGGCGGGGAAGGAACGTGCACAATAAGGAGTATGGTCAATGATATTGTAATGGCCCCTCAGGGTGACAGATGATAGTGACCCCTGTGGTGAGCATAGCATAAGGTATAGAGCACTTGGGTCACTACGTTTATACCTGAAATTAATGTAACACCGTGTGTCAACTATACTTAAAAAACAAAACAAAACCAAACCCTAAACTAAACTAAAAACCAACAGGGGTGCCTGGCTGTCTCAGTGGGGCTTGCGACTCTCGATCTCAGCGTCATTCCTTGGAGCCCCACACTGGGCTTACTTAAAAATAAATTAAACAAACAAACAAGAAACAAACAAAAACCAACACCCCGCCCCCATCTTTCCGGTCCTGGCAACCACCATTCTGCTTTCTGTCTCTATTAATACGACTATCTGGGCGCCTCTCAGAGATAGAATGGTTCAGCCGCTGTCCTCTTACAATGTCCTCAAGGTTAGTCCATATTGTTATGCGCGCGTCAGAATCTTCTCCTTTTTTGTTTTATTTTTTTTTTAAGGAGGTTCCACGCCCAGCATGGGGCTCGAACTCACAACCCTGAGATCAAGAGTCTCACGCTTTTACTGACTGAGCCGGCCGGGCACCCCTGAATTTTCTTCCTCCTTTTTAAGCCTGAATAACAGATACCCTATTTTCTCCATCCAGGTATCTGTTGATGGACCCTGTGGTTGCTTCCTTCTTTTTGACTCTGGTGAACAATGCTGCTAGAACACGGACCTCTTTAAGACCCTGCTTTCAGTTCTTCAGGGTACGTACCCAGAAGTACAACTGCTGTGTCAGATGGTAACTCTATTTTTAATTTTCAGAGGAACTGCCATACTGTTTTCCATAGCGACGGTAGGGATTGTTTTATATCTTTCTTTTATCCCTCAGTGATACATCTTAGAAAGTTCCCCAGGTCAGTCTGTAGAGAGCCAACTCACATTTTTTTTTTTAAACTGTTTTGAAGTATAATCTCTCTACAGAAAATTACATAAATCATAAGTGAACAATGGGATTAAATTCCAGAAACCGAACACACCTGATAATCACAAGTAAGCTCAAGAGAAGAACATAACCTTTCCCCAGAGTGCCCCCGAGGCCCGAGGGTAACTACTCACTGGACCTCTACCAACATGGCTTAATTTTGCCTGCTTTTGAATTTTATATAAATGAAATCATACCGTTTAAGTATTGTTTTGTGTCTTCCGTCTTTTGCTCAGCATTTCAGTTGTGAACCTCATCCACACTGTTGCGTGTGACTGCTTTCCTTTTCTTTGCTGTGTAGTTTCCTTGGTGTGAAGACGCTACAAGTTTTTTACCCCATCCGTCGATGGAAATTTGCTTTGTGGTGGACATTCACGTCTGTGTATATTCACGTCTGGTTGGAGTGGAATTTCTGGGCTGTAGGATATGCCAAGCGATAGTAGAAAGTGCTCCAAGATTTGGTGGAAAACAGGCTGGTGGGAATTCACGCCCCCACCCCCATTTCCTACAAATATGTACTGAAGGGCTACTTTGTGCCAGGCTCTGTTCTAGGCCCTGAGGCACAGCAGTGAACAAAAGCGATCAGATCAAATCCCAGCCCTCCTAAAGCTGATACTGATGGAGGGAGGATTCAAACTACAAATGACAGAAATATGGGATATGTTTCGTAGTGATAAGCTGTATGAAAAAAGAACCGGAGCCAGATTAAGGAGCTAGTGACAGGTTATCTCTCCCAGATAAAACAACCGGCTCCAGGTCCCTGTCATCTACCCTCCGGTGGGTCTCCCCGCCTGTCGTCTGCCAGAAACTCTGGCTGAGCCAAGTGCACTTGCAGACACCATCTGCTCTCCCCGGGAGTGGGGCCCGTGCCAACTCGAGCGTCTGGACTCTTGGCATGGAGCCCTGGAGCCCTGGAGCCCCAGAGCGAGGGAACTCTGGCCAGCCCCACATCAGGAGGGGAATCCTCCAGTTTGGCTGACTGGGATGGGTGAGATGGAGGGCCTCTGGGAGGGAGAAGCTGGTGCAAGCCTGGTGGGCTCCCTGAGGGAGAGGGCGAGGAGGGTCCCTATTCAGACCGATGGAGCCAGCAGTAGATAATGATATTCACAAACATCATCGAATGTATTTCGAGCGCCTGCCTTGCCAGGCTTCGGGGAAATGTGGGACATTGGTTATTGCTATGTGTATGTGATCACATCTACATCCAAGAGGCAGGGAGCGTGGCGCCCATTTCACAGATGAAAGAGGGTTCAGAGAGGTGATGCCATTATCCACAGGTCACACAGCAAGTGCCTTGAAGAGCCTGGAACGCCGTTCGGGCCTGTGTGGGTCCAAACTGACTCATGACCTCGGCTCGTACCACCTGATAACCAGCACATCACCCCATCCCTGGCCCACTCCCTCCTCGGCCTCCTTTACCTGGAAGCTCCCACCCCACCTTCTGCCTCCCTCCCAACCCCCGCCCCCGCCCCCGCCCCGCCGCTGCCTCCTCCCCTCCCCTCCGGCCAGCAACGAATGCAGCCCTGGGGTGCAATCTGCCGGTCTTAGCACCAGTCGTTTACCTCGGGCAAGCGAGCACACACCTCTGAACCTCAGTTTCTTTATCTGTAAGACAGAGACAGAGAGCTGCCGAGAAGAATCAATGCGATGGTGACTGTAGAGCGTCTCAGACAGCGATCGAGGGTCCGGGCTTAGTCCGCGCTCAGTGAACCGGCGGCGTGCGTCCCGGCAAGTCCCCGGCCTCTCTGCGCCTGTTTCCCCCCGTGTACCACACAGGACAGTACATGACGGGCCTCATCGGCCGTGCTGAGGAATCAGTGTGTGCGTGCCCATGCACAGCGCTCAGGGCATTGCACCCAGTTAGCCGCCGGTGCTGTTATTAGTATTGGGCAAGCAGAGTGGCGGGGGTGGAGGCGGGGCCCAGTCGGGAAGGCCCTGGAGAATTGGGGGCACCCCTTCCTCCGTCCTGCAGCGCTTGGGCCTGGGCTGGGGGTGGGGGGGGGGACGGTCAGGGTCCACCGTCCTCGGAGCCCCCGGCTGGCTCCAGCACACCTGGGGTAGCAGGGTTTCAGCGCGGGGCGCTGACGTCGGCCTTCAAGGCCCCCTCCCCGGCCGCGGCGGAGGGCGGAGCCGGCAGCCCGCCGCCCCGCCCCCATCTCCGCCCCCGCGCGCTGCGGGCCTGGGGCGCGGAGAGGGTAGCCCGGCGGAACCCGCAGACCCCGCGCCCCCAGGCCCGGGGTCCCGGGGAGCTGAGTTCCGTGTCACCTGCTGGCCGCAGAGTCGGGGCGGGTGTCGGTGCAGGGGCCCAGGAGGTCTCAACATATGGCCGTGGGCGGTGAGTGAGGGGCACAGGTGGGCGGCACGGCCCCTCCGCCGGCTCCGAGTGTTGGGGATGGGGAGGCAAACCCTTGGTGAGGAAATCGGCTCCAGCCAGGTTTGGAATGAGGGCGGGAGGCTTGGAAAGCCCCCAGGGAGGGGGGGAGATCGTTGGGCGGCAATATTCCTTGTGGTTGAGCGTAAATGAGTGTGGTGGGTTGGGGCTGTTATGGGGGAATGGAGCAGAGGTGGATTCTGGTAAAGCAGGAGGCGTAGGGGAGCTGGTGGGTGTGCAGGCAGTTGTGCAGCGCCGTGGGTGTGGGTGGGGTAGGGGAGGGATGCGTGGCCCGGGTGTTTGGGGCAGGTGTGCAAGGGAAGTAAGTGGTGGGAACAAGGGAGTGTGTCTGGGGTGTGTGCGTGGGAAGCCTGTGCTTATGTGTGCAAATAGGGGATCTGAGGCTGGGGTCTTAGGAGTGTGCAAGGAGACATTCGGGATGAGTGTGTAAGAAGGTTAGGAGCTCCAGAGGGGTGTTCGGGGCAAGTATGCAAGGAGCCCTTCCGGAGGTGAGTGCCCGGAGGTGGGGGTTGGGCTTGCCTGGTTGAGTATGTGTGGCGGTGGACTTGGGTATTCAGGGTACAGACTTGTGGACACAGGGGATGTGTAGTTCACGGGGCAAGTAAGTGTGCAAGGCCTGGTGTGGAATAAGTGTGCAACAGGTATGTGGTTTTTGCCTCAGGAGACAGAATCCCAGAATTGAATGTCTAGACCCGGTGAATTCTCTTCACAGCTTGGCCCTTTTATCCTGTGGGCCTCAGTTTCACTCTCTGGCAAATGAGTCTGAGGGTCAATGAACTAACTAGTCTCTGCCAGCACTCCCTCTAGAGTCAGGAGTCGGGGGAAAGATGGCGAGAGACTTTTACAACTTGTCTTTTTCCTTTCCTCTGCCTCCAGGAAACCCAGCCCGGAGCCTCTCCCCAGCCATGGACAGCCCCAGTCTTCGGGAGCTCCAACAGCCTCTGCTGGCGGGCGTGGGCTGTGGGCCCCCCGTCCAGAAGCCTGGGGAACCTCAGCTGGGGCCTCCCTTTCGAGAGACAGCCTTTGCGGGGTCCCTGGGGGGTTGGCAGTTCCTACCACCGCCCCTTCCTTCTGTGAGCGCTCGTCTTGGGGAGCCAGGGCCCCCTGATCTGGAGGTAGGAGCAGCAGGCCTTAGTGGGATCTGGGGGAGGGGGCTGGAGGCAAATGAACTGGGCTGTGGTGAACCCCAGGTAGGTCGGAGGCTCTGGTATCTACTTCCCAACTGTGTGGGGACTTCCTAGATGTCCAGGTGTGGTTTTGCCTGTTCTGTGCCTCCCCTGGTTTCTTCACCTTTTTCTCTCCAGGTTGGTCACTCATCTTTTTTTTTTTTTTTTAAGACTTTTATTTATTTATTTGACATAGGGAGAGATCACAAGTAGGCAGAGAGAGAGGGGGAAGCAGGCTCCCTGCTGAGTAGAGAGCCCGATGCGGGGCTCGATCCCAGGGCCCTGAGATCATGACCTGAGCCGAAGGCAGAGGCTTTAACCCACTGAGCCACCCAGGTGCCCCGTCACTCATCTTTCTTCCCGCACCTTTGGCTTTCTGTCTTCCCTCTGATTTCTGGCTCCTCTGTTCTCTATCTTTCCACCTCTTTCTCTCTGTGCTGCTTCTGCTCTTTTTTTTTTTTTTCCAAATTAATGTGTTAATTTGTACAATTTCTTGTTCCTTGTATACACTGTGAAGTTTGTCATACTTATGGATTTATTTTCAAAAAAGATTCTATGTAATCTCTATACTCAGCGTGGGGCTCGAACTCACAACCTCAAGATCAAGAGTTGCACCCTCCACAGGCTGAGGCGGCCAGACTCCCCCCCCCCCCCCGCCCCGCCCCGTCTTTTATTTCTTACACGTGGTTTTCCGTTTACTATTCCTGCATAAGAAATCACCCCCAAACTCAGTTGCTTAAAACAGCAACAATCATTATGCCTCATGGTTTCCACGGGGCAGGAATTTGGGAGGGCCTGGGTTGGGTGGTTCTGCCTCAGGGTCTTTTATGAGGTTGCGGTCAGCCCGTGGCTGGAGCTGGAGCCGTCCGGGGGCTGGGTGGGTGTCTCTCTCTTAATGTAGCCTTGGGGCTTCTGCCTGAGGCTCCCTCGGGGGCCGGTTTGGGCCTCCTCACAACATGGCAGCTTCGGCGCGGTCCATGTCCTTCTATCCCTCCAGCCTCCAGCACGACTGCTTTGGCGAGGCAGAAACGGCCTCACCTTTTCTGACTTATGCTTGGAAGTCATGTGGCATTACTTCCACCACATTCTACCAATTATGAGTGACTCACAGCCTGCCCAGACTCAGGGAGAGGGGACACAGACCTCACCCCTTGGTGGCAAGAGTATCAGTCACACTGTAAGAGCGTGTGGGATGAGAGATGGTTGTGGCCATTTTTGGAAACCCCATCTGCCACAGCGAGACAGTTAGGGTCACTTTGACATTGTTCTGTGTCTGATAATTCCATTCTTTGAAGATTTGGAGGGAGGGCCTTGTTATTTCTGCTCTTTTAGGGTTTCTTGTGTGCCTGGTTATCTTTGGACTGTATGCTGGTCATCACAGTTGAAAAACTATTTTTTAGGAAAAATTGTTGTGAGGCCTAGACTTGAAGGTGCGTACCTTTCCCCGGAGAGGAGTTGGTTTGTTTGCCGGCTGCCTGCGGGCACTACCGGTGGCGGGAGATCACTTTTCATCTAGTTCATGGTTGGATTGAGAGGTTATTTTTCTGGGATTGGCAGTTGGCTGCAGGGCAAAAGAGGCCTTCTCTGTTTGTTTGACCTCTCTGCTAACTTGTATTTTAATTGCAGTTTGGGCCTTATAAGAATTGCTTAAAATCTTGTGAGCTATTTAATGCAAGATTAAAAAAAAATTTTTTTTTAATGTAGAATTTATAGTTTTGAGCTGGCAGGTTTGTCCTAGTAACATAGGCCCCCAGAGCCATCTCTCTTGAGCTCCAACTTTTTTTTTGAGCTCCAACTTTTTGCCGGTTCCTGTCCCCATTGGCATCTGCCTCCACTTTCAACTCTGAAATTGTAGTACCATGATAGGACCTGTGAAATCTTTGAAATTGAACATAAAACTTTGCGCGTGGATGGGGGTTCTTTGGAGAGAGGATACACAGCTTCCCCTAAAGGGGATCCAGGCTGTAGAAAGTTAAGGGCCTATCTCCTGGAATGTTTTCTTCTTTTTGATGTTTCTGGGGAGGCTCTAGTATTGGTCTTTGGGGGCTATGGGGAACAGAGCAGTGGGGCAGGGAAGGTGGGTGGAGAAGCCCACTCAGGCCCTTTCCCACCCACAGGACGCATCATCCAGCGACAGTGACTCGGACTGGGACGGGGGCAGCCTTCTCTCCCCGCTCCTACCCCACGACCACCTCGGCTTGGCTGTCTTCTCCATGCTCTGCTGTTTCTGGCCTGTGGGCATCGCAGCCTTCTGCCTGGCCCAGAAGGTCAGTCTGTGGGGGTGTTGGGAGGGGGCTGGATCTAAGGGAAAAGTGCATTCAGAACAAAACAGGTGCTATGCGGGGTGGGGGGGTGTGTGAGACAAAGGTGGAGAGAAGGATCTGCAGAGAAACATGGAAAGGTAAAACAAGTGTTTCAGAGTGGAAACCCAGAGCGGTGGTTAGGAACCTGGGCTCAAGTTCCTCGGTGTGACACACTGCATTAAGATTTTTGGGCAAGCCACTTAACCTCCCTGGGCCTCGTTTTCCTCACCTGTAAAACGGGAATAATTCCTACCTTGGTGACACCGTGAGGTTCAGATGAGTTCAAACGGTGGCACTGAGTGACAGAGGTCTATTTTCATTAGCCATCTGGGCGCCCCTTTGCCTGACCCACAGTGGCTGCTGCCTGTTTTTGGAATCTCTGAATGAGCCAGTGGGCGTGCTGGTGCGGGCGGGTCCAGGGGAAGGGTCTGGGGCTGCGGGCAGCGGGTGGGAAGAGGGGATGCCTGAGTCACCGCTGCCCAACGCCTCCACAGACCAACAAGGCTTGGGCCAAGGGGGACATCCAGGGGGCAGGGGCTGCCTCCCGCCGCGCCTTCCTGCTGGGGGTCCTCGCCGTCGGGCTGGGCGTGTGCACATATGCAGCGGCCCTGGTGACCCTGGCCGCCTACCTGGCCTCCCGAGAGCCGCCCTAGCTGCCCCTGCCGCCCCCACTGTGAATCAGGGGCCGGGACCTGGGCACGCCAGCAGGCAACGTGGAGAATCCGGGTGGATGAGGCGGCGGCAGCGGCAGCCCCCTCCTTCCTGGCCGCCGCAGCGTGAGATTAAACTCCAGACGCTCTCGCAGCCAAACCTGTGTGTGTGTGTGTGTGTATTGGGGGCTGGGGGAGAAAGGAGGGAGCTGGGGCGCCAGGACCAGGAAGGGACAGGCCAGGGTGACCATAGGCTGTCCCCAGAGACCTTGGAGCTGGAGAAGGGGGAATCCACGGGCAGAGGGTTCCCAAATTGTAGAATGTTCTCCTTGCACCGTGGCCTGCGGAGAATTAGAGCCAGGTTCCAAGGGCTTACTTCTTAGCTGTGGAACCTTGGCTCCAGTGACTTCTCTTTGAGCCTCACATTCTCCCTTCTGCAAAATGGGATTCTCCACCCCTGGGGAGGACTGGATGGGTCACACCTGTAAAGGGCAGTATCCCTCTGAGCCCTTCCCACAGCCGGTGGAGGAAACTGGACTCAGGGGGTCAAATGAAATGAACTGTCGGGTCTCTCCATCTCTTGGCCCTCCTTTCCTGTCGACCTCATTCTGTGCAGGCTTCTGGGGGAGAAAGATGGCCCCAGGAGCTGAGGCACCCCATGGTAATCACCCGGTCAGAGACCAGGAGGGCTGGAGCCTTAAGGCACTGGGGCGGTAGCCCCCCGCAGACGGACCCTGAGTGCTCCCCAGAGGCACAGGAGTGCTCACAGAGCGGGCCTGAGAGATGCCTGAGGAATGGCGTGACAGGTGGCTTAGTTTTCTCACTGTTTAATGCCATTCCCAGTGGATCTTACTAGAAGAAAACACTTTCCCATTTGGCGTTTGCCTGAGTTTTACGGAGCAGAATTTCGAGCTAAAGACTCTGATGCTTCTCCTCCTTGGTTACTGGGGACGAAAATGACACAGGCTCCAAGGGGCAATTGTGGGAACTGTGTGAACTAGTTCAAGCATGTGAAGCACGCAGCAGAGGGCCCGCCAGACATATAATTTCCATTGTAAACCCCCCAATGTCAGTGCCCCACAGAATCTGGCGATCATGTGGCCCAGCTGTGGGACGGTCATTCCTCGGGCGTTCTTGGCTCCTGCCCGCTAAATAGGGGGGTGGGGGACCCAGTGGTCAAACGGCAACCAACCCCCCTGTATTTCCATACACCCTGGTGGGGGTCCTACCACCCCATGACAAGCAATGGGCCTCAGCCACTTCCGGTTACAGGTGCGGAACCGCAGTCAGGACGGTGCTGGTGTCTTTCTGAACAGTGATGGGCTCCGGGGTGGGGCCACCGTGCTCCGTCACGGACTAGCTGGTGACACGGGGCAGCTCGCTGGCTTCTGAGCTGATTTCTGGTTAAGACAGGGTTGCCAAGACCCACAAGGCCTCACCACTGTGCCCGTTCGGTCTCTGACCCATCTCGCTGCTGCAGCCACCATCACGGAGCCCCACGGAGCCTTGCTGGTGCTCCACGTCCCACAGGCCTCCTCCCCAGACTTCCCTTAGATGCACTGCACCCCCCGCAGATGTCCTCCCCCAACCCCTCCTCGCTGCTTTTTGCTTTCTTCATAGCGTTTACCACCACTCGACAAACAGAGATTCTCTTTGCCCCTCACCCTCTGGCTCCTTGAACCAGGGACCTGGGGGGGCCATCATTCACCCCGGAGTCTCGCCCCTGGCAGGGCCTACACACAGCGGCCCCCTCCCCCCGCAAGTATCTGTCAGACTGGCAGGTGGGGAAGGGAGGGGTTTCCCAGGTCGGAAATGCTTTCCTGGGGGCTAGGGTGGGTCCGTGCCCCCAGGCCCACAAGCTCCTCCGGGCACACAGGGACTGAGAGGCGAGGCCAGCTGCTGGTTTATTTTCCACGGAGGTAGTGGGTGGCGGCGGCGGCCGAGGGAGGGGCGCCCTGCCCTGGCTTGTCTCAGCTCTTGGAGTAACGCCTCTGTAGCGATTCCCGGTAGAAGCGGAAGACGTGTTGCGAGGCAGCCTGGGCCGCAGCCAGGCACTGCTGGAGCTGGAGGCGGGGAGAGAGCTGGTGGTACTGGGGCCCCCCTCCCCGACCCCACAGCCTGCCCCAACCCCGGCCGGTCACGGAGCCCCCAGATCTCCTGCCTCCCCTGCAGTGGGGCAAGTGGCCAGGGGAGCGGTTCCAAGGCCCTATCTTCCCCACTTTTGGTGGGCTCTTTCTGAGAAGGGGAACTGAGAAAAAGGGGAGGGCTTCGGGCGTCTGATTCTGGCAGCTCCAGGAGCGTGGACAGGCGGGATCAGGCATCCTGACCTCTGGGAGAGGCCTCCCCCTGGCCCAGCTCCAGCTGGAGATCTAGAATTTTTGAGCCACAGGCCCTATGAAGCCAGATCATCTTGGGAGCCGTGGAATCTGGGACGCACCCTACGTTCCCAGACTCACAGGAGGAACATGTCCAAGTGCCCTCAGGGGGCAGAGCGCTGGCACTTTGGAAGCGCGAGGCCCGAGCCGGAGATGCCTCACCTCCCGATCTCAACCTGAGTTCTCTCCCCCCTGCTCTCGAAACTGGGGCTTCCTGTTCAAATTCCCACAAGGGCTTCTGTGCCTACAACGTTTGAAAACGCCTTCTACATACAGAAGGGATGTGAGGAAGGGGCTCTCCTTCCACCTCTCAGGGTCCCGACGGGACCTCACGTCCAGGAGGGAGGGGTCTGGCCTTCACCCCATCCCCACAGTGGTACCTCAGCATCGGAGTAGGACCCCTTG
>CM052888.1:40754446-40796365 GCA_028534135.1 Potos flavus
CCCCCCCCCCCCCCCCCCCCCCCCCCCCGCTTCCCTGGGCAATGCTCTTGGCCCTTTCTTTTGTGGAACTGCTTCCCATCCCCCGATGCCACCCGCATGGTTCCAACAGGGGCTTCCGAGCCCGGTATTCCTGCCTGTAGGGGCGGCTGTGCGGCCAGTCATCCGCTGGTACCTCTCGGCCCCCTGCTCCCCTTCCCGCCTCTGTCTCACCAGGGCCGGAAGCTGGCAGACTGTTTCCCAGACTCCCCGGCCGGTGCCCCCGATAATCTGGGGGGGAGGCAGAGGAAGGGCTGCATCCGGCCCTCACTCTGACAGAAGCAGGGGTTGTGCCAGTTCCCGTAGTAGCTGTGCAGTCTGGGGGGTAAAGGGGGTCCTCCGGACCCCAGCTGCCAGGGCCGAGTAGGACGCCTCGTGTGCGCCCAGACCCGCCTGTTGACAAGTGTCTCCCGACAGCACGGAGGGGGAGCCTGCTACGGGCCGCTAGTCTCTGGGTATCGCCCTCCCTCCTGCTAGCTCCTTCGGCTCTTCCAACACGATCCTGACCTGTTTCCTGCAGGAAATTCTGTGTCTGAAATACGTCAGGTGGGTTCAGCTTTCCTGACGGGACAGAGCGAGTATCCCGGAAGAGCCAGAGCCCCGGGCGCTGTGAACTTGAGCCGGCGAGGAAAGCACGGAGCTCTAGGGGCTGGTCCCAGCCTCGGGCAAGATGCTGGCTAGAGAATGGAACCGAATGGAACCAACGTGCCTGAGACTGCAGAGACTGAGAAGCCAAACGAGGAAACCCTCACAGTGTTTGAGACCCTGGCTCCAGCTGGACCTGTTCTGAGCGTCGTACTGAAGGTCACTATGTTCCCTTTTCACTTAAGTGGGTCTGAGGTGGGGTTCTCGCACCTGCGCTGACGAACAGACCAGAGCTTGCCAGCCGGGACCGGCGTGATAGGAGCCAAGTGCTTCGGGGAAGCGAGGCCGAGAGGAGAGGAGGAGTGTCAGCTCGCAGCCGTTCACCAGCCCGGCCTTCGCACCTACCTTTTCTTGTTTGGCCGTGGGATCCAGCACGAGGGTCCCGTCCGCGTTCAGAGCGCAGGTGACCCCACAGAAGAGGGCCCGCATGGGCACCCCCGCGTCCACCAATGCCATGCAGGCGGCATTCAGGCAACAAGCCAGGAGCTGGGTGCACAGGCCGGGGTTAAGAAGCATTCCCACGACGGGGGTGCCCCGCGGAGCGCCCCCGCGCCCCCGTCCACCCCGCCGGCGCTTGTGGCCGACTGCACTGACTGATCACGGGGAGGCAGTGGGGCACAGTGCTTCTAAGGGGTTCCAGGACCAAGCAGCCTTGGGTTCCTGACCCGCCCTTGCCATCTCTCAGCCGTGTGAGCTTGAGCAAGTGACTGACTCTCTCTGAGCCTCCATCAAGGGTCAGATTTGTCCAAATCTGTCCTTGACAGATTTGTCCTGAGCATGTGCCAAGCACCTGCAGGGAAACTGAGGGTGGGAGGGGAGGAACCTCCCACAATCGCATGGGGAGGTAGCGGCAGGGCCAGGCCTGAAGCCTGGGGACCTGCAGGCAGCCACCAGCAGGCGACAGAGGGAGGAGCGGTCATCTTTAGGGGAGAGGAGTGGCTGTGGCACGGCAGAAGCGAGCCTCGGCCTGGAGCCAGACAGCCGGCCCTGCCTCAGTTTCCTCTAGTGTCTGCCCCCAGCCCCATCACAGCGGCTGAGGGTCCAGTCAGGGTCAGAGTCCCAGCTCCGCCACTGTCCCTCCATTACCTTCCCTCTGGGAAGCCCCTCTAGAAATGCCCATTTCTGGTCCTCGGCCCCAACCTCTCACTGAACCACGAGGATCTTTCTAGGCCGGGCTGCTGACCCAACTGCTCTGCCTGCTCAGGACTCCAAACTCATGCAACAGGTCGGAGTGGAGGTCAATGGCACAGGCTCTGCAGGCAGTCAGGCTGGAGTTCTGGAGTTCTGCCAGTGCCGCCTTCCAGCTCTGTGACCCTGGGCAAGCAACTTTCCCTCTCGGGGCCTGCTTCCTCACCTCCAACATGGGAGCACGAACACCCATCTGCCAGGGGCCTTTGGGCTCTGGGAGCAGATGGCCTGGGCTGAAATCCCGGCTCTGCCAATCACTAGAGAGGAGCTGACCTTCCTGTGCCTTAGTTTCCCCATTTGGAACACAGGGATGATAGTGGCATCTGTTCGTTGTGCCATGAGGAATAAGTGAGTTAATACGTGTCAGGCACTCGGAACAGCACCTGACATGCGGTAAGCGCTCAAGCTGTGTCTGCTGTTCTTCAACAAGTGGGTGCCTGTCAAGTGTTTGGAGGCCTTCTGGCTAACAGAGTAAGGGAGGCCATCAGGGAGCCTCTGGAGGACTTCCTGGAGGTGGCAGCCCGGGGAGAAAGGATACAGAGCCAGCATCACTGATGACCTGCAGCACCACAGTGATGGAGGTGCGGGGGTGCAGCGTTCCCAAGACCACTGCTTCACACGTGTTCCTGAGCAGCCGCTCCCGGCTCTTCTCTGCCACGCCTGGGGAAATCAGGGGTGGGGTGGGGTGGGGTTGTCAGCCTCTTCCCTCGCATCTGGCTCACCTTCCTCCATGTTCCCCACCCAAGCCCTCTGGAAAGAGCCTGCCGTGTCTGCCAGGGTTGGTGCAGGACCCTGCATGGATGACAGAGGATCCCCAGTGGGAAGGCGGCAGAGCCTGACCGATACCCACTTCACCCCTGCTGCCTCTTGCGTCCAGCAAGGGAGCCTTTGGGGGAGGAAAACCGCAGAGTTCCCTTGTCCCCTGCTGCTCCCCACTCCCGTCCCCGTGAACCCAGCCCCGGGAGTGAGGGGGCGAGTAAACGCGTGGGACAACAGGTTAGTGGAAAGGAGGGGAGACGGAGCCAGGAAAGAGGAGTGAGGGAGGACAGACTAAGGTGGGGGAGACACGAAGCGCTGGGGTGGGGAGGGAGAGAGGACACTGCGGACAGCAGCGAGGAGGAAGCTAGAGATCCTGCTGGGCCCGATTACCCGGCAGCCCGATCTTCGGCCTCAGGATCACCTCCAGCGTGGCCTTGTTGAAGATCTCTTTGCTGACCTTCACTTCGGCTGGTCCATACACGCCCGCCAGGACTGATGTATCCCCTGGGGAGACAGCAGGGGAGGCCTCGCACACATCTTGCTTTCCTTGGGGGGTTCCAGTGCAGCGCCCCGAAGAGTGTGGGCACTGAGCCCCCCCCATCACCCCCAGTCCAGCCCACCACCTGCCAGGAGTGATTCTCTGAGCATTTGCCATGCTTCCTCATGTGAAACGGGGATGACAATGGTGCCTTCCTCACTGGGTCCTGAGGATTAAGTGAGGTAATCCACGTAAGCCACTGGGGACACTGCCTGGCACGTGTCCAGCGCACGACCGACTTTAGCTACTGTTGACTTGGTCAGGAAGAGAGCTAACCTTCCTCCCCTTTACTGCAGTTGGTCTCCTCTCCTTCCAAAGCTTCCTCCAACCTGGCTCTCTTCTCTCAGGCTCATGTTCCCCAACTCTGCAGCAGTTGGGACCCCCGAGAAAGGGAGACATACCTGGGAGTGGTCCCAAGTGGGCATGAATGGGGGCCGGGGAGGTGAGACCCGGGCAGTAAAAGCCTGGCTTCTGGGACGCCTGGGGGGCTCAGTTGGTTAAGTGTTTGCCTTCGGCTCAGGTCATGATCTCGGGGTCCTGGGATCAAGCCCCACATCGGGCTCCCTGCTCATCGGGTAGTCTGCTTCTCCCTCTCCCTCTGCTGCTTCCCCTGCTTGTGCTCTCTCTCTCTGTGTCAAATAAATAAATAAAATCTTAAGAAAAAAAAAAAAAAAAGAAGCCCGGCTTCTAGTCCTGTCTGCCTCCTGCTGGCTCTGTAACCTTGGCGGATTGTGCTCACTTCTCTGGGCCTCAGTTTTACTATCTGTAAAAGGAAGAGACTGGGCTACACTCCTGGCTTCCAAACTTTTCTGGCCATGAGTCCCAATAAAAAATACATTTCACGGGTGCCACTCCAAACTCATGCAAATGTCTGTGTGTGTAAACAGAACAAAGGCCTCACAAAACAACTTTTACCATCGCTACTCTGACACTCTGACGCTTTCTACTCTATTCCAGTTAATTTACTTTTACTTATTTGCTTTTAAGATTTTATTTTTAAATGACCTCCACACCCCACGTGGGGCTCGAACTCACCACCCTGGAATCAAGTCGCTCCTCGGACGGATGGAGGATGGAGCCAGCCCTGCACCCTACTCTATTCCATTAAAAAAAAAAAAAAAAAAAAAAGACTACGGAACGCAGCAGTGGTTCTCAACTCGGGCTGCACACTGGAATCACCAGGGAGCTTGGGAAGATCCTGACACCCAGCCCCCTCCCCCAGAGATCCTAACTCAACTGCTGGGGTGGGGCGCGGGCACTGGGAGCATCGGAGCCCCACGGGTCATTCTAGTGTGCAGCTGGGCCCGCAATGTGCAGTGGGCAACACAGAGCAGGAGCGCAGCTTCCAAACACCGAATCTCCGCTCCGCGGTGGTTACAAATGCACGAGGGTGGGGGCAGCCTTGGCAGGTGCGTGGTGCATTCTGGGACTCTGCCTGTTTAATGACCCTGTCAGAGATGCCGAGGCCAGAAGCGGGTGGGACACACTCTCCATAGTCTGCACGGGGTCCCGGGGTTTGAGAGTTTTAGAGCACGGGAGGGGCTACCCTCCTCAATATTTCTGACATTGGAGAAACCCCAGGCATGTGAATTGAGCAGCAGAACTAAGTCTCAGGGAGGGTCTGGGAAGGTCCCCAGGGTCAGGGCACGTGTCCTGGGTTGGGGAGGAGGAGCTGCAGGGATTCTCTCGGCTCCTGGGGAATCTGCCTTCCGAGGGGAACTTGACCACACAGACAGAACGAGATCCACACGGCGGTCTTCTTGTTACTCTGGAGGACCTGCCCGTGGCCCCCATGAACCTAGGGAGACCCTCCCTGTCACCTTCTCAAGGATGTGGCTCCCGCAATTCTCTCTTCTCTGGACCCACGTCCATCTTCAACTCCTGCCCCATGTATCTGATCCCTATACAGCAAAGCTCCTAAAGACACGTCTCTAACTTGCTGTCTTGTTCTTCTCCACCTGCCCTCCCCCCCACCGGAGCAGCTCTTGACAGCGTCACAGATGACATAAGTCCAGACCTTCCAGCCACAGCTCTGGAGGACAGATGCAGCTGGTGAGCCCTTACATCTCAAACACTTCTCCAGGCCCCAGGTCAGTGGCCTCTCTTGGTTTTCCTCCTACCTTCCTGACTGCTCTTCTCTCTTTCCCTAGCTCCTCACAGGTGAGACGACCAGGGTCGAGTCCTGTGACCTCTTCTCTTTTCTGTCTACACTCGTTTGCTTGATTTCATCCAGTCAAGTGACTTCATCTGACGAAATATCATCTATAGTCAGAGGATTCCAAGTGATATGTCCGGATGGGGTCTGTGTTCTGTCCTACTGCCCTGTCCATATGGTCGCTGTGATGTCTACCAGGCCCTGCAAACTTATTGTTCCAAACCGAACTCCTCAGCTTCTCCTAGCACAGCTGATTGGGGAAAAAACATCTCGGTGTTATCCCTCTCCTTCTCACACGCCAACACCGAACCATCTGCAGATTTTATCAGTTTTGCTTTCAATATACACCCCGAATCTCACCATCTCCACTGCCTCTACTCTGGTCTGAGCTTCCTTTCCCATACCTCTACAGTCAACACCGCAGCCAGAGAGAGTCTGTTAAAATATATTCAGATCACGCCACCGCTCTGAGCAAAACTTGGGAGCAGTGGCCCCCAGCTCATTCACTAGGCCTCAAATGACAGGCCATCCTCCTTAGCTCTCTCCAGCCTCAATGCTCCAGCCACACTGTCTTCAGACTATTCCTTAAACACACCAGGAAAGTCCTTGTCTCAGGGCTTTTGTCCCCCCTGTTCTCCATCCTCCGTACGTTTTTCCTCCAGGAAACTCCTCTTCAGGGTTTGCTCCCTTACCTTTAGCTCTTTATTCAAATGTTACCATCACATCAAGGCCTTTCCTGAACATCCTGTTCAGACCACAACACTCTCTGGCAGGCCCTGTTCCCCTTCCCTGCTATATTTTTCTCCATAGCGTTTTCCTATATATTTTACGTAGTTATCTTTGGTGTGTCTCCCTGACCAGAACGTAAAACGATAGGTCAGGAATTAAAATATTTTTTATCAACGTATTCCCAGTGCCCAGAACGGTACTTAGCACAAATACATATGTGTTCAATGAAGGAACTAATGAAAACAGGTTTTGTACCTGGGTAGAAGGTAATACCCCTAGTGAGGAAACTGAAGCATTTATGGAAGCGAGCCTTTGGCCTATCTCCAGAGGAATACTTACCTGGGTCAGGGAGGTGAGTCTAGTTTGAGATGTATTTGGCTAGGGGAAGGGGATATTTACCCAGCAGGTAAGCCCTGCCCCAAACTTAGGGAGAGACTCATATGGAGAGATGTGTATCACAGTTAAAGGGATATTTACCCCACTGGTGGGGAGGAAGGGGGACATCGCTCTCAATCTGAAAAGTATTTACTTGGGGAGAAGACATGCCACAGTCCAGAGAGTAATGAGGCCGGTAGTGGTGATCTGCCAGTCTCCGGGTATTTATGCATATGCACAAGTTTGCCTCAGCCTGGCGTGTAGGGACCCGGGGTGTGCGTGGGGGAGGTGGGAGACGAATCTAGTCAAAAGAGAAAATTACTTTGGTGAGGAGCTTTCTCTATCCTGGTGTATTTGGTCTTATGAGAAGATATGCCCCTCTCTCATCTGAGTATTTGTCAGGGTGGGGATACCGACTGTCTCTCTTGTAGTCGGGAGGGAGAGAGAACATTATTCCGGGATATCCGGTAGCATCTCCCCGGGCAAGAAGAACGCCACCAGTCCAGAAGGGACATTTACCAGCTGGTGGCACTCCTTTCCATGATACACTGTAACCTTCTAAAACAAATACAACGTGGCGAACCTGGCCGGGGCAGTATTTACCTAGGTTAAGTTCTTACCTTGCAGGAAAGAGGCAGAGCCATCAGGCCGGGACAGAAGGTTCTGTTCACAAGCAAAGTGCCGGAGGCTGCAGCCCGGGCCCCGTGGGCCGGACTCTGTTCCGGATTCAGTGCGGATCTTGGCATCAGCCTGCATCGCCCCCTCTACCGCCCCAGACCCCACGTGCAGCCGGGGACTGTCGCTTCCGCCCTAAAGCGCGCGCTTGCGTACAGGCTGCGTATCCAGTGCGCACGCGCTGCTCCGGGGCGCCAGGACCCGCGCCCGCACGTGGCTCGGCGTTTACAAACAATCTGGCTCCTCCCACTCCCGCCCCGCAAGTCCAAGAATGCCATTGGAGAGTAGAGAACAGGGGGCGGGCCTTGGCTTGGGCTCATCCTACCCGAGGCCCCCGGGCCCTAAAGTTCTGAGATTCCGGTCAGGTTGTCCTCCTCTTTGCCTGTCCCAGAAACAACTAAAATGAAGCGGTCAGAGTGATTTAGTCAAGCTAGATTGTTTGCCCCACCCATACCCGTGCCCTAGAGACCGCAGGATTGGTAGCTCGTGGTTTCTAGGCAGGGCGGTGCTAGCATTTGAATCAGGTTCATAAAGGGGCAGCCCCCCAGCCTAGCTGAGGAGAGGGGTGGAGTGTTGGAGGGGTTGTTAGCCAAGATGGCGGTGGCGGCTGCGGTAGCGAGGGTCTGGGGCTCAAGTCGAGGCTTGGGCCAGGCTGGCCTCCTGCTCCTACGGCGGCCTGGGGCTCGGGGCCTGGCTAGATCTGTGAGTACCTGGGGAAGTTTTCCCTGAGGGAAAGTAGGGATGTCAACGCCGTCTTCCCGTGTGGGGGTCTGTGCAGGGAGTGAAGGGAGGGCTGTCACAGAAGGGACAGGAGCTGGGAGAACTACTCGGAGAGGACACTCGGGAAGGACTTCCACTTCCTCAGGAGAGAAGTGAGGCAGCTCCTTCGTGGGCCCGGAGGGAGGGGATTCCTTTTTAGTTGCCACTCATCCCCACGGGAGGCCGCGTGGAGGGACACGGCAGGAAGGCGAGACATTTCCTCGCAGGCATTGGAGAGTGAAACTGCCCAAGGGAGAGACTTTCTTCTTGATAAAGATCCCCTCTCCTTCACAAAGAAAAGAGAGAACGGGTTTTCCGACGCGGGCTTTTAAGGTGCCCTGCATTTCTTTGTTCCTTTACTGCTGTTCTGATTTAAAATGAATTGCGTAACGAAGTCGTTTGATCTTGCGTCCCCGATCGAATGTCGGAACAAGGACCTTGTCTGTTTTGGTCACTCGACAGAGGAGATAATGTGTAAAATTTTGCTGGGGAAAAGAGGAGGAAGAGAGGTACAGGTGGAGCAGCACCCTGCCCACATTTCTGAGTAACACTTGAGAAATGCCTAATTTTTTTTTTTTTTTTTTTTTTTTTTAAGATTTTCTGTATTTGAGAGCGAGAGAGAGCAGGAGCAGGGTGACGGGCAGAGAGAGAAGCAGACTCCCTGCTGAGCAGGGAGCTGGGATTGGGGTTTGATCAGGTCATGATCCCAATCATGACCTGATTGGAAGGCAGCCGCTTAAGCGGAGGCAGATGCTTAACGGAATGAGCCACCCAGGTGCCCCCAAGAAATGCTTAATTCTTATCAAAAGGGTCAGGATCCTCTTGGGTTGATACTGCTAACAGTAAGTTCACACAGCAGAAATCTAGCCGGAAGTTCGATTAGAGGGAGAGAGGCATTGGGCTGTGGAAGGGCCATGCACTTAAATTTCACAGATCAGAGAGTAGTGTTTCGGAAGGTGAGTTCATATCCCTAATCTGCTGCTTTCCAGCTGTGTGGCCTTGGGCAAAGGACTGGTCCTCTGGACCTCTGCAGAGGGGTGTATTTCCCTCTTTCTAAAATGCTAACTGACCACCTTGTAGGGCTGTAGTAAAATTTAAAAATGTAAAGTGTGAGAATTGGACCTGACATTTGATAAGGGCAATAGGAATGTTGGTCACTGTTAAAAGTGAGGGTGGAGGGAAGGGACAGAAACTGACCTTGGAGATCAGGAGAAAAAAGGAGGTGACCTTGGCGGGACCTGGGTTGGTGAGGGCCCTTGGAGGGAAAACTGTCCGGATCTTGTGGGGTTGGGTCTGACCCTCCAATCCCTAATCCATTAGGAAAGGAAGGTAGAATCTGTGGGAAGACACTCTAGATAGAGAAGCAGGGGAGGAGGGTGAAGAGGGTGGGCCAGGCGTGAGGGGAGGGGATATAGATAGGAAAAGGGAGGAGTCACTTGAAGCAGGTAATTCGGGAAGGGTTTCTGGAAGAGGCTGGGGGTGGAGCAGCTTCCTGCCTTTGGGCTGTTCTTTGTTGCTTTTTTTGAGCAATCAGATCTTACCCGGCTGATCCTAGTCCCAAAAATCCATTGGCTGGGCCTGTGGGGCGAGAGGGGCAGGACTGGGGCAGAAAGCAGGGAAAGGTCATTTATGGCTGATTAAATCTGCTTCATTCCAGGTTCAGACTCCCTGCTGCTTTTCCCTCTTGACTCCCCTCCATCATTTTTTTGATGGGTGATGGGAAAGGGGGATTTTTTTGGAGGGAGTTTTTCAGAGTACTTACTTTTTATTTTTTTTAAAGATTTTATTTATTTGACAGAGAGGGCACAAATAGAGGGAGAAGCAGGCTCTCCACTGAGCAGGGAGCCCTATGCGAACTCAATCCCAGGACCCTGGGATCATGACCTGAGCCACTCAGGCGTTCCTATTCGTGTATTTTAGTTTATGTATTTTTATAGTCCTTGCTTTCTTTTCCTCACATTTATTACTCCTACTTGTTTTTTTTAAGATTTTATTTATTTATTTTTTAAGTAATCTCTACACCCAATGTGGCTCTCAGACTCACAACCCAGAAATCAAGTCGAATGCTCTACCAACTGAGCCAGCCAGGCGCCCCTCTCCCACTTGTATTTTCTAAGATTAAAAAGGAGACTATTTTTGAGTGAAGGGAAGGAGTAGTGGGATTTAGTCAAAGAAGGTTTTTTTGTTTTTTTTTTTAAAGATTTTATTTATTTAGGGGCGCCTGGGTGGCTCAGTGGGTTAAAGCCTCTGCCTTCGGCACAGGTTGTGATCTCAGGGTCCTGGGATCGAGCCCCGCGTCAGGCTCTCTGCTCAGCGGGGAGCCTGCTTCCCCCTCTCTCTCTGCCTGCCTCTCTGCCTACTTGCGATCTCTTTCTCTGTCAAATAAAGAAATAAAATCTTAAAAAAAAAAAAAATTATTTATTTATTTGACAGGAGACAGGTCACAAGGAGGCAGAGAGGCAGGCAGAGAGAGGGGGGGAAGCAGGCTCCCGCTGAGCAGAGAGCCTGATGCGGGGCTCGATTCCAGGACCCTGAGATCACGACCCGAGCCGAAGGCAGAGGCTTTAACCCACTGAGCCACCCAGGTGCCCCTCAAAGAAGGTTTTAAACAATTTTTGTTGTTGTTGTTTATTTGACAGACACAGCAAGAGAGGGAACACAAGCAGGGGCTAGTGGGAGAGGGAGAAGCAGGCTTCCCGCTGAGCAGGGAACCCAGTGCGGGGCTCCATCCCAGAATTCTGGGATCATGACCTGAGCTGAAGGCAGCCGCTTAACGACTGAGCCACCCAGGTGCCCCTAAACAATATTTTTAAAAATTTTATTTACTAAAGAGAGTGTGAGTGCGCACGTATGGGGTAGGGGGGGGCAGCAGGCAGAGGGAGAGGAAGGAGCAGACTACCCACTGAGCAGGGAGCCCGAGGAGGACGCAGGGCTTGCTCCCAGGACTTCGGGATCATGACCTGAGGTGATGACAGACGCTTGATTGAGTTATCCAGGCGCCCCTAGTCAAAGAAGATTAGAGACCAGGATCTGTCTACTAGAACATTCTGCGATAGTGATGGTGTTCTAGATCTGTGCTGCCCAATACAGTAGCCACTTGACTACACATGGTTACTGAGCTCTCAATGTGATTAGTATGGCCCAGGAACTGAAGTTTTCATTTTATTTAATTTTAATCAGTTTAAATAGCCACAGGTGGCTGGTGGCTGCCATATTGGATGGTGCAGGGCTGAGCCCAGAGATAGCGCCTTGGGGGAAGGTGGAGAGGCTGTGTTGTAGCTGACAGGCGGGTTGTTGGGGGAAAGGCTGGGGCTGCCTGACTTCATCTCTGCCTTCTTGCCTCTCCTTTCACCATGTTCCTGCCTGAACACCCTGTGGCTCAGGAGGCGTTTGTCTGATTCCCCCTCCTTCCCCTCTTCCCGCCAGGTGATAGCAGAGGTTTTAGCGCTCAGGGAGAAGAGAAAGGAAACTTAATTGTCAGGGAGTCCTGAGCTGGTTTCTCAGCCACCACCCCAAGAAGCAAGAGGGACCCCAGCCAAGTCACTTCACTTCTCTGAGCCTAGCAGGTGGGGTGACTGGAGTCCCTCCTCTGGGAGGGAGGGAGCACCTAGAGCTCGGTATGGAGCATCAGTGATGTTTCTCTGACTGTAGGGGGCAGCCTGTTGGGGACCCTAGCGCCCCATGCGCTGTCGCCAAGCGGCGGTGCTTAGTGTGTGTGGAGGCACGGATGGAGATGGGCATTGCTTGTCTCCTCACCGTACGGGTCCATCTCCCTCTTGGCTGGCGTCTTAAGGTCTGAGGCCTCGTTTTTTCACATCAGGAAGCACTTATGAGTTACGTTACCAACTCACTCGGTTATTCTGTCTGATACAGCCACACTGCAAGGTACTGGCAGTTTTCTCCTATCATGGGTGGGGAAACCGAGGCCCAGGGAGGTGAGGTCTGAACTTGGGAGTTCTGGACCCTAAAGGCCAGTTTCTCTCCATAGTACCAGGCTGCTAGGAGAAACGATAGGGCTTTGGTTCAAGTCTTGCAACACCGTGCTCCGTCTGATCTTGGGGTGTATCAGCAGCTTCTGCCTGGGGCCTTCAGGGCTGGTGAGAAGCTGGGGTGGAGGGGCCAACCTCAGCCCCCACCGTGCCCTTCCCTCCCTGCGCTTCAGCCCCACGGGCCCTTTTTCCCTCCCTTGAATGAGCTCCTTCTACCTGGAGGCCTTTGTGGGAATATGATCCTTTAGGTGTCAGCGGGCGGGCCGCTTCCTCGGAGTAGCATTCCTGACCGCCTCCCCCACCAGTGTCCATCTGTAAAATGGGGATAGCAGTAGTACTCCCTCAGAGAGACGCAAAGATGAAAGGAAATGGTCCTTAGGAGGCACTTATCCCGAGTGCTCCGTAAGATCTCAAGAAGTGGGGGCTGCAGTTTCTCTCCAGGGACAGTAAGTCTGGGGCAGTCAGGGAAAGGATGTCCTCCCTCGGGGCTTCCCACTAGCAGTGCCCCGGGCCGCATCGTGCTTGCCAGAGCCCCTGCATTCCGTGGCCTTCACTGTCTTAGATACGGAGGACTCAGCCCACTGGCAGCATCCACAAAACCGTCCATGGCCAGACCCCCCTTTCTCTCCAGCCTCCTCGGGCAGCTGTAGTCAGGCCGCCTGGCTTCCTACGGCATCACTCATGATCTCTCTGCCCTGGGACAAGTCACTGTCCCCCCACCCAGCCCCCAGGCCAGAAGTGAGAAGGTAATGCCCACCTCCGCCCACCTCCGCGGGTTCAGAGAGCACAGAGGGGGAGGGAAAGCGCTTTGTGTGGCTCTTCTTCCTAATGTGCGGCAGCCTCACTGATTCCCAGGCTCTCTCCTCTTACCTTGGCCTTGGTAGTTCCCGGGGACTGGCTCCTTCTTCCCCTAGCCTCTGCCTGCCTCACCCCTGCTGGTCCAGCAGCCCTCGGCATAACTTCCCCTTTGAGGAAAAGGAAAGCTTTTCCTCATGTTCTCTCTCATGCTGGTCGCAGAAGTTCCCCCTAGAGCCATGGCGGGTGCTTTGTACCCACCTTCCCCCTGGCCTGTGGAGTAGCAATTCTCGTCCTTTCCACAAGGGGACGGCAGTTCAGGGAGCCGTGGTGGCGCTGCTGGAAGGGGACGGAGCCTGGACAAAGCCGAGCCCAGACAGAGCCGTTTAGCTCTGGAGTCCCTCCTCCTCCCCCGCCATGTGGGTACCCACCTGGCGGTCCTGCCCCAGCCCGTAACCTGCGCGCTCAGTACCGGCTCTCCTTCTCCCCAGCCGGTTCAGGGCCCGGCGGGGTGCCATTCAGTACGGGAGCTGCTCGAATGTTCTCGCTGTGTGCCGGGTGCTGGGCTGAGCGCTCTGCATGCGTCAGCTCCCTGTCGTCCTCGTGATGCCCCGGGAGATAGGGAGTCCTGCCACTGCTTCTGGGGGAGGAACAGGCTCCGGGGGCTCTAGTTAAACAGCCTGGAGGCTACAGTCCGCTCTGCAGGGAGTCTTAACCTTAACCTTGGGGCCAGAGGGAGTGGCTCTAGGGAGGGGCAGGCACGGAGTACCTGCTGGGTGGACCAGACCCTCCAGGGCAGGCCTCTCTGACTCCTGTGTGACCGGAGCAAGGCTTTGTGTAGATCTCTATGGCCTCTCCCATTGTAAGTTACCGGCCACCGAGGCAAACCCATCCCCAGCCCCCACCACAATCGCAAGAAAAAGAGGGTGGAGTCGCATCCTTCCTCGGGCTATTCTACCCTCCTCCCCCAGTGGACATTTCCTCCGGGCTGGCCGCTCACCCGGTCAGCACTGTAGCTCTGGGGTCCGCACCCCAGCATCACAGGCCCAGGAAGGAAGCCCCCCCTCCACCGCGTAAGGCCTGAGGCCAGTGTGGGCTGTGCCAGGGTGCCCCGATGGCAGCTGCCCAGCCTCCAGAGGCAGGCAGAGTCCTGTCCTGACAGCCCAGTCTGTTCTCAGCCCTGTGACCTCGTCCTCTGCCCCCTGCCAGCCCCGAACCCCGAGTCGGCCTGTTCCACCTGTTCCACTGTCTGCTGTTGCCGTCCAGTGTGCCCTGCTGCCAGACCTTCTCCCCAGCTCTTCCCTGTCCTCTTCCCAAAGAGCCAGCCATTTTCTGTTTTCCGTTTCCCACCCGTCCGAGATTTTGGGGGTGGTTTTCCCTTCTATCAAGTTTTGAGCTCATAAATGCATCCCATCCTTGTGCTGAGCCCTTTGTGTGCCTCATGGCAGGAACTTTCGGCAGCAGCCCTATGTGGCCTTTCTACACATGAGGAAATTTGCGGCCACAGGGCGTTTTGCAAAGAGCCACGCGGTGAGCTCAGATCCTGGAACCCACATCAGTCGGCCTCCAAGGCCAGCGACCCCAAGCACTCATCCCTCCGTCCCTTCGGTAATGGCCTGCCAAGTGCGTGCTGTGTGAACTGAGCCCCACAGGCTCCCTGCCCTCCCCGAGCTTGTGGTCTGTGTGGGAGGCAGACACAGGCTGCTGATTCTGGGGGCGGGGGGACGGAAAGGTCTGGCCAGCGCGGGTGCTCAGGAGGGGGCCTTGTGGGCGACAGTTCAGGGCTTCCCTCACAAACAGGGGATGTCTGCCGCCGTGGTCAGGCCTGGACCTGCTCTGCGGTGGGGAGGGTCGTTTCCTTTGTTTCCTCACAGCCACAAATGCAGATAAACGGCCCTGGTGCTCACGCTTCCGAACCCCCCCACTCCCCCCCTGGATCCTCGCCGGGCAATTCAAGCAGGGGGAGTGGGGGAGCCAGCCGGGCTGTGCTTGTTGAGCTCCTCCTGGAAGCAAAGCTGTGATCTCCGGTGCGTGGGGGGGAAGGCTGACTGGCAGGTGGGCGGGCTGACTGGCAGAAGCTGGGTCAGCCGGGGCAGCTGGGGGGACGAGTGGGGCTTTGGGGTCTACATGTCAGTCCGGCCTGCATTGGAAACTGACTGACTTATTTTTAGCTGTGGTGCAGGTGATGTTACCCCCCAGTATCTCCGCTTCTTCCCTCCTGGGGCCAGAGGAGGTAGGCTGTGCCTGAGATGCACTCCAAGGACCCAGCGAGATTGTGGGGGCAGAGCTCCGCCGGGGGAGTGGTCAGCCAGGGCTTGCTAAAGGGGAGCATGGCAGCGCTGAGACCAGGTCAAGACTGAGAAATGGGGTTGGCGCCGGGAGGCTGCCCAGTGGGCTTTCCCCGCCAGCGGAGGGGGTGCCATGCCCCCCCACCCCCCAGGGCTCCTCCGGCCACCCAGCTTCTGCAAGTGACATCCCGTCCCTCACTTTCTGCCTTTGGCGTGTTCTGTGACCCCGGCCTCCTTCCCTGACCCCCAGCTGCCCTCCGGCTCTCAGGTTGCTTCCTCAGGGAAGCCTGGCTCCTGCCCACTCTCCAGCGCTCAAGGCTTCTCTTGGGCAAAGATGGATCAGCCCCAGCCTCAGCCATACCTGCCTGGCCGCCGGCTTCCCCACTGGGCAACAGTGACAGGTGTCTTGCTTGTCTTAGGTCCCCAGAACCCAGGGCTCAGAACAAAGCAGGTGCTCAAATATTTGTTGAAGGAGTCAATCTGGGCCTGGAGGGGTGGGGGTTGGGACTGGAGCGCAGAGGCCATCAAAGCGTGGAAGTTTTGCGGGGGGGGGGGGAGCAGACATTCTAGTAAAGAGATGGGCGCAGCCGTGTGTGGCGGAAGTGACCGTTGACATTTCCTGAACTTTTGCCCTACGACTTCCAAGTACTCTACTAACCAGTTTTATGTGCAGGGTCTCGTTCAAGCCTCACGACACTTCCGTGAGGTGGTGTCCCTTTTACAGATGAGAAAGGAGCGGCTGGCAGAGGGGAAGTCACTCTCCTCTGCTCACCTAGCAAGGGATTTGAACCCAGGCAGGCTGACCCCTAAGAGCTCAGAGACTTCCTCCATCCTGGGCGGTCGCCCTGGTTGTGTGGGGGCAGTGACAAGCCCATCTGGCCAGCTAGAGAGTACTGGGGGCGGGTGAGCCTGCGGTGGCAGTGGGAGATGGTGAGAGGGGGTATCTGGCCTGATTGGAGAGGCCTTGAATGCCAGGGTGAGGCGTCCGGGCCTCTGATAGAACAGCTCCCGGTTCTTGAGCCGACTCCGACTGACTGCTGCTCTGCTAGGTTGCTTAATCTTTACAACCGCCCTGTGGGATAGATGGCGTCTTCCCCCAGTTTTACCAATGAGGAACAGAGAAACAGAGGAGTTCTAGTGACTTGCCCAAGGTCACACACTGAGAAAGTGGCGGAGCTGGGATCCGTACCCCATGCGTCAGGCTGCAGGGCCCTCTGGGGCGCCAGGGGCTTAACTACCAGGTCATACTGCCTGCCGCCGTGAGGTCAAGCCAGGGAAGCCTCTGCTTCTGACGTGAGCGCCCCTGCCCCCACCCTCCTCTCTCCCCAGCTCCCCCAGAGACAGGAGCAGCAGCACTTCCCGTCCCTGGATGACAAGCCCCAGTTCCCGGGGGCCTCGGCGGAGTTCATAGACAAGCTAGAATTCATCCAGCCCAATGTCATCTCTGGGATCCCCGTCTACCGCGTCATGGACCGGCAGGGCCAGATCATCAACCCCAGCGAGGATCCCCACGTGAGAGGCGCCCTCCTTCCCCCACTGTGCCTCCCATGCCCGGGCCCCTTGTCCGTCTCCTCTCTGGTCCCAACTGCCCCACGTCTGTCTGTGCCTCCGCCCGCAGCTGCCCCAGGAGAAGGTGCTTAAGTTCTACAAGAGCATGACTCTGCTCAACACCATGGACCGCATCCTCTACGAGTCCCAGCGCCAGGTGCGTGGACTCGGGCTGGGGCGGGGGGCTCCCTGAGGTCGCCCTGCCTGTGTTCGAGCCAGAAGATGACTCCCAAGGAGGAGAGGGTGGGACGGAGGTCCTTTGTCTCGGGGTCCTCAGAGTGCTTGAGGTTCTCTAGGTGCTGTGGAGGAGGAGTGTGGGAAGGGGGCTGCCCGAGGGCAGGAGAATGGACCAGATCCTCCCGTGCTCCTGGCTGGGGGCATAGCTGTGCTGAGGGCGGACAGGCAGGAAGACCTGACAGGCCTTCCCCTTAGGAGCCCTCAGTGCCGAGAAACAGGGCGCCCCTCTATGTTTCCTGGGGCGCCTGTGTCAGATGGGCTGTGAGCGTCAGCCGTGTTCATGGCCGCAGGCAGAGACCCGGTCAGAGCAGTGTCAACAAAGAGGCAATTTATGGACTCTGGTAATTTCATTTTTTTTTTTTTTTAAGATTTTATTTATTTATTTGACAGAGAGAGTAGGCAGAGAGGCAGGCAGAGAGAGAGGGGGAAGCAGGCTCCCCACCGAGCAGAGAACCCGATGCGGGGCTCGATCCCAGGACCCTGAGATCATGACCTGAGCCAAAGGCAGAGGCTTTAACCCACTGAGCCACCCAGGAGCCCCAAGACTCCGGTAATTTCATATCCAGAGGGTCCTATTTGAGGCGTGGCTGGATCCCAGGGGCTCGGTGTCATCAGACCTGTTTCTGTCTCCGGGTGTCTTTTCTGCTCTCTCGGCTTCCTGTATTCTCAGGCAGCAGTGGTGTCTGGCAGGTCTAGGCTCGTGGACAGGTGCTGGAGAGAGGATCAGGGTCCGGTCTCCGGGGCGGGACTTCACCACGCAAGTCTTCATTCTGCCATTTTGTAGCTGTGCCCTGGGGGAGTCACTTCATCCGTCAGGTCTTCCGGTTGCCTTGACTGCCAGGGGCATATGTCATGGCCTTAGGACGTTGACATTGATGTTTAGCCAGCACGCAGTAGATATTAGCTATCGTAATCCTGCCAGTCTCACAACGATTATCCTTTCTGCTTAGCAGTGGAAAGAGAATGTCTGCTGCCTGACGTTCCGGCAAAAGGCCAGGGCTAATGCTCTCAGTCTGGGCTTTGGTCACAGGCCCTGCCTTGAGCTAGCCCCTGGCCAGGAGGACCATGTGCCCATCCCCAGGATCTAAGAGAGCAGTGGAATCTGTCCCGCCCAGGGTTCCTGTGGGAAAGGGAGGAAGAATGTTGGGCAGTGGGCCCTTGGGTGCCCAGAGGCACCTGCTGAGTCAGGAATAGGGATGGGCTTGAGAATCAAGCCCCCAGGCCATCCCCCTGTGGACTAAAGCATGAGGCCCCTTGGCCTGCAAGACAGTACTGAGCAGACTCCCATTCACAGGGCACTATGTCTGGGTTTTCCAGATTAGGGTAGTGCCTTCACCCTGAAACTTGCCCAGAAACTTCCCTTGGCTCTCGCAGCCCACAGGGGCAGGCCTGGCCCTTCCTCTTCCCCTATCTCCCATTCCCCTGTGGCCTCGGCTCTCTGCTCCTCTCTCCGCAGCCTTACTGCCAAGGCCAGGCCACCCCTCCCACCCTCTCAACATGCCTGGGCTCCTCCCTGCCTGTGTTGGCTGCGCAGACAGAAGCTTTGGAATCTAGCGGATGCAGGTCCAGTCACAGTCGTGACTTTGGGCAGTGATTTTGCCTGGCTTTGCCTCAGTTTCTTCAGTATGCTAAAAAGTGGGGATAGCAAGGCAGGGGTAGGAATTCTGTGAGGCCCAGCACATAAAGCGCCTTGTCCACCGGCTGAGGAGGCCGCGGTAAGATCCGCTCATGTGTCAAGGCCCAGCTTGTATTAGCTAGGCTTCTGTTCAGCTGTAAGTAACAGACCTCCCCCAGAGTGCCCCCCAAATCCTAACAGAAACCAGCGCAGTAGCCTAAACAGATTAGGTGGGCTTTTATCTTGCATAAAGGAAATCTGAAAACAGGGTTTGGGACCAGTGTGGTGGCACCACCATGTCCCTGGATACCCAGCTTCGGCTTCTAGCCTCGAGGGCCCTTCATGAGCCACGTGGCCACTGGAGCTCCCTCCATCATGCCTCATTCCAGGCAGAAAGTGGAAGGAAGGTGGCAGGCCAGACGTGGCATGTCCCAGCTATCTCCTCATGCCCACAGTTCTAGAACTTTGTAGGCTGTCCCACCCAGTAGCATCTGACACTGCATGGGTCGCTCCCAGCTGTGAGGGAGGCGGAAATGCGGTCTTTCCATCTGGGCAGTGCTACCTGTGGAATGAGATTTTGGTTAGGAAGCAGGAAGAGGGGTAGGATACTGGGTAGGCGACCAGCGACCTCTGCCTCAAGCCAGATCCTGTTTCCTGGGTGGGAGGGCACTCTGGCTCCTCCCCGCACCACCCTCAACAGCCCTCCCAGGCCTCCAGCGCCCAGCATCCACCCACGTGGCTGTGGGAGGTCAATTAACTTTTAATTGGCTCCCCACTTAGAAGAAAGCTTTATTCATTCAGTTCTCCCACCACGACAGAAAGCCTGGGCTGTAGAACACATGAGGACTGGGCAGGGGGCGTCCCTCAGATACCCAGGGGAGCTCTCTCACTTTACACGTGGTGCTGGGGAGCGTAGTTCCGGCTCTGTGCCAGGGGTGCCCCAAATCTCCAGCCAGACTTCACCTCTTAGCCCCAGATCTACTTGGCTTCTTGCCTTGGCTGTCCCACACCAAATTCAGCCTGTTCAGACTTAACCTCGGCATCTTCCTCCCTTGGGCCGTTTCTCAGTAGAGGGTGCCACCATCCCCCATCTGCCCAAGCTGGAGACCTGCATCTCCTCCCTGTCTCCATTCTCCCCCTCGCATCACTTTCTCCCATCTATTTTACTTTGTCCCTCCCGGTTTGAGAAATCCATTCTGCTGCTCAGCACCACGCCAGGAGCCGAGACTTCCTACATGTCTGCTTCCCCGTCGTGGGCGAGTTGGCTTTCATCCCACACGTGTTGCCTCATTTTTGCAAGATGGCTGCCACAGGTCCAGCCTCCCAGCTGTGTGCCGGGCGGAAGAAGGGCTGGTGCCAGCTACGCTCATCTCTTATCGGGAAAGCAAAAGCAGACTTCCACTTAAGTCTCTGGCTGGAACTGTGTGGCCACCTCTGGCTATAAGGGAGATTGGGAGAATGTTTGGCTTTTCCAGGCTCTAGAATTGGGCTCAGGAGAAGGGAGTTGGCCAGGGCGCCGGTGTGGCCGGGGTCTGCTGCTCCCTGGTGATCTGACTCTGCTTAAGCCTCTCCCCTCCGCTCCTCTGCCTGCCTCCTGCCGTGCCCAGGCCCGGCCATCACCCCCTCTTGCCTGGAGGGCTGCACTCGGTCTTGTCCCCACCATCCATTTCCCACGTGACAGCCTGAGAGCGGTTTCTGAACTGCCGCTCTGGGGAGAGCCGTGGGTGCAGTTCTCCAGGTAAAGTCCCGGTGTGTCATTCACTGCTTTACTGGGTGCCGCCTCTTCTGCCTTGTCTGTCCCCACCCCTCCCACTTTCTGTCCCAGCCATTCTGGCCTCGTGGCCTTGACTGTTCCCTCTGCCTGGAAACCCGCATCTCCCCCCAGCTTTGCTGGGCTCAGGCATTTCTCCCTGCCGCCCCAGGAAGGCGGGAACCCGGCCTGGCCTGGCCCAGGAAGTGTGTCTGGGGATGAATGAAGTCTCCAGAAGCTGGCCAGTTATCCGGATGGTTCCCTGTCATTGCCCAACATAATGGAGCCCGGGCCCCCGGGCCCTCCTGCACCCCCAGGGCCGGATCTCCTTCTACATGACCAACTATGGCGAGGAGGGGACGCACGTGGGGAGCGCAGCGGCGCTGGACAACACGGACCTGGTGTTTGGCCAGTACCGGGAGGCAGGTATGTCTGCCCTGCTGGCGGCCTGCGTCTGCGGTCCCCAGGAGGCAGGTCAGTCCCAGTCCCTCTGGGCAGGAAGGCAGGGCCCGCCTTAGCTACCCCGGATGCTCTTCTAGGAGCAGCGTGACGCCAGGGAGGTCTAAGGAGCTGCAGGGAGAGCTTTCCAAGCATAAAAGGGCTAAGCCAGGGCCAAGGTGTGTGGCGGTGGGCTTCCTCCGTCTGGAGGCCTGGCAGCAGGGTTGTAGGGAAGAGCCTGTGCTCAGGGCCGCTCCGTGCTCTGCCGGCTGCCACTGTCACGCTCGGGGCAAGTCGCTTCCCTTCCAGGAGCTTCTGTTCTATGCTCTCCAACACGGAGCCGCTGGTGGCACCATGACCCCTACCCGCAGAGTGCTGGCAGCGTGCAGTCAGGGCAGGCCTGGCCCCAGGAGCCCTGCATGGGGACCCCGTCCAGAGCGTGGGGTGTCCTTCAGGGAGCAGAGCAAACGGGAGGGCCTGGCAGTGGCAGCCGTGGCTGGCCCCTTCTGAGTGAGGGAGTGACAGGATGGAAGGGTGACAGATGAGGTGTGAAGCAGGCCGATGAGCACGGAGGAGTGACTGGCTACGGGCTGTGGAGGGGAGGCACGGGGCAAGGGACACAAAGCCCGCAGCACGGGGCCTGGCACCGGGTAAGCGCTCCGAGTCGGAGGTGATGTGCTGGGGGCCTCTCACCTGGGACAGCTCTTCAGCAGGGGGCAGGCTGGCCAGTCTGCTCCTGTGCCCCCTGCACCTGACTCCCCGTCCCCCGCGCTCTAGGGGGACAGACGTCCTGTGTATTGGATGTCCCCAGACACTGAGCTGTGGGCCTGGCCCCCGCCAGGTTTGCTGAGCGCCTCCTGCTTGTTTTTGCAGAAGAGGTCTCTCCGGTGAGGACCCCGGGCAGGGCGAGTGAGGGGCTCGGAGCCGCGGGCTCTCCACATGGGGGCTGGCCCTGGCCGCCCTGTAGGAGAGAGCCTGTGTCTGGGCAGCCGCGAGGGGTGGGAGCCATGGAGGCCTGGCCAGGGCGGCCGCTCCCCTCTCTGTCCCCGCATGTGAGCGCGGAGAACAAGGGCGCTCAGAGCAATAGCCAGCTCCCGCTGAGCTCCTCGAGGCCCCGGTGCTGTTCTAAGTGCTAGGTACCTCCTCTCACCTGCCCTGATCCCACGGGAGGAAGGAGCCTCCCAGCAGCCACATTTTCTGTCTGAGCCAGGCGGCAGGCAGCCTAGAAAGTTCCGGCCCAGGGTCCAGGCCATGAGCCTCCTGAGGGGTGGAGCAGGGTCTCCCAGCGTCAGCCCTCTGTGGTGTTGCCCACGCGGGGCCATTGGGTGTAAACCGAGGATGTGTGTGGCCTGCCGACCGTGGCACCGGCAGGAAGGGACCCTCGTCAGAGGGAGCTCACAGGCAGCATGTTCCCACCTAGAGCAGTGAGTGGTTTCCTGAGGCGAGTCAGACCCACCTGGGCCCAGGACTCCTGGCTCTGCCCACAGCTTCTCGCGCTGCGAGGAAGCCCCTCCACATGGCCCCCCGTCCCGCTTCGACCAGGGCACCTCGTCTTTGATCCGTGTTCGGTTTGGCATGGCCACTCTGTGAGTGTGTGCGGGTGACAGGAAGTGCCACGTCTAGTTCTATGGAAGGCGAAGGCTGATGTCCCGCCCAGCGCCCCTCACCCCGACTCCCGCTTGAGGTGCGTGCTCGGGAGCCGATTGTCAGGGCAGCGCTCACCGTAGGTGGGGGTTGTCTCGTCCGTGGCACCCCGTTAGCCAGTAAACACTCTCCCCCCAACCCCCCAGCCCTGTTGCAGCCTCAGTCGTGAAGGGTGAGCTCTGTGTGGCCCCCGCGCCCTACCGGCTGCCTCACGGTGTGACCTCAAGCCGGCTCTGGGAGCTCTCCCACCTCAGTTTCCCCCATCTGTAAATGGGGAGAATAATACCCCCTCCCTCAGGGGGTTGTTGCGAGGATTAATCAAGTTAATCTCTGGAAGGTGCTCAGGAGAAAGGCGCCCGGCACCAAGCGCTATGTCCGTACTGCAGTCGTTCAGGGAGCGTGGGCACAGCCCGCACAGAAGGCGGCTCGTGTGCAGTGGGACCCCCATTACAGCATCATGTGGAGGAAGAGTGCCCTAGTGAAGGAGGAGTCTGGAAATGCCCGCACTAGCCAGCTGCTGCCCTGCAGTGCTCAGGTTCTGGGTGCCTCCACGGGCGTCCTTGAACCCCCAGCGCGGCCCCTCGGGTGTGGGCGTGACGATCGGCCCCCAACGAGAGCGGGTCGGTGCTCGTCCCAGGACCACCTCGACCCTGTCCTGTCCGACTCAGGCCAGGCCCCCTTCGCTCAGAGCAGTCCCGTGTGGTGGCGAGGTTTGGCTGGAAGAAAGGATATTACAGCCCTGAGCAGATTCAAATACGGTCTCTCTAGTTCAGAAGTTGTGAGGTAGTGGCGCAGTTTTATTTCGTTCATATGATGATTTTCGAAGTAATTGCATGAGTTGAAACATCGATATCAGGTAGTTTCTCATTAAAAAAAAAAAAATAGCCAGATTTTGCCTTCTTTTGAAGAGCCGAGCCATCGGGCGTCTCCGAGCAGCCGTTGAGTGTTTGGAACGAGGCCTCTCTTTCAGGACAGGCCCGAGCTCTTTGGTCTGCCCCCCGGCCCGGCCCCCGTGAGCCTCTGAATCTGCCTCCCTTGCTCGACTCCAGTTCCCTTCCGGGGCCCACGGGGGGACGGAGCCCGGGCAGCAGGGGGTCGCCGTGCCCCCGCACCCCGGCCGCAGGCTCACGCGGCCCCCTGCCCCCCCCAGGTGTCCTCATGTACCGGGACTACCCGCTGGAGCTGTTCATGGCCCAGTGCTACGGCAACTCGAGTGACCTGGGCAAGGGCCGCCAGATGCCCGTGCACTACGGCTGCAGGGAGCGCCACTTCGTCACCATCTCGTCCCCACTGGCCACGCAGATCCCTCAGGGTGAGGACTCGTCTCGGGCCTGGGGCTCGCACACCAGCGTCCTCCCTGGCGCGGCCCCAGCCCTTCTGCGTCCCTGCCCTTCCGGGGGCTCCCGGGGGGGGTGCTGGGCTCCAGACTTCACACATACCGACCCCTCTCATCTGGGAGGCTCCGGAGGAGGGCACTGGTTTGGTAGGCTGGGGCTGGCATGACCACGCTCTCGTTTCCCAGACTGCCCGTCCCGCTTGTCCGCTCCCCGACACCCTGTGCCTGAACGAGTACCGGCTTCCTTGCAAAGAGCCCCGGGGCAGAGCCAGGCTCTTGCCCCCGACCCTGCTCTGCCTCAGTCCTCAGAGTCTGACTCCCCTGAAGCTTAGTCTGGAAGCCCACGGTCCCTAGAGCAGTGAGAGTTGCTTTTCTCAAAAAGTGACAGCTTGGGGAGCAGATCCCTTGGGCCAGGCCCGCACCCACACGGCACGGAGACCCTGGGACCTGCCCTCGCTCCCTGCCCTCCGGACCCTGCGGTCCAGTCAAGGGCCAGCTGGGCTCCTGCTCTCTCTGACCCCGGCGGCCGGATACACGCGTGGCTGTGTCCGTGGGGCTGAGCAGTGGGCTGGTTGCAAGGCCCATCCGTGCATGTGCGTGTGAGCTTGCGGTGCCTGGAATGCGGATCCGTTTGCACCTTTGAGGTGGGAGGCGGGCAGGGCGGCTTTGTGAGAGGAGGTGGCATGTTCTCTGAGGGGAGGTGGGATTTCCAGAAGGCTGGGCCGTGGCCCTTACCTTCCATTTGAGTGACCATTAAGCCTCTCGGTGGGCAAACGTTGGAGTCCCTGCTATGTGGGCGCCGTGCTGGGCTCAGTGAGCAAGAGACAGACGCTCAGACGCTCAGTCCTCTGTGTGGAGGACAGGAAGCATGCGGGAGGAGCATGGGGAGCGGGGCAGGCGGGAGCAGTCCTGCAGGGAGGACGGAGAGGGAGTCTCGGTGATGGAAGAAGGTGGGGAGTTGTGTCACAGGCGACATTTCTTACAGACCAGGAGCAGTCAGGGAGGGCGCCACGTGGGGTGTTGAGGCAAGTGCGAGCTGGATGGCTTGAGGGGCAGGGGAGCCCAGGGCAGGAGGCCAGGAGGGGCTCAGGGAGGTGGGGGAAGGCTGCGGATCCAGGGGAGGCTGAGGGCAGTGGGAGCCGCGGGGGAGAGAGGTACCAGGCCGGAACATCAGCCTGGTTCACATTTTAACCACTTTAACTGGCCTCTGGTGTTCCGGGGCAGTGGGTGGGGGCGGGAGGAGCAGGGGGCCAGTGAGGAGGCTGCTGGGAGCTCAGGTGAGAGGTGAGAGGTGACGGGGCGAGCAGACTGACGGGAAGGAGGCCCCGGGGGCCACGGGGTCAGATTCTGGCCGAGTTTTGAAGGTGGAAGAGCCTCCGGGAGTCAGAGGGGGCAGCCCGAGTGTTCAGCTGGAATCGGGGCAGCGGCCTTGGCGGGGGTGGGGAGTGGGGGGTGGGGAGGGGCTGAGGCAGGTTGTGGGGTGGGTGGGGGGTGTGCGGCTCCGCTCCTGCTCACCCCTCCTCCTCCTCCTGCCCCCACCCCCCCCACAGCGGTCGGGGCGGCCTATGCGGCCAAGCGGGCCAACGCCAACAGGGTGGTCGTCTGCTACTTCGGGGAGGGCGCGGCTAGCGAGGGGGACGCGCACGCCGGCTTCAACTTCGCCGCCACCCTCGAGTGCCCCATCATCTTCTTCTGCCGGAACAACGGCTATGCCATCTCCACGCCCACCTCAGAGCAGTACCGCGGGGATGGCATCGGTAGGGGCCCAGCGGGCCGCTCCCACCTGCGCACGTGCCCCCTAGTCCTTTCCCTGCCGCGTCTGCCCCCTAGTCCTTTCCCTGCCGCGTCTGCCCCCTAGTCCTTTCCCTGCCGCGTCTGCCCCCTAGTCCTGTCCCTGCCGCGTCTGCCCCCTAGTCCTGTCCCTGCCGCGTCTGCCCCCTAGTCCTGTCCCTGCCGCGTCTGCCCCCTAGTCCTGTCCCTGCCGCGTCTACGAGGTCGCGGGAACACTGCTTTGCTGGCTCCCCTCTCCCTGCTCCCTGCTCCCTGCTCCCTGCTCCCTGCTCCCTGCTCCCTGCTCTCTGCTCATTGTCCTCATCTGAGCCCCTAGCCCGACCTGCCTCTCTGTCCCCACAGCCGCCCGAGGCCCGGGCTACGGCATCCTGTCCATCCGCGTGGATGGCAATGATGTGTTCGCCGTGTACAATGCCACAAAGGAGGCCCGGCGGCGGGCCGTGGCGGAGAACCAGCCCTTCCTCATCGAGGCCATGACCTACAGGTGCCTGCCTCCCCCATCTCCCCTGCATGGGTCCCTGTACCCAGAGCACAACCCCATCCCCCTTATTGGATCCCCTTTGTGGCCTCTATTCCATCGCCACCCCTTCCCCCCTAGTCCGCCCCCTCCCTCCTGACCCACCGCAGGGGGCTCCTGCCTGACCCCGGGCCCCCTCCGCCCACAGGATCGGACACCACAGCACTAGCGATGACAGCTCAGCCTACCGCTCGGTGGACGAGGTCAGTTACTGGGACAAGCAGGACCACCCCATCTCCCGGCTGCGCCACTACCTACAGAGCCGGGGCTGGTGGGACGACGAACAGGAGAAGGCCTGGAGGAAGCAGTCCCGTAAGAAGGTGGGGGCTTCCCTCTGTTGGCAGCCCGTGCCCCAGGGGGCATGGTTGGCGGTGCGTGGCGGAGAAGCCTGGAAGGATTGGGGGACACGGAGCTGGGAGGCCTGGGCACAGCCCAACACGGTCTCTCAGTGCGGCCCGTGGCGCCAGGCTCCCTGGGCATGCGCCTCCGCAGGGTCCTAGCTGTGTCGTCGGCAGGGACACGGGGGTATCCTCGTCAGAGGGCGGGCGAGGGGTAGGTGACCTAATCCGCGTGCGGTGTGAGTGTCCCACCCTCCTCGCCCGGAGCTGGGGGGTGGTGCGCTCAGTGGGAAGGGCCGCCCTGGCTCAGGCCCTCCCTCCGGGCCTCGGTTTCCTCACCTCTGAACGGCCCGGCCCGCTGCCTGGTTCTGCCCAACAGATCCCTGCATTTAGCTCAGTGCTGGCCGTGCGCGGAGGAGGGGCCTGGCTGGGGGCTGCCGACGACCTGGATCTTCTCACCCCTGCCCGTCCTCTCCTGTGTCCAGATGGGAACCTCCTGCTGGGGTCCCACAGGTGGGGGGCGGGGGGCCGGCTCCGTGCCTACTGTGTCCCCTCCCGCAGGTGATGGAGGCCTTCGAGCAGGCGGAGCGGAAGCCGAAGCCCAGCCCCAGCCTGCTTTTCTCCGACGTGTACCAGGAGATGCCCGCCCAGCTCCGCAAGCAGCAGGAGGCCCTGGCCCGGCACCTCCAGACCTACGGGGAGCACTACCCCCTCGACCACTTCGAGAAGTGAGGCCTGCTCATCCCCGACCCCCACCTCCACCACCCTGAGGGGCAGCCCCACTCTGGGGAACCCGGGGAGAGGCAGGGCGCCCCCCTCCTTCCCCAGTCCGCTCCCTCCAAAACACTGGGGCCAGGGCTCCAGCGCCCCCCCTAGTCCTCCAGGCTGTTACCCTGGGGGGGCTCAGTTGGCCCCTTCTCGCCTGTTACAGTGCCTTTGGGGGGCTGGGCCAGGGTGCCTCCAGGACTAGAAGCCCCTCGGGGTGGTAGGTCAGCCTGTGGTCACTCCCTCAGCGTGAGAGGTGGTCAGCAGGTGGCCAATAAACTCTCTCTGTTTGGCTCCGTCCCCCCGCTGGTCTGTTTCCTGGACTTTGGGCGGCGGGAGGAGAGCCCCGCATGTCGGGTTTGGGATCACCCCTTGTTTCACCCCCTAGATAAGGCCAGGCCGTTGAGTCATGTACTTCCCCCGGAAACTTCAGCAAGCCAGAGGATGGGGGGTGGGTCCTCCCGAGTCAGTCTCCTGTTCTCCCTCAGGTGGGACAAGGCTGCCGTTCGGCAAAGTGACCAGGAGGTCACCAGAGCTGGCCCTGCCCAGTACGTGGGGGGAGGGCGTCCACCGTGGACGTCAGGGTGCAGCTGCGCTCACTCTGTCAACTCCTGCGGGGCCCACGGGCACAAAGACGACTCCAGGTCTCAGAGTGGGGGGCGGGGGTGCATATTTTTCAAAAACAAGAAGTAGACAAAAACAGTCTGTCGCCTGCTGCTGCCCAGCCCCCGCGCCGGGGAGGACCCAGGAGGGGCTCAGGGTTCCTCCACCCACTGAGGCCCAGGCCCGCCCTCCCCCCCCAGGTCCCCCACGGCTCAGCACTGGAACTGGGGGTCCTGCAGCTGCTTCCAGAGCCGAATGCTGTTCTGGGGGCTGAGAGGCCGCACCAGCAGCAGGTCCCGGAACGCGCAGGGGTCGGCTGTTTGGTCTGCTGGCCAGGCCGTGCGGAAGCCTTTGTGATCCCTGGGAGCCAGGCCAAGGGCACGGAAGCACAGGCCAGTGTAGACGTCGTCGAAGGGGAAGGGGGCCACACGGGCCGCCGCCCGCAGCAGCCACGGGGCCAGGCGCCCGGCGATGACATAGCCACCCCCGCTCGCGTAGGCTGGATAGTGACCTTTGAAGAAGGACTGGGGCACGTAGAAGGGCCCTCTGGGCTTCCGGAGGGGCTTGGCCTGGGTGAAGACCTCCCCCAGGTAGAGGCCTCGGGCCCAGCTGGGCGGCAGGCCCCGCAGGTGCTCCAGGAGGGCAGGCGTGCGCACGAAGGCGTCGTCCCGAGCCTGCAGCACGAAGCTCACGCCCGGGCAGTGGTCGCCCACCCAGGCCAGCAGCAGCAAGTCTTTGAGCGTCCGATTGAAGGGGACATCGAGGAAGTCCCAGAGCAGCAGGTCACGGTAGCGGCGGCTCTCCCAGGCCACCAGGGAGCTCAGGTCAGGCCCCACCTCACCCTCGGGCGACCCCAGCAGGAAGAGCAGCCGGACTCCGGGAGCCGGACCGCCCCACGTCTCCCTCACGGCCTGCCGTTCCGCAAAGCGCCCCGGTTCCGACTTGACGGCCAGCAGCAGGTAGGGGACGTCGGTGCCAGAGCAGCTGGCCACTTGGCCCCCGCCGCTCCCGGGGCGCCAGGGCGGGAAGCTCCGGCAGGCCGCCGACAGCAGGAAGCGGCGGAGGCCCTTAGGGTAGGACGCGAAGTCTGGGATTTCGGTGGCTGCGGCGGTCCCCCAAGCCCGGCAGCCCCCCGCCTCCGCACTGTCCCCATCGGGCAGGGACCCCAGCCGCCACTGCTGCTGGTTCCAGTAAGCAGAGGGCAGCGGGCCGATGTGGCCCAGACGGGCAGAGAGGTTAGCCGGCAGGGTGGGCTCGGGGCTGGCGGGTGTGGGGCCCGGCGGGGTGTCCTGGGGTCCCTGGTAGGCTTGGCTTAGCCGAGACTCGGACGTCCACTCGATGTACACCTTGAGGCCCAGGAGCGTGAGCAGCGCTGACAGGCAGAGAAGGCACTTGGGGCAGCGCATGACCCAGCCCAGGGAAGGGGGGCCGCGGGAGCTGCAGAGGAGCCAAGAGGCCTTTGGGGTGCAGAGATGGGCGCCAGCGGTCCCTGCCGGCCCCTGTAACCGCTTCTCTCCGCCCCAGCCCCTAAGCCCGCTCCCCGCTGAGGACCCAGCTCTTCCCTATTCCTGGAGCTCGGAACCCTGTTCCAGTTCTTTCAACACTCTGCTCTTTCTGCCCAGCCCAGCCCATTCCACCGACCTATTCGGCAGCCCCACCCCAAGGACTGGGGACTCGGCCATTCCAGGCTCCCTTCATTCCCTCACCGGGAGTCAGAATCACAGGGTCAGCCCTTTCACCTTCTAGAGCCCAGCCTCCCTCGTCCCAACAATCCTCACCCCGGGGAAGGGGGGCTAGGGACCTGCTCCCTCCTCTTTACCTCTGGGTCCAGCTCCCGCCCGCGCCGGCGTCCGGGGCCTCCAGTCAGGCCCTCCCTCGCTCCCTCCCTTCTGCCCCTTCCGAGCGGCGGTGCTGTAGTCGGAGCCCTGCCCAGCCAGCCCGGAGGGGCGGGGAGGAGCGGGGAGGAGCGGGGAGGAGCGGGGAGGGGCGGGGAGGGGCGGGGAGGGAGGCCGCCAGGGCCCCAGGGGCCGGGAGGGGCTGGGGCGGGGCCGAGGGAGGAGGGGACGGGAGGGGAGGGGAGAGGAGGGCAGGAGGCCGACCTGAGGGATGAGGCTCTGGCGTGTTGGGGCTGGTTTTCTGGTGAGAGAGCGGAAAGGTGCAGGGTGGCCAGAGACACAGACGGGGGACCCGGCGAGGCGCGGCAGGGAGAGCCAGGGGCCTGGGACGGTCTGAGGGAGGCTACGCTGATGGGCCAGGCCTGAGCCCGGGACTGGGCAGTGGCGAGATGGCCCGGGGACAGGCAGAGTCCTAAATTGGCAGAGCTGGGTGGGGAGGTGGGGGGGGAGGCGGCGGTGAATGTGCTGAGGGGATGGGTCGGTCGTGCCAGAGATGGGGTGTGTTGCGGCCACCGGAGTCAGGGTGGGGGTGGGGAAGGGGCTGGTGGGGAGGAGAGACGGACTGGGTGAATGGGGAAGGAGGGATGGGGGAGACTTCTGGGGCAGGGAGGGGAAGGGAGAGGAGGGATGGAGGGGGAGGCGGGGAGGAGAGGGCTGCAGGGAGAGAGGGAGGGGAGGGATGTGGAGACGGGGAGAGACACGGGGTAGTCCGATGGCCCCACGCAGGAGGAGAGAAAGAAGTTAGAGGTAGGTGGGCGACCCTGGGGTGGGACTAAGAAGGGCGTCTTCGGACGCTGGAGGCAGGGAAGAGCAGGAGGGGACCAGATGGAAGGGGAGGGGGGGTGCCAAGCTAGAGGCCAGTGGAGGGTGGGGTGGGGGCACGGAGTGGGGTGGAGCCCTCAAGCTGAGCTGACCCCTGCACCTCCTCTGCCCCCTTTGGTGCCTGGTGTTTGCCTTATGGGGCCGGGGATCCATCCCTACCCCAGCCCCTCCCACAGCTGCACGGTGACTCCCTGAACACTCACATCCAGCCCCCTGGGACAGGAGAGGGTGTCTGCCTGTGTTTGTGTCCCTGCCCTCCGGGGCCTCTCCTGTTGGGGCTGCATCAGCTGTCTGGGGAGGTGGGCAGGCGGGGCCTCCTTATCCCTGACCTCCAGGAAACTTGGGGCGGGACCAAGGGCCCCATGGAGCCGGGCCTGACCCCCTTCGCTCCATCCTGGGTTGGGAGGAGCGTCTGGACCATCGCGTCCTTGGCACCTTGTCTGTCAGCAGCCGTTGGTTATCTATCCAGAGCTGATTTCCAAGCCCCGAGTTTGAGTGACGGAGCCCGTGGGAGCAGCTGGAGGAAGAGCGTGCGGCGAGTGTGGGATATTAACGCGCTAGAAGCGAGAGTGGGCGAGGTGGCCCGGGGCCCGGGGTAGGACCCTGAGCACCCGGGAGGGGTCTCCCAGCCTCCCCCTCCCGCCCCTGCCGCGGAGCTGCCCCGGCCCCTCGCACTTCTCCCAGGGGTGCCGACACTGCTCCTCCTGGGCGTGGTTGGAAATCTCAGTGTGGGCTGGGTTGCTACGGGCATCAGCCTGGGTCCAATCAGGAGGAGAAAGCGCCGAGCACTTGGAACAGGGACGACCCATCCCATCACCGAGAGTGACTGAAGAGGTGCCTTCTTGTGGAACAGCTGGGGGTGGCAGTGCGGCTCCCACGAGCCACCCGGTCCAGCACCGACCTCCCTGAGCTCTGGGCCCCCTCCGGATTCTGCCAGGGCAGCGCCGCTCCTTGTCTTGGTAACCGGAGGCCACGCTTGAGTCCAAGTTCTAGTCAGGGACCTGAGAAAGCCAGCGGAGGCGTCCAGCTGCACTAGCTGGCTCCCTCGTTCCCTCACGTAAGTGCCCTGGGCCGTGAACGTGGCCCTCACCGGTCTAACGCCCTTAGACTGGAGCTCCCCCGCCGCCCCCGGGGTTCTGTCTGTATGTCTGCAAATCTTGCCGTTCCTCTGCTGTAGAGGCTGTCCCGCCCGGGTCCTCGTGGGCGGCTGTGCCCCGGAGCCTGCTGAGACGTAAGCCTGGGCCTCCGGGGGCCTGGTGAGAGCAGGGGCGCTTGTGTGAGTCTGAGGAAGGGCAGGCGCCGCGGCCAAGGCTTCGGCCGGCCCCGGGCAGGGGAGCCCAGCGCTCCCAGCACAGGCCAGCTGCTGGTCTCCTCAGACACTGGGCACAGGCGCTCGAGGGACTAGGGGGCCCAAGATCGTCTGTTTCCGCAGAGTCCGACCAGGGGACCTCACCCCAAATTTCAGGGTCTCTCTGTACCAGGCGGTGCCCTCATTGCACATGAGAAACTTGTCAAGACTACGAATTCAAGCACCGTCAGTCAGCAACCTGCAAACTTAAATGTGGCGTTTTCAGCGCTCCAAGGGGCTCGGGGGCCGCACGGAAGCTCGCCCCCTCTCAGAAGGCGGCCTGAGCTGAGCCGGCAGCCCTGAGCCTGTCCTTGCCTGTGGGCGCTCACGGGCACCCCGCGGACGCGGCCCAGCGCCTATCTTCAGAGCTGGCGTTACTGGCGCGGCGGCCGCGGGGCTCCCGGGCACGTGCCAACCCCCAGCCAGAGCTGCACCAACCCCAGTCCCCTCTTCTTGAGTCTGTCTCCTGGAACAGTCCAGAGGCCAGTGCTGGATCCGAGTGGATCCAGTCAGGAGAGAAAAACCGCACAGTAACTCGAACAGGTAAAGTTTAAAGTCTAACGTCAAGAATTGTTGACTTTGAACCGCAAATTGAAATCAGGGCCTCACGGACAAGCTGCCTTGGCATTTCCTGGAAGTCCCCCTTCTGGGACGCACGGAGAGCCCGTCGCAGGGAGGTGCCTCAGTGGGGGGCTCTCAGACTGCTGGGGGTGGCACTCCAGGAACCACCTGCTGGGGAGGCCGCGTGCCGGGGGTGGGGGTGGGGGGCCGGGGGGCGGGGCCGGAGCACAGAAGCAGAAGCTTTTCTCCTGTCGTCTCTCGGGCGCCCTCTACCGACAAACCTTAGCAAGTCACTTAGCCGCGGGAAAACTATTTCAAAGGCCCGTGGCCTGTTGTCACGGAGAAAGCTGGATTTGGAGCGGAGTCAGTAAGTGGATAAGCAGGGACACCGTGGGGCGCTCCGGGCGTGCCGAGAGTGGAGTCCAGGGATGCCGAGCTGGCGGAGGGCTGAGCGGTGTCCCACGGGGAACCGGGTCGGTCAGGGTCCCGGCCGGGAGCAGCAACACCTTCAAATACGGTTACTTTTTTTTTTTTTTAAAGAATTTATTTATTTGACAGATCACAAGTAGGCAGAGAGGCAGGCAGAGAGAGGGGGGGCGGGGCGCAGGCTCCTGACTGAGCAGAGAGCCCGATGCGGGGCTTGATCCCAGGACCCTGAGATCATGACCTGAGCTGAAGGCAGAGGCTTTAACCCACTGAGCCACCCAGGCGCCCCAAATATGGTTACTTTGAGAAGACTCTGGACAAGTCAAGAGCGGGGTTTCCTGACATGGTAGGAGCCAGGTGTGGGGAAATCGAGGGGGGTAGTGTGGGGAAGTCATGGGGCGGGGGGAGGCGTGGAGTGCAGCTCCCCGGGGCTGCTTATCTCCCCTGGGCCTGGGGGGCTGTTGGAACCCAGGAGAGAAGCCTGGGGAAGGAGCTGCCCGACAGGCTGACAGGAGCTGTGACCTTTCAGCCCAGGGTGCAGCCAGCCAGAGCCCCCGAGACGGGGAATAAGTAGGCCAGCCTCACGCTCTCCCCTCTGGCCTGCCGGTGGTGCCAGTCCCCCCATCCCCCTCCAGCCTCCATGTGGAGTGACCCCGACGGAAGCCACAGTACCGAGAACTGCTGACGCCCAGCTCGACGGGAGGCGGCCGAGGGCTAGGCAGGGATGGGGCTGGCTGCGTCCTGAGGCGGCTCCTCCGGCCCCGGCTTGAGGCCCTGGGTCCAGTCAGCCCCCAGAACCTCGCAGTTGGGCAGCATCTCCTCCACCAGGATCTGCGTGAGGCCCGGGCTGGACACGGCGGGGAGGTCCGAGATGTCCAGCCTGCGGAGGTTCCTGAGAGGAGGCAGCGAGGGGCAGGCCCGCGTGAGGGGGGAGGGCCTCTGCCCGGGGAAGGGCATGGAGGGGGCGCGCCAGCCCCAGCTTCAGCCCCTTTAAATCAGAGTTCTTAGCTGCCCAGCAAATGTTAGAGCCGGCCAAGTACAGACCTCCCCCGTGGGACTTACAGACGCACACTCTGGCTCCCCCTGTTCCCGACAGTGTAAGCGTCATCGAGCTCTCGTTAAAAAGAAAAACCAGGAGTGTGCCCCACCCCCACCCCCTTCACCAAGACGGCTCCCCCCACCCCCACCCCCCTTCACCAAGCCGGCTCCCGCGTGCAGACCCCACACGCGCTCCGGGCTGGTCGCAGAGGCAGGGCTACGGGGACGCCTGCTCCCCGCCTTCCCGAATCTGTGTCGGGTGCCCAACTCCCCCCCCCCCCCCCCAGCTTGGGGCCCAGCCTGAGCTGAGGTCTCACTGGAGGTGGTGGAGGCAGGCGAGGCCGCGTTCAGAGATTCGGGGACAACCGGCCAGCGAGAGCTCCTGCAACGAGTTAGCCAGCGGGTGGAGGCGGCTGAGACACCAGTCATCCACGTGGGGACAGCGCCGCAGCCACAGCGACTGGAGCTCCTTCAGGGCCACTGCAAGGCGGGGGAGGCCACTGAGGTCCTTTCTGGAGCTCCGCACGGAAGGGCAAACACACCGGCTCGCCCATCTCCGCCCCACTCACGGACGCTGTCCAGGCCGGGGTAGTTGATGGCACTGCCACTGGCATCGACAGCCTCTACGGGCACCGCCGGGAACGTCAGGAAGTCGAGAGAGAAGCGGCCACGCGCGTTTGGCCGGATCCACTCCTTGCCCTGAAACCTGGAAGGAGACCGGGGCTGTGAGCAGGGCACCCTGCCTCCCTGGGCCTCTAGCCTCCGGAGGACGCTCCCCACCCCGTGTCATGACCCCGTCATATGGCGTCTGCTGCGCTCGCTACGCAGCAGGCCCTGCACTACGGCCCTTCCGTGTTGGGTCTCCCTGGGCCCCCGACGTTCCCGTGAAAGATGCCATGTTTGGCCTTTTTTTTTTTTTTTTTTCATTGTAGGCACCAGGTCTAGTGTGGAGCCCGATGCGTGGCTTGAACTCACAACCCTGAAATTAAGAGTCAAACGTTCAACAGACTGAGTCACCCAGCCGCCCCCATTTGGCCATTTTTACTGCAGGCCAGAAAAACTGATAACATCAGAGAAAAGAGAGAGAGTGCAAGAATCTTCATAGGCGGCAAAAATTGAGACCCACTCAGACCTGGGTGCCGTTTCTGAGGAAAGTGCTTTAGGAAGGCACTCAGACCATGGGAACATCTTAATTGGAGCCAAGTGAGGGGTAGGCAGGTGCATGAGCTATGTTTTCCAGAAAAGAGGAAAAAGGGGAGGAAAAAAAAACGAGAAGGGAGGGAAGAAGAGAAAGGAAGGAAAAGGAACAGCGACATTTACTGAGCTCCTGTGCTGTACCAGGCCCGTGCCACACACCTCCACGGCAAAATGTCTCGGAGTCTTTCCAGCAAACCTTGTCGGTCCATACAACCACCGCCCGTTTTACAGGTGACAGCAGGAGCTCAGGAACAAGCTCCGAGCGGAGCCAGCAGGGGACAGAGCCCAGCGCTCAAGAGAAGCCCCGAGGGCCTCTGGCTCAGCGCTCCACAGCCTCCCCCAGCCCCGGCTGACACTTTAGCCCTCATACTTGACTGCGCCGCCCTGCTTCAGGATGAAATAGGCACCCGCGGCTTGGGGACCGAAGCGCTCCTTGATGTAGGTGAAGGGCCTGTGGAAAAGAACAGCGGCTGAGGTTGAGCACTGCACCCCAGCGTCTCCCACCCCATCCCGCTGCGAGGGTCAGCGTCCACAGCACCAGGACTGAGCCAGGCAGATGGACAGAGACAGGCTGCACGTATTTACTGAATGTCTATTAAGGGCCGGGCACCGGGGCGCCTGGGTGGCTCAGTGGGTTGGGGCCTCTGCCTTCCGCTCAGGTCATGATCTCAGGGTCCTGGGATTGAGCCCCGCATTGGGCTCCCCGCTCAGCAGGCCTGCTTCTCCCTCTCCCTGCCTCTGCCTACTTGTGTGCTCTGTCAAATAAATAAAATCTTAAAACAAATAACTTCTTGCAGGAGGTGACGCCTGAGCAGAGCTTTGAGTGGTGGGAAGAAATTCAAAGGTCAGGGCAAGAGCCTGCCTGGCCAAGGGACAGCTGGTGCAGACACTCAGAGGCTCAACTTAGGATGGTGGAACAGCACTAAGGACACCATACTGCTGGGGGTAAAGGGAGTCCCTGGTAGGGGTCTCAAAGCTCAGATTTTAGGCCTTGGAGTCTGGCTTTTATTCTAGCAACCAAATGGTTGCAATGGGAAACCATTTGAGGGCTTTAAGCAAAGTGGTGTTTTTCTATTTTAGTTTTTGTTTTTTTTTTTTTTTTAAAGATTTTATGTATTCATTTGAAGGAGACAGCACAAGTAAGGGAAGTGGCAGGCAGAGGGAAAGAGAGAAGCAGGCTCCCCACTGAGCAAGGAGCTGGACGTGGGACTCAATCCCAGGACCTTGGGATTCTGACCTGAGCCAGAGGCAGACGTTTAACTGACTGAGCCACCCAGGCGCCCCTCTATTTTAGTTTTAAGAGTCCTTTAGATGATTTATAGACCATAACAGACTGGAGGGGGCAAAAGGTGACCAGTTCAGATTACTGCGCTCAACCAACTGTAAAATGAAGGGGCTCAGACCAGGCTACAAACAGGGGGTAATGACTGGGGCACATCCGGGATGGTCTGGTATTTTATCGGTGGACTAGATGTGGAAGACTCCTTAGAATTTGGCTTGAATAACGGGATGGTGCTGCCTTTTTCTGGGATGGGGAAGGCCTGGGGGTGAGCAGACTTTCTTAGGGGGAAATCAAGGGTTTGCGATTAGCCATGTTAGGTTTGAGGTGCCAGCACGACCTCTAAGAGGTGGTGGACAGCGAGTTACTTATGTGAGCTGGAGCCCTCGGGAAGGGTGTGGCTGGAGAGGATGCAACTCAGTGGGCCTGGTAGAGAAGCCGCAGGGGCAGGATCTGAGCTCCGCCTGGTAAGGCCCCAGCAGCAGGGTCTTGCCCACCAAGGGTTCTCACCGGTTTTTCTGGTGCACCTTCAACACCTGCTTTCGGAGCAGGTACTCCCTGAGAGCCTGCACATCATAGAAGTAGTCAGCCAGGAACTGGAGCAGGGACTTCCCCTTCTTCTGACTGCCCTCCGGGGCCACTGCCTTGCTTAGGCCACGAATGCCCCTGGTACCCTGGTTCCATACTGGCGTCATCAGGTGCAGGGGCTGGGGAGAACGGGAAAGGAGAGGCTGAGCCTGGAGCCTCCTGTGCGAGTCAAGGCCAGATCCCCTGTTCTTGGTTCATGAACCTCCCCTCCTCCCCACTGCTTCTTCCTGGCTCACGAAATTCTTTTCGGAATTTCCAAATTCTGCTTTTGAGATCCCCCAAATTTCCCCACGTTTTTCCCCTTAATCAACCCTAAATTCTCTCTTTGATTTGGCCATTCTTGGTCTTCCCAATTCTCCCCTGATCTTTAACCAAACCCTTATTTTTGTTTTAGGATCTCTATTACCTGACCTCTTAATTTCCCACAAAGTACCCCCTTAATTTTATCCAAGTTTCCCTGGAGTCTTCCTGAATAACCCATTTCTTAACCCCCAAATATCTTAATTTCTCTCCAAATCACCCTTAACTTACCTGTGAAAGCCCCCAAACGCTTCCTTCAATCTCGCTTGAGTCTCCTCTTAGCCTGCTCCAATTTTTTTTTCTGCTTCAACCAAATTTTCTCGGTAATTTGCCCAAATCCTTATTTTCCCTCAAAATGCCCCAACCTTTCATCTTAGTTTCCCCTAAATCTATTCCCTGACTTTAGGTCTCTCTTCCTAAATTCTCTCCACGAATATCGCAAATTCTCCCCTTAATTTCTCCTAGGTCTTTACCTTGGAATTCCCATATTCGCCTTTTGGTTCCTGTCCCCCACCTCCAATGTCCCTTTGGTTTTCCATAAAAAATGCGTAACTCTCCCATTAGCTCCCCTCACCTATATCCTTTGGTCTCCTACCCTTGGACCTCAAACCCCAGCTTCTCCACCAAACTCACCCAAACCCTCCTCCCCCGCAGGTTCCCTTTCACGCGCCCCGCCCCGCCTCTCAGAGCCAATTGGGTCCCTCCCTCTGATTGGCTGGGTGCGCCATCTTCGGAACCCGCTCCCTGCTTCCCCATTGGTTCCTCTCCACCAAGTCCCCGCCCCACGTCCTCTCTAAAGCGCCCTGTAAGCGACTTGACCCGATTGTTCTCGGCTCCCTAAGGTTGCATGTGTTCCCAGCATGAGCCGTAGCGGGGAGGCCTCCTCCTCTCTTTTGCCCCTTGCTCCCTGGGTCTTGACAGAAGCCCTGAAGGCGGAGGCAGCAGAGCGAACTTTAATTTTGGGGCTCTAGAAGCTCCGGTCACTTACCGCCCTGGGCGCCGCCATCTTGTTAGGATTACGTAATCGGAAGGGGACTTTTTTTTTTTTTAGTCCACCCACTCGGTTCACTTGGAGACTTCCTTCCCTATGGCCACGCCCTGTCCGTTTTCCAACTCTCCTCTTAAAGGTACCCGCAGTTTTTACTAGTTGGGTGATTGCTCTGAGCGCCCTGCCCAGTGAGACTGCTGCCTTTCCCCGGGAAAGAGCGGTCAGTCCTTTTGTTAGAGTACCCTCCCTCAGACTATACTCACCACCCTGAGACCATGGCCTGATCTGAAATCAAGAGTCAGAGGATTAACAAAGTGAGCCACTTTGTGGCTCTGATTCATGTTTTTTAAAGATCATTTTAGGGTGTCTGGGTGACTCAGTTAAGTGCCTGCTTTTGTCTCAGGTTATGATCCTGGGGTCCTGAGATTGAGCCCAGCATCGGGCTCTCTGCTCGGTTGGGAGCCTGTTTCTCCCTTTCCCTCTGCCCCTTCCCCTGCTTGAGCTCTCCCTCTCTTTCTGGCAAATAAATAAAATCCTAAAAAAAAAAAAGAAAAATCATTATCATTTCTGTCAGGTGGAGAACAGACCTTAGGCAACAAGGGTGGAAGGGTGGAAGTGGGGAAGAGGCTACTGCAGCAGTCCAGGTAAGAGATGAATGGAGACAGGAGCAGGGATGGGGTCATAGGAATTGGGGAGAAGTGCTCAGGTTATGAATCTATTTTGAAGGTTGAGCCAATAGCTCCAGAAATTAAAAGGATGGGGATGCCACTTAGGGAGATGGGGAGACTGGGAAAGTGACAGGTTTGAAAGGCAGGTGTGGTGGGCTGAATAGTGGACCACCCCCCAACACACACACACGAATTCATACCCTGGAGCGCCTGGGTGGCTCAGTGGGTTAAAGCCTCTGCCTTCGGCTCAGGTCATGATCTCAGGGTCCTGGGATCGAGCCCCACATCGGGCTCTCTGCTCAGCGGGGAGCCTGCTTCCCCTTCTCGCTCTGCCTGCCTCTCTGCCTACTTGTGATCTCTCTGTCAAATAAGTAAATAAAATTAAAAAAATTCATACCCTGATCCTTCAAACTTGTTATTTTGTTACTCTATATGGTAAAAGGAAGATGTGATCAAGTAAAGAATCTGGAGCTGGGGAGATTATCTCCTGGGCGATCAGGATGGGCCCAGTGCCATGACAAGGGTCCCGTTAAATGGGAGGCAGGGGGTCAGTCTGTAGGAGACGTGATGGTAGGTGCAAGAGTGATACAGGGAAGGGGCAATGAGCCAAGGACTGCGGCAGTGGCGGCTTCCGGATGCGGACGGAGACCCACGCCCGTCTTTTCTGAGGCAGGGCCTGTGCTGACAGTGATGGTATCTGTGGGCACATCAGGGCTCAGCAGAAATGGCTGCTCAACTGTGTGCCAGTAGCTGGACACTGAGGTACCACAGCTGAGGGATCACGGCTCCTGTTGGGTGGCCCCAAGTGCAGAACACAAGGTCTAAGCTGGGCCAGCCACGGGACACCTGAGTGGCTCAGATGGTTAAGCTTCTGCCTTCACTCAGGTCATGATCTCCCAAGTCCTGGGATCAAGCCCCACGTCGGGCTCCTAGCTCAGTGGGGAGTCTGCTTCTCCCCTGCCTCCGGTGCTCCCCCTACTTGTGCTCTCTCTCCCAAATGAATTAAAAAAAAAAAAAAATCTTTAAGCCGGGGCCAGCCAGAGAGTGGAGAAGAAGGAAGGAGGAGGCGGAGGAGGGGGCTGGGGAGGGGCCCAGGAGCAGGCGGGACAGGTGAGGCCGGGCATCCACAGACACCCAGCCCCCACGAGGGGTTAGGCCTGAGAAGGGGTCAGGAGAGGGGCTGTGGCCGGACTCTTGTGAGCAAGAGTTGAAGTTAGACTTTGGAAGGAAGAAAATCCTCACGAGGCTGTCAGTTCTCACCAGAGAGAGCGGACTTTGAAATGCTGACCCAGGCACCCCCTCGCGCCCTTTGCTCCCCACTTCCCTCACGGGCTCCTCAGGGGACTGGGTCGTTCTGGACCTTGCCATTTCTGCTCCTGGCTGCCACTGCTCAGAGACTATGGAGCTGTGGGGGCAACTGAGGCAGGCGGGACTGGTGCCCCCAGGGCTGGGCCCCCCTCCCCAGGCCCTAAGGGAGGTCCCCCCAGTGGGGAGAGCTGGCCAGACCCTCCTGTCCCCAGGGGCAGACACTGCGGGTGCCAGGGAGCGTCTGCTGTGGATCTGGGAGGAGCTGGTGAGTAAGGGGTTCAGACGGGCAAGAGATGGGGCACAGGTGGGGGTGGGGGGAGAGAACGGGCGCGTGAATGGGAACGAATGGAATCGCAAAGAGCCAGAGATTGAAAGACAGAAATTCAGAGACAAGAAAAGAGAAGCAGCGAGAGACAGAGACATAGATCCAAAGAGTAAGAGCCAGGAGTAGAGAGACAGGGACAGAGACGCACAGAGGGGAGACAGACAGAAAGCAGAGATTGAGAGTAACAACAGAGACAGAGACTCAGATTAAATCTGAGACAGAGAGATAGAGACAGTCAAAGGCAGGGGCAGAGAATAGTGACAGAAAGGGATATGGAAAGACAGAGAGACAGAAGCAGAGACACACAAAGTGGGGAAGAGATCGAGAACACCTGGGACAAGCCAGCTGGCAGTCAAGGTCCAGGCACGGTGAGGATCCCGCTGGTGCCCTGGGCCTGGATTGTTAAAGAGCTTATTTATAGCACCTAGATGGTGACGCTGTGTCACTGTGGGGGGTGGGGGGGAGGGGGCACGGAGAGATGGGCTCAGCTCTCAGCACAGCAGGGGCAAGTGGGGATTTCTATGGAAGGGGGGGGTCAGCAGATGGGAAATCACTAAGCGGGGCATCTGGCTTAACGGACTCTCAGGATTCTTGCCGGAGGCAGGCGGGGGACATGAGGCGGGGGCCTGGGCAGGGACGGGGGATGAGTAAACAGATCAGATATCGGGAGCGACCAGACATGGAGGATGGAAGATTCTTGGTAAAACGAGATTTTACAAGGAAGCGCACAGATGGGCCTGGGAGAAGGTTTAGGAGCTTAGCTGAAGTTTGGATAAGCAAAGAATCTTGGCCAGGACTCGAGCAGGTTTGGGGTGGGGGGCACCCTGACGCCACACACCAACCCCCCACCCTGCGGGGTGGGATGCCCATGACTCCACCTTCCCACTGGCAGGAGCGCCTCCGCCAAGTGGACCTCCAGCTGCTGGGCCAGCTGTGCAGTCTGGGGCTGGAGATGGGGGCGCTGCGGGAGGAACTAGTCACCTTCCTGGAAGAGGAGGAGGAGGAGGGGAGCCTCATGGAGGAAGAGGAGGAAGAGGAGGCGGAGGAAGAGCCTGAGGGGAAGCAGGAGGAGGGGCCCCCGGGGGCCTCCAGCTCAGCCCTGCACCACCACCTCCCTGACTTCGAGATGACCATCTGAGGCCCTGCCAGGTGCTCCTGAGCGACCCATGAATGAGATGCGAATTTATGCAAAGGACGGAGCATTTGCAGGCAGTTGACCTGCCGAGGTGGCTTGGACCTGGGCAAATGCACCCTCTGATGCAGTCTGTCCGCATCTAGACTGAGGCGCCGGGCCGTGACCTCTGGGGCATTTGCGGGTGTATTTGCCAATGAACTGCAAGTGTGCTGCAGGGGACATGTGGGTCTTTGCAGATAGGCTGGGAGATGCCTGCAGGTGACCAAGGCCGCCCAGTACGGTGGCCGCTGCCTCAAGCGCTAGTCTGAACTGTGGTGTGCTGGCCGCGGAAGCACAGATCGCATTTCAAAGGCTCAGTGTGATAAGAACATAGAACAGTCCATAATCTAAAAATTTTGTTGGAATGCTAACATTTCCCACATAATGGGATGATAAAAATATTACTAAAATGAATTTCACCTGAGTATCTGAAAATTTTTTAATGTGGTAAAATATATATAATAAAATTTACCATTTTTTGCCATTTTT
>CM052888.1:40806746-40825292 GCA_028534135.1 Potos flavus
TTTAGACATTTCTAACTGCACTTCGAATAAGACACAGAGTCCCTCATGTGGCATGTGTGGGAATAGACGTTAATTAGGTTTGCTGTGGTGATGACTTCGCAATACATACAAACGTCGAATAGTTATGTTGTACCGGAAACTAATATAACCTTGTCAGTCAATTCTATCACAATTTCAATAACGAAACCAAACTTCCCAAGTAATTATGTAATCAGTTCTATAGACGTACAGGTAAGAAATACCCAGGAGGCCTAGACTGGAAGGTTCCACAGAAGTCCCACCAAGTCCCTCCTGCACAGATCCTAAGTGACAGGGCCTTTAGGGATACAGGCTCACAGTCATTTTCCCCAGGGCCTACACGTGGGGCTGGGGCATCTGGGTCCTGAGTGTCCAGCCTACATTGCCCACGGTCCTGGCACCATCCCCTCTCCAGTGCCTTGGACCTGGGGTTGGTTAAAGATCCCCAGTCCATTCTGCCACGTCCTCCAATGTGAGGTTCTTCTCTGGGGACCCTGATTTCTGTCCCTGGAACTTCACCTTGAACAAATCTAGAGAGTATTTGAGGGTTGGGGGTTGTGGCAGTGAAAACACTTGCATTTGTCTCAGGATATGGGAAAGGTGGATAAGGGTTCAGGGAGGAGTGTGACTGCCCTCTAGTGGATTGTTCCCGCTGGTGGAAGAGTGAAGAGGACGGGGAAACAAGACAGTAGGGATCAGCCGGGGCAAAGGGCACGGTCAGGTTCTGAAGGAGACATATTTAAGGGAGATTAGTTTATGGCTGCCTGTGGCTCACCAGCTGGAAGACTGGTTTTGCAAAGAGTGTAACCACAAATCAGAAGGACACCCACTGGGTTATACTGCCAAGTTGGCTCAGGGAAAACTAGACATTGGGACGCAAAAATATAACACGAGCACAAATCTATCTGCAATGTCATTAGACAGTGTTCTCTGATGTTCTCACCATTTGAGAGGCATCTTAGCAATGACTGCAAAGTCATACTATCATTTGGAAGGAATAACAAGAAGAACGTTAGGGGCACCTGGGTGCCTCCCGTTGTTAAGGGGGGACTTTTGATTTCGACTCAGGTCATGATCTCAGGGGTGAGATCGAGCCCCCAGTGGGCTCCACGATGAGCATGGAGCTTGCTTAAGATTCTCTCTCTCCCTCTGACTGTCTCCCTTCCCCTCACGTCCCATGCACATTCTCTCTCTCAAAAAAAAAAAAACACATTATATCACAGGAGTGTCTCCTTATCTTCAGAATCATATACCTTGGCATCATTCCTTAAGTACAAATCTACACCCCAAAAAATGGACTTTAGTCGGGGACTGGCCAGTGTTGGACTGGTTCCCAGCACCTGTGGACTGACAGCACCCTACCCTCCAACCCTGGGCCCGTCTCTGAACCATAGGAGCCTCTGATGCTCCATAATTTAAGGGAGCGGTCTTTTCAACGTCCTCACCAAACACCCATCCACCTCTGGACTCTGCAGGGGTGCAGGGCGCGGGTTATCCCTGCGAGTGGGTGGGCCCTGATTGGCAGGTGTGGGGCCCCTGGGGGCTGCCTTGTGGTTCAATCTGCGCCATCACCACAACCTCGAGCTCCTGGACATGGGCTGGTTCACCGACATAGATCGAGAAGTTCTGGAAACTGAATCTCTTCCAGAAAGCACCAACCCACATTCAGCTCTCACCGGGAGCAGGTTGGAGCTCCGGAGCACAGCCCGCACCGGTTCTGCCCAGAACCTGTGACCACCTGCCAAGATGCGGCTGGATGGGACACACGAGTCCCAGCACATGGGGCACCTCGGTGTGGAGGCACTTTCCCAGGAGGCTGCCTTGATCCTATAACTGGGCCCTTCCCTCCCACATGAAGGTTATGTGAGGCGCAGGGTTTGGTCGGCTAGAGGCACTCGAGAGGGCCTGATCCCTGTGCCAGGGAGGCTGTGCTGAGGCAATGGGAAGACAGAAGACAAGGAGTGTCAAGGTATCAGCCAGGAGAGCAGCACAGGGAGCCGGGGCACAGGTGATCCACAGCTAAGCCCCTGATGAGAAGTGGAGCGGTCCTCTCCTCATGCCTGTACTGAACAGACACTGCTCCAGCGACAATGTCTTGGAGGATGAGAAGGCAGCCACGTCAGATATCCAGGCGTCCCTGTCTGCACCCAGCAAGAGAAGCTCCATAAACACATGTGACATTGATAAGGAAAACCACACCACAGAAGCATGTCACCCACGTGTAACACCGGCGGTCAGAGTCTGGTCCCTGTAGACACACTGGCATCAGCATGGGAGCCGGTCAGCACGTGCCCAAGGCTGGGTCTGACGGGGACGGGTCTTTACCCCCCCTAGATAGGAGGGAGGACAGAGGCCTCCTAACAGGGAGCATCGGATACCCATTCATTCCCAGAAAGAGACATCCCCCACTCCGTCTCTACTTTGTGAGCCACTTCTTCTCTCCCTGGGGATCCTGGGTGGGCATACTGTGTCTTTCCTCTTCTCTGAGAGATTTGACCTGGAACAAACTCTAGATCTTGACCCCAGATGGAGTTACCACCAGGGGAGGTCAGAATCCTGCTCTGACCTTAAAGGAAGTCAGGAGGTGACTCCTCATCCCCAGGGTCTCTGGTCTGTGGGGATACCTGGCTATGGTCCCCTGAAGACGTCTTACCACCCCGGAAGTCCTGGGGAACGAGGGGAACTTCCCATGCAGGATGGGACAGGAGAACCCAGTATCTGAATTTGTTTCCATCTCAGAGGGGCTGAGGGTCATCCCGTGGAGGCCAGACTCCCTGGTTGAGTCTCCAGGTAGAGCTGCTCCAGCTCCTGGGCCCAGTAGGGAGGCCTAGAGCAAAGAGAGAGACACCTATGACTTGAATGCAACAGGCCCCAGTGCTATGATGGGGGAACAGGACATTCTGACATTCCCTCTCCCAAAAGCCAAAAGAGACCCTTCATTGGCCCTTCCTTTGGAACTCTGGGAACAGAGAGCACCACCAGGGGGGACACATCCCCCTGGGCAGACAGTTCTCCTGATGTTGGATCAGGAATCTCCTGGACAACAACTGTCCTTTCCTGGGGCTTACCCTGAATTGGGATGGAGTCAAGAAGCCTGGGACCCACAAAGACCAGGATCAGGGCTGAGCAGCCCCTCAGCCTGGAGGTCAGCCCATCTCTGCCCAGGGCTTATGGCCCCTCACTTCCTTTAGAGCCTGGTCAGCATCCCTGGTGCAGCCCCTGACATCACCTCCAGGGGGCGACATTGGGACATGCAGACAACACAGGAAATTAACACATGAAGCTGGCTTTGGCTAAGGAGGTGGAAGAGGAAGGAGCCTGACTTCTATCCCCTGTTCCAAAAGACACTTATGGGTCCCTACCATGTGCCTGTTCTGTCCTGTGTGCTCCTTCCTGAGGCCTCTAAGGACTTTGCTCTGTCAAGTGTCCCTGTGCAGCTCCCCACTCCCTGCCTGGCACCACCCATGGGCAAAGGCAAGCGACCACAGGAAAGTCCCCGGGCAGAGGACAGAGGCTGCCCAGGATGGTCAGAAGCCTGAATGATAGTCTATTGTGCTTATCCATTAATTCGTTGTTGGCATTTGGGTTGTTTCTGCATTTGGGCTATCGTGAATAGTGCTGCTACGAAGATGGGTGTACAAACATCTCTTTCAGTTCCTGCTTTCATTTCTTTAGCGTATATACCGAGAAGTGAAATTACCAGACCATGTGGCGTCTTTATGTACAATATTTGGAAAATCACAATACCGTTTTCCATAGTGACCATTTTACTGTCCTGTCAAAAATGCACAAGGCTCCACCTTCTCCACATTCTCTCCAGCAGTTGTTTTCTGGGCTTCTTTGATACTAGCCGTTCTAATTGGTACAAGGGGTATCTCACTGTAGTTTTGTTTGTTTTTTTTTCACTGTAGTATTAATGTGCATCTCCCCAATGACTGGTGATATTGAGCTGCTTTTTATGTGGTTATTGGCCATTTGTATATCTTCTTTGGAGAAATGTCTATTCAAGAGCTTTGCCCATTTTAAAGTCAGGTTTTAATTTGGTTTTGTTATTGCTGAGTTGTAGGAGTTCTTTGTATATTCTGGTCATTAACCCCCGGTCTGATACATGATTTGCAAGTTATCTTCTCTCATGCTGTTACTGGTGGGAGGTTAGTGCTATGTGACTGGAAGTCTTGGTTCTTGGATTCCCCACGAAAGGTTTACATGAAGACCCATGCTTGAATAAAGACGGAAGGAAGGAAGGAAGCAGGCACAAAGCAGTTTATCAAGGTCAGGACACTCGCAAGACGGGAGAGTGGGCAGGTCCAGAAGTGGCAACCGCCCCAGGCTCGGGGGTGTCTCTTTATGTTTGTATAGGTTATGGGTCATAGCTAGGGTTGTTTCCCATCATCTAAGAGACTCCCCCTACCAGTTGGGAGGTGGAGTTTTTGGTCTACAGGGGGTTGGGGAGAAAGGGTGTCCAAATGGCAATGTAAATATATTATAATGAAGCTACAGGTTATTGTAGGACACAGGCTGGACAGGAGAGTGCATGCTCTGCACCTGCTGCTCTTGGCCCTGGAAGGTGGGGAAACCATGAAACCACTGTTTACACCATCCTGGCCGCCAGCTCTTATCTAGCTAACTGCCTGCTCTAGCAAGTCCATTGGTTGCCTTCCGCTCTGTTAATTGTATCCTTTGATGAATAGGCTTTTTTTTTAATGTTGATGCCATGTCTGGCTTACTTTTTTTTTTTTTTTTTTTGCCTGTGTTCTTAGTGTTCAAGAAATCACTGCGAAATCCAATGTCATATAGGCTTGCCCCTATATTTTCTTTTAAGAGTCTTATAGTTTTAGGTCTTACCTTTAGAATTTGATCCATCTTTTTTTAAGATTTTATTTATTTATTTGACAGACAGAGAGAGAGAGATCACAAGTAGGCAGAGAGACAGGGGGAAGCAGGCTCCCCGCTGAGCAGAGAGCCCGATGCGGGGCTTGATCCCAAGAACCTGAGATCATGACCTGAGCTGAAGGCAGAGGCTTTAGCCCACTGAGCCACCCAGGCACCCACAGAATTTGATCCATTTTGAGTTAATTTCTGTAGGTGGTGTGAGGCAGTGGTCCACCTTCATTCTTTTGCGTCTGGATATCTAGTTTTCCAACACCCTTTGTTGAAAAGACAGTCCTATCTCCATTAAAAGACTTGGCACCCTTGTCTAAAATCATTTCATCACATAATTGGGGCTTTTCATCTGGGTTCTCTATTGTATTCCATGGTATCTACATGTCTGTCTTTATGTCAGCACCATACTATTTTGATTCCTTTAGCTTTGTAGTAAGTTTTGAAATTGGGAAGCATGAGACCTCCAATTTTGTTCTTTTTTTTTTTATATAATTTTTTAAGACTTTATTTTATTACTTATTTGACAGAGAGAGAGGGATCACAAGTAGGCAGAGAGGCAGGCAGAGGGGGAGGGGGAAGCAGGCTCCCCGCCTAGCAGAGAGCCCAATGCGGAGCTCGATCCCAGGACCCCGAGACCATGACCCAAGCCGAAGGCAGAGGCCCGACCCACTGAGCCGCCCAGGCGCCCCTCCAATTTTGTTCTTTTTTAAAGATTGTCTTAACTATTTGAGATTCCATATGAATTTTAGGATGATTTTCCTATTTATGCAAAAAAGTCACTGGCATTTTTCAGGGGGATTGTACCAGGTATGTATATAGTTTGGGATAACGCTGACATCTTAATATTAAGCTTTCAATCCATGAACATGGATGTCTTTCTATTTATTTGTCTCTTCTTTAATTTCTTTCTGAACACTTGGTAGCTTTCAGTGTATACATCTTTCACCTACTTGGCTAAGTTTATTTCTAAGCATTTTAGTCTTTTTGATGTTATTATAAATGGGATAAGCTCCATCTCTACATTGTCACCTCAGTTCCCCAGAGAACCCTGGGGACAAGACCTGGGTCCAAGAAATACACAGGATCAAAGAAAGGGGAAAAGCAGTTTGGGGGGAAAGGGATTAAATCCGGTCCATCTGGGCCCTGCAGGTTCTCCCTCCCAAAAGCATTCCTGGGGACACTGTCCAAGAGGAGGTGCCTTTGCCTAGCCTGCCCTGCTCAGGCCACTTACTATGTCCTTCTCATCCCTGAAATGGCTGGACCCCCTTAGGATGTAAATTTGGAGGAGTCAAGTCCCTTGGAAATGTGTCTGAGAGACACATCAGAAAATATTTCTTATCTCCAGGACTGGGAAAGGAGGGCTCTCCCATGTCTTACAGGAGGTGCTGACTCGGGTTTGCCATGACTACTGCCACATGTCCATCTGCCAAGGGTCCCGTCCTAGTCATCCTGGAGACCCTGGGGGCTCAGGCCCTGCAAGAGCAGTGCACCCTGAATAGAGGCTGGGCCCAGGGGAGTTGTTCCTCCGTGCATGGGAGACTGCGCCACATGGCTCATATTTGGTACTTGGTTAAAAATATACTTCTAGCAAAACTTAAGGGATACAGCTAAAGTGGTGCTCCCAAGGGAATTCATTACCATAGAAGCTGATACTGGAAAAGGTTGATTACAAATGAGTTCATCATCCAGCTAAAGGAGTTGGTGAAGAACAAAGGGAAAGAGGAAAGTGACCATAAACTTAAGAGGAAAAAATAATAAGCTAGAAGACATATACAGAATCAAGAAGATCCACGCACCTCAAATTCCTTGCTTGAAAAGGCTTATCAATTTTTAACACCTCTGGAAAAATGCATCAGCAAAACAACAGAGGAAGCACAAACAAGCTATGTTAGCCGCAGGAAATTGTGGCCATATCTAAAGCTGAAGTAGAGACTGAAAAGTCGAAAACATCTTCACGGCCATAAACTCATAATTTAGACAAAATTGACAACATTCCTAGTAAAATTAGAAATCACATAAACTGGCTTATGAAGAAATAGGAAATCTGACCTGTACTATAACTATTAAAGGAAATTTAGTTAATAGCTAAAATGGTTTTACACACACATGTGTGCACACTCACAAATAAGACACAAGTAAAGACACAAATAAGTAAAGCTATTTAAAGATAGCTTTAAAGTGAATATTGGGGGGTGGCTGGGTGGCTCAGCCGGTAAAGTGTCTACCTTCGGCTCAGGTCATGATCCCAAGGCCCTGAGCTCTAGCCCTGCATCGGGCTCCTGGCTCAGCGGGGGGCCTGCTCCTCCCTCTGCCTGCTGTTCCCCCTGCTTGTGTTTGCTATCTGACAAATAAAATATTTAAAAACAATAAAATAAAATGAATATGAATATCTCTGTGGAGGAAAAAATAGGACCCTAACTCACACCATACAATCTCTTAGAAACTGATTTAAATTTATTAAAAATTAGAATTTCTGGCCTTCAAAAACACCCAGTTCTCTCTCCCTCTGTCTTTCATACGTATACAAGTTACATATATGTGTGTGTGTATCTATATGATGAAGAAGCCATGTCCAAAGTACATTACAAAATCCTCCAAAAGCAATATGAAAAAGACTGACAATCCAATTTTTTAAAAAGATTTTGTTTATTTATTTGACAGAGAGAGATCACAAATAGGCAGAGAGGCAGGCAGAGAGAGAGGGGGAAGCAGGCTCCCTGCTGAACAGAGAGCCCGATGCGGGGCTCGATCTCAGGACCCTGAGATCATGACCTGAGCTGAAGGCAGAGGCTTTAACCCACTGAGCCACCCAGGTGCCCCCAACGATCTAGTTTTTTAAGATGGCTAATAACTCTAAGTGACACTGAACAGTAGAGCATGTGAAAACAGCCAACAAGCATATGAAAAGCTGCATTTGCTTTATTGTTTATCTGGGAAGCACACAGTAGAACCAGTGTGAACTATCATGTCAGCCACGCGAGAAGAGCTGAAATTAAAAGGACTGACAATACCAAGAATTGGAACATCGGAATGTGTAAACACTGCTGGTGGGGCTAAAGATTGATTCAACTATTTGGCAGAAGGATCTAAAATTTCTACATATTTTAGAAGATGTTCCAGTGAATACCACGGTACCTGCCCCCAAGGAAATGAGTTAGACACATGGCAACACACATGCATAAGAATATTCATATCAGTATGATTCAGAAAAGCCAAAGAGTAGAGGAATCCAAATGCCCAACAGTACAATGGGCAAATACTGGGATGTATTCAAACAGAAGAATATTAAGCAACATGGAAAAGGAGTGAATTGAGGCTATACAACAATGTGGATAAATCCCACAACACAGACTTGAAGGAGAGCAGCCAAATGCAGAAGGGAACAAATTGATTCTACTTGTGTAAAGTTTCCAAAGAGGTAAAACCAATCTCTGGCGGTAGAGGTCAGAATGGAGGTGATGGTGAGGGTCCTAATGGCATGAGAGCATTTCCTGGTGTTGGGAACGTTCTCTACTTTGAGCTGGACAATGGTTTCATAGGCACACACCTATGCAGAAATTTACTGCAATGTTCATGTTACTTAACAAAAAAAGAAGTATAAAATCTCTTCAGGTCACACGAAAAAGCAACATCTACAAAACAATCAAAGACCAGCTCATTCCAACCTTCAACAATTTTTCCAGAGAAAAGGACAAAGAAGGTATATTCACAAACTCATTTTATGTGGCGGTATAACCTTCATATCAAAACCAGACCAGGAAAGAATGAGGAAGTAAAGGTGTAGGCCTTTCTCATGACCAGGGATGAAAAATCCCCAAATGAAATGCTACCAAAATGGATCAGGAATTACCAAGCTGAATTTCCTGCCCGAAATGCAAGGTCAATTCAGCATTCAAAATCAACCATTGCCTTTTACCACATGAACACATTAACTTGAAAATCATTGCTAACGGCGAGAAGAGAAGCAAAGTGGCCTTTGATGAGGTCCCACACCCACTCAGATTGGGGCAATAAGGAAATCAATGGCAAACTATTCCAGGAGGGGAGCTCTTGGCCTGATGAAGGCCATTACAACCTGCACTAAGCACCAAGTTACTGGAGGATCCCTAAAAATATCAATATCATCAGGAGTGGAGCAAGGCTGTCTGGGTTCACCACCTGAACTCCAAGCCCCTGGGTCTCAGCCCTGTTACAGATGCTCTCTCTGGGCCGCACCCGGGGGCAGAGCCCCAGGCAGGGCTGGTGAGCAGAAGCCCTGCTGGGGTCAGAGCATCCTGAAGACACCTGGGCCTGAGAGGGGGCAGCTCCCCTGGACCAGAGAACCAGATCCACGGCTCTGACCTCAGACTGCAGACGGTCTGTGATGTGTAGCAGGTTCCCCAAATGCACCAGAGGAAAGGGGCCACCAGCAGACACTCTTCCTGTAGCTGATACAGAGACAGTGAGGACAACATGCTGGGCCTCCTATGGTGTGGCCCCAAACTGGCCCAGATCTCTCTTCCCACAGTCCATTAGCCTCAGCAAGCATACAGAACCTTGAGATGAATGAGGGAATGGGGGTCGGGGTGAGGGGACATGCTCCTCTTCCAGTGGGAAGAACTGCAAGGTTACAGACAAAGGGTATGGGTGTGTAATTCTACTACACGGAGGGACAGTTAAGAAGGGTGATTCAGTCCTTCAGAGTCATGGACCTCCAGTCATTTCCTGCGGTGCCAACAGGGAGAGTGGGGGCATCTTGCTCCTGCACGTCCAGCCTAAGCTGCCCACTATGTGTGGAACATCCTCTCCCCATGACTTGGGCCCTGGGGCTGCTTCTGGCTCACCAGTCCATCCCCCACAATCCTCCAATGTGAGATTCCTCCCTGAGCACCCAGATGTCTGTCCAAGGAGCTTCACACTGGGCAAATCTAAAGAGTATTTGAGGGCTGAGGGTTCTGGTAGTAAAAACATTTGCATTTGTCTCAAGTGGAAAAGGTCAACATGAGCTCGAGGAGTGTGAATGACCTCTAGTAGACTGTTCCTGCTAGAAGAAGAGCAAAAAGACAAAAACACATTTCTCCAAAGAAGACATATAGATGACCAACAGACATGAAAAGATGCTCAACATCACTCATCATCAGGAAAACACAGTTAAAAACCATAGTGTGATATCACCTCACCTATGAGGAATGGCCTCAGTCTCACCTGTCAGAATGGCTAAAATAAAAAACACAAGAAACAACAAGTGTTGGCGGGGACGTGGAGAAAACGGAACTCTCATGCACTGTCAGTGAGAATGCAGACTGTGCAGCCGCTGTGGGAGACAGTATGGAAGTTCCCCACAAAATTAAAAATAGAAATACCATATGGTCCAGTAATGTTTACCCAAAGAATATGAAAGCACTAATTCAAAGGGATACATGCACCCCTATGTTTATAGCAGCATTGTTTACAATAGCCAAGATATGGAAGCAGCCCAAGGGTCCATCGACGAATGGATTAAGATGTGGTGTATATACATACAATGGAACTATTCAGCCATAAAAAAGAATGAAATCTTGCCATTTGCACCAACATGGATGGAGCGAGAGTGTATAATACTAAGCGAAATAAGTCAGAAAAAGACAAATACCGTATGATTTCACTCATATGTGGAATTTAGGAAACAAAACAAATGAGCAAAGGAAAAGAGAGAGAGAAATCAAGAAACAGACTCAAAAAAAAAAAAAAAGAAACAGACTCTTAGCTACAGAGAACACACTGCTGGTTACTGGAAGGGGGGTGCGGGGGGGTTGGATGAGATAGGTGATGGGGATTAAGGAGTGCACTTGTCATGATGAACACCAGGTGATGTATGGAGGTTGACTCACTGTACTGTACACCTGAAACTAATATTACTCTGTATGTTAACTAACTAGAATTAAAATTTTTAAAATTAAAATAACACCTATTTTATTTATTTTTTAAAAATATTTCTAAATTTAAATTCAATTAATGAACATATGATGTATTACTGGTTTCAGAGGTAGAGTTCAGTGATTCATTAGTCTTACATAATACCCAGTGCTCATTACATCACATACCCCCCTTAATATCCATCACCGAGTTACCCCATCCCCCCATCTCCCTCCCCTCCAGCAACCCTCAGTTTGTTTCCTATGATTAAGAGTCTCTTATGGTTTGTCTCCCTCTCTGGTTTTGTCTTTTTTTTTTTTTTTTTTTTTGCTTTCTAAAAACACATATCTTAATGGGGGGGGGGGGAGAAAAGAAAAGAAAAGAGCACCTGGGTGGCTTAGTTGGTTAAGTGTCTGCCTTTGGCCCAGGTCATGATCCTATGGTCCTGGGATCAGCCAGAGCCAGGCTCCTTGCTCAGCAGGGTGTCTGCTTCTCCCTCTCCCTCTGCCCCCCCCCCAACTCGTACACTCTCTCTCTCTTTCTCTCTCAAATAAATTGAAAAAATCTTAAAAAAAAAAAGAAAAGAAAAGAAAAAGAAAGTCAATCAATTTACTTCTCTTGAGGAGGTATTAGCATTTGGTTGGGAAAGTCCTTGTTATGTGGGACAGACCTGAGCCTCTTACTTGTATTACATCTTGTCTCCACTCTCTAATTTCCAAAAGGCCTGTCAAGTTACTGATGGAACTAACATACCATCCCCAACACATTTCCAAATGCTCTGAGTGGGGGCAGTGCCATCCCCTTTTGAGAAAAAAATTCTAAATCTTTAACAGGTCTGTGACCCACTGTGGATCGCCTGGAAAGGATCTGAATAAAGAGGGCTCTTTCCTTCATTCGTTGTTTTTCTGCTTGTGGGGATTTTCTCTGAGCAGAAATTCACCTTGAACTCTGTTCTTCCCTTGGACATACAGGGAAAATATGTCTAAATTATCCTCTCTGCACCCCTCCCCCCATCCCTATCTCCTAGGAGAGAGGAGTGGTAGTGGGATGTGTTGGGGACAATATCAAGAGGAAAGAATGAGATTCTCAAGAGCCCCTACCCAGTCAGAAGAACGCTTGGCTGTCCTCAGTGCCCAAGGGACAAAGGGACCACGGACAGCTCCCAGCCTTTTTCCCTTTGCAAGCACCAGTTGGGACACAGGAAGACAGAAAATGGGGCCAGCAGATATGAGCAAGGAAGCAGACACATTCCGGTTATATCTTCTCTCAGCCACCTCTCCCAGTGTCCTGAGCCCTCCTGCCCTCTTCAGCTCAGGCTCTGGTGGAAAGACCCAGAAAACACACCAACTCTTCAGATAAGCTCTTCAGTCTTGTCTCACCCTCCCCCATGACCTGCTCCTTGTCATCCCATCTTTACACATATGGCCCCCTCATAATTTTTGGTCCACCAAGACTTGCTCCTGCCTCTCTGTATTTGCCCACACGGTCCCTGCCTGAGGTGCCCTCTCCCTCTTTCTTTATGAATCTGCTCCTTCTTTATAGCCACCCTCATTGGCCATCTTGTCACAAGGTCATCCCAACCTCCACAGGTGGACACAGTAAACCCCCTCTGAATTCCCACCTCTGACTCTGCTGTGCACGTTTGGGGGCAGCTACCTATGCTCACATCATGTGTCCTACAGATCTCCGAGTTCCCAAGACAGAGACAGGATGAGCCTGGTGTATTTCTCAAAGGCCCCATTACAGGAAAATGGCTATCAGTGTTCAGAGAATAAATAAGGGAAGAAAGATAGATAAATGGGGGACACCTGTTTCTACTCTCACATAATCACTCCGGGCGTGCCGAGCATATAAAGAAGTGGACGTTCACACGCACTCCCAGTGGTGTGCTGGTGCCAGCTTCATACAAGGTAATATTTGTTGGGTTTGAGATAAAATTCACATAACCTAAAATTCAGCATTTTTACCATTTTAAAATGTGGGGCCAGGAGACTGGCCCATCCAGTCCCACCAGAGTTCTACTGTGCTGCAGGACAGACCCAGGGCTGCTGGAGGCCTGCACTGACTGTCCCGGTAGGCGAGAGGTGAGAGCCCATGTCTGCCCAGGGGTCAACATCCAGAGCACTGATATGAACCCTGGTCAGGTGCCTGGTGCTAAGCATAATGAGGGTACAAATCCCCTCATGTCCACCACAGGGCAACATCAGGACACATGAAGGTGTCTGTCTGTCTGTCTGTCTGTCTCTCTCTCTCTCTCTCTCTCACACACACACACACACGAACTGTTGGGCTCACTTGAACCACAAATGTCCTCAAGTACTCTGAGCATGGATGGAGTCAAGGTTTTGGGAGGAGAATGACCACCATCTCTAGATAAAATGATAGACATGCTTTTGCCAGAAAGAAGATCCCATGCCCAGGAGAAATGACATCATGTCCCAGTTGCACCTCCCAGGGAGAGCTATGCTGGGGAGACATGCATCCTGCCTGAATGAAGTAGGGGCGAGTCTCCTGTTAGTGCAAACACTGTAGATTTCATTCTCCCTGTTCTTCCCCCGCAGATGGACCCACCTCAGAAACCTCAGAACCTTTCTCCCCGCTGGAGCCATCATGGGGATCATGACGGGGCCCAAGCTGAGCTGACTCTGACCCAGAACCCTTGGATATCTTCTGCTTCCAGAAACCAGTGGGGTGATGCGGCCCTTCAAATCAGGCTCCTCCTCTGCTTGGGGGGAGACAGAGGGCCTCCCCTCATCTGCAGAGGAGTCTCCCTTCCCATCCTAATCCCTCATCCCCCATTCCATGACATTCTCTTGCCTTCAGCTAAAGAGGATGACTTTTCAATAGGCCTTTGACCAAGGCAACCCCAGATACCCAGAATGTCCCCTAATTCTGTCGTGTGAGCCCAGGGAGCAGCTGGGAATAAGGGCTCCAAGGACGCTCACATCCTCCATCCCCTACCTCCTTGCATTGACTTCTCAGTCACCTGGGCCTGAGTTCCCTTCAAATCAAAAGCCTCAGCACAAAGGACCTCACTCCCACCAAAGCACAGAATATTTCTAAGGAACACAGACACTCCAAGAGAGTGACCACATCAGGCCTGACCAGAGGGTGCAAGTCCATGGGTATTTCCTCACCTGACTCACTCCCCTCAGCCACCCCCAGGAGAATCTGAGACTGTGTGGAATATTCTCTCCCTCCCCTGGGGTTCCATGGACTGGGACACCTCTCTGAGAAAAATATCTTCAGATTCCCCCCTCCCCCAGCTCACTAGGTCACTGCTCAGTTCTGCATCTGTATCTGTTTATCCTGACAGACCCATGAGTTCTCTGCATCAGAGAATAGCCCTGAGACTCAGAGGCAGAGGAATGGATCCAAAGGCTAAGGAGATTGGATTGTGGTGTGGACTTATCATTTAGGACCTGCTCGCCTACCCTGGGAGAGTCCAGAGGGACACACTTTTCTCTTTCATGACTGTGAGTATAAATTCACAAGGGAGCCCCAGCACACCTGAAGGGCTCTGTGATTGCTCTTCTCTGTAGGTCAGAAATTATAGTGGGAGCTGCTGCCACTGACCTGGGAAACCTAAATTCAATGAGGGTAATTGGATCCTGAGGTAGCAGGGACAAGAGGCCACACTTAATCACCAAAAGCAAGTTGGGCCATGGTCACCATCATGGACAGCAGATCCAAAGCAGCCATCAGAATAGTCTGATTCAATGACAATGACATTGGCTAGTTGATCATGGTGTTCCTAGAAATGAGACAGATGGGAAGCTAATAAATTCTTATTTGGTCTGTATAAGCAGAAGAGTTCTAGGTCAAGTGAACGAAAGTCTATCTTGAATTATAGCAACTGAGTTTTATGGCCTCTCAGTCAATTCCCAGACTTGAGCCAATTTAAAGAGCCAGAGCCCCTTGAATAAAAGAGGGGACAGGTCCCCTTGAGGAAGGACCCCAGTATGCTCCTAAAAATTTATACTATTAACCTTTCTCCCAGCCTTCCCAGAGGGACCCGTGACCTTTACTAAGTTCATGGCCACTGGGGAAAAGCAAATAGCTCTTTGGGGCACCGCTAGACATGGGCTCTAAACTGAGGACCAAAATGTCACAGTGGCCCACCAATCAGAGGAGGGGCTTAGGGAGTCAGGTGGTCAATGGAGTCTGAGCTCAGGCCCATCTCACAGTGCACCTGGGCAGGCAGGGAGGGGCAGTATCCCTGAACCAATCCTGTGGTTATTTCCCACGTTTGGCATAATTGGAATAGTCATACCCAACAGCTAGCAGAATCCCCACATCGGTTCCCTGCCCTGTAGACTAAGGACTGTTACTTGGGAAAGGCCAAGTGGAAAGCACTAGAACTGCCTCTGCTTAGTAAAATAGTAAATTGTAAGCGATACCACATTCCTGGAGGGACCGCAGAGATGAGTGCAGCATCAAGGACTTGAAGGATACAGGGATCTTGGAGAGTGACGATGGATTATCCTGAGCTTAACCAGGTTGTGACTGTAATTGTAGCTGGTATGTGTTGTACCAGATGTGGTTTCCTTGCTTGAGCAAATTATCACCTCCCATGGTGCCTGGTATGAAGCTATCCATCTGGCAAATACTTCTTCCTCTATACCTGTTAGTAAAGACCCACCGGAGTCAGTTCGCTTTCAGCTGGCAAGGCCAGGAATGCACCTTCACCATCCCATCCCAGGGGCGCAACAACTCCCCAGCCCCGTGTCATAATTCAGTTCACAGGGATCTCGATTGCCTTTCCCTCTCACAAGCTATCACTCCGGCCTGTTGCATTGATGACATTGTGCTGATTGGACCCAGCGAGCAAGAAGTAGCAGTGACTCTAGACTTCCGAGTAAGACATTTCCATGCCAGAACATGGGAAATAAATCAAACAAAAATTCAGGGGCCTTCTACCCCAGTGAAATTTCTAGGGGTCCAGCGGTGAGGGGCATATCGATCTCCTTTTCTAAAGTGAAGATCAGTTGCTGCATCCTGCCCTTCATACCACCCAAAAACAAACCGCAACACCGAGTGAGCGTCTGGATTGCAAGGCAATGTGTTCCCAATTTACGTAGGTGTGCTACTCTGGCTCATTTATCAAGTGACCCAAAAAGCTGCTAGTTTTGAGTGGTGCCAAGAGTAAGAGAAGGCTCTGCTGCAGGTCCTGCTCTGTGAGAACTGCTCCGCCATTTAGGCCGCAGAGCCTAGCAGGTCCAGCGGTGCCGGAGGAGGCGGGAGCGGCCAGGTTTGGTGTCTGCAGCCCTTGGCAGGCCCACAGAACTGAGTCACAGGGCAGGCCCGGAGGACTGTGAAGCAAAATCTTGCTATCCTTTTGAGAAACAGCTTTTTTGGCTTGCCACCCGACCTTAGTAGAGACTAAATGCTTAACCACGGGCCACCCGGTTACCACGTGACCCGGGCGGCCTATGCACTAGGGAAAAGGAAATATACCCAGGCCCTTTGGAAGTTACTGGACACAGGCTCTGCACTGACCCTAACTCCATCAGGGACTGGGAGACACACCAGCCATACAGCCAGGCATACAGAGCAGCACTCCATCATCAAATGGAAGTGGGAAATGAGATGATCAAGCTTGGCCAGGATCTGAAGGCACACGCAGTACGTGAAGACGTGGCCCAGATGCCCACGCTCCCCACTCCTGCAACACTGCCTTCTCCCAGCCACACCTGTGGCCTCATGGCGAGCCGTCTATGATCAGTTGATGGAGGAAGAGAAACCTCGGGCCTGGTTTACAGATGGTTCTGCATGCCAGGCAGACACCACTCGAAAGTGGACAGCTCCAGCATGACAGCCCCTTCCTGGAACATTCCTGATGGTCAAAGGTGAAAGGAAATCCTTTCGGTGGGCAGAGCTTCAGACAGTGAAGCTGTGTCATTGTGCTTGGAACTCCTTCCATGCATGGCCTGAGGTGTGGTTGTATACGACTCATGGGCTGTGGCTGATGATCTGCCTACACGTGTGGTCAGGGACTTTGAACATGGTTGGAAAATCGGTGATAGGGAGGTCTGGGGAGAAGGTATGTGGATATACCTTTCTGAACTCTCACTATGCACTTCAGCACGGGAGGATTTTAATACTTAAGTGGATTGGTGGCCTGTTCTGTGGCTATCAACCAGTCAGCCTCTTTCCCTAGCCAACCTGTCATTGCCTAGGGGGCTCATGCACATGGTGGTGGAGGTTTATGCACTGGCTCAGCAATATGAACTTTGGTTCACCAAAGCCAGCCTAGCCATGGCCACCGCTGAGTGCTCCATCTGCCAGCTCAGAGACCAACGCTGGGCCACCGGTATGGCCCCATTCCCCAAGGTGACCAGACGGCTGTCTGTTGGCAGGTTGTTGACACTGGACCATTTCCGGCACTGAAAGAGCACTGTTTTGTTCTTACTGAATAGGGACTCACTCTGGATACAGATTTGCCTTCCCTACACACAAGCTCCTGACGAAATGACCATTCATGGATTCACGGAATGCTTTACCAACTGCCACAGTGTTTCACACAGCACTGCTTCTGATCAAGGGATGCGCTTCAGAGCAAATAAAATGCAGCAATGTGTGCGCTCACTCATCATACAATCCTGAAGCAGCTGTCTTGAGAGAAAAGTGGGACTGGCCTTTTGGACACTCAGTGACAGCACCAGCTAGGGTTGGGGGGAGGGACTCCAGGAGGCTCTACATGCTCTGGGTCTGTGTCCAGTCTGTGTGGTTTCTCCCACAGCCAGGATTCTCACGTCTAGGAATCAAGGGGTGGAAATGGGAGTGCTACTGTTCACTATACCTCTCGTGATCCACTGGCAAAATGTCATTTCCCATCCCTGCGACATTATGTGCTGCTGACCTAGAAGTGTTAGTTCCAAAAGGAGGAATATTTCTACCAGGAGATATAGTAATGATTCCACTGACACATCATTCCAGACCGTCCAGAAATGCTGATCTCAGCTTCACCTCTTTTCCCTCACAAATGACGGCTAGTGGGCCCAGAGATTGTGAGGCCCCAGCGACTTCAGGAGCAGCTGCCTGGAGCAGGATTAGGTGGGGCCACTGGCCAAGGCTAGCTACAGAGGCCCAGAGAGAAGGTGGTGTAGGACAGAAACCCCAGGGATAGGGAGGGGGGAGAGGAGGAACACAGACCTCAATGTGGGGGTACCCTAGGTGTTGGGTGAGACTGTGAGTGTGAAGCCATCTCAGCATCGTGAGGCCCAGGATGCCCAGGTCCTGATGAATAGGAGGGAAGCGGCTCCCACCTCACCTGGCCCGGGGACACAGAGAGGTGTGTGGTGCTGTGTGTTCCCAGGTCGAGGACCCTGCGCTGATGCCAGGTCCTGGGAGTGAGAAGGAAAGTTGACTTATCCATCTTCCCCCCTCTGCCCTCCTGACACAGACCTTCCCCTCCTGACGCACCCAGCTCCCTGCTCCTCCTCCTTCTCCCCACAGACCCACCACCCAGCATTCTAGCCACACACATCACTGCCGCCCAGGGGCACACACAGTATAACTCTCTGGAGACAACACACATTGATACACATTCCTGGAAATCTGAGTTTGGTGACAGTTTACTGAGGGAAGAGGCAGGGACAATGTACTTACAGCAGCAGAGATTGGGACTCACAGAGCCAGAATATGATGGAGTATTAACATGATATGTGATCCATGTGAAATGTCTACAGATTGATGTTGAATAAACATGCAGAGCGGCTTGGCACCCTGACTCTGTCTTCTACGCTTCCCTCCTTGTCCACTAGAGGG
>CM052888.1:40825792-40855285 GCA_028534135.1 Potos flavus
GCCCAGCCTAAGCCAAGACTAGGAAGGGACGGGCTGCTCCTCCCTGAGAGGGTCACCAGTCTGAGAGGGGAAACAGGTGAATGTCTCAGACCCAGGCTCAGTGAACACAGGGGGCTTCTGGTTGGGACTTTTTAAAATGAGGTTGGGACCCAGCTCAGAGGGACACTGTGGCCCTTATACAGACCAGGAGCTTCCCCTTCCCTCGGATGACATCACGTGTGGCTTTATTCTGTTTGCTCCAGATGGCCCGGACGCCCCCACCATTTCCCCCTCAGACTCCTATTACCAACCAGGGGCCAACCTCAGTCTCTCCTGCCACGCAGCCTCTAACCCGCCCGCACAGTATTCTTGGCTTATCAATGGGAGGCCCCAGCCATTCACCCAGGAGCTCTTTATCCCCAACATCACTGCGAATGATAGTGGATCCTATACCTGCCTCGCCTCTAACTCTGGCACTCGCCTCAATAAGACCACAGTCAAGACTATCACGGTCTCTGGTAAGTGGGTCCCTGGAGCATCTGCACGGATCGCTGTGGTGAAGGTCTGTCTGGCTTTCAGAAAAGAGCCTAGAAGTTATTTCCCATTGGCTTATGTCACAAGCAAATACCGAATCTGTCGCTGAACTCTCCCATTACATGTCTGCAGATGCTTCCTCCCCTTGCTCTCTGATTTCTCATGGCAGACCTTGGGTCCGGCCTGGAATGTGGGAATAGGGTTCTCTCAGCCCCAGAAAGCCCCATGTGGTGGAGGGGGCTTACAGAGGGAGAAGGAAAGTCCCTTTGCTTCTGGCTCGCCTTGTGACTGACTCTGCTCTGATGTCATCTGTGGTGGCACAGGAGCATATGGAGAAGGTACAGGAGAAGCCTGTCTTCAATCTGGCCAAATTGTGCTACCAGTTGTGCCAAAGTCTCCCTCACGTGAGGCCGCCGAGACATGGAGCGAGCCCTGAGGCAGACGCTCTGACTGTGTCGGGCTCTGAAGTCTACCAGTTCTGTAACCCTGCGTGACACCAGCACGCTTGATACACCGAAGGAGAGCAATGAATAATGGTAGATTCCCCAACAAAGTTCCTTCACGGGACAGAAGGAGCAGTGCCAAAAGTATATATTTATATCTACAGCTAAGAGTACCAGCCTTCTGTTAAAACTGTGACCATTACTCTAAAGATTTCCTCCCATGATATTCAATCCACAGGCCAGGAAGTAAAAGTCTGATTCAGATTGAGAAACCCTTTAGATTGGAACTTCTCCAGGTCCTAAGCTCACAAAGACTGGCTGGGCCGTTCTCATTTTCTAATAAATTATTTAACAAAAGGGACATGCCTTCCCTTTCTATGTAAAGCTACCATACTAGAGAGGGGGACTGATCTTTTAAGAAAGTTCTAGAAAAGTGTCACAAGAAAGCCACTGGGTAAAAAATTCCACCTGATGATGAGGATGCTGGACACATGGGCTTAGAAGAGATTCCTGGTGCTGAAACCACAGTGATGTCTGGGCGGAGCAGACACATGACGAAGGGCCAGAAGGGAACCTCAGGGTCCCCCAGAGAGGGAGGTACAACCCTTTCCTTACAGATCGTCACCTAAGCAGAGACACTCATCCTTCTGCATACAGCAGGACCATCCTCTGGGGCACCTTTACAGAGCTCGCTGGGGCCCTTGGAGTGGCTGGCATCTCAGAGGAAGGAGTGTGGCCCCAGACCCCAGGCCCACTCTCATTCTGTCACCTCCTGTGTTTCCCCACAGAGTCCATGGACCAGCCCTCTCTCCATGCCAGCAACACCACAGTCACAGAAGAGGACTCTGTGGTCCTGACCTGCTCCACAAATTATACTGGGGTCTCTATTGGGTGGCTCTTCAATGGCCAGAGTCTAAAGCTCACGGAGAGGATGAAGCTGTCCCAGGACAACAGCACCCTCACCATACGCCCTGTCAGGAAGCAGGATGCCGGGAATTACCAGTGTGAGGTCTCCAACCCAGGCAGTTCCAGTAAAAGTGACCCTGTCAGGCTGGCTGTGGAAGGTAACTGACACCTTGCCCAGTGTTACATCTTCCTGGGAAGATCACTCTACCAATGATGTGCAAAATGGATAGAAGTCACAGGGGGCAGAAGTGCAGAATAGAATCAAGACACCATTTCAGCAAACAGAATGGAAGAGTGGTTAAGAGCTAAGTCTCTGAATCAGATATACTCAGTTTCTTACCCTAGGTCTGGCATTTACTGTGTGATTATTCCTTTACACAATATTCCTTTTTTCCTCTGTTACCATTTTTTGTGCAGTATAATATACATAAGGTTTATCATTTTAACCATTTTAAGTTCACAGTTCAGTGACATTAGTACATCCGTGTTATTGTGCAACCATCACCATCATCCATTAAACAATAACTTCCTCCTCCCGACTTTAACCCCAATAGCCACCATCCTACTTGCTATCTCTAGAATGTGACTATTCTAAGATTAAGTGGAATCATAACAATATTTATTTTTTTGTGTCTCTGGATTTTTTCACTTAGCATAACGTCTTCAGGATTTATCCATGTTGTAGCATGCCAGAATTTCATTCCTTTTTTAAGGCTGAATAATATTCCTTTGTGTGTATGTATCACATTTTATCATTTATCTGTCTATGAACTTTTGGGTTTTTTCCACCTTTTGGCTGTTATAAACAATGCTGCTATGAACATGGGCGTACAAATATCTACTAAAATCCCTGCTTTTAATTCACTGGGGCATAGACCCAGAAGTGGAATTACTGCATCAAATGGTAATTCTTTGTTCAATTTTTTTATGAACTGCCATACCATTTCCATGGTGACTGCACCATTTACAGTCCCACCAGCAAATGTAATGAAGTTCCAACTTCTCCACATCCTCACCAACACTTGTTTTCTGTTTTGTTTTGTTTTGTTTTTAATGACAGCCATTCTAATGGGTATGAGGTGATATCTCATTGTGGTTTTTATCTGCATTTCCCTGATCATGAGTGATGTTGGGCATCTTTCCATGTGCCTGTTAGCCATCTGGATGTCTTCTTTGGAGAAATGTCTGTTCAAGTCCTCTGCCCACCCTTTTTTTTTTTTAAGATTTTATTTATTTATCTGACAGAGAGAGACATAGCGAGAGAGGGAACACAAGCAGGGGGAGTGGGAGAGGGAGAAGAAGGCTTTCCACTGAGCCGGGAGCCTGATGCAGGGCTCGATCCCAGGACCCTGGGATCATGACCTGAGCCGAAGGCAGCCGCTTAACCACTCAGTCACCCAGGCACCCCTCATTTTTTTATTAGGTTTTTTGTTGCTGAGTTGTAGTTCTCTATTATGGATATTAACCCCTTATGGGATATGTGATTTGTAAACAGTTTCCCCCACTCTGTGGGTTGTCTTCATTTTGTTGATAGTGTCCTTTGATGCACAAAAGCTTTTAATTTTAATTGAAGCCCAATCTATCTAGTTTTTTTCTTTTATTGCCTATGCTTTTAGTTTCATATCCAAGAAATCGTTGCCAAATCCAAAGTCATGAAGTTTCATCCTGTGTTTTCTTCTAAGAGGTTTTATAGTTCTAACTCTTACATTTAGGTCTCTGATCCACTTTGAGTTAATTTTTCATATGTGGTGTTAAATAAGCATTCAGTTCTTTTGCATGGATGTCTAGTTTTCCCAACACCCATTTGCTGAAAAGACTGTCTTTTCTCCATTGAATGGTCTTGGCACCCCTGTCAAAAATGGTGTGAATGTGTATATAAAGTTTTATTTCTGGGATCTCTATTCTATTTTATTGGTCTATTTGTTTGTCTTTATGCTAGTATCACACTGTTTTGATTACTGTAGCTTTGTAGTAAATTTTGAAATCGGGAAATGTGAGTCCTCCAACTTTGTTCTTTCTTAAGATTGTTTTGGAAATTTGGGGTCCCTTGAAGTTACATATGAATTTTAGGGTAGATTTCTCTATTTCTGCAAAAAAAAAAAAAAAAGTCATTGGAATTTTAATCAAGATTGCACTGAATCTGCAAATCACTTTGGGTAGTACTGTCATCTTAAGTCTTCTAATCCATGAACATGGAATGGAATGTCTTCCCATTTATTTATGTCTTTAATTTCTTTCAGCAATGCTTTGTAGTTTTCAGTGTGTAACTCTTTTTTTTTTTTTTCCAGTGTATAACTCTTTCACCTCCTTGGTTAAATTAGTTCCTAAGTATTTTATTCTTTTTGATGCTGTGGTAAAAGAATTTTCTTAATTTCCTTTTTGGGTTATTCATTGTTAGCATATAGAAATACAACTGATTTCTGTGTGTTGATTTAGTACCTTGCAACTTTGCTGAATTTATTAGTTATAACAGATTTTGTGGAATCTTTAGTGTTTTCTATGTGTAAGTTCATGTCCTCTGTAAACAAGTTTCATATCCAAGAAATTTTTTTTTATCTTTTTTTTTTTTTAAGATTTTATTTATTTATCTGACAGAGAGAGACACAGCGAGAGAGGGAACACATTTTATACTTTTTCTTTCCAATTTGGATGCCTTTGCCTAATTATTGCTCTGGCTAGGACTTCCAATGCTATTTTGGATAAAAGTGACAAAAACAGGCATCCCTGTCTTGTTCCTGATCTTAGAAGAAAAACTTTGAGTCTTTCAACATTGAGTAAGATGTTGGCTGTGGGATTTTCATCTATGGCCATTATCATATTGAGGCAGTTTCCTTCTATTACTACCTTTAGGTTTTTACATGAAAGGATGTGAATTTTGTTAGATGCTCTTATTGATTCAATCTCTTTACTAGTTACAGGTTTTTTCATATTTTCTATTTCTTCATGATTCCATCTTGGTCAGTTTTGTGTTTCTAAGAATTTGTCCATTTCATCCAGATTATCCAATTTGTTCACAAACAATTATTCATAGTACTTTTATAATATTTATTATTTCATAATATTTATTATTTCTATAAAATTGATAGTGATTTCCCCCACTTTTAATTCTGATTTTAGTAATTTTAATCTTTTTTTTTAAGTTAAAGTTTTGTCAATTTTATTCATCTTTTTTAAGAATCAATTTTTGGTTTCATAGGTTTTCTCTATTGTTTTTCTACTCACTATTTTATTTATCTCCACTCTAATCCTTATTATTCTCTTTCTTCTGCTAGCTTTGGGTTTAGTTTATTTTTCTTTTTTCAGTTCCTTATAAAGTTCGGTTATTGTAAAATGGAAATAATGTCTATCTGAAAGGGTTATTATATGGATCAAATCAGATACATGTATTTACCACAGAGCCTGATACATACTAAGTACATCATTATAGTAGCTAACATTAATATTAATACATCAGGCTTGAGTTGGGTGATGAGGGAAACAGAAATAAAAAAAGAAACAGATGCAAACAGTATTATATATGGCTGTAGAAGGCATTATGTAAAAATCCAGTGGGACATAGTCTGACTGAACACAGGAAAGGAAAAAAAGGAGTCAAATGCAAAGTTTCAAGCCTAGTATGTTAGTTTTTATCCCCTGAGATGTAGCCAAAGTGGGATTATTTATTTACTTATATTTATTGGGAAAAATCTTTATTTATTGGGAAAAATGCCTGTGAGGGAAAGACAGGAGTGGGAGGAGCCTCGGAGGTTCCTCAGACCATCGTGCAAATGTGGCAGAAGAAAGTTTTAGATCGAAGTGCAGTTCTACAAGGGTGCCTGTCTGCAACGCTGATGTGAGGAGGCATCCTTGAGCTCAAGTCACCTTTCAGAGGAAAACAGTTTCTTACAGAACTGGGCTTATTTCATATCCCTTCCCCCTTCTGTCGGAAGTGTAGTCTCTGTGCAAAGGAGATGGTGAATTCAGAATCCACTCTCTAGGCCTTCCACCACTTAAGTCCTCACCACAAGAAACCTGAGGGGTACATATTCGTGACTGCCACAGCTGGCACACAGAAAAACATGCAACCATGAAAAGGTGGGAAATTATAGAAAAATAGCAATCGGTCTTTCTCACATTTCCAAAGCCTTCAAAAATATCTGAGTGCAGAAAGGCCGGGATGGAATTGAGGTAAGTCTGATCACCAGCCCAAAAATACAGTGAGAGAAAAAAATTGAAGGATGGAGTCAGCTAATCACCTCATAGCAACCTTCCCACAGAAAATGTCTTCCTTGAAGGAACAAGTAGAGACTACTATACATTGAGAGTTGTCCCCCAGGGGACCCTACTGTAAAATAATGTCACCTTCATTCATTCTTCTCTCTTCTTTCCATGACAGGTGATATAACGCAGCCAAATTCTGGCCTCCCACCTGGGGCTATTGCTGGCATCGTGATTGGAGTCCTGGCTGGGGTTGCTGTGATAGCAGCCCTGGTGTACTTTCTGTTTATCAGAAAGACTGGCGGGTATGATGACCTTTCCTCTTGTTCTGCTTCCTCCAAGGCTAACTGCCATGCTTGGGAGAGGGAAGAAGACTTTGCCCCTGTCTCTGCACCTGGATCTGCTCCTCCCTTCTTTCTAAACCCTTGCTTCTTGGCACTAATTCCTGCGGATCTCTTCTACATGCTTCCTGGACCCCACTCTCTCTTGGACACAGTTATTCCCATCCCCATCTGGCTTAGAGGGGGAAGATCCCCTATGTTTCTGTCTCCCAGCCAGGGAAGACAAGGTCCCAGGAGGAAACAAATAAGGAAATGAAAGGAGGAGCGGGAGAAAGTGAGTGCTCTTTTGACAGTTGTAGGAGGGAGGGATAGGACAGGAAGAGAACCTAAGAAAAGGCAAAAACAACCGAAGGCCTCTCGGACAATAAGTAAAGTGAGAAAAAAACCAGCATCTACCTACAGAAGGGGAAATGTGTCAGGGTACAAGTAGGCCCAGATGCAACTGATGAACAATGGACCCACATGTGGACATCCAGCAAACAGGAAAGGAACAAATCCTAGAGGGGATCATGGGTAGACTGAAGGAGGAGGCCATAAGAGGAAAGGCAGTACCAACCACGGTATAAATGAACACCGAGGAGATCCAAGGAATTACCTGCTGACCATGTCCTTCCTAATTCAAGAAGCAAAGATCCTATGCTTGGGAATGACAGTCACAGTGTCTGATATTTATTTAGGGCAAGTGACCTGCGTGATGTCACAGAGCACAAACCCTCAGACTCCAACCACAGTAAGTAAAGCCACTCACCCAGTGAGACCTGGTGTGTTCCACCATGTGCCCTGCCGTAGCAGGGAATCCTGGATTCCCAAACTACTTCCTACCTTCTGAACTTTTGGAAGGGGATCTCCATTTCCCAACTTTAGGTTGGCACAGGTCTCACACCCTTCTAGCCACAAAAGATTCCCTGGAGACACAGCCCTGGGAGAAACATTCACTCTGCCTGGGCCAAGCAGGCCTGAGCAAGATGGACCCATTTCCAGGAGTCATTTCCTTGCCCTTACTCCTCCCCCTCCTGCCTCTATGACGGATGTGGGCATTCTCCTTTGGTGAAACTTTCCCTATCTTATGGTGCTCTGGGTACTGTGGGCCTCAATGTCCCTCCTCGTCACTAAAGCCTGTTCCTGAGAAATACACCTGGGTGAAAATTAAGACCCTGTGAACTGGAAGAAATTGTCAGAAGTGGACTGGGGCCTCCTGTGGCTCTACTTTTCCCCCTCCTCTGGTACCAGCACCCTGGGTCTGGACCACAGACTCTGAGGAAAGTGAATTCCTCAGGCGTTCATAGGCCACTTCCTTACACCCACCCCCCAACTGCCACCTCCTTCAGCTAGAAATCGAAACAGCTTAGGACCCACCTCCCCACTCTCGCTCTCACCCCCAACCCCCATTCTAAGGTCGTAAATGAGCTTTGCATTTTCATGGATTGAGAACTCATCTTTTGTTTCCCCAGGTCAGGACCATTCTGACAATTTGTCTAACAAGGTAAGCACAGCCAGTCTCAATGTCTCATGGAAGTATCTCTGTGTAGAATGGGTTATTCTTAAATATACAAATGTGAGATCAAATTTGGGTCAAAATTCCTCAATGCAGCACCAAACAAAGGATTACTGGTTAATGACTCCCTGGAGTCTACATCATTACAAGAATGTGGACTTTGGAATTAACCCCATCCTGTGTTTAATCCTGGCTGTGACTCTCAATAGCTGTGTGACCTTGGACAAGTAACTTAAGCCCTTTGAGCCATGGTTTTGCCATCTGTAAAATGGGCATGCTGCCTACTTCAAAGAGAAGTTGAAGGAATCAAACGAGACGACCAATGGAAAGCACCCAGCACAGTGCCCAGCATAAGGCACCAGATGGTTCTTCCTCCTCTACCTTCACTGACCCTATTCTTATCAACAAAGGATGATGTCCATTCTAATGGTTCTGAGGTCTTGGTTCCTTTACTTTACAATAATTTAACCAAAATTTTCTCAACCTTTCAGTAGAATATACATATATACCAAAAAGTGCTTAAATCATAAATATATTTTAACAATGTATAAATGTTCACAAGTTGAACACAAAAGGCACCCAGGTCAAGAAATAAAACATATCATCCCCCCCCCAAAAAAAACCCCTCCACTTACTTCCTTCCAAAGAGTAACCACCATCCTGACTTCCAATGCACTAGATTACTTTTGTCTGTTTATGTCCTTACATAATGGAATACACAGTACATCCTTGTGTGTGTCTAGCTTCTTTCATTCAAAATTGTTTTGTGACATTCATGCATGTCCTATGCATTTGTCTGTTCTCTGTTGCATTTGTCTGTTCTCTGTTGCTGTATCCTTGCATTCCAGTATGAATAAATACTATAATCTATCTCTTCTAATGATCACTCAACAGGATGTTAGCAAGCAGAGTAATCTTGGCTAATAAAAGCCCTTCTCCAAGGCTAAAAGTTTCAAAGTGGTGATAGCACATGGTGCTGAATCACAGCACACAAGGTGAGGGTCTGACCTACACTCCAATTTAACTGACCACACCACTCATGCCTTTCAGATTGAAGAAGTTGCATATTCTTCCCTGAACTTCGATGCCCAGGAACCAAAGAAATCAACTTCAGCCTCCCCATGCTCAGCAGACACAGAAACAGTGTATACGGAAGTACAAAAGAAGTAATGCAACCTGTCCTGCTCGCTGTAACACAACCTGCCCTGCTCGCTGTCCTGACTCTTTCCAAGCTTCTCAACCCCACCACTAGGAGATCCCTTTATCCTCAGGGAAAAGGGGAAGAAGCCTCTTTTCCCACCTTATTCCCTAACGAGGCACCTCCAAGCCGCCTGGTCACAGTCCCTCCCTTCAGTGTCAATAGAGGAAAAGGTACATCCGGGATTGCTAGGAAACCTAAACTTCTTTGTCATGAAATTTGGCAAAGTGGACCTTGGGAAGTTGCCACAACCTCTGCCCCTCCTCCTTTCCTTGTTTTAAACTTACCTATTCAGAGCACAGTCATTCCTTCCCGCCCCAGTCCTGTCCTATTGGAGTCTAACTTGAATTTGCCATAACCTTGAGAGTCCTCTCCTGATCCACTGAAATGCATGTGCCAGAAAAGAAGAGAGAGAAGAAGTAAAAGTTTCTCTCTCTCCAAAACCCTGTGTGAACCCTACCCTGCACAGGAAAACAGATATGCTGAACTGGGAAATTCTATACCTTTGTTGTCAGAGTTGTCTACCAGGACCTAAACACCTTGCTGCTTAACTAGAAAGCCACCTAAGCCATTTGACAAGCCTGTCTTCAAAGAACCCTCTAGAAACAATTAGGAAAATTATTCGCCAGAGTCAACAGGTGATTCCTAATGGAAAATGCAAAAAAAAAAAAAAATGCATGTATGTTCCATAATTTTATTCTTCAAGGAAATGCCTACAGAAGGAGGGCTTATAGCTTCAGGGAGCAGTCAGCTCTTAGTAGAGATAATCAGCTGGGAATTTGGGAAAGGAGTCAGAGAGCTACCCTTCCGAGATTATTTAAACAATTGTTAAAGAATGTACTGTTTGATATGTCGGGTTTTTTCCCTGAGATATTCTGCCATTTTAGTTTTTGCAACTGCTTGTTCACGTGAAAGGGGCTATTTCTACTTAGCTATATAAGCCAATCTGACTGCCTTCAGTCAAAGAAGCCACCAAAACCCCTCAGGTCCCCTTGGCCAGGAGTTCCTCAAGGTGCTTATGTCGGGGGCTCCAAAAAAGAAAAGCAGCAGCAGCAGCAGCAGCAGCAGCAGCAGCAGCAGCAGCAGCAGTTTTCCTCTTTCGTGGCTAGAAATGGGTCTAACTCAGTTTCCTGGCATCTTAGGCCAGTCTTCAACCACCACTGCTTTCCACGTCTCTGCTGTGCGTGTTGTCTGCCCCACTCACCTTCTCAGTAGACCTGGCCTCTGCTAAGGTGCGAGTGGTCCTTGAGAAGTGGGGTGCCCTGAAGGGAACACACTCACGCCCATTGGCATTGCTCACCCCCCAGAAAGCTGTCCTGGTGCAGATGCTCCTGGGCAAGCAGGGCTGTGAAGGGTGTTAGGACAGGGGAGGGTGATAACTGGTTCAGAGGCCGTGAACAGCCTCTGAAATGAGGGGTCTGTCTAGGAGTCCCAGGGTGCAGAACAGAAAGGAAGGACAGGGGAAGGAGAGGCAACATACTTCCCACCCAGCCTCCTTCTACACAGTCTCTTTGGGGCTGTTGAGAAAAGGGTTTTATTCGATATTGATTACTTGATGTCATGCTGTGTCTAAGAGGCCCCTCAAAGAGGGCGAGTTGGGAATTCTCTGTACTCGGGTAACCTCTGTCAAGGGTTTTCTAACCCTGACACAGTCTGTATATACTTCCCCTCATCCATGCGATTCTGTGTTATTTAATTTTGTCTGGCTAGGGCCACTTCTGAATTATTTGTAAAATCTGCTTTATATTTATAATAAAAACTATAAAGTCGACATGAACATGCTGCCTCATGGTTGATAACTACTTTAGACAGTATCTACTTTACAGGCAGAAGAAAGAGAACTTGCTGAACTGGGAGTCAGAGTAAGCCTATGTCTGCAGATATTTGATCCAGTGACCAGAAAATTAGCTAAAGTCATTTGCATGCTTGCTGACAAAGTGAGTCTATCTAGAAATGACAGGCTATAGCTTCAACCTACTTGGGAGAAATTGCCTATTTTCCTCTGAGAGAGAGGATTTCATGACTAAAAGATCTCCGGGCCTCTTTATTAGGGACAAGCGACGCTTCCTGCACGGGTGGCCCTGGTGAATGAGACGCAGCAGTAGAGCTCGGGCTCGGAGCCTCCACAGGTCCAGTCCCACAGACCCCTCTCTAGGGTATTCTACCCAGAATACCCTTCATTTATTAATCCCACTAAGTACTAGCCTATTCTCTCATCTCCCTCACTTCCAAGCCGTGTGCTGCAGTCCCCTGTCCTCGTCACCTGCTTTCTCCTGTCCCCTGTGCAGTGGCGCCTCCATACCCGAGACCTCTAGATGCAGCAGAAAGTCAGTATCCGTCCTTAGCCCAATTCAAAGGTATTTTCACCATCCTCACGTTGTTCGCTTTTCCAATGTCTAAGACCATGGACAACTTTTCCTTCTTGGACAATCTCCTCCTTCCACCCCCTGACCTTTGCATCGCGCCCCACACCAGATAGTGAGACTCGGACTGGATATTTCCTCCACCACCCTCTTCCACAGCCTCGATGGCCTCTCTGCAGATGGCTCCTGCATCTGTATCTCTAGCCCCTACGACTTTCCAGAACTCCTGATACGCACACCCAAACACCTTCTGAAAATTCCTCCTCATTTAAGTTGCACCCCCATCCCCACCCCCGCAGCCCCAGCCGGCAGCTCACTCCTCTCTTTCCACATCTTTCCACACAAACACTAGTTCCTCTGCATTGCTCTTTGGTTTCCCAGATTTGATACATTACAAAACCTGATGGTTCTTTAATACCTCTCAGTACATTGTTCTGTCAATTCCTGTGACCATGTACAACCCAGGCCCTCAACAACTGTGCTGGAAGTACAGCCTGACTCCTTGTCTCTGGTCTCTTTATTAAAATCTTTCTTGCTCACTCTTGCCTCACTACCCTCCTAAAAACTGGTTCACTCTCCTGCTCAAGGGCCTGTCGTGGCCTACACTGGCCAATCAGGTAAGCTCAAATTTCTTCCTCTTTACCAATATTTCTTACTTTCTTTACCACGACTCTAGTATAACTCCCCCATTCTAATCAGATCTGTCTCCTTACCCGACCCTGCTCCTCTACCCCATATACACATATAATTCTTAGTCCCAGTGATATGCCTAGAAACAAATACCAAACAGGGCAAGGTTCTGTTATCTCACAGAGGAGTTACCCCCACTGGTCATCACAACTCCGACCCGAGGGAGGACGGGGACTCTGAGACTCAGGACACAACCTACCTGTGACTGCAATCTTTTTCTGATGACCAACTCATGTGTTCATGAAATGCTTATTGAGCACCTACTGTGCTACAGGTGTGGGTGTCAGACTCCATGAAAGACATAGCAATAAGAAAGACTAGGAACATGATGCCTAAGAGAGGAGATAAGACATGAAAAAGTATTATAATATAAAAACAAAAAGGTATAAATGCTACAAGAGAAGACAGAAAGAAACCCAATGGGAAATGTGGTTGCACAGTAGAATGACGGAGAAATTTTAAAAAACAATTGATACTCAGCCCCCACCCCCAGATTCCAACTCCATTGGTGCGGGCTGGAACCTTGGCACTAGTGAGTGTTGAAAGCTCCCAGATCCTGTTGATGCGTAGGCAGGATAAAGAGACTCCGTTATCACAGGTAGGACTTGAGCCTCAAAGCAGAGGTTTTTAGCTATGAATATAAATCAGAACTACCTGGGGAACTTTTCCAACATACATATTGAGCCCACGAACAACCCCTGAGAAAGCTGCTGGTACAGTGTGTCTGCAGTGAGACCTGGGCTATTTGGAAAGACTCCCAGGTGATTCTCATCTATATTCCGTGTCAGGAAACACTGAGGAATTAGAAGAATATTCCACATGATGGGCATAAAATGAATAATCTATTCTGCAAGGCACAGAGAAGTACTCAAAATAAAATTATCGGCAAGTAGCTAAACTTTAAGAGACTCCTGATACCACCTGTTGTGAGGATGGGAAACAGCTAGTATTCTTCATATTGCTGGTGGAAATATAAAATGACACAACCACTCTGGAAAAGAGTCTGACATTTTCTTATAAAGTTAAATATACAGTCCAGCAATCCCATGTCTGGGTATCTACCCAAGAGAAATGAAAATAGATATCCATACAGAGTTATACATGAATGTTTCTAACAGCATTATTCACAATCACCAAAAAATGGAAACCACAAATATCCATCAGTATGTGAATGAATAAACAGACTGTGTTATATCCATACAAGGGAATACTAGTCATCAATAAAAAGGGCACAAACTACTGCTAAAATGAGATGCATGAATCTCCAAAACATTACACTATGCAGAAGAAGCTAGACATGAAGGAGTACATACTGTATGCCATTTAAATGAAGCTCAAGAATAGGCAATGATAATTAAGGATGTTAGGATTCACCATAGGGGGTAGAATTAACTGCAAAGGTACACAAGGGAGCTTTCTGGGTCACGTTTGACATCTCAATTCAAGTGGTGATTACATGGATGTATACATTTACCAAAAATCAAATGGTACACTTAAGATCTGTATGCATTTCTTCTTTTTTTTTTAAAGATTTTATTTATTTATTTGAGAGAGAAAGAGAGCACAAACACAAACACAGGAGTGGGGGCGGGGGTGGTCAGTGGCAGAGCAAGAAGCAGACTCCCTGCTGAGCAGGAAGCCCAGCTCAGGGTTTGATCCCAGGATCCAGGATCACGACCTGAGCAGAAGGCAGCAGACACTTAACCGACTGAGCCACCCAGGCGACCCAGATCTATATGCATTTCAATGTATTTCAATTTTATCTTAATTCTTAGAAATAAAGTAAGTGAAGGAGCGGCCAATTCAATCTATCGGGTACAAAACCTACCACCGCAATGTGAGCTCTGTTCATGCTCTCAGGGAGCTCCTTCAGGGTCGTCCCTATTTTGAAGAAATAGCAAAAAGCCAAACATGGTCAGTCCAAACTCAAAGTGAAAGAGAGACTAGGGACAAAAATCAGGGACAAGAAAACCTGGCCCATTTCCTTCTAGCATGTAAATGCCTGAGTCACAGACACATTCACTGTCCTCAAACCTTTAGTAATGACTGATAGTAGCCAGCATCTAAGTTAATCGCTAACTAAAGTACCACAAACCAAAAGCCATGCCAAGAAACCAACCAAATATGACAGTAAGGCTACACTCATTCAACGAGGGCATTTCTGATGAATCATTCATTTACTAAACATTTACTGAGGATTTCTGTATGTCAAGCACTAAAGCCAGGTGCTGATGAGAACATGAAGCATGAAGATTAAAAAATAAAGCCCTTACTTGGATTTTTACTCAAATAACTCTGTTTTTTTTTGTTTTTTGTTTTTTTTTTTAAAGGGCGGGTGGTAGGCAAAGAAGAAATAAAGGAACAAGAAAGTCTGGAAGGAAAGAGAAGGGAAGGGAGGGGGGAAATTGTGAGGTAATTGCAGAAATTAGAACAGTGAATATTTTATGACATTAAGGAAGTATTAATTTTTAGTGCAATAATGGTATTGTGGTTATGTTTTTGTAAAGATACCGTATATTTTAGTAATACAACTGGAATGTTAATGAAATTATCTGATGTCTGAAGTTTGCTTCAAAATAATCCAGGTTTGAGGAGAGGAGTATAAATGAAACGATACTGGCCACAAAATAATTGCTGAAGCTACATGATGAGTGCATATAGATTCATTTTATTATTAGCTTTACGTTTGCAACTGTTGAAATTTTCCAGAAAAAAAAAGAAGTCCTTGCTCTCCAGAAGCTTATAAAGAATCACATATTCCAACAAATACACTACTATGTAGCTTAACAAAATTTGAAAAAGTGCAGTCAAGCTCCAAGGGCAGTGACTGCCCCCGGGATAGGCAAAAGAAGTCCGAGAAGATGTTAAAGGAGTGTCCTCCCCTTGAACAGAGTCTTCAAGAAAAAATACTGCAGGCTAAAGGGCAAACCAGTTGTACAAAGGCAAGCAGATGTGAAGCAGCAGAGTTCACGCATACGCAATGGATGGCTTACTAAAGACCATGTTATCTAGGAGCACACATTCTGGAGCCTGACTACCTGCACTGAAGGTCCTGCTCCTAAGGACATACTCTGAGACTTCAGGCAAGCCACTTGCCTCTGTGCCTCAGATTCCTTACCTATAAAACAGGGATTATAACAATACATACTTCACAGGGCTATTGTCAGAAGTCAATGAGTTAATACATGTGTAAAAAGCTTAGAAGACAGTAGGAAAACAATAAATTTTAGCTGCAGGATACAGAATTAATGTACAGAAATCTGTTGCATTTCTATAGAATAATAATGAAGAATACTAGAAAGAGAAAATAAGAAAATAATCCCATTTACAATCACATCAAAAGGAATAAAATACCTAGGAATATAAATTTAACCAAGGAGGTGAAAGACCTGTATTCTGAAAACTGTAGACATTGATGCAAGAACCTGAAGATAAATGGAATAGATGGAAAAATATACCATGCTCATGAAGTAGAAGTATTAATATTGTTAAAATGTCCACACTACACAAAGCAATCTACAGATTCAATGCAATCCCTACCAAAATACCAACAGTATTTTCACAGAACTAGAATAAGTGATCCTAAAATGTGTATGGAACCACAAAATACCCCACATGGACAAAACAATCTCGAGAAAGAAGAACAAAGCTGGAAATATCACAATCCCAGATTTCAAACAATACTACAAACTGACAGAAATCAGAACAATATGGTACATGCACAAAAATAGACACATAGCTCAATGGGACATAATAGAGAACCCAGAAATAAATCCAAGCTTGTATGGTCAATTACATACAAAGGAGGCAAAAATATACAATGGGGAAAAGATAGTCTCTTCAATATATGGCTCTGGGAAACTGGATAGCTACATGCAAAAGAATGAAACTGGACCACTTTCTTAAACCATACACAAAAATAAACTCAAAATGGATTGAGAACCTAAATTTAAGACGTGAAGACATAAAACCCCTAAAAGAAAACATAGTAATCTGTTGGATATCAGCCTCAGCAATATTCTCCTGGATCTGTCTCCCGAGGCACGGGGAAACAAAGCAAAAATAAACTATTGGGACTACATCAAACTTTTTGCACAGCAGAGGAAACCATCAACAAAATGAAAAAGCAACATACTGAATGGGAGAAGATATTTGCAAATGCTATATCTGATAAGAGGGTAATATTCAAAATATAAAGAACTCGTACAACTCAACACCAAAAAAAAATAATAATAATAACCCAATTAAAAAATAGGCAGAGGAGGGGCACCTGGCTGGCTTAGTCAGTGGAGCATGTGACTCTTGATCGCAGGGTCATGAGTTCGAGGTTATACTGGGTATAGAGTTTACTTAATAAAAGAAAATAAAAAATAAACTTTGAAAAAAAATTGCGCAGAGTACCTGAATAGGCATTTTCCAAAGACGACATACAGATGGCCAACAGTCACAGAAAAAGATGTTCAGCATCACAAATCATCAGAAAAATGCAAATCAAAACCACAATGAGATATTACCTCATACCAGTCAGAAAGGCTAGTATCAAAAAGACAAGAAATAACAAGTGGGAAAGGAAGTGAGAAAAAGGGAGCCCTTGGGAGCTGTTGGTGGGAATATAAATTGGTGCAGCCACAATGGAAAATAGTATGGAGGTTGCTCAAAAAATTAAAAACAGAAATACAAAAAATAAAAATAAAAACAGAAATACCACATGACCCAGCAATTCCACTTTTAGGTATTTACCTGAGGAAAACAAAACACTAATTCAAAAAGATAGATGCATTCCTATGTTTATTTGCAGCATTATTTATAATAGACAAGATATGGAAGCAATCCAAGTGTCCACTGATAAACAAATGGATTAAAAAATATGGTGTGTGTATATGTATATATATATATATACACACATATACACACACACATAATAGGATATTACTCAGCCATAAAAAAGAATGTAATCTTGCCAGCATGGATGGACTTAGAGGGTATTATGCTAAGTGAAATAAGTCAGACAGAAAAACACAAATGCCATATGATTTCACTTATACGTGGAATCTAAATAAACAAAACAGAAATAGATTCATAAACACAGAGAACAAGCTGGTGGTTGCCAGAAAGGAGGGGTGTAATCGGGAATGGGTGAAAGAGGTGAAAGAGATTAAGACGTACAGATTTCCTGGGGTGCCTGGGTGGCTCAGTCAGTTAAGCGTCAACTCCTGGTTTCAGCTCAGGTCACAATCTCCCGGTCATGATCTCCCAGTCCTGAGATCAGCCGGCATCAGGCTCCACACTGAGCATAGAGCCTGCTTAAGATTCTTTCTCGGGGGCGCCTGGGTGGCTCAGTCATTAAGCGTCTGCCTTCAGCTCAGGTCATGATCTCAGGGTCCTGGGACTGAGCCCTGCATCAGGCTCCCTGCTCAGCGGGAAGTCATCTTCTCCCTCTCCCACTCCCCCTGCTTGTGTTCCCTCTCTCACTATCTCTCTCTCTCTCTCTCTCTGTCAAATAAATAAATAAATAAATATTCTTTCTCTCTTCTCCCTCTGCCCCTCCCCCACTCCCCACCTCCCCCTACGTGTACACACACTCTCTCTCTCCTTTTTAACATAACCTCAAGATTTTATTGTCTTCATAATATAACAAAATACGAAACCTAGAACTGGATCTCTTGGCCCTTTCTCTTCTTATCTCCTCCCAGTTCAAAATTCTTGCATCTCTTAATAGCCAGCATTCTCTTAGATCTACAATTGGACTCTACACATTCGAGCCTCAGCACAATCTTCTTTATAGTTTAAGGCTTTTTCAAAAAAATTGGCTTAGTTTGCCCACCATAGCCACTCTGCTTCCTGTCATAACACCGCTTTCCCTGGGCATAAAGAGAATCTTTGCCTTTCTTGTATTGTGTTACTTTATGGGGTAGGTGCTTGCCACACTTCTTGCAGAAAGCCCACCAGGTTTAGGAACGTTTACCATGTTTGTGAGAGCACCATTGGCATGGAAAGAAAGGTGCATGCTCTCTCTTAAAAAAAAAAAACTAAGTAAGTACAAACTTCAAATTATAAACTAAATTAAGTCATAGGGATGAAAAACACAGCATAGGAAATACAGTCAATAACAGTGTAATAACTTTGTATGGTAACAAATGATAACTATACTTACAGTGCACATTTCATCATGTATATAATTGTCAAATCACTACGTTGTACACCTGAAACTAATATAATACTGTATGTCAATTATACTTCAATTTAAAGATTTTATTTATTTGAGAGAAAGAGTGTGAGCACAAGTTGGGGGGGGAGGGGGGGAACGCAGAGGAGAGGGACAAGCAGACTCTTTGCTGAGCAAGGACCCTGGGATCAGGACCTGAGCCATAAGCAGACGCTTAACCAACTGAGCCACCCGGGCTTCCCTAAAATCTCATAATTTATACTTGTTACTTATCTTCTTTTTGCTAGACTATATACTTATAAAGTAGGGACTATATCTTATCTATCTCTATATTCCCAGAATGTACCCTAAGGCCATGTCCATAATAGCTACTAATCAAGCAACTCTTTCAGGTACTAGGGAAGGGACCGCCAAAAGCCTTTGCCTAGCCCCTTTTATTCCCCTATGGATTATACCCTCAATTCCTACAATTCTTTGGCTTCCTTGAGCTCCCTTCTTTGTTTCCACCTCCTCCCTTACTCTGCTCCAGAGAAGTTCATTCACTAATGGTGCTCTCTGGTCTCTTCCCTGGCAGGTGTTCCAATGCTTCCTTTTTCTCTCTCCCTGCAGCTACATTATCTAAACAGCCTCTGCGTCACTTATTCTGCAATTAATAAAGGGTGAAGGAAGGCTGAATTTCTCAACCATTGGTCTCATACCTATTCATGAGAAGTAGAATCCTCTGGAAAAGAGAAAAGCAGGTAAGATGGTAACCAGAACATAAATCCTTTGAACGTAGCTCCATCTTTAAGGAAATCCTATATATACTTTTGTACAATCAGCTAACATCTCACTGGGGTTTTGGGAAGTTCAGAAACTGCAGGGGAGGGGCACCTGGGTGGCTCAGTGGGTTAAAGCCTCTACCTTCGGCTCAGGTCATGATCTCAGGGTTCTGGGATCGAGCCCCAAGTTGGGCTCTCTGCTCAGCAGGGAGCCTGCTTCTATCCTCCCCCTCTGCGTGCCTCTCTGCCTGCTTGTGATCTCTCTCTCTCTCTGTCAGATAGATAAGTAAAATCTTTAAAAAAAAAAAGAAGAAGAAAAAAAAAAAGAAACTGCTGGGGAAAAGAGGGAGGCATGATGGGCAGGAAGTCCAGCTAGATGTTAAGTTTTGTTTTGCAAATTTCAGGGTTCTTCCCCCTAATAAACATCTTCATTTTTCTTCCAGAGCAGAGACCCAAAGAGGAAGAGAATACGAAGATCCAGAGCCTAAGAACTAAGAAAATACAAGATTACAGACAGCTACAGACTTTAAAGATGAAGTAGGAAGTAGGTTAGATGCAGGTCTCCCTCGAATCAAACTCTACCCTGAGCAGCATCTCCCCAGCAGTGGGAATTGCTGGTAGAATATTAACTACCTAGGACCAGAAGGAAATGGGAGTCTCTCTACTCATTCTCCTCAGGCTTCCTCTGAGAGGAGAACAATTTAAGGCCATATTCCCAGTATTTTATGGCTTTTTCCTGTAAAAAAGGCTGAGAGGGGATCGCAAAGCAGAAATGAGACACTGGAGAAAGTCACATTAAAAAAAGCAATTTAGGGGCGCCTGGGTGGCTCAGTCAGTTAAGCCTCCGATTTCAGCTTAGGTCATGATCTTGAGGTCCTGAGATTGAACCCCACATCAGGCTCTGTGCTCAGTGGGGAGTCTGCTTGAGATTCTCTCTCTCCTTCTCCCTCTGCCCCTCCCCCTGCCCTCTCTCAAACAAATAAATCTTTAAAAAAAAAAAAAAAAAGAGCTGCTTAAGCATGGTTTGTTTAAAGGTCAAAGTCTTGTGAAGCATGCCAGTCTCCCTTCACTGCCTCTCTGTGTCAATGAGCCTTGCCCCAAATGAACCCAGAACTCCTCTCATCTGGGGAGTAGAGCTATAAAGGAAAAGGGGAACTGGGAATTGGAAGACAAATAAATATAAACAAAGTGGGAGGCCCCCTGCAATACTAGGTGTGATTATTAAGGAAGTGAAACTCGTCTTCTTATAGGGTTCAGACTGGTTTCGAGAGAAACTATACAAAATACCAAAAAATTTTTTTTTAATTTATTTTTTAACTGATTTTTTTTTTAAGATTTTATTTATTTATTTGACAGAGAGAGATCACAAGTAGGCAGAGAGGCAAGCAGAGAGAGAGGGGGAAGCAGGCTCCCCACTGAGCAGAGAACCCGATGCGGGGCTCAATCCCAGGACCCTGAGATCATGACCTGAGCTGAAGGCAGAGGCTTTAACCCACTGAGCCACCCAGGCGCCCCAATACCAAAATGTTTTGAGTAACAACAGAACTCTTGGAATAAATACATAGCCACCCAGGAAAACTACTTTTTTTTTTCCAGGACAATTACTTTTAAGGTGCCCGTATTTATCTGGATATGATATACTTGTAAAAGGAATCCTAAAACTCACATTGAGTCTCATAACTTTATTGTCTTAACTTAAATAGGACCAAGGGAACAATCTGTTACTACCAGAAGGCTGAGGAGAAGGGAAAGGGCAGGGAAGACAGGAGTGTATATGGTGGCAGAGATGTTGAAGATGAAAAAAGAAGAGCCAAAGAGAGGTGTAATACAAAAGGAACAATACATTCCTACTGTAAATACAGAGGGAAGCAATGATTTAATTACGGCTAAAATCAGTTACTAGGCCAGCTTCCCCCATTGAAGCTTTCCCGTGTGACTCCATCAGGAAGCCCTGTGTGGTCCAGGGGTACGGTAGAGTGGGAGTGGAAATGGGCAGAACCAAACACTAACTTCTCCCACTTCCGTTCAAACCCAAGAAGGGCTTTATTCTCCCGCACAGGAGAACTGGACTTTGCACATTCATTGGCTACTTTACATTAGATAGAGAAATTTGATTAATGCCAATTCTTCAGAGTCAGCTGTAAAACTTGCCTGCCAGTAAATCGATAAATTAAAGAGCAAGAGTTATTAGTGCTTCATGTGTTTGTGAGCTTATTCTGTAAAGCAACCTCTGTTTTTTTTATTTAAAGATTTATTTATTTAAGAGAGAGAGGAGAGGGCACGTGCATGAGCGGCGGGGGTGGGTGGCATGGGGGTGGGGAGCAGAGGGCAGAGGGAAAGAGAATCCTCCAGCAGACTCCGGTCTGAGGAAGGAGCCGACGCAGGGCTCAACCCCAGAATCCCAGGACCGCAGGACCCCAGGACCATGACCTGAGCCGAAACCAAAAGCTGGTCGTCCAACCAACTGAGTCACCCAGGCCGCTACAGCTTCTGCTCTTTAGAATCTTAAGTCCTGGGCCACTTGGCTGATTCAAGCAGCAAAGCATCGGACTCTTGATCTCAGGGTCATGAATCGAAGCTCCAAAATGGGCATGGAGCCTACTTAAAGAAAAAAAAAATCTGAAGTCCTCCATATGACCCAGCAATTCCACTCCCAGATATATACCTAAGAGAAATAAAAAACTATGTCAACACAAGAGCTTGTACACAAATGTTCACAAGCAGCATTACTTGTGCTAGCCAAAAAGTACAAACAATCCAAATACCCATCAACTGATGGATATACTAAATGGGGTGCGTAATGGAATATCATTTGGCAATAAAAAGAAATAAAAATAAAATACTGATACCTGATACAACATGGATGAATCTTAAAACATCATGCTAAGTGAAAGAAGCAAGTCACAAATACTACATATTACATAATTTTATTTATATGACATACCCTGAATAGGCAAATTCGTAAGAGACAAAAAGATTAGTGACTTCCAGGGGATGGAGAGAGGAGATGGGGATGAGGAGTGATTGCTAATGGGTACGGGGTTTCTTGCTGGCGTGATGAAAATGTTCTAAAATTGCGGTGATGGTTGTCATGCCATTCTGTGAACGTGCTAAAAACCACTGAATTATACACTTTAAATGGTTGAATTGTATGGTACATGAATTCTATATCAAGCTGTTACTTAAAAAGAAATCTAAAGGTCTGGAAGAGGATGGTGTCAGTCAGCTGGAGTTTAGGTTCAGCTATACTATCCCGTCAGCCTATTAAGACCCATAGCCAGCCTGTAACACTGCAAAAATATGAACTTTTGCTTTAATTAAAACAAAACAAAACAACAAAAACTGATATCAAGGCTTTGGACCTCTTTTGTTGAGGTCTCTCCCTACCAGCTCTATACCACTTGTTCAATTGACTTAAGAAGAAAGGTGTCCTAAGTAACTATGGAAATCATTTGTTGATATCACCAGTATTTACTGAACATCTATTACATGAAAGGTACTTTTCTAGGCCCCAGGAATTTAACACGTCATCCCTGCCTACAATATACTTACAGTACATTCATCAGATAGTCTCAAGAGAGCATAGTAAGTGCTACAAAAGAAGTAAGTGCTGGGGACTTCAGCAGCATAATCCAGGGTTTGTGTGTTAGTGTAGAAGACTATAGAAGTAAAGTACAAACTAAAGCCTGAAAGATAACTCAAACTGATAGAAAAATAAAGAGACATGACAGGAGTGTTCTAGGTAGACAGAATAAGTGCAAGGGCCAGACTCATAGAAAGTAGGGACTATCAGGAAGTAAAGTAGTTTGGTGTAGCTGGAACATAATGTGCAAGAATTGGGATGGGGGACAGGACTGGGACAGAGGAAGCTGAAGAAAACTGAGGTCTTTTAAATTTATAATAGGACAAAAAACTTGGAAGCCATCCTGAAGAGGTCAAAGTGCACCCTGAGGGCAACAGAGAAGGACTGGAGGACTTTAATAACAGATAAGAATGTGATCAGACATTTGTCTGATAAGGCCACTCCAGCCGCATTGTGGGCAGGGGGCTGGGAGGGGACCCAGAATTAATTATGCTGGAGGCAAGGAAGGGAGTCAGAGAGAAGATGTTGCAGGGATCCAGAGATGATGGGGGCCCGAGTTAGTAGTGCGAGTTAGGTTGGAAACGAGGGGACAGGTTAGAGATATGTAGGAGGTGGCACTGTCAAGACTAATGACCGACCAGATGAGGGAATGACAAATGGAAGAGGCAGGGTGGTGGCAGTTTTCTGGCATAGATCACTGTGGGCTACCAGCTCACATATATTATTATAATGATAACTGTTATTATTTTTAAAGAACCAGGTTTGGAGGTAAGACAGTTTGGGACGTGCTGCATATTCGAAAGCAGATACCCAACAGACAGTAGAGATACACAGCTCAAGAGAGATGGATTATGACTGAAGTCACAGAGGGCCTGGTGAGTACATATAGGAAGAGAGGAGAGCATAGGACAAGACAGAACTCTAGAGACCAATGGCATTTAGGGGACGGACAGATCAGAGAAGGTGGCAAAGAGAACTGAAAAGGAATGGCCAGATTGGTGGGGAGCCACCAGAGTGGGGGCCATGGCAGCAGTTTGAGTGAAGCAGTGGCCAACAGGGGCAAGGGCCCTATGACATCACCTAAAACAAAGGTGAGAAGGGTTTATCCTATTTGGGGATAACTTCACCATTGGAGACTTTGGTTAGAGCAGTTTTTGCTGCACAATGTGGGAAGAAAATCAACTCTATGATACTTAGGAGTGGATGAGAGATAAGCAAATGGAGATACTGGCTAAAAACAACACTTTTAAGAAGTTCATCTATACAAAGGAAGATAGTGCTAGAGCGGATGTCAGCAAGAGGAATAGGGTTCAAAAAGAGATTTTTTTTTTTTAAGATTTATTTGAGAGAGAGAGAGAGTGACGAGGAGGGACAGAGAGAGAGGGAGAGAGAATCTCAAGCAAACTCCATGCTGAGCGTGGAGCCTGATGCAGAGCTCAATCCCATGACCCCGAGGTCACAACCTGAGCCGAAACCAAGAGTCAGATGCCCAACTGACTGTGCCACCCAGGCGCCCCAAGGGATTTTTTTTTTTAATATGAGAAAGACCTAAATATATTTAAATATGGAAACAGATGCAAGGAGTTTGTAGTTTTACATTATGATCATGATCTTTCCCCTAAATTCCTCTCTTCCTTCTTACAGGAAACCTGGAGAGAAGATCTATCTTACAATAGGCAGGGTGCTAAGTATTTTAAGCCAGAGCAGCTTCAATGCCAATGTGACTAATCAACATGTTTGCCAACACGGTGCCTCTCATGCCTCCACTGACATCTGCTCTCCTGCCAGCTCTTTTTAATATAAAACTACTAATTTTCTCATCATCTTTAAAATAGTCTATATTCTTCTAAAATGAGCCTTTCAAAACACTAAGTTTTTGCTAACTTAATAAAGATCCAGTGGAGACATGCAAATGGTTTCCCTTTCCTCTCCCTCCCTCCTTGTGCGGGCAGCAGAGTCTCCACCCCTATTTCTGTGGGAGTGCTTACTTGCCATTGTTCTTAGAGAAGCTGTGGTTTCAGAAATGGAAAAGGGAAGAATCTGCCAAAGCAGCAAGTGCATAGGAGGTCCTCACCCTAGGGCTGACGGTCAGAAGGCTGTCCTGCCTGCCCACTGGGCAGTTACTCAAAGATAGCATTCCTATTCTGCCTAAAAATTTCACCCCATTTTATTAAATTACTTGATATTTCACCCAATTCATTTAGCAAATGATTCTGAGAAGGTTAGAGAGCTCTCAGCTATACATGAATCACTTGAATGGTCAGGCTGCTTTCCCCCACCACCTTCCTTAGACCTACCACACTGAGTTGGGGCTCTGATGGGGTGCGGTTGGGAAGAGGACTCAAAAGCAAGGAAAATTTGGGCCTTACGTGAGAAGCAGGGTGGGCCTCAGTCAGGTACTATAGTGGAGTGCTGATGGAAGGGTACAAATCCTACGTGGCTGAAATCTTGGAAAAGGGAGAAGAGTTCATATAAGAAGCGTTCGGGAAATGAAAAGATTATCAAAGGTAAGTATCATTTTAAAAGCGGTCTCATGTTAATCCAGTTCCAGGAAAGGCATATCAAACTCTTTTCCTTTCTCTAGAATATTCCTAAAATCCAGGATCAAGGGGTGCCTGGGTGGTTCAGTCGGTTGGGTATCTGCCTTTGGCTCGGGTCATGATCTCGGTGTCTTGGGATCAAGCCCTGCACTGGGCTCTCTGCTCACCAGGGAGTCTGCTTCTCCTTCTCACTCTCCCTCTTCCAATAGGACTTTCTAAGAACTTAACAACTTTTGGCCTAGAACTGTTCTGAATTGTTTCAATTCACCTTTTAAGCATTTCTGAGAAATAACTTACTTCCCATTCTCTATCTCTCAAAAAAATAAAAATAAATGAATAAAATACAATTTAAAATAAAATAAAATAAAACCCAGGACCTAAGTATATTAGTCAGGGTTCTCCAGAAAAACGGAACCAATAGGATGGATATAGATCTAGATCTAGAGATTAGGTAGACAGACATAAAGATATAAAGAAAGAGATTTGTAAGGAATTGGCTCACTTGATGAAAGAGGCTGACAAGTCCCAAGATCTGCAGGGTAAGTCAGCAAGCTAGAGAACAGGGGAGCCAATGGTGTAGTTCCAGTCCAAAGGCTAGCAGGCTCCAGACCCAGGAAGAGGCAATGTTTCAGTTCAAGTCTGAAGGCAGAAAGAAGCCAATGTCCCAGACAGCCAAGAGGAATTCTTTCTTACTCAGAAGAGGGTCAACCTTTTTGTTCTATTCAAGCCATCAACTGATTGGATGAGGTCTACCCACATTAAGGAGGGCAGTGTGCTTTACTCAGTCCACCAATGTAAATGTTAATCTCATACAAAAACACCCAGAATAATGTTTGACCAAGTATCTGGGCACCCCATGGCCCAGTCAAGTTGACAGATAAAATTAACCATCACACTAAGCCAGTAATACAGTTCTGTCACATGGTTCACTCAACATTTACAAGGCCCTGTGCTATGAAATACACATAACTAAATTAGATCCCTTCCTTCTAGGGGGAATAGGAATAATAATTCCATCCATACATAATTCTAGTAATAGCATTAAGTACCATGAGGGGGTCTAAAAGCTGAGCTGTTCAGGGTAGGGAGAGACTATTTCTTCCACAGGGTTTCAGGGAAAGAGTGTAGCATTTCAGGAGGGAAATAAAGGATGATGGTAATGGCATAAAGGAGCAGGGGACTCCTAATGAAGAAAAGAAACAGAAAGACAAAGAATCAGGAAAACATGTTGAGTCATCTAGTTTAACTTTAGTTTAAAATACAGGAGAAGAGGGAAGCCTAGGAGGCTCAGTTGGTTAAGCATCTGCCTTTGGCTCAGGTCATGATCCTGGGATCCTGGAATAGAGTCCTTTGTTGCTCTCCCTGCTCAGCAAGGAGTCTGCTTATCCCTCTCCCTGGTTTGTGCCCTCTCATACATATGCTCTCTCTCTCTAATAAATAAAATCTTAAAAAAATTAAAGTATATGAGGAGAAACAAAAGCAACGTGTATAATGGTAAGTGGTAAAGGGAACCCAGAGCTTCCCAATCTCCCCAATAGGACTTTCTAAGAACTTAACAACTTTTGGCCTAGAACTGTTCTGAATTGTTTCAATTCACCTTTTAAGCATTTCTGAGAAATAACTTACTTCCCATTCTGCTAACTTCTCCCATCTCCTAGTTCCTTTCCTCCAGTCCTCAGTATGCCTAGTTACCCATTAGGCTACAGGTTTAAAAGACTTTTGAGGGGGCCAGCAAGCAAGGGCCTCCAATGTGGCGGGGAAGCAGGGCCATGGAGAAGCTGTGGCGGCTCCTGAGCGGCCAGGACGATGGATCTCACAGGTCCTGGATGCCTCGTCCCTTAGAGTCAACACCAGGTTGAAGTGGTTTTTCATATGCTTCGTGTGCGGCACTTTCTTCTCTATCCTTGAAACTGGATTGCTGTTGGCTTCCTGGTGGCATAAAGCTTTTTGCAGCATTTTACACCCTTGGAAACATTGCTGCATTAGCCAGTGCTTTTCGGTGGGAACCATGAAGCAACTGAAGAAAACGCTGGAAACAACAAGACTGCTTGCAACAAAATTATTATGCTTCTGTGTTTCATATTTACGTTGTGTGCTGCTCTTTGGTGGCACAAGAGGGGACTGGCCTTATTATTCTGCTTATTGCAGTTCTTGCCAATGACCTGGTATAGCTGTCATACAACCACATGCAAGGGGAGGTGGTTTGAGTTCCATCTTGTTGCTTCTGGTCCTTAATGATTCTTACACAAATATATAAATTTTAGTATATGCACATTAAAATATGATGTAAAAGGCAAAATGAATAAATAAAAGGCTTTTGGAGGAATCAGCACCTAATCAACATTTACAACATACTTCATAAAACATATTTCAAGTCCAAAACAATGAATTTCAGACTCATGAAACAAATATCTACCATTACCCACTATGTATAATGCACTGTGATAAGTCCTGAGAATATAAAAATGAATAAAAATACTTTTCCTACCCTAAAGGAACACACTGTTCACTTTGGAACAAAGATTCATCACGAGATGGAGAATGTCTTGAGAAAGGCCATGCAAAAGATATCTTCAAGGTCAATCCTAACCTGGAAAGCAATTTCGCCTACTTTGTGACCACAGGAGAAAGGGTACCCACCCTACCTTCAGATCAGTGCCCAGTAGCTGCTAGCACAAGTCATGGTGGAGCCAACCAATGCCCACTGGACACCTCTGAGGGTCAGGCACTGAGTGAGGCTCGGGTGGGACAAAGAAGAGTGAGATATCAAAGAAGCATTTCTGAATCGCCTCCTGTTTACCAGGTGTTATGGCAGGAACTAGAGACCTGGTCCCTCAAGACGGAAAGGAGCATCCTAGAGAAGCAGGAAGCAGCAATCACCTAACTCACCTATCCTGTTCCTGGGGTTCCCTTGCTGAAATGCCCTGGTTGTAGCTCATCTTCCTCCAACACATTGATTCCATATGTTTTCCACTTTGATAGTCAAAGTGATCTCCAAACACCAATCTGATCAGGTCAATGCTCTGCCTAAAATCTCAGTGTAGCTGTCCATCACCCTGAGGATAAAATCCAAACGTCTTCACCCAGCATGTCAGGCTCTACCTAATGTTCCCTGCTTATTTCTAACCACCGTCCCTCTGTACTCCCTGTTACAACATATGCAACCGCTTGCAGGTCCCTGAATACAGGACCCCTCACACCACTGACTTTGCACATGCTATCCCCTCTGCCTGGAAGGCTCGTACCTCCATTTTTATTCTTCCTTTAGAATTTTGCTCTTGAAAAAAGAAAAAGGAAAAAAAAAAGCCTTGTCTGACCAGTCTCAACACCTCCACCTTCATCTCAGATAAATTATGAGACCCTCCTCTGTGTTCCTGTAATAGCCCATCTGTCCCTCAGTCACAACACTTGTCATTCTGCTCTGTAACTGCCTGTTTATCTGACTCTCCTACAAGACCAGGAGCTCCTTAAGGACCACTAAAACTCTTCATTTTTATTCCCATTATATGCCTAATATAATGCTTAGTATCTAGTAGGCATTCAGCAGACTACATACTTATTAAGAGATTGAATGAATGAATGAAAAATATCAAGCACTTACTGGAATCTGTGTGTGAGGCATACAGAATAGTCTCCAATTTAATAAGTATTTATTGGGTACCTATGTCAGTAGTTTCTTTTTATTTTAAAGATTATATTTATTTATTTGAAAGAGAGAGAGAGCACAAGCAAGCACAAGCAGGGAGAGAGGCAGAGGGAGAGAGAAAGAGAGAGGCAGACTCTCCACTGAGCAGGGAGCCCAACGTGGGACTCGACATTGGGCTCGACATGGGGTTCAATCCCAGGATTCTGGGATCATGACCTGAGCCGAAGGCAGACACTTAACCAACTGAGTCACCCAGGCGCCCCCGTCAGTAGTTTTTTGGCAGGTTCTTTTCTTTTCTTTTCTTTTCTTTTCTTTTCTTTTCTTTCTTTCTTTTCTTTCTTTATTAAAGATTTTATTTATTTATTTGTGAGAGAGAGAGAGAGAGAGAGCACAAGCAGGGGGAGCAGAAGGCAGAGCAGGCAGAGGAAGAAGCAGGCTCCCTGCCAAGCAGGGAGCCCGATGCGGGACTCGATCCCAGCACCCTGGGATCATGACCCGAGCCGAAGGCAGTCTCTTAACCGACTGAGCCACCCAGGCGTCCCTTGGCAGGTACTTTAAAAGTCAAACATAAGGGGCGCCTGGGTGGCTCAGTGGGTTAAAGCCTCTGCCTTCGGCTCAGGTCATGATCTCAGGGTCCTGGGATCGAGCCCC
>CM052888.1:40855785-40880631 GCA_028534135.1 Potos flavus
CACTTGTTCAGGAAGCATTCTCTGAGTAGCCTAGTCCACAGGGCAGCGCTCCTGCATCTGAACTCCAAAAGCTCTAATGTCTGTTATACTTGGGGCCCTGTGTGACATTATATGCTGCCCCTATGAAGTTGTGACTTATATGTTTACCTGTTTCATTACCTCTAACCCCACCCAGACTGTAACCTCTTTAAAGGCAAAGAATCGGGGAGCGGAGAGCCTGCGTCTCCCTCTGCCTGCCCCTCCCCCTGCTTGTGCTCTCTCTCTGAGAATAAATTATTTTTTTTTAAAAAAGGCAAATAATCATCTTTTATATTCCCCCATCCCCCGACTGCACCCACCCGTGACTGAGAGCAGTTGCTGAGCACCTACGGTATGTGAGTTGCTATTCTGGTGCTTCATGTATGTTATTTCATTTGATCCTCACAATTTTCTCACGAATGAGAAAACTGAGGGCCAGAGAACATGTACAAAAGGCCAAGGCCACCCCACTTTAGTTTTTAAAGTGGCAGAATATGAAGGAACTCCAAAGCCTTGTGGCCTCTAAGCCCAGCTGGCAGCTCGAGTGGGGCAGTCGTGCCGGAGCCACCCGTCGCTGACCAAGCCCTTCCCAGGGCCAGGTGGAGAGCCAAGGTGCACCGCGCCAGGCAGCAAAGGCAGCTTGATACCCCCTCCTCTGAAGCCCACATCTGGGTCTCCCTGGCTTCCTGGCACTAACCCAACCCTTCACCCTCTGCCAGTTTAGGCAGTACCGCTCTCTGTTCCACAGGTGGCTTATTTGGAAGCCCTGACTAAACGCATAAGACATCAGGAAGTGAGAGGTCAAGTTCCTTGGAAGCCGAGTCAGAGAAGTGGTTCTCGAGCCCTGGCTAGCTGGGAGGGAGCCCCTCCCTATGGCCACCGAGTTTCAGCTCTTATGTTTTCTTTTCAGGGCCTGTCAGGCAACTTTGGGATTACAGGGACAAGACTTCTGCCAACAAGCCTTGTCTGAAAGAGACAGATTGGTAGAAACTCTGACACCATGGAAGCCCCAGGTCAGCAGGAGGACTCCGGTCTCTCCTGCCTCACCCGGACCCACGGCCACATCTGCCGCCTGCCCATGTGGTAGCAGGCTTCTCCCCTCCGGTGATAACAGGTAGCATTTACTGAGTGCCTGCTATGGGCCAAGCACTATACCCAGTGCTTTAAGTGTTTATCTCAATGAATTCTTGTTAACATGCTGTGAATACAACATCTACTTGTTAAGGACACACACAGTAGTTAACACAACAGTAGTAAAGGACACAGGCTCCGGGGTCAAACCGCCCACGTTCAGAATCCCAGCTCCACCACTTACACATTGCATTAACTTGGTTCTGTTACTTAACTTCTCTGTGCCTCTATTTCTTCATCTGAAAAATGGCAACTACACTAGCACTTAATTCCTAGAAATGTATGAGGATTAGCTGAATTAATAAGTGTAAGGTGCTCAATGCATTTTACTATTATAATTAGGCATCATCTCCATTTGACAAGAGTGTAGCAAATGAGTATTAAGAGAGCTTAGGTGGGGCGCCTGGGTGGCTCAGTGGGTTAAAGCCTCTGCCTTCGGCTCAGGTCATGATCTCAGGGTCCTGGGATCGAGCCCCGCATCGGGCTCTCTGCTCAGCGGGGAGCCTGCTTCCCCCTCTCTCTCTGCCTGCCTCTCTGCCTACTTGTGATCTTTCTCTCTCTCTCTCTGTCAAATAAATAAATAAAATCTTCAAAAAAAAAAAAAAAAAAAAAAGAACAAAGTGTGAACTTGAATCTAGGCCTGGTCTACCTGACTCTGAAGGCACATGGACACATCAGAAATCCCGGCACTTAAAGCCTCTCTTGTATGGAGCAGCCAGGCTGGCGAAAGAGCTACAAAAGGACCCAAGCTGGAACTAAGCTCCTGGGGTCAACCTGGAGGAGCAGAAATGTGCAAGGCCCAGAGCCGACCCCAAGAATGTAGAGTCTGGAAAAATTTCACTCACCGAATCCCTAGTAATTTTATACAAGTGACCAAAGGCAGTATTGAAGAGGAAAAGAAGTCACAAAAGGACATCATGAAGCCTTAGCAAAATGGTTTTTCCACAGAGAGGGGAAGTACTACCTGAGTTCACTTGGTGCTTTGCAAGGGTAGAAGGGATATGAGCTCAGTATGAGAGCCTCAGAAGGAGGTTTGGCACCAGTCGGTCTGAGCATTTTTTGTGCATCATTCTCTTTACCCCACCCTTACCTACCACCAACCTCCTGGTCTGAATGGAGTGAAGTAATTGTAGTTCCCTAAAGATAATTCTACAGGGCCTCAAACTGCCCTCCCTTCTCACTGCTGATGTTTTTTGTTTTACATTAATTTTATTTATTTATATTTGAGAGAGAGACAGAAAGAAAGGCTGGGAAGGGCAGAGGGAGAGGGAGAGAGAGAGAATCTCAAGCAGTCTCCGTGCTGAACGTGGCGCCCAACATGGAGTTCAATCTCACGACTCTGAGATCATGACCTGAGCCGAAACCAAGAGTGGAAAGCTTAACTCACTCGGCCACCCAGGCGTCCCTCACTGCTGATGTTCTTAGGAGTAGCTAACCAGGGCACCTGGGTGGCTCAGTTGGTTGAGCAACTGCCTTCGGCTCAGTCATGATCCTGGAGTTTTGGGATCGAGTCCCACATCGGGCTCCCAGCTCCGCGGGGAGTCTGCTTCTCCCTCTGACCTTCTCTCCTCTCATGCTCTCTCTCACTTTCTCTCTCTCTGTCAAAAAAATAAATAAAATCTTTAAAAAAAAAAAAAAGAGTAGCTAACCAATCTTTCTTCCAGGGTCTCAAGAACAGACACTCATTATCCATCTCTGGGAATGCTTAAGGGCATTGTCTCGAGTCTTGAGGAGCTGAGAGACAAGGTAAGGGACAATCAGAGTCGCCATCCCCACCATGTTACCTAACATAATGTTTCTGAAGGAGCCCAGTTTCCTACCTCCCACAGTCACTGTGCTCCTGAAAAAGATAGTCAGACAGTGCAGGGAGCTGGACTCCTGCCCCCCTCTCCTGCATCCACTGTTCTAGCATCGACCTCTCGTATCTGGTTCTGAGAGCTCTCAAAGGTTTCCTGGTGAGAGAGCCGGGAACTAGGGGAATTGGGCCCAGAACGCCTTGTCCCAGAAAAGACCAACTATTAACAACTCAGGACAGGGAGTGAATTTCATTTATCCTTGAAAATTTAGCTCCTGACAGTTGGTAGTAGGTGACGGTATCAGTGAAATTAAATTATTCTTAAAGGTATGAATGCCTAAAGATTGGTTAGAAACAAGCCACAAACTTGATCTGTTTCCTGCTTGTCAACTTGTCTCTAACCGTCCCAGAACAACATAATACCTTTGTCACTGAAGCTCTCCAATCCTCGGGATCCTGCTCACAAATCCAAAGGTGGTGATAGCTAAATAATCAACATCCAATTTCTGAGAACCATCCTCAATTGCTCAGGAAGATCAGGTGTTTCATTCACCACCTCTCCAACCCTCACAGGTTACACACCCAAGAATAAAACAAGGTGAATTTCAGACCGGGTTAAGGAAATTTCTAACATCTTTTTTTTTTTTTTTTAAGATTTTATTTATTTATTTGACACAGAGAGAGATCACAAGTAGGCAGAGAGGCAGGCAGAGAGAGAGGGGGAAGCAGGCTCCCCGCTGAGCAGAGAGCCCCATGCGGAGCTCGATCCCAGGACCCTGAGATCATGACCTGAGCCGAAGGCAGAGGCTTTAACCCACTGAGCCACCCAGGCGCCCCTTCTAACATTTTTTAATCTGACAACACGTTACCAGTATGTTGCAAAAAAAAGCAGAAACAGAGAGCAAACCAGCTCCTGAATCACTTCCTCTCAGCATCAACCACCTTGACACCACAGTCTGATCCACAAGCACACATCCAGGCAATTGTAACACAGGCGTGCACATTCACAGCACACACTCTAAACTAAATGGTATCCACACACAAGCCATCAGGACACCACACAATTCATACAAGTGTGCCACGAGCCCCCAGACAACGTTGAGAATAGAAGCCCATCATGCTTCAGCACAGATGAACGCTGGGAGCTAGAACATGCGCATGCTTCTCCGTGGCCTGTGTGTTCTGTCCAGTTCTGTGGGGAAAGAGGAAAACATGAAGTGGACACCCTGTTGGCTATGAAAAGAATTTCCTGCTATTTGTTTCAGGGAACCACAGGCGGGAGAGAGCCAGGAAAGTTATCCAAACAATCATAGCCCACTCCGGAAACTGAATGTGATGTTCCGGGGAAAGTTGTGGAGGAGGTGGAAGAACAAGAATGGAAGTCATACGGAACCAAACCAGGAGAACTCTGTGCAATGGCAGGGAACCCCCAGATAGGCCCTCCTTCCCCAGGGCTGAGGGGGGCTCCTGGCTCCAGACTCTCCTCACCACACCCACAGTGGACATCTTCAGGCCACTGAAATAAACACAGAGCTGTGCAAGAAGAGACACAAACAGAATTTCCAACCTGCTCGTTTGGGGAAAGACAGGCATGTGAGACACAAGAAGCATTCAGGGCTCTGCCACAGCTACCCCTGTCTTCCTGCTCCTAATCACAGACTCAGAACTTGAGCGCAAGAAGAAACATAAAAGATTATCTCAGCCAAAAATTCAACTTCAGATAAGAAAACCAAGCCCAGCGTAGACGAGTGACTTTCTCAAGTAACACTTAGCTCGCACACTACTAAGAACCAGCTCTCCTCACTCCCAGTGCAGGGCTCTCCCCTCTCTGGATCTCCTAGAGGCCGGTGTGGGAATATCCCCCAAAGTGAACTATAAAACTCCCTTGTCCTCACTCAAGGTAGTGGTGCAACTGGATCAGCCGTCCAAACTCACTAGGAGATGAGACGAGGATTGGCATTTCCTCCTGTTTTTCTGCATTGCCTGGCTTGGAGCCTTAGGGAGATTAATACTTCATTTCAGAAAAGCCCACTGCCGTGGGTGATGGGGTCTCCACCCAGCATCCCAGGCTATGGCTCCACTGTCCCCACTCTCACAGGGTGGAGCGGCCAAGCTGCATGGAGAGCTCTACCTGCAGCGCCGCAGCCCCCACAGAGCCCTGAGCCCTCCCTGGTTCCCCTGCCCTCCCCGAGCCTCTGTCCCTCCCAGGTGGCTTGCCTGGGTGGGGACAGGCAGAGAAGTGAAACCCACCCTGAGGCGGGGAGAAGCGAATGAAGGGTGAAAGGAAAGTGTGAATAAAGGATGCTGCCTCCAAATGCCTCCCTATCATAAATGTCAGCGTGATTTCATCCATCTCAGGACGGAATGTACCCCTCCAACACAGCCCGGAGGAAGAAAGCAAGCGTAGACTGCATTGTCGATTCACAGAGGAATGAGACCCAAACAGCGGGTGACTAAAGAAGCCAAGATTCCACTGCCTTCCAGAACCCAGACCTCCGGCCCCCACTCAGTAGTCTCAACTATCAGTGTTTGAGAAATTCTGCTCTCGGTTGGTCTAGGGTGAGACCCATCGATCTCAATTTTTAACAAACATCCCAGATAATTCTCATCCAGATGCTCGAGGACCATCTCAGAGAATCTCAGAGAAGTCCTACCTTCTCACTGCCCCACCTGGCACTGAGTGGCTAAGAGCACGGGTGGTAAAGTCCCCAGACCCGGCCTCAGACTCTGGCTCCTGCACACGAGCTGCAGGACACCGGGCAGATGACTGCACTTGAGCCCCTGCGTCTGTGAAATGGGGCTCATAAAAGTACCCACCCCATGTGCTGTTACGGGGAGTGCGTGAGGTGATCTAGTTATTTACCATGCTTAGCACACTGCCTGGCAGGTAGTAAGCACATGGCATTTGCTGGGTACTGGTTGTTCTGCTAGTTGTCAGTAGTACTATAAATTAGGAAGCACACCACATTTGTTGGCTATTGCAATTACTCCCAGTAACTTTTAGGGTTTCTAGAGCTAGCCGCTTTGCTATTAGCCTAATCCTAAATTACCTCTTCTGCCCTGCTAGTCTCACCACTCCCTTCTGCCCCTGGACGCTGGACACCGGGCTCTCAACAAAAGTTTATATTGTGCTTTTATGTTTTGTGATGAATGTCAAGTGTTTTGTAGGGTGTGTTCTGATTTCGTGCTCTTCTTCTTAACTTTCTCCAAAGCCCTTCCTTGCCTTCCCTCCTTTCCACCTCTCCACTAATCGACCCACAGCTCCCATTTTCCAGAAGACTTATAGGCAGTTAATATGTGACCCCTAGACAAAGAATATCCCTCTCACAAAAACCCTGAAAAATCACTCTGACCAACAGAAAAGGTTGGTGGAGAATAGTGCTCAAGCCCGCGTACCTGTGGCCTTGTGCTGAAGGGACCATGCCGAGTTGAGGGACAAGCTCTGGGCATGCTCCCTCTTCTCCATCGCTGCCTCCACCAATTCCTGGCCCCAGCCCATCCTCCTCCTAGAGCTTCTGCCCACTGCCCATAGTATTTCCACCTGGACAGTCCACAAGCATCTCATCCAAACATACCCAAAACTGTTTAGCATCTCAGTCCTGAGCCAGCCTATCCCTCGTCTTATCTCAGGGCTAATGGCAACCGATCCACCCAAGAGCCCAAATCAGACCCAGCTCCAAGTCATCTTCAGCTTTCCCCACCCACCATCACCGCTCTGGTCACTCACCAAGGCCTGCCAGTTCTTCAAATGGCTCTCCTGCCCCTGCACTCCCAGCTCAGACCTCAGACTCCCAGGCGGACTCCCCACAGCTGCAACGAACCAGCTGCCAGAGCGTGTGTCCCGAAATACAATCTGACCTGGTCACTTCCCACTGAAAGCCTCTGGTAGTTCCCCACTCACAGGACTCCGAACTCCTTAGGCTGGTTGTCAAGACTTGCACAATTTGGGAGAGCCTTACCCCTCCGGCTGCCAAAGAGAGCCCCAAAATAAGACCAGGCCAAAAATATCCACCACTCCACTCTAATTTAAGAGGCCAGCCACCCGGGGAACATGTCGCCTCTCAACCAGACATCAGCCAAATTTATTTTATCTGGTGGTGGATCCTTGGGCCCTGAAGGGATGACATATGGGCCTTAAGGAGGAAGAGAGAAGAAAGGCATGGCCGGGCATTCAAGCCATGTGGCCTGTGCTCTACCAGCCAAAGCTCTCCTCATCGTGCACAGCAAAACTAAGGACTAGAGAAACAAATCTCACTCTGGTCAGAACGTTAGTCACCAGCACCAGGGCCTAGGCCCTGGGCCCACAATTCTGTTTCGTCTGGTAAGAGCCCTGGAAGACTCTCCCAAGCACAACCGTGTGGGATTCCCATAATCTTCCCTTTTTTCTGGACATAACTCAGGACTCCCTACCGCACCCCACAAGCCTGCGATTCCCAGATGACCTGGGAGGAACAGAACAGGAAGCTCGAGCTTTGGCCCCAGTTCAGAGTGGAACTCCTAGGGCCAAACACTAGGGCCTTTGACTCTAGAGGGAAAAAAGGCCCATTGTCTGGGTGGGTGGAACCAAACCATAAGAGCAGCAAGGAAACCGGTTTTGTGCCCAGAGATGGGGACTTGGCCCTCAAATATCAGGGTGGAGAGGGGGAAGGGAGAAAGGAACACATACCTTAAGTAAACAGGCAACGGTAACAATTCTTACTCACTCCTGGGTTTTGTTTTCTGTTGTGTGTGTTTGTTTTCCCTCACACAGAGCTCTGCATGGCCTGAGTCCCCCAGGATCTAGGAGGACCAGGAAAAGGTGTGGCTCCCCTGGAGGGTGGAGGAATCAAGATGAGATTTAGATGACTCCATTATGAGACTGCTAGTGGAGAAAGGGGCCACTCTATCATTTCCTTAATTGTTGGTGAAAGAAAACAAAACAAAACAAAAAAAACCTCAGAGCTAGCTACACATCAACAAAGGAAACAAACCCTTCCTACAAAATACTGGGCACATATATGGGAAAGGAGGACCCTGCCCACCCCAGTACTGCAAGAAACAGGAGAGAAAGAGCAGAAAAACCTGACCCTTAAACAAATATTTCTATTTATTTATTTGAGCAGAGGGAGAGGGACAAGCAGACTCTGTGCTAAGTGCTGAGCCTGACTCAGGGCTTGATCCCACGACCCTGATACCACTACTTGAGTCAAAATCAAGTGTCAGTTGCTCAACCAACCGAGCCACTCAGATGCCCCTAAACAACAAATGTTTCACGAGCACATTCTCCCCAGACACCAAGTCCAAAGCTACTTGATACAATTCCGAGTTGCCCGAGTGTCTTGGCTCGCCCCATAACAGGTCTCTGACCTTACTCCTTGATGCCCAGAGATTTGTTCTTTTGGGTTTGATCCACTGAGGTGGTGGGCCATTTAGACTGAAGGACGGAGTCTCATGCTTACTCTCAGGACAGAGTCTAGTGTTTCTAGGCCGGGGGAGGTGGAGGGTCTACTGTTTCTCCCTTCCTGCCCTTGCACAAGGTATTCTTCTGCCTCTCACATCCTTCCTTCTCCTGCCCTTGCCCTCAGCTCTCACTCAAATGGCATGCTCTCTCAGACACCCTGAAGGGCTCCTGCAGGCAGATGAACGCTTCCCGCTCCGTGTTCCCACAGCACACTGATTTTTTTAGGGTTTTGACCACATGGGTATTCTTGCCTGGGGGTCACATATTAACTGCCTCTGGAAAATGGGGCTATGGGTCGATGAGGGGAGAGGTGGGAAGGAGGGAAGGCAAGCAATGGCTTTGGAGAAAGTTAACAGAGAAGAGCAGGCAATCAGAACACACCCTACAAACCAAGCAGCCCTCACTAATCCGCTCTGTGCCCCTGTGCTGTGTACAGAGGTGAGTCAAGTCCCCTGTGCACTGACCACTTTCCTCCCTTTTCTGCCCTCTCCACCCGCACAGCTTGGTGCTGCGTGCTCTGGTTTGGCCCCAAGCCCAGAAGGGCTATTTATAAGATCCTGGAGTAATGACATTTAATGTTATTTTTTTGAAAATTAAGGTAAAGTATTAAAGAGGAAGTAACTATCACCCATACTCATTTTCCACCTGTAATCTAAACTCAATCATTGTTTAACACTCGGGCATAATTTTTCCAGTCTTTTTCCAGGTGGCAGACTGTAACCTTCCAGAATGCAAAGACCAAATACTTTCTTTTTCCAGTTCTTACACTTCTGGGCGTCAGAAGTCCAAAATGGGTCTCACTGGGATAAAATCCAGGTGTTGGCAGGCTGGTATTCCTTCCAAAGGTTCAGGAGGTGGATCTGCTTCTCCACCTGACCCCGTTTCTAGGGGCTCCCAGGCGCCTTCGAAGCCAGCAATGGCGGCGGGCTCTTGCTCATCCTCGCTGCAGTGCTCCAGTCCTGGCTCTCCTGCTTCCCTCTCTCACGCACAGGGACCACGTGACTGCCCTGGCCCCCCCCTGGATAATCCAGGATACTCTTACCAGCTCAAGATCCTTAACTTCAGCACATCCGCAAAGTCCCTTTTGCCAAATTCAGTAAGAGTCGCAGGTTTCAGGGGTTAGGATTGGACATTTGGGGGAGGCCATCACTCTGTGTACCACAGGCACCTTTTCTAAACTCTACAACAGAAATTTGCTTTGCCTTCCTTGTCTTTCACTTTTCTTCTGACACACAGGCAAGAGCACAAGCTTTGAGGTGAAACACAGTAGCTTTATCGCTAACTGGCTGGATGACAACTGGACTACTCACTTCACCTCCTTGAGTCTCTTTCTCGCTCATCTGTAGTGCAAGAATAATGCTCACTGCAGTAGGAAAAGACAGGGACAGAGTAAGGTAAGCTAGTGCCTGGAGCGCAAACAGCCCTCACTAACCATCCCTTCCACCCTTCCCTTCACCGCCCCCTTTTCTCGCCCCCGTGCCTGTTTCCTTCTTTGTCTTTCTCATCATTTAGCAAAAAAGGCCATGCTACCCACATGGCTTGTGACTCTGCTTCAGTGCTTCTGGGTATCTGATATCTACTCAAGGCAGTCACTGTATTTAGATGGACAGTCTGGGTTTTTTTAAGCCCTTTTATGTTCACATAAAACTTACAAAGAATTCCTCATAACTTAAACGTGCCAGTTCCAGTTCTGCCTTGTGAATCTATACATTCATTTCTTTATTTCATCCTTCTGCAGTCCTTCTCTTTACGCCTTCTAAGTAATGACAGTGCAGAGACAGGAGCGGTGCCCAGCCACAGCAGGGAATTTTTTTGGCAGGATGAATGCCGTTTGCAAAGACGTCCCCTAAAGCCCACTTCTAGGCTCAGCTTCCAGCAAGACCACTGAACTCTAGCACACATTCCCCAGGCCCCCAGGAACAATAATTGTGACAGAAGCCACACACCCTCTGGGGATCCCGTCATTGAATTATGACACTTTCCAGAATGTTGTTCATGAGTTACTGTGACCTTATCCTTCTACTTCTGGAAATTAACTTCCCCTATCATTTTCATCTCCAGCCCTGCCAGGACCCTAGGTAAAAAGCGCATCCCCACCCAGGTGACAAGGACGGCATCTCTGCCTATTGCCATAACTGTAAGAGCTCACACCCACTCAGCACTCACCCTATGCCTAGCACCATCCTATGAGCTGTTATGTAGCTACAGTCTTCACCAAAAAATCCTATGAATGTTATCATCCCTCTTTAAACAGATTAAAAAAAAACTGAGACAGAGAAGTTAAGTAATTTACCCAACATCCCACAACTCATAATTTAACCTCATCTCCCACCCAAATAAATATTAATAATTTAATCTGGAAGGAGAACATCCTAAGATTTCAGAGGTCTCCTGAATGAAATCTACCTTCCAGAATGATTTTTGTTGCCTGACCACATTTGCCAGATTCAATGGTCGGCATTTTGTTTCCTGTCTTGCCTTTCACGGATGCACCTGTTCCCTCACACCACACTCAGAATTGCACATCACTCATAAAAGCTTGCTTTTATGAACCAGTCTCTTTTGGGAAGAAACAGGGTCAGGTTCCTGGTCCCCATGAAAAGTCATTCTTACTGAACTGTCAACTATTTGCACAGCCACCCGGCCACAAATGATGTGCACTCGGGAAAGAAGATGTAATGAGAAGCAGGAGGTTGGGAGAATTCTTGGAATGGTCACAAAGGGGAGGATATTCCAAATGCTGAAACAGTCATAAAACACACCCAGAGTTTGTGGCCTTTGTACAGTGGCAGCCCCACCTGTCTATTTCCATGCCTGTTGGCATCTGACTTCCTTCTCAGTCTGCCCCTCCTGGGCTTGTCTTCTCAGACCAATACTAGAGACCTGGGACTGTGGCCAACCAGAGCACGCAGCACTGAGCTGTGCGGGTGTAGAGGGCAGAAAACGGATGAAAGCATTCACCACACGGGGGACCTGATTCACCTCCGTACATAGCACTTGGGCACAGAATGGATTAGTAAGGGCTGTTTGGCAGGACTCATGGCTTAAGAAGTTTAGTAAGGAGTTGTACTTCCTCAATGCTGTCTGACCAAGAGCAAATGGGAGGGTGTGGGAGGCATCACAGTGCTCTCCCATTTAGAAACCCATTGTCCCTCCCTCCTCCCTCTGTTGGGTTACATTCTTTTATCCATAGGTCACTTATTCACTGAGTTTGGTTCCAGGAAAAAATAATCTCAGTTGAATTTCTTAAAGCCCCAAGCACTCAATTCAGCTCAGGAGTGTCTATTATCTCAGTGATAACCAGAGGCAAATATGTTTTTAAAGACCGGCAGAAAATTTTGACAAGAGACTTTGCACCCACAATCCCTTTGAAGACTGCTGAGCTACAAACCAAGGGAAGAAGAAACCTCCTAGGTGCTGGGGACCTTTAAGTTTAGACTTCATCTAATGCTCAGAATTGCCCTTTGAAGTAAATGCTATTATCACTATTTTACAAATGAGAAACCAAAACTTCAAGAAGTCACTTGTCTCCTCTCCAAGAACTGGTTAAAAATGGAACCAGGACTCAGACTCACATATTTCTTAATCTAAAGCTCATGTTTTCACTCCACACCATCCTACCTACTCTAATCCAAAGAAAGGAAAGATGACTACTTCCAACAGAGATACTCACAAAGCGCTTCAGTGAAGAGACAGAGTCTGAGATGGGCTTTAGGGTGAACAATAATTCAGGAGGCTGAGCAGGAAGGCAAGGGCATTATAGGAATAAGGGAAAGAATTAGAATAAACTCAGACACAGGAAAGTAAACTATTGGGGCACCTGGGTGGCACAGTCAGTTAAGTGTCCAACTCTTGGTTTCAGCTCAGGTCATGATCTCAGAATCATGAGATCAAGCCCCATGTTGGGCTCCGAGCTCAGCATGCTGTCTGTTTGGGCTTCTCTCTCCCTCTGCCACTCCCTGCCATGCGTGCGCGTGCTCGAGCTCGCTCTCTCTCTCTCTCTCAAATGGATAAATAAATCTTAAAAAGAAAAAGAAAGAAAGTAAACTGCAGGCTGAACAAGGCAGCAGATCAGGGCATGCTACGGGGGCTCCGAATGGTAGCCTAAGGAATCTGAACTTATCCTACAGATGATAGGAGTAACTGGGAAGCTTTAAGAAAGTCAGAAACATGACAAAATAGCATTGTCAGAAAGATAACTCTGACAGTATTAGGCAAGAAGACCTAAGTAAGTGGTTTTCAACTCTGGAAATTCATTAATTCCCTAGAAGCTTTTTTTCTGTGTTTTTTTCTTTAACTTTTCATTTTGACATACTTTCAGACCTTCAGAAATGTTCTAAAAATAGTCCAAATTCCCATATACCCTTCACTCAACTTCCCCAAATATTAATGTTGTAGATAAGCACAGTACAAGGACCAAAATCAATAAATCATCATTGATAATACTATGAACTAATCTACAGATCTTGTTCAAATTCCATCAACCTTCCCACTAAGGTCCTTTTTCTGGACTAGGAACTAATCTAGGATCAAACATTGTATTTGGCAGTTTTATCTCCTTAGTCTCCTTTAATCTGGCCCAGTTTCTGAGAAATTCTTTTACCTTCATTAACTTAACATTTTTAAGAGTATTGGCCAATTATTCTGTGAAATGACCCTCAGTTTGGGCTCATCTAATATATCCTCATGATTAAACTTAGGCTACGCACTTTCGGCAACAATAACGCAGACGTAATGCTGTGCTTTCTCAGTTCTTATCAGGCCCGTGATACTGATATCTCCCATTACTGGTGATGTTAACTTTGAACACTTGCCTAAGGTTTCTCTGTAAAATGACTATGTCACTTGGAAGCTCTTAAAAACTACAAATGCCAGAGCCACGCCACGGACCAATCAAGTCAGACTCTCTGGGGATAAGGCACAGGCACTGGTAGGTTTTAAATGCCCTGCAGGTGATTCCAGCCAGCATCCAGGTCTGGAAACCACCAGCTTAGACAATGAGGATTAGAATCCTGGGAATAATAAGGAAGCCATTCCTCAGACCTCTCTTTTTAAAATAACAGCCAGTTCCAGGCACAAGATAAATATATTTGGACTTTGGCATGTACCCATGGTAGGGGAAAGGAAAGACCAAAAATCCCCTGATTGAGAAAGTGATGGGTGAGTAGACTGCTGTCCAATAAAAAAAGAAGGCAGGATGCTAAGTGTCCAGCCCTGCTGGTCTATTTTCTGTCCAGACTTCAGGGAAACCTTTGCTGCAGAGAAGGTATACACCATATAATTTTACTGTCATGAGCCTGATGTTAGCTCCTAATTGCCACCGAGGGAGGGAGTTATAAATCATGTGATATAATATACAAACACACGCAAAGATGAGCACTTCCAGGCACAGGTGAACAGACCATTCACAGAGTCTAAGTCGGAGCTGCACGACCTCCCTTAAACAACCCTGCCCTCCCCACTTGGTCTTTGTCCTTAATCTCTTCTGAAGTGAGTAAGGACACTGATGTAAATTTCATGAAATAGGAAAGTGTACACAATCTCCTGTCACCAGGTTGTTGAAGCAATGATACTGTGCTCAACTTCCTTACCACTATTATCTTGAGGTTTCCATGAAGAGATTTCATCACTCCCTCCCTTGGAGGGGGCATCGATAACATGCAAATAGGAACACCATTTTAACCCAAATCCCAAGGCAGGAAGGACCCTGATGAGGACTATCCCTAAATTAGTCACAAACTACCAGGATCTGGTGCCACTGGTGCAGGGGAGCTACTGCTAGGCAGTGACAAAAGAGAAGGTAGCCGTGACACACTCGGGGAGCCCTACGAAAAGATGCAACTCAATTATCCCTCAACTATTACAAATCCAAATATCCGTCAAGCCTCTCACTGAGAAGCTGGCACATAATTCAATGCTAATACTTAGGTGAAATAATTTATAGAAGGTTGGGGTCAACTAGGTCAGGAATGGCTGGGAAAGGTTTCACAAAAGAGGTTAGGCCTTTGAATGGCTAAGTCGTAGGGAAACAGTGATGATAAGAAACACAAGCACAGGGAAGCAGGTGTCAGGCACCACTGCAGATGCTAATTTGGAGGGGGATTTTAGGAATGAGGGGGTGTTTGCGTGTTATTTTATTTATTCCTCCCAACCACCGCTTGGGGTTATTTCAGAGGATGCCGATCCTCAGAAAGGTAACTTGTCAGGGTCACTGGTGGATCTGGGATTAACAAGCGGGTGTGTCTAACTCCAAAGCCCATGCCAATAGCACCACTGAGAGAAGACTGAACATGGTATGTTTAGGGTACAGGAAGGAGCAGGGAAAACTATGGCAGAAAAATAAGATTAAGAAACAGGGAAGTTAGGTCAGCTTGCCAAAGTAGGACCATATGTTGTACAGCCATGGGAACTAGACAGAGATGTTTGAATTTGATCTTGTATTTACGTAAGAGCCCTTGTGAAGATTCTGAGTAAGAGAGTAACCAAAGTGATCCCCTGAGCAAAGACCAAAGAGACAGTGGCAAAAATCAGGGTTCTGGGTTCCTCTACCAAAAAGATGCCACTGACAACAGTAAAGGGGGCCACACAATACAGAAGGTTGGGTTTAAATGCAAGAAGTTATACACTGAAGTCATGACTTTATTAGGCTAGTTACATACTCTCTCTGGACTTCAGTTTCTCTTCATCCATAGATCAGGTGAAGTGAGACTAATCCCTAAATGACCTCTAAAAGCTTTGCTACACAAAGTGTGGCCCACCAACCAGCAGCAACCGGCATCGTCCAGAAGTTTATTAGAAATGCAACATCTCGGGGCGCCTGGGGGGCTCAGTGGGTTAAAGCCTCTGCCTTCGGCTCAGGTCATGATCTCAGGGTTCTGGGATCGAGCCCCGCATCGGGCTCTCTGCTCAGCAGGGAGCCTGCTTCCCTCTCTGCCTGCCTCTCTGCCTGCTTGTGATCTCTCTCTGTGTCAAATAAATAAATAAAATCTTTAAAAAAAAAAAAGAAAGAAAGAAATGCAGCATCTCGGGCGCCTGGGTGGCTCAGTTGGTTAAGCAACTGCCTTCGGCTCAGGTAATGATCCCAGAGTCCCAGGATCAAGTCCCACATCAGGCTCCCAGCTCCACGGGGAGTCTGCTTCTCCCTCTGACCTTCTCCCCTCTCATGCTCTCCCTCTCTCAAATAAATAAAATCTTAAAAAAAAAAGAAAAAGAAAAAGAAAAAGAAATGCAGCATCACAGGCCCCACCAGAGGAATCAGTCCTGTATTTAAACAAGGTGATCTATAAACACATGAAAGTTTGAGATACTTCTCTAAAATATGTTCCAGGGGTGCCTGTGTGGCTCAGTCGGTTAAGCGTCTGCTTTGGGCTTAGGTCAAGATCTCAGGGTCCTGGGATGGAGCCCCACCTGGAGACCCATGCTCAGTAGGGACTCTGCTTCTCCCTCTCCCTCTGCTCCTCTCCCCACTCATGTGCACCTATGCGCTCTCTAAAGATGTGGTCCATATACACAATGGAATATTACTTAGCTATCAGAAAGGATGAATACCCAATTTTTGCATCAGCTTGGATGGGACTGAAGGAGATTATGCTAAGTGAAATAAGTCAAACAGAGAAAGTTTCACTTATTTGTGGAACATAAGGAATAGCATGGAGGACATCAGGAGAAGGGAAAATGAAGGGGGAGAAATCAGAGTGGGAGACGAATCATGAGAGACTGTGGACTCCGTAAACAAACGGAGAGTTTTAGAAGGGAGGAGGGTTGGGGGATGGGTGAGCCCAGTGAGGGGTATTAAGGAGGGCACAGATTGCATGGAGCACTGGGGGTTATACGCAAACAATGAATCATGGAACACTACATCAAAAACTAATGATGTACTGTATGGTGACTAACATAATTTAAAAAAAACAACAAAAGTATGTTCCAGTTCTAAAATGCAATGGTTTCAGACTCACCTCAACTATGTCGCTTGACAGGGAAAAAATTACCTATTCATTTCATTTGTGTTTAATTCATTTTTTCATTCATTTTTCCCTCATCCTAACACCGCGGACCCCCCATACATACTTGCCCACACCTGAGTAGTGTTCTTAGGAAACACCAGTGGGGCAGCACTGCCATCGTGTGGCCATGACCAGTAAATGCACTTAACCTCAAGGTTCTTGCCAGTGATGGGGGTGGGGATTGGCAGAAGGGGTGAAGTCCAAGTCACAGATTAGATAAGACAATCACAACCAGGGGCGCCTGGGTGGCTCAGTGGGTTAAAGCCTCTGCCTTCGGCTCAGGTCATGATCTCGGGGTCCTGGGATCAAGCCCCGCATGAGCCTGCTTCCTCCTCTCTCTGCCTGCCTCTCTGCCTGCTTGTGATCTCTCTCTGTCAAATAAATAAATAAAATCTTTTAAAAAAATAAAAATAAATAACATAAAAATAAATAAAATAAAAAAGAGAATCACAACCACCCACGATGACTGGAAGCAGCTGTCAGACAGACGTCAGCCTGCACCATTCGACAATGTCACATTTCAAAGGGTAGTTTTTATAATACATAATAAAATGTGATATTAGTGGGGAAGCTGGGTTCCAAGCCAAGCACTGCCCTTATAACCTTCAAAACAACAAAAACTCACCGTGACACATTTTTAGACATCCAGCCCCTGCCTGAACTCCATCTTTAAACTTGTAATTTTCCAAGGAAATTTACTTTGCTGTGACAGTTCTTTCTCATCCTGAGCCAAATGTGTCTGCTGCACACTCACCAGTCTGAGTCCTACTCTCTGTCGGCCCTGAAATACATCTCATATCTTTTTATAAAACAGGCCTCTCCCAAATGACAATCCTGAAGTCCCTACACTCTTCTGTCCCTTTCCAATGGGCCGGCGAGGTGTGTCCAGCACAGCGGAAGCCCAGTATTCTAGGACTGTTCTGACCAGAGCAGTGGAACCACAGGACCACCACTTCCCCATTCTGGGCGCTAAACATGTATTAGAAAGCCACATCAGGCGATGTAACAACACTGGTTTTTCCTGCTTGTGCAACAGCTCAGTCACCCCACACCTCTGTTGGCATATACTTTTTATTCTTTTTTTTTTTGTTTTTTGTTTTTATTTTGCTTAAAATTTATTTATTTATTTGACAGAGAGAGACAGCGAGAAAGAGAACACAAGCAAGGGGAGTGGGAGAAGGAGAAGCAGGCTTCCTGCTGAGCAGGGAGCCCGATGCGGGGCTCAATCCCAGGACCCTGGGACCATGACCTGACCCAAAGGCAGACGCTTAACGACTGAGCCACCCAGGCGCCCTATTCAGTTTTTTTTAAAGATTTATTTTGAGAAAGAGAGAGGGAGTGTTGAGGTGGGGGAGCAGAGGGAGAGACTCTCAAATCGACTCCCTGCTGGGCACAGAGCCCCGACTCAGGGCTAGATCTCATGACCCTGAGATCATGGCTTGAGCCAAAATCAAGAGTTAGACGCTTAGCTGACTGAGCCACCCAGGAGCCCCATATTCAGTTTTATTTTTTAAGAAATACTTATTAGAACCTGCTATGTACTATGCACTAGAGACACAAAGATGAACCAGTCTCTGCTCTCACTGAGCTCTGGGCTATGAAGGGAACCTAATTCAAAGCCAGACCATCACGGTTCAGCGCGAAATACCTCGACAGAGATAGACACAGACTTTTGAGGGCCATCCCAGCAACCCTCTGTGAAAATCTTCCATTCTTGTTTTCTGGGCTCAGTTTTCCTCATTTCAAGCTCAAAGTGAAAAAAAATAGTAGTAATGCAAATGTCCCAGACGGTCATAGTTGAGTCAGACATTTCCTTCTGGTTAATCCAAGGCATTTATGGGCTCATTCTGAACGTCCACTCTCTCCTGTTAGACTTCACCATAGCTGCCACACGAACAGAAATTCTAGCAGGTCAGGAGATTTGGGTGTTAGTCTTGTGGCTCTGAGGCTAACGGAACTATATGATGCTGCACAAATCATATAACTTCCCTGTGCTTTAATTTCCGTTCTGTGAAATGGAGCAGTTAGTTTACCCCTCAGTGGGTCTCCATGTCTAGTGAGAGCCCCTCAGAGACAGCTTCACACCTTCTTCTAAGTAGCCACCACCTAGCAAACACCAGGCACACATGAGGTGCTCAAATGTCTACTGAATATATGTATGAATAAACGATTATTAGGGCAGCTTGAATCATGGAATCAATCAACAAACAGTTCTGAATGTCTACTAAGTACACTCTGGAGTCAGGAAACCAAATAGGGGCAGAATGGTATTTCCCCCCCACTTTTCCCTTACCTCCTTCCTGAAGGGGGAGCTTTGTAAGGCAGAGAGGCTGTGTTGAAACAAATAATATTCTCAAGACGGTTTCTAAGTAGTTGTCAATATTAACAAGAAAAAAGTCTGTTTGTCTTGGGGTTGTTTTATATAAATGGACCTGAGGGACCCAAAGCCCCCTCCCATGGTACCGAGGACCCAACCCCCCCACCCCAAGTCCTTGGAGGGGAAAACCAGACAGAGGGAATTGACAAGGAGCCAGAACTGAGGGGAGCGGGAGGAAGGGCTGAGGAGCTCACTGACCCTGCAGCAGCCTGGGAGCGGACTGACGGATAACTCAGTGGGCAAAGGAAAGCATTCCCACCAGGTCCCTTGTGGTACTTGACTATTCATCAGTGAAATTTTCTTTCTGATAATGGACTGAACTTTTTACATGCTTCCTAACATACTAGGCCTAGTTAAAGTGTTACAAGAATATCGCTTAATTCAACAAACATGATAGAGTGCTCCCAAAGTGCCAGGCCCTACAGAAGTTCAGGAACACAAAAATGAACAATAACATCCCCCCACTGCCCTCAAATATCCCTATCCAATTAGCTCCATGCTCCTTCTCTGTGCTGCCCTACTCTCCGACCTCCACCAACCCGAATCCTACCCTATCGGCAAGACCCCTCCCAAGCTCCCTCCACCTAATCCAGAGCTCCCTGAGTGACTCTGAGCCCACAGGGAACTCCTGCCACTTCTGGAATTTGGTTCCATTTCCATCTCTAGGTTTTATGAATATATATCATCTCGTTGGTTAGATTTCCTTCTGGTTAATCCAAGGCATTTATGGGCTTGTTCTGAACGTCACTCTCTCCTGTTAGACTGAGCCTGCTGAGAACAGAGACCATTGTTAGAATTCTCCAGAGAAACCACATCCATGGTTTATATCACACCAAGCTCAGACCAAGCCCAAGCCTTCAACTAGAGGCCAATCCCCATTGTGCCTGCATCATGAAGGTGCTTTATAAACTTTGTAGTGGCAAAGTCCATGATCAACTCTCCAACATGTCGATAAAGAGAAATAATTTGAAAATTGAGAGGTTAAGAATGATCACACAGAAATCAGAAAGGGTTTGACTCATGCCTTGCCTCTCCCCTCCTCTTAGGTCAAACAATCCACGCCACCTGTTCTCACTCCTGCCTGGAGGCTGCCAGGGAGGACTTCCTTGTAAACCTTCCCCTCAGCCCCCGCAAATATCACTCAGCATTCACTCAGCATTCAAGCCCGTCTCTCCTCTCTCTGAGCCCATTTCCCAAAGTCTCTGAAATGAGTCAAGTTTAGTAAGTACTGATGTTGAAACAAACCCTTAATGGTTACTCTAAATAGTATTACCTTCTTCCTTTGCCTCGGCTGTTTCCAAACAAGGTCTGGAGCCAACAACCCCAACAGCATAAGCAAACACCCTTAAAGGGCTCCTTCCCTCCTGTGCTTCCTGTTTCTCAGAGCTTCTTGGATGTGAAGCCCTGGGGGTCTTCCACCAACCCAGTCCCTTCTCCTTTAGTCTGGAGCAACTAAGCCACAGCCACCTTCCTGATGAACAACAAGGAGGCCCAGTTTGACCCACTGCTTCAGGGGCAACGTTCTGAGCAAGAGAGAAATAGCCTCTTCTCTTCAGTCCTCTCTCCTTCCCACCTTACTTATGTGGCCACAGAACTGGGAGGAAATTGTAAACACAGTGAGGACGGGACTTCACAAGCAACACTCCTGTTGCTCCAAGGGCCCGGAGGACAGAGGGGAAACAGACCATGTCATCCTCTCTTCTGCTGCCCCTTAGTACTTGCTTTCCTGCCCGATGTTAAGCTAGAAAACATCACCAAAATGTATAAGGAAATTTCAAGAGCAAAAAGATTTGGGGAAGAAATCAAAGCACCCTGGGAGGTAGGGAGTAGGGGAGGAGAAGGGGAGGGAACCAGTATTGCTGCCAAGTTGTCAGTCACCTTCTTGTGTTCTTAAGAATGCTTCATTTCATTTGTTTGGCCAGTTTTTCCTCCCAGATTCCTGTAAACCTGTTACCTAACCAGGTCAGCGTCACTTAGCTGTTCTCGCCCTCTAATGGGAATACTGGCCAGGGATTAAAGCCCAGATCACCATCCCAAGAAGACTTCGGGAGCCTCCAACCGGGAATCCTCCACACTCTCTTCAAGTGACTCACAGCAGCACCAACAGTTGCAATGAAAATTCTAATCTCTTTCCTCCTTCTGTTGCTGCCACTAATGCTGATGCCTGTGGTCTCTAGCAGCCCAAATCCAGGTAATAAGATTAATTTTCTATAAAGGGGAAATAGGGGGGTAGAAAATATAGCAAAACACAGAAGAAAATGTGGCAAAAAACCCCCGCAACAACCATGCATTGAAATGTAGCCCCTTCCAGTGACAGGGATTGGGACAAGTTAGTTTCTGTCAGTGCCCAGTTCCTCATTTAGAAAAAGAAGACTATACTTATATCCAAAGAGTGTTTCAAGAGCGAAATGAGATAGTGAGATAGTGGGTATCAAAATATCTGAAATTGTAGTTAACAAAATACAGTTATATACTGGCTCAATAAAAATCTGCTCCCTTGGGGCACCTGGGTGGCTCAGTCGGTTAAGCCTCTGCCTTCAGCTCAGGCCATGATCTCAGGGTCCTGGGATCGAGTCCCGCATTGGGCTCCCTGCTCAGCAGGAATTCTGTGTCTCCTTCTCTCCCTGCCTGCTGCTCCCCCTACTCCCCCTGCTCTCTCTTGCTCGCTCTCTCTGTCAAAAAAAAATAATCTGCTCCCTTACCTTCTGCCCTTAGTCCCTTTCCGGAAGAGCCAGTCTTAGTGAAGGTGGTATAAAGGTATTGAAGGCAACTTCATGGAGGATAAGAAGTCCTTGCTTATATTCTTTAGGGGCACCTGGGTGGCTCAGTCATTAAGCAGCTGCCCTCAGCTCAGGTCATGATCCCAGGGTCCTGGGATCGAGCCCCGCATTGGGCTCCCTGCTCAGCTGGAAGCCTACTTCGCCCTCTCCCACTCCCCCTGCTTGTGTTCCCCCTTTTGCTCTGTCTCTCTCTGTCAAATAAATAAATAAAATCTTTTTTTATATATATTTTTTATAGTACACCAGAATGCCACCAATAATTTTTAATGCTATTTAATGGTAAAGTAATAAACTAGAAAAATCATATCACCAGATAGTATCCATATTGGAAGCTTTAGCCATACTAAGCTCACCTTTTGGGAAGAAGGCCTTAGGTTAGAGACTCCAAATCAGCTCCAGCTTTCACTACATCTCAGGTGGGTGGGCTCGCCATTAGCAGAACAACCATGCAGGAGAGAGCTCATTCCATGTATGTTTCTACTCAAGAGAACCAACTCAAGGGCTACTTTGAGGTAAAACAGCTTTTTTACATATTTAACATCAACTTGATTCTTAAAATCAGAAGTTCACTTTACTCCACCCCAATCTTACACTTCCCTTCCTTTATAGAGAGAGATCTCTGGAAGGTGCTGGACCCCATAGTTCTAGGGCCTAGACTGCCAGTCTGGAGGGGAAGGCTTTTCCATCATGGTGACCAACACTAAGGCTAGAGTCCTCACCCTTGATTCAAAGCCCTAACCACAACCTGCCTTTCCAATCCACTCCTCATCTCACTAACAAATGCTCTGTGCTCCACCTAAACTAGACAGTTGGCTGTTCCCCAAACAGGTCTTGTGCCTCCCCACTAGCTTAACTTCTCTCATACACTCAGCTCAGAAACCACCTCTTCCTCACAGCCTCCCTGATTCCTCTCTCAACCAGATATGAGCCCTCTGTCCTATGAACATGCTTAGTCCAAATTTGACCCTCTCTTTGCACTTGTCATATTCTGTCTCATATTGAAGGTATTTGTTTGCCTTTCCTACCTCTACCCCTGCCCTTCTAGACTGTAACCTCCTTGGTGGCACAATCTGGTGTAGTGTTTCCATATCCCTCACACTATTCAATATAGTATTCAGTAAATATTTGCTAAGCGAAAGAATAAATGCTTAGGTTTCTAAGTTCAAAATGTTGCTCTTAAAAGACTCTACACCTGGGTTTGCTGGCGGCTCTATTAACATTTGCGTCTAGGCAATTCTTTGCCGTAGGGTGCTATTCTGTGCATTGTAAGATGTTCAGCAGCATCTGTGTGGCCTCTATCAATTAGATGCCAATAACAGTCTCTCCACCCCTGCCCCCAGTTAAGATAAACACAGTTAACTCCAGACATTGCCAAATGTCCCCTGGAGGGGGAAACCACCTCCAGCTGAGAACCCCTGCTCTATAGCAATAGTTCTCAAACTTGGTGACACGTTTAGACTTACCTATATCTGTAGACTCGGCCTTGGAGCCCAGGGAACCTAGATCCAAATCCTCGTTCCACCTTTACTTTGCAACACTAGACAAGCTGCTTCACTTTTTGGAGCCCGTTTTACCATCTTAAAATGAGTAAAATACCATTTAGAACATATACTTGTTGTGAATATTAAATGAATCCTAGCAAGGATTCAATAAATGGACTGAGTAAAATATCTCAAGTAGCTCCTAAAACACAATGGCAATGAATTGAAAAAAGCTCGCTCTGCCGCCAGATGGCGCTATTACAGCCACACCCAGCTCCACCCCAGTCTCTTAGCCAGTTTTGCAGCACCTCTCTGGCTAGAGGAAACGGCACCCCCCACCGTCCCATCCCCCAAAATTCTCAAAATAAAATCTGATCTTACTTTATCTCTTAAAATAACCATATACATGCACAGTGTGTTTTTCTCAGAGAGGGAGGAGAATAGATAAGAATATACGAAAATGTTAGGAAACAAATCACTTATAATAATAGATTAATTATTCATATCATTAACTATAAAGTTATCTACAATAATAGTTGAAATGTGTTAAGCAATCCTATGTGGCAGGCAATGTTCTAAGCACTTCATACATACTACCTCATTGTGTCCTCACAGAAATATAATGAATTTTTAAATTCACTTTTAAGGGGCGCCTGGGTGGCTCAGTGGGCTCAGCCTCTGCCTTTGGCTCGGGTCATGATCTCATGGTCCTGGGATGGAGCCCTGCATCGGGCTCTCTGCTCGGCAGGGAGCCTGCTTCCCCCTCTCTCTCTGTCTGCCTCTCTGCCTACTTGTGATCTCTCTGTCAAATAAATAAATAAAATCTTTTCTTAAAAAAATTCACTTTTAATTTTTCAGACTTAAGAAATGTTATGGGGCGCCTGGGTGGTTCAGTGGGTTAAAGCCTCTGACTTCAGCTCAGGTCATGATCCCAGAGTCCTGGGATTGAGCCCCGCATCGGGCTCTCCGCTCGGCAGGAAGCCTGCTTCCCCCTCTCTCTCTGCCTGCCTCTCTGCCTACTTGTGATCTCTCTCTCTGTCAAATAAATAAATAAAATCTTAAAAAAAAAAATTTGAGATTAAAGAAAGATACTGTAAAGTGAATTCTTTTACAAGAAATGTTATAAAAACAGAGTTCCCATATATCCTTCATCCAGTTTTTTTAAATAACATCTTACATAACCAAAATATGATTATCAAAACCAGGAAATTAGCATTGACATAATTCTATGAATGAATGTACTAATATTCAGGTTTGCTAATCACCCCATTAGTGTCCTTTTTCTGGTCCAGAATCCAATCCAGGATACTGCCCTGAATAAAGTCATCGTGTCCCCTTGGTTTTCCCCAAGCTAGAGTAGTTTCTCAGCCTTCCTTGTCTTTCATGATTTTGACAGTTTTGAAGAATACTGGTCAGTTATTTTGTAGAAAGCCCCTCAGTTTGGGTTTGTCTGATGACTGTTCATGATTAAAATCAGATTATGCATTTTTGGCAAGAATACCACAGAAGTCATGCGTGCCTTCTCCGTGCCTCACATCAGACGGCCCATGATACTGATCATTCCCAACTACTGATGATACTCATTTTGAACACTCGCTTAAGGTAGTGTCTGCCAGGTTTCTCTACTGTAAAACCACTCTTTTTCCCACTGTAATTAATAAGTATCTTGTGAAGAGATACTTTAAGACTATACAAATAGCCTGTTTCTTCTCATCATACTTTTGCCCACTAATTTTCAAAATCCATTGATGATTCCCACCTTCAACAAATGTTACTATGGTATTAGCCAAATGGTGATTTTTCTGTTTGCATCATTCCTTC
>CM052888.1:40880731-40911469 GCA_028534135.1 Potos flavus
AAAAAAAAAAAAGCTTCTCTGTCTTTCCCATTTATTTATTGAATTATTTATATGAGTAAAAACTCATGGATATTTATGGATTATAATCCATTACTATCATTATTTATTATGTTATTCATACTGTCTCAAAATTGACTATTGAGAGCTCCTGCAAATAGGCTTCTCTTTTTGACATACCATTTTTTAGCAGTTCCGGACTTTCTAATATCACAAGATGTTCCGGGCTCTTCTTATACTTCCCTGGCCTGCCTTGGAATCAACCATTTCTCCAAGGAGCTCTGGTTCCTTTCATTGGAAAACAGCATTCCCAAGCCATGAGCACTAAGGTATTGCCCATGGCTATCAAGAGCTAGTGCTTCTACGCCCCCTAGTGGACAAAGCTAGGAAACAGAAGCATCCGCAGGCACATACTAACGGACTATTATTAGCCCCATTTTACAAATTAGGTAAATGAAACACAGAAGTTAGGCAACTTGTCCAAAATCATAAAGTTAATATGTAGTGGAACAGGGAAGTCAAAACAATGATAGATCTACCACAAGTCCTAACAAGTGGGAGTAGCTTCTTTACACATACAGGTCAGCAGAAAGCAACAAACCTAACATTCCAGCATAGACCCCTCTTTGGGACTGAGTGACAGAAGTCCGCAATAATAATAGTAATAACCATAGTTATTACCATAGTAATAACAGTAATAACCATCATGTACTGAACACCTGCTTGGGCACTGGGCACCCCCAGTAGCTTATTTATTTCTAATTCTCCAAGGTGGATACTACTATTCTTGTTTTACAAACCAGAGAACCAAAGATCAAAGAAGCCAAGACTATATCATTAAGTGACAGAGCAAGTAGCTGATGCCAGGTCTGCCTGGATGTAAAGTTCATGCTTATTCCACTATATCAATATTTTCCAAAATTGATTTTTGGTAGGACATAAACGAGCTTTTACTTCAATAGTTATGTTTATGTTAATGCATGTTAGAAAAAAATCTAAGCATGTATCAAACCCCTAATCTCACAGATAACATTGCGGAGGATGAGGCTGTTTTGTAAATTAAATCTGTTTAAAGAAAAAGTAAGAAGTAAATAATAGTAGAGGTGGTATAAGCTACAGAAAGCATCATAAAGGTGGTCCAGAAATGTCTGAGGTTTGGGAAACATAATATCATAGGAACGTGCAGCTTCATTTTAAGTTTAAGATTTAAGGAATCAGGGTTGTAAAGACTGCAGAAAGAACAACAGACTTAAGAAACTTGGACCTGAGTTTTAGCTTCAGATGGGTCACCATTACCTTTGTGAATTTGGGCATTTCATTTGCTCTCTCTGGGCCTCAGTTTCCTCATCTGAAAAAAAAAAAAGGGATAGTGATTTAATTAGTACAACCCTTTTACAAGCAATTTAGTAATGATATCAAGAAACATTAAACTATTCTTAACTTTTGACCCAGCAATTCCACTTTGGGAAATCTTGCCCAAGACAATAATCTAACATTTGGAAAACAGTTAAAAACATAATGAAATTTATCAATATCCAAAAGTAAAACAATCTAGATATTCAGCAATGAGTGAACAGTTAAATAATTTGGAGCTCATATGCTTATTGGGAATGTTATGCGGTCATTAAAAATGTCTGTTTTGGGGGCACCTGGCTGGCTCAGTCGGTTAAGTGTCTGCCTTGGGCTCAGGTCATGATCTTGAGATCCTGGGATCAAGCCCCAAGTTTTCGGGCTCCCTTCTCAGCAGTGAGTCTGCTTCTCCCTCTCTCTCTCTGCCCCTCCCCCACTCATGCGCACGTGCGCGCGCGCGCGCTCTCTCTCTAGTAAAGAAATAAAATCTTTTTTAAAACGGGGGGAGGGCCTGGGTGCCTCAGTTGGTTGAGTGTCCAACTCTTGATTTCAGCTCAGGTCATGATCTCAGGGTCATGGGATCCAGTCCTGAGTAGGACTCTGCCAGGGCATGGAGCCTGCTTGAGATTCTCTCTCTCCCTCTGCCCCTCTCTGCCTGCACTCTCTCTTTCTCAAAAAAAAAAAAAAAAAAAAAAAAGTTAATAAAAATGTCCATCATGAAGATGACATAGCAACATGTTTATAAAGTGAACAAAAAGAAACTTGTTCACATAATATGATTATCACTGTATAAAGAAAATCATATGCAGGAAACACACTAAAATACCACCAGATGCTAAGAGTAAAGATTTCTTTATTTGTACTTTCCAAATTTTCTCTAATATAGCTATATTACATTCAGAATGAAAAAACTTCTACCTAAAGAGATTCAACTAAATAACCTCCAAGATTCCCTCTGGCTCTAGTATTCTGTGGCTTTCCTCTGGAACTACAAGTAGAGGTCAGGTGAGAGTAAAATATTAGAAAAGTTTAGATGGCAGGGGCTATGTGTGCCTGTTTGAGTTATTTTAATAGCACTCAAAACAGCACTTGGGAAAATGGTGTAACACCTTCCATTTGTGTGGCAGAAAGGGCACAAGTCCGGGAAAGAGCCCTAGACTGAATCAAAGATTCTCTAAGGGCCCTCTGCAGACAACTTGTTCATTTGCTTATTGTACAAACATTTACCAAGTGCCTGCCATGTGTCAGCTCTATATAGTTGAATGTCAATTGAGCCACTGGTGGGAGAAAGATTTTTAGTTTCCTATAGCACACTATGAGGGGCTTAAACAACAGAAATTTATTTTCTCATAACTCTGGTATCTCTTTGCGCAAGCCTCTTCTTCTTACAAGGACTCCAGTTGGACTGAATCAGGACTCAGCATAACGACCTCATCTTAACTTGAACTCATTTTAATGCAGTCACCTCTCTAAAGATCCTATCTTCAAATACAGTCATTCTGCGGGTTAGGGCTTCATCATGAATTTGGGAGGGGACACAATCCAATGTCCACAATAGATTTCAAACAACGAACTATATGTATAACTGTGTATTAAGAGAACTCCCTTCAAATACAGTGGGAAACCATATGAAGGCATAATTGATTCTTAGAGGAAATATCAGAAACTACTATACAAAGGAAGCATCATCTGGGCCCACTTCTAGCTCCAGAATCTCAAGTTTATCAACCATCTTCCTTGACTGTCATAGAAATATTCCCATTTCACAAAATGAGAATCTAAAAGACAGCATCAGGTGATAAGACAGACTTGACTAGAGGCCAAAAGCGGAATGAATTTGTTCCAGAGGTACAAAGGTAAATACCATCCTCTTATAGTTGAACTGGAATTATGGATTCAAATACAGGGAACTTAAAGGTCAGGTGAAGATCCTGACTAGTTTATGGAATAATCTGCTCCTTGTTCTCGTTCCTGAAGTCATGAGAATTTTAATGTGTGCTGGGGCTAGGGGGTATTGCTGGGCCCTTCTTTTCTTTTTCCTAAAGATTTATTTATTTATTTGAGAGAGAAAGAGAGTGAGAGCAGGAGAAGGGTGGGAAGGGCAGAGGGGGAGAGAGAGAAAGAGAGAGAGAGAAACCCAAGCAGACTCCACACTGAGCACAGAAGCCGACACGGGGCTCGATGCAGGGCTTAATCTCACAACCCTAGGTTCATGACCTAAGCCAAAACCAAGGGTCAGATGCTCAACCAACTGAGCCACCCAGGTGCCCCTGTCAGGTCTTGATTAACGCCCACCTTTTATCCTTTCTTCCATCCAGAAGCCATTCTTTTTCCACCTATCTCCAGCTAAGCTCTTCTCTTTCCACCTACCTCCAGCTAAGCTCTTCTCTAAGCCAGATCTTAAACCTCAATTCCTTATCCATTTAAAATATTCCTCTCTTGAAGTACCCTAGATCCCTGAAAAAGAAAGGAGGGGCATCTGGATGGCTCAGTCAGTTAAGTGTCTGCTTTTGGCTCAGGTCATGTTCTCAGGGTCCTGGGATCCAGACCAGCATCTGCATTGGGCTCCCTGCTCAGTGGGGAGCCTGATTCTCTCCCTCCCTCTCCCTCTGCCACTCCCACTACTTGTTCTCTCTCTCTCTCAAATAAATAAATAAAATCTTTAAAAAAAAAAAAAAAGGAGGAAGAAAAAACCACTGGTGCAGGTAGCACAATACTGGGGGACCATTTCTGTTGGCCCCTTCCCTTTCCAGGGCCTAGCCATGACCTGTTTCCTTCCACCAGGGGTCGCCAGAGGCCATCGGGATGATCGCCAGGCTCCTAGGAGGTGGCTCCACAAAGGCAGCCAGGAATGTGAGTGCAAAGGTCAGTATCAACAATAGCACTGCACCATCAGGATCCAACTCTCAACCTTGAACCCCACTCCCGCCCCCCAAACGCCAGTGCAGATGTTTTCTGAGCTGACTTCACCCACCGCCCTCTCCACCAGCCCACCACATGCAGCACCAACCCTTGTCTTCTTCCTGGGTCTCTGGCAAGAGCAGGACCCCTCCAAGGTCCAGGGGGAGCTGGCTGAATCTCTGGCTGCCCCTTCCCCCTCTTTTCCCCAAGAACCCAGGGCTGCCTTCCAAAAACTTCCTGAATCCTGTTTTTGATCTTCATTAACTCATAAATAAGACTGAAATCAGAGAGGCAAAATGCTTGGCCAAGTTAAGGCAGACAGAGGCAGACACTAGATCTTTTCTTCATTTTTTTAGTCTCCTTAATGATATCTTGATGCCCTCTCCAAACCTGCCACCAAATTCTTGCCAATACAGGTCAGGCAAAACAACTCAGAAATCCTGGTGCTCATATAACTGGGTATCCCCACTGTTCTGTGTTGATTCCTTTCCCCACCTCCACTGTCGTCTGAAAAAGAAACTGGAAGGCAAGGCGGATGGCAGATAAAGCCCTGTCCTACTCCCTATTCTCAAAGATATTAACCTTCCCCTCTAAGTACCAACCCTGTTATTTCAGACTGGTTCCTGAGAGCCCCTAAAAGAAAACTTATGACAATGCCTGAGATGCCAAAGAAGCAGTGTCCCTGTGATCAGTTCAAAGCCAGTGTGAAGAAAACCAGTAAGTTTCAAAAAGAATGACCTTCCTTAAACCAGAGTCACTCTGTGGAATCGACTAGGGATGGAGCAGGGGTTGGGAATAGACAAAAAAAGTGAAAATGAAGACCGAGATAAGCACACCTCTCAGCCCCTTCTACTCAATGTCAACTTGAGGAAATTAGAGGAAGAGAGGCGGATACAATTTTCCTAATACTAGAAAGGTTCGACGAAATTCTTAGATTTTAGAAGTCCACTGCTTATCAAAGTGGAAGGAGATGGGACTATTGAGGACCTGGTCATCAATCTTTGAAGATATCAAACAGAATTTGGTTCCTTCCTTGAGAAGTTTTTAAATGTCATATAAAAAGTAAATTGGCAAATTAAACTGATTGAAATTATGATATTATGAAGAATGAGATAAACCAAGATCCTTATCACCGCTGGTAGAAGTAAAATACAATTTGGTAGTACCTATCAAAAATTTATTTACTTATTTATAAATATTTTATTTGGGGGGGCACTGGGGTGGCTTGGTTGGTTAAGTATCCAGCTCTGAGGAATGAGGAAAGAATAGATTTTTTATTTTAATTTTTAAATTTTTTTAATTTTAATTTTTTTCCATTGGACGAGTCTCATTGTTATATCATTTTGAAAGCTTTCCTAAAAATTAAATTTTTAAAACATTTTTAACTTTAATCTTTATTTTCACCCTAGGGCACCAAAGGCACTACAGGAAGCCAAACAAGCACTCCAGAGCCTGCCAGGAATTTCTCAAACAATGTCAGCTAGCAAGCTTTGCACTGCCTTTATAGGACCCCTGAGGGCTCGCTCTCCCAATGAAACATTCTCAGTCAAGATGGTAGAGTGCACCTAGAGGATGCCCTCCTCCCACTTCCAGCTCCCCCACCCAGTCTCTACTCCAGTGTTCTCACAATGCATTTTCCCCAAGATTATTGCTCCCTCTAGTGCCCTCTTCTCTTGTCAGTCTTTTCCTGTGCGCCCCCTCCCCCCTTTTCCCAGGCTTAAGCTTAATTACCTGAAAGAAACCTGGAAACCCTGGTTTCTTAACTGGTCCCAAATGACCTTACATATAACCAGGCAAGTAGCAAACAAAAGTCAATAAATATTTTTAAATGTAGTAAGTCAAAATCATTTCTTTCAGATGGGGTCTGGCATCTCATTCAATCCCCACTTTAGCCTGTTTACTGCAAACTCTACCCAGATTCTACACACACTTCTCCCCGCCACAAGCCTCATTCTTCCTCTCCACTGCCCAATTTTTTATTCTTTTACCATTTTAACAAACCTTTTTGAGGTAAGAGCTAAGTGGAGCAAAGAAAGCAGGTATAGGAATGAATCTGACATGATCTTACTAAAGATAATGTAAATTAAAAAAACAAAAAAAAACCTGGCACAGTCTCCCAACACATAGAGTGCCTTTAGTATTAATGATTCTTCTTATCATCATCATTATTATTATTAATGGTCATTGTACTCTGTGAGTTTCCAATCTAGTACAGAAAACAAATATTCACAACCACAGTTCAAGGCTAGAGAGATGGTGTGGAAGATCTCAAATGCCACTGAAAAGGGCTTCAAGCTGTAAAAATGGGAAGATGTCATTTTTTTTAACATGGAAATAAAATGATCAAAACAATAATATAAGGATATTAAACTAGCAGCCATTTGAAAGAATGAATAAAGAGGAAAAGATTATCACAGCAGTATAAAGACTGCCTCCTCTCTAACCCTTTCCTGAAAGGTCAGAAGGGGAGGGGGAAAAAAAAGGAACACTCATCCAGAGTCTGGCTTCCGTCATTCCAAATGAAACAAAGGACTAAATCAGGATGCTTGCTTTAAGAGAAAAAACACTTTAACCGAGTGGTAAGTGGGGTGGGGTCCTATTTATGACACAAGAGGGCAAGCCCCTCCCCTCTGGTAGGAGAGTGCTGGGCACACAGCCTCCTCCTGTTCCTAATCCCTCCTCCCACAGCAGGAGGCACAGAAGTGCATCACTTGGTACAGGAGTGGAGGTCAGCAGTGCCACTTGCCAACTGCCTTAAAAAGGAAGACCAAGGATGCCAAGATGAAGGAGTGGAATCCAAAGGGAGGTGCCATCATGAGGAATCAATGAGAGATCTGTGACAAAGGAACTCTTGGGGGCCCAGAAGGATGAAACCTGGGAGAGCAACACCTCCCGAGAAGGAAGTAACAACAATGGAGCCACATTCTAAGTCAGTATCTAGGCATGACTTAGAACCTAAGCCACCCCAGACACCTATCACCCAGCCAGAGCCTGGGACAAAAGTGACAGCCACAAGCCAGTCAGCATCTAAGACTCATCAGGGACCCAATACTCAACAGGAGCCCGCTCCACAGCAAAGACCCCTCACTCAGCAGAATCCCCTTGCCCAACATGAAGCTGAATCCCAGCAGGAACCTAGCACCCAACAAAATTCAGCTTTGCAGCAGGAACTTCTTGCCCCGCAGGAGCCTGCACCACAGCAATTACCTGCCATGCACTGGGTGTCCTCCTCTCAACAGGAAGCTGCCTCACAGCAGGGACCTGGGCCAGGAAAAGAATCTGAAGTTCAACAGGAGCCAGAATTGAGAGAGGCACAGGTTGCCCAGCCAGGACCTGGTCCAGTGAAGCAACCTCCAGCTCAGCAAGAAGCTGGATCAACACCACCAGCTCAGCCTAGACCTAGACCCAAAAATGGATCACCCACCCAGACTGAATCTACATCTCAAGAGAGACTGAGACAATCAGACCCTATAACTCAGCAAAGAGCTCCAGCCCGAGGAGCCAAATCCCAGCTGAGATCTTCGACTGAGTGGGGATTTCTATCAAAACTACACCAAATATCCACACAGCGACCAGCCTCAGAGTGGAGGACGTTTTATGAGTGGGTCACAGATTCTGACTCAGAACCAGATGTGGGGTCTCCATTAAAGAGCAATTCATCACCCAAGAGGGGTGGAACAGTGGCCCAGGGAAAGAAGCTGGCCTTCAAGGGGAAACATGAAGGGGCATCAGGGCATGGTGGGACATCAGCACATGGGAAGAAAACTAGCAGCCAGACTCACAGACACTACAGGGATGCAGGTGAGTTTGAGGCCGGCGGAACCCAGCCTCCCAGAGATGGTCAAGAGGAACTAAGGACCGCCAGTATGTCAAGTTGGCTCTGAGGATCCCTCACCAGTCGTTGCAGACAAAGATCAACAGCCCCATTTGATAGATGAGGAAGCTGAGCCGGGGAGACGTTAGAGGCCTTGCAGGAGGCAGGGCAGATATTGGGAGTGGCAGAGCCAGGCTGTGACTTCTTCCTTGCACCAGGCTGCCTCTCCACGGAGGATCTGGGGGAAATCAGACAGAAGTGGGACAGGGCTCTCAGCTAGGGGCCAGGAAATTGAGTAGCTCCCACTCGCCCCCTCCCCCGCCAGTATTCGCCCACTGGTCCTCAAACTCACATCCCTGGGGCACCCTCTGCCTTAGGCACCAGGCACCTGGTGCTGTACGTAGGCCCTTACCCTCGCGGCATTTCCATCCCCACTAGGGGAAAATTGGGCCTCAGGGATCCTTGAGCTCTCCAGGTTGCCCCGTGGGCGCAGGGAGGTACTTGCTCCTCTGCCAGGCCGCCCCCAGTCCAGCCAGGCTCAGTGGCCTGGGGGTTGTGTTCTCAGAAAGGGTGGCGTGGGGGAGGGGCTGCGGGGTCCACCGAAGTCTCCGGCAAGGTTGAGGCTGGACCAAGGGAGAGCTGCCGGGAGCAGTATGGGAGGGGGCCGGGCCAGACCCCGCGGGCCGCCAGCGCTGCCCGCTCCTCTGATGCAGGCAATGGTGCCCTTGGGGGGCAGGCTCCAGCTCCGCAGCGCTCAGGCCGAAGGGGGCACACGAAGTCTCATCGATGGAATGAGGGGCTAGTTGTTGAAGCAGCCTGAGGGGAGGTAAGGCAGCCCCAATCCAGAAGCTGAGGGCTCCCGTACGGCCGGGTAGTCCGAAGGGCCGGCAATGGTGGCCGCGGCTCAGAGGCCTGTTCCTTCCGGAAGGGCTGCGTCATCTCTCTCACTGCTGCGAAGTGAGTAATGACGTCTCTCGGGGCCAGGGCTGCGCGTGTGCTTCAGGAGGGAAGGGAGGGTTTGAGGACTGCTTTTTCTGGAGCTGAGGATGAAGAGTTGTTTCTGTAGGCTCCAGAACCCAGTCTCGCGGGACGCGCTCCTCACACCTACGCGGCAGCCCTCCCCTCCGGCGCCCCGTCGGCAGTTGACTGTGTGCGCATGCGCGAGCCTCGAGCCTCTTCCGTTTCCCGCCTTTTCCCAGGCACGCGCCAGGCCCTCCACGGTCGCTCTCGGCGGGCTGATCCGCGGCTTCGGGCTAGTGCGCAGGCGCCGAGCATTCCCCTCCCCCCCCCGGCCCTCCCTCCGCCCTTCCATTCTCTGGGAGAGGGAGAAGGCCGAGAAAAGAACCCCGAGAAAGAGAGCAATAGGACACATAAGGCAGGAAGAAGGCGGGGCTTCCTTCTCCAACTGCTCGCAGGCAGAGTCACGCCTCCAGTGCTGTCGCCCCGCCCCGGCTTTGAATTGCCGGAGGACCTGGCCCACCCCGCCCCCCCAGGCGGAGGCTCAGAGGCGCCCCGCTTTCCCCTTCCAGCAGGAGGGCCGGGTCGCGTTCTAGGGGATCCCTACTTGGGAAGGTGAGTGGGAAAGCGAGGCTGAGAGCCAGCACGTGAGAAGAGCGAGGCTTCCCTTCTGGGGTGACCCCCGCGGGACTCCCCACTAGTCCTGTCCGAAGGACACTTTTCGCCGCCTCCGGGGCTGCATTTTCGTTGGTCACGGGCCCTTTAAAGTGTGCGAGGGGGCGGGGGCAGGCTTTAGGCCCCTGGGTTTGAGGGCGGGACCCTGCAGTGGAGTGAGGCCCGGATTGCTCAGGGGGCGGGACCCAGAGAGGAGCAAGCCTAGGATTGGGTGGTATGGGGGCCCGGTGGTGGTGTGCCGCGAGGATTGGCTCTCCCGGCGAGGCCGGGCGACTGGAATCGGCCCCCGCGTGGGGATCGCGGAGAATTGATGGAGTCTGGCTGGGGAAGCGGGGCAGCCAGGGCCGATGGGGCCCTGGCCTCGAAGAGGGCCAAAGAGGGGTCCAAGAGTCGTAGCCGTCGGCGGTGGCGAGAAAGCAAAACCAAAGGTGAGCGCGCGGGGGCCGGCCGCAGAACGGAAGGAACCCAGAACATGCTGCGGGAGAACTGGGGACTGAGTGGACGGAGCCACGGCCCCGAGAAGTGGGGGAGCCCGTGGGCTGGCCCACTGCCGCCCTGCGAAGGGGTGCGGGGATGATCCATTGTGAGAATGGGTGATGTGAGAGTGGAATATTACCCTCAGCCTAGAGACTACCGGACGCCCCAGTAGCAACTCGGGAACGGGATCCTGAATGCGAATCTCCGAGACTAGGGTTTCCGGTCCGGCTCCGTACTCGCTGTGTGACCGTGGGGCAATTCCTGGCCTCCGTGTTTCCTACCAGGGAAATGGTTCAAGCGCCGGTTTTCAGGGCCGCAGCATTCATGAGAGGATAGTGGAGAGGTTTAGAAACTGTTGCTCAAAGAGGAAGTTTAGAGGGCCATTCACTGTCAGGAAAAGGTAGGAGGAAGGGGTGCCTCATAGTGGGAAATGCCCCAGGCTCAAAACAGTATCGCTCAAAACAGTCCATCCCCCCCTCCCTTCATTCAATCCATGCCTCCGTTCCTTGTCAGCCCACCTGCTTCAGCCCAGCACCACTGGGGCCTAACTTCCTGACCCCCACTCACTTTAGAACTAGGGGGCCCTGGGTAGGCTTCAGACCACCACACCCTCCCTGGCGCAAAGAAGGGAGGGCCGTCCACTGGGTTCCTAAGGTGTCACATTATTTACAGATCTAAACAGGCTGGAGAAAGACTGACAGACCAGCAGAGATGCTGCAAGCTCCAGGCAGGACCACACATTAAGTTCTTGCTAGGTGATCAGTATTTGTGAAGCCAAGTGAGGACCTATGGGAAGTTCCTGTGAAGGAAAGAAACTGACCTATCCCCCAAGCCCTAGAGACTCCAAGCCCATTGTTCTCTCTGCCTTAGGCAACATCAGTAGCCAAAGACAGAACTGGAGTTGCCTACACACAGGCACACCCACACAGACAGAAGCAGACAGGCTCAGAGCTCAGGCTGGGACCTGAGAGCATTCACTGTCATACTACCAGACACAGCATCACGAGCAGGACAGTGTGCCCAAAGGCAGTACAGACCAAAGTTAAAAACGTGGGCATTAAAAAAAAAAAACAAAAAAACGTGGGCATTGCTGGCCTGGTTGCTGGGGTCATAAACTGTGGTACACTGGGCAACAGGCTTCTTCTTTCCCTGTCTGAACTTTCTGAGCTGTAAAATGGGCACAATGATAGGACTCCCTGGCTCGTAGGGCTCTTGGGAGGTTTGAATGAGGGTAGCACATTGGACATGGGCCCACAGCAAGTCTGCCTGAGGGGTGGAGGTTATGATTACTGTTACTCCCCATTAGGCAGTGAGTTCCCCCAAGAAGGCGCCCGTGTCTGCCTTGTTTACCCCACATTTTCATAGCCTGATATGCCGGGCACAGAGGCACTCAGATATTTATTGGATTAGTAAGTGAAGGAATGTATAAACTGTAACACCGGGATAATGATAATTGTGCTGCCCTTAGGGTTGTGTTGAGGAGTCAGAATCCTCTTGGGTGGGGTGCCTTGCACCGGGCTGAGCCAGTCCTACCCACAAACCCAAGGGCCCACCTACTCACAAAGGCTCGTTCCACTAAGCTCTGAGATCCACCTGTCATTTCCTGAGGCTCTGCCCTGGTGCCATGCCTCAGTAGGGTGAATCAGACCTTGCCCCAGCCCTCCAGGCTGGCTGGAGCAGTCCTAGTCATCAATTTGATCTTGCCAGGAACGGATGACTCTAGCGTCATTATGATCACCCCATTTCCGAGATGATGACACTGAGGCTACGAGGGAGCAGGGTCACCTTAGCTTCCTTATCTGGCCAGTGAGGGCAGAGAGATGGCCAACCCAGCCTCCCGAGGGCAGGGGTGTGTGAACTCAAAACTGCTCTGTGCCCCCACCTCGATTGTGGATCCAGAATGCTCCAGTCGCACAGATTCGTTCACTGAACGTTTACTTGTGTCAGGCCTGGACTCTCGGTGGTGAGGACAGACTCACATTGGAGCTGGGGACACAGACATCAATCACATAATCCCGCAAATCAGATATAATTGTAAACTGTGGCAAATACAAAAGGGAAAGTCCTGAGAAAATGTAAGAGGGAGGCTTCCCAAGAAGGTGACATTGGACCCAAGGATGAGCGAGTGTTGATGGCTGGGGAAGGGGGGCAGGGAGGCAAAGGGGACAGTATGGGCAGAGACCTTGAGGCCCAAGGAAGTGGCTCATTACAGCACAGAGGGAGCTCAGCAAGGAAGGGGAGGAAGAGGGGGCTGGGTGGGCAGGGGGCCCAGATAGCACCTGGTTTGGGAGGCTATGTCTGGGATTGGGGGCTTTATCCTGAGAGCAAGAGTGGGGGTGTTGCAGGGGTAGGAGTGTGTGACCGGACTGAAGTTCTAGAAAAATCCTCTGGCTGCTATGTGGAAAAGAGATTGAAGAGGGCATAATCAGAGACCCATAAAGACTTACTACAATCATCTAGATGAGGGGTCAGTGGAGGTGGGAGAAGGGCCAGATTTCAGAGGCTTTTGTGGGGGCAGAGTGGACAGAACTTTGTGATGCATTGGATGGGAGTGGGAAGTGGCCACACACACACACGCGCGCACGCACGAATGCACACAGATATGAGTATACACGTCCATACACACACAAACACATGCCCATGCAATCTCACAGGCCAAGAAGAACACAGACACAGATACACTCACAGGGGCCGTGACACATACATACATACAGGCCCTCAGACATACAGAGAAACATACAAATGCACAGACTGGGGAAAAAATGTCACCCACCCACAAACCCAGGCCAGGCAAACATGAGGCATGATATGTTCCCACATACGTACGTACATCGTGGGTGAGCCTCCAAGACACTCACACCTGACCACCCAGAAAGCGGCCAGCTGAGACCTGACGGAGAGAAGGAGCTACACACACACACACACACACACACACACACACACACACACACACTCTGCAGAGACCCGCTGAGCCATCCTCACAGGCCCTGTGACCGTGGGCGGTCCCGTCCTCCTCTGCATCTCACTTGTCTCTGCTGCCAGAAGGGGCGATGACAGTCCCAGCCCCTGGGCTGTGGAGAGGATGAAATGAGTTACAGTTCCTGGCACGCAGGGGTTAGAGCAGACACATGCAGGGAGCCAGCTGCCCTCCCTGCCCCCCACCTAGCTTCTGCCCTGCAGGCCTCTCCCCTTCAGAAGCCCTGGCCCCTCCCAGGCCTCAGAGCTAGCCCTTCCTCCTCCATCCTCGTTGAGCTTCCTTCCCTTCTCACCCTTGCTCAGTCCCCAGGGGCCAGAATCCAGGCTGGGTCCAGCTTTCCTGTGGCTCTTTAGGGCAAAAGGCTGGCACCAGGCAGCAGGACTCCTCGGTCCCACCTCTACCCCAGTTGTTGCCCATGTGCCTTGGGCGCCTGCCTCTGCCCCAGTGCCCTCTGCCTGAGATTCTTGGCAAGTTTCTGGCAACCTCAATATCCCTTCCTCCCCGCTCCACCCAGTGCAGCCCCCAGGGAGCTGCCTAGAACAGGGCGAAGGGCAGGGCCCTGGAATCATGAAGGCCTGGGATTCAGCCTCTTCCTCACCGCTGCTCATGTGGGCCCATCCAGGATCACCTGGTCACCAGGCTTGGCGCTGTCTCCAGAGGCCTCTGTCCGTCCATCTGTCTGTCTGCCCTGGGGAGGGGTGGTCCTCTCCCAAGCTCCCATTCACCTGCTTCTGCCCCCACTCTGACTCTTCACGCTTTCTTTCCATCTTCAACTATTTGCTGAGTACCTACTATGTGCCAGACCCTATGATGAGCCCTGGGGCACCCCCTGCCCTAGGGGGGCATGATAATCAAAGAAGAGAAATGGGAGCACCTGGGTGGTGCAGTCTGTTAAGTGTCTGACTCTTGGTTTTGGCTCAGGTCGTGATCTCAGGGTCATGAGATCAAGCCCCGCATCCCGGCTCCCTGTTCAGCGGAGAGTCTGATGGAGATTCTTTCTCCCTCTCCCTCTCCCTCTGCACCCTCCCGCTTGTGCTCTCTCTCTCGCAAATAAATAAATAAATCTTAAAAAGAAAAAAAAAGAGAGAGACAGAGGATTCACCTAGAGCCAAGCAGACGACCTCAGGGCCTCTCATTTGTGCAGACCCCTTCCAAAGCCCTGTCCCTAAGTTTGTATTTGTGATTTTATATCTTTTTTTTCCTAAAGAGCTCCACCTCTACACATACCAGCTTCACAGCTGCACGAAGTCTGGGTCTGTCCCTGGGGGGAGACAAACAACAAACATGTAAATGAACGTGTCTCCTTGCAAGTGTGTAAAATTCTAGGAAGAAACGCAAGTATGATGGCAGAAAGTAGTGATGGGGGTGTGTGTCTTAGGTGGGGAGTAGTTCATGAGGGCCTGTGTGCGGAGGGGACAAGCCAAGGCCTGAAGGGCGAGAAAGAGCTGGCCAGATAAGGAGCACATGGAACAACTTCAGTAAGGTGTTTCTTGGAGCCTCAGTTTCCCATATGTGAGGTGGGGGTGGCAGTCACAGCAGGATGGCCTGTGAAGGGTAAGAGGCAGGTGCCCAGTATGGGAACACCACACAGTAGGACCTGTGATCAGAACCCCTACCCGAGCTTGGCACCACCCTTAATCGGCTTTTGTGCTCTTGGGAGGGACAGGCAGGGCTGGCTCCTCTCCCCCCTCCCCCCAACAGCTGGGGCCGGCTGTGCCAGGGCCAGCCTGGGGGACGGGAGCTGAGATCACTGGCCTTTGCTCCCTGAAATCCACCCTGGGGAGAGGGAGGGCAGCCGGGCTGGGTGAGAAGAGACAGTTGTTCAGGACCGAGGCTAAGACTCCTGGCTCCTAAGAGAGAAGAGGGTTGGCAAGCTAGATACCTCCGTTTCTAATTGTTGAGGGGGTTGAGTGTCTGGATGCCTGGATCCAAGGGAGGAAGGGGCTGGGGCCCAGACTCCTGGGTTCTAAGGCAGAGGAGCCTGGGACAAGGACTCCCATATGATCGGAGGCCTGGGAACCAGCAGAGGGGGCAGGGACTTGGGCTCCCTGCTGTGTTTACAGCACGAGGTTTCCCTGTCCTTTCTGGATGGGAGGTGGAGCGAGCGGCCACACCCTGGGCAGGCTCTGCTCCTCCCCGCTGGTTTATCGCCCCAGGCTTCTGCTGGCACCGGCCACTCTCCGCCCTAGCCCAGGCCGCAGCTCAGCCTGGGGGAGATCAGAAGAGGTCTGGGAGGGGTGAGTGCACTGTCTGCGGAGAGATAGGAAAGTTGGAGCTCTAAAACCCCAGGGGCTGGAAGGGAGGGGAGACACCTTCTCGGGGATGAGGCAGCAGCCAGGCAGGGTCCTGAGTGGGCTTCAGGAGGGAAGAGTCTCCAGAGCAGAGGGCACCGTCTCCACCAGGGGGGTCAACAGTAGCTTGTCCAGGGCCTGGCTGACAGTACAGGGGTCCCGGAGGGAAGATCACCAGGAACCTTGAAGTGTGGGGAGTCGGGCCTCGGTCAGGGCAAGTTTTTGAGGGCCACAGCCAGAGGCCCAGCTTCCAGAGCCCTGGGAGGGAGACCAGCGTTAAGTAATGGCTCTGGACCCAGAGATCGGGGTTTGAATTCTGCGCTGCCACTATCGATGCAAGCTGCAGCTCCTTATTGAACACCTGTGAGCCTCAGTTTCTCCTGTAAAATGGGAATGCTACCCACAACAGTTGAAACGAGAATGGAGGCAGTCTGGTTCTTGGGGTGAGCAAGCACTAACTGAGTAAACACACAGAAAGTTCTTAGCGCAGGTCTGGCACAGAGGGAGCTCAAGGCTAATGGCAGAGATGAGGGCGGCTGTTCCAAGCAGGAGAGTGGGTCTGACCCGTGCAATCTAAGCCAAGTGGAGAGGCCCGAAGGCCGGGGGACCCAGCTGGGGAGCAGCGGGACCGATCTGTGGGGATCCCACAGAGGAACAGGGAGGCAGCTGGAGCTTGGGGGGGTGTTTCACAGCCAGATTCGAGGGACCAGGAGGGGGCAGGATTGACTCCTCAGTTTTAAGTAAGCCTAGAATTATGAACTGGGTTCAGCAAGAGACTTGGGCTTGAGACCAGGGTCCTGCGACACCACCAGGTAGATGGGAATGGGTGGGCTGAGGGCTGAGCTCTCCCAAATACTGGTGGAGGGGACGGGCCTGTGGGTGACGCCTGGGGCCTGAGAAGGAGGCAGGATGGGGCCTGAGAGAGGGGGTACCTAGTTGGGCTCCACACCTCTCAGAGAACCTCAGAGTCCTGGGCCCCAGCAGAGCAAGTGGAAAAGGCCACCTGAATTCTTGGGTCCCTGGAAGGAAGCAGAGGGGTGGATAGACTCCGGGGTTGTCGGAGAGGCGTGGAGCTGGGAAACCAAGAAGAGCCCCACATAGGAGACAGCAGGGAGAACAGGAGTCTGGGGTCCAGACTCCTGGGTCTGCAAAAGGAAGGGATGGGGCCCTGGACTGCACCCTTGGCCCCAGCCTGCCTAACGAGGGCTCCCCACTCACCTGCAGCCTCACGGCTCACACACAGCATGGACCTGCGCACGATGACCCAGTCGCTGGTGACTCTGGCGGAAGACAACATGGCCTTCTTCTCGAGCCAGGGCCCCGGGGAGACGGCGCGGCGGCTGTCAGGCGTCTTCGCGGGGATTCGGGAGCAGGCGCTGGGGCTGGAGCCGGCCCTGGGCCGCCTGCTGAGCGTGGCGCACCTCTTCGACCTGGACGCCGAGACGCCAGCCAACGGGTACCGCAGCCTCGTGCACACGGCCCGCTGCTGCCTGGCGCACCTGCTGCACAAGTCCCGCTACGTGGCCTCCAACCGCCGCAGCATCTTCTTCCGCACCAGCCACAACCTGGCGGAGCTCGAGGCCTACCTGGTCGCCCTCACCCAGCTCCGGGCCCTAGCCTACTATGCCCAGCGCCTGCTGGCCACCAACCGGCCCGGGGGGCTCTTCTTCGAGGGCGATGAGGGGCTCATTGCTGAGTTCCTGCGCGAGTACGTCACTCTGCATAAGGGCTGCTTCTACGGCCGCTGTCTGGGCTTCCAGGTGAGCCCCCCACCCCCGACCCACAGTGAAGGTGCCTGGTGGCCCCCCCCCCCGGGGCCCACAGCGTGCTACAACTGCCACAGTGGTCGGTATCCCTGACTCCGGGGATGGTAGATTCAGAAAGGGGAAGCCGTCTAGGGCTCAGGCGGCTGCATGGGGCTGAGGGGGGGGTGTCTCAAAATTTGTGGCCCCTTACTCGATTCTACCGAGTAGTAAGAAATCGCTAACTCACATAGCTCCGCGCCAGGATCCCATGGCTCTCTATGATCCTATACTCAGAGATTTGTCCACTCTTTGTGGTGACCTGTCTGGCCCCTAAATCATTTGAGACCCCTCAGGAGGGTGGTTAGTATTGTTTTCAAAGGCCTCTTTATAAACGCCCCGGAGGTGTGCGCAGGAGGGAGGGGGCTACCTCCATTTTACAGAGGCTCAAGGCCACGGGACCCCGGGTCAGCCGACTGTCGACTCAGGATTTTCCAACCATGGGGGAGGCCAAGGAGCACTTCCGAGTTGGTGACCGTGAGGGAGACCTGGTGGTGGCCCCACCCCAGCCACCCCTGGGGGGTACCACTCACCTTAGCACTGAGAGGAAGGCAGCCTGGGAGCCTTTGGACTCCGAGCAGAAGTAGTCTGCGGACTCAGAATTGGGGTGGGAGGAGGGAGTCCTGGGGCCTCAGAGCAGAGGTCCAACGTGCTCCCGTGTGAGGTCAGTGCTGGGTCCCCCGGGCCCCAGACACATCGGGGAACCCCCGCAGGAGTATCTGGAGCTGGGTGACTCTGCAGCCTCTCAGATTCTCTCTGGGTCCCCCTCCGCCCCAGGTGGGCTTGGCAGTCTCTCAGCCTTCCTTTCCCGCTTCCCCACAGAGCAGCCTGTCCTCACCAACCCAGCCTGGGTATTCCCGGGAACTTCCCTTCACCTAAGCTGACCCCCCACAAATATTGATCAGCCCAGCTGGGCCAGCTGGCTCCTCTCTGTGTCCCGGCCACGACCTTGGAGTCACGGGAGAGTGATCCTGGGGCCACCCAAGCCAGCATTCCAGGCAAAATGGCCAGGCACTGCTGTGCTCTCTGGCCCACTGGGCCCCCGGCCAGGGCCAAGGTCATGCCTGACAGCTATTCTCTGAAGGCCCAGCAGCTATGCTACAGAACTGGCTATGCCCACAGGGTGTGACTCTAGCTCAGCACATCCTGCTGCTTCCCCCCTCCCAAAGCCTAGTGCCTAGCACACAGTAGGATGTAGGCCTGTATTTGTTGAATGAACAAAAGAACCCTGCTGGCCCCATGCCCAGCTTCCTATGGCTTTTTTCCTCTGATCTTGTCTCCCCATTGTCTTTTCTTAGCTGCCAGGCTTCTCCCTCAGGCTCCTCCCTCAGATGCCGTCTCCCCATTTGACCGTCTTTCTGCCACAAGATCTCTGGCCCTGTCTGTCTCTGACCATCTCCTGTCTGTCTTCCTGCCGCCCAGGAACTGGTCCCTGTCTACCTGGCTTCATCTGTCCTCGCTGCCTTCCAGGAAATCCCTGCATCACCTTACTCCCAGCTATGGCTCTACCCGCATCTGGAATACATCCACATTCCTCCATGAGCCCCCTCTTCTCTGACCTTGGCCGCTGCCCCTCTCCCCTCGTTCACTCTGCTCCAGCCGCACAAGTTACCCCTGCCAAGCACAGGCTGCCTCAGAGCCTTTGCACTTGCCATGTCCTCTGCAGGGAGCAGCCTGCCTTCACTTCGTCTGGATCCCTCCTCCAGCGCCCTCGGGATACCCATCTAAGTAGCCTGACCTCTTAGTCATCAGTCTGTGTCCCCTCCACCTACTGGTTTTTCAAAGCATTGGTCTTAAAGCATTCCTTGACATTGAACATACTCCTTTATTTGCTTCCTGTTGCCTAGAGCAGTGCCTGGCACACAGTAGGAGCTCACTAAATATTTGCTGAATGACCACGTCTCCCCCCAGACCACGTCTCTGCCCCTCACTCCTGCCTGCCTCCAGTCCCTCCTGGATGCAGTGGGTGACCCAGCGGCGTCTCTCCACAGTTCACGCCTGCCATCCGGCCATTCCTGCAGACCATCTCCATTGGGCTGGTGTCCTTCGGGGAACACTATAAGCGCAATGAAACAGGCCTTGGTGAGTCCCAGCCAGACCCTGCCTGCAGCCTCACCTCCCTTCCTGTCCCTCCTCCTCCTTCCATCCCCCCGCCACCCCACTCCTGCTGGGCTCTCTGACATTCCTCCTGACCCCCAGGTGTGACCGCCAGCTCCCTCTTCACCAGCGGCCGCTTTGCCATCGACCCAGAGCTGCGTGGGGCTGAGTTTGAGCGGATCATACAGAACCTAGATGTGCACTTCTGGAAAGCCTTCTGGAATATCACTGAGATTGAGGTGCTATCGGTGAGCAGGGGGCCTGATGAAGGCCCCACCGAGGTTACAAGATGGGCACAGAGACCCATCCCAGGCCACACCAGGCCTCGGTGGGGCTCCAGGCCCGGGGACAGTGCGTGATGGAAAAGACGAGATGAGGGTGGGGATTGGAGAGGAGGCATGAGGGGCTGCAAGCCGCTCATCCCCAGCACCCTTCCTGTTCCCTCCCACCAGTCTCTAGCAAACATGACATCAGCTACCGTGAGGGTAAGCCGCCTGCTCAGTCTGCCACCAGAGGCCTTTGAAATGCCGCTGACTGCTGACCCCAAGCTCACCGTCACCATCTCACCCCCCCTGGCCCACTCGGGCCCCGGGCCGGTCCTCGTCAGGCTCATCTCCTATGACCTGCGTGAAGGACAGGTAGGAGACACAGAGCCGAGGAGCACCGACAGCCCCCTTCCCCAGAGGCCCTCCCATCTGTCACTGCCTACACCTGCTCCCCCCTCTCCCACCATCCTGTCTCTCTGAGCACATGCTTTGGTGGGGTGAGGCCCCGCGCAGGCTGCCCCAGCCTCACCCACATCCTCCTCCCTCACCCCCCCCCCCAGGACAGTGAGGAGCTCAGCAGCCTGGTGAAGTCCGAGGGGCCCCGGAGCCTGGAGCTGCGGCCACGCCCCCAGCAGGCACCCCGCGCACAGTCCCTGGTGGTGCACATCCATGGCGGTGGCTTCGTGGCCCAGACCTCCAAATCCCATGAGCCCTACCTCAAGAGCTGGGCCCAGGAGCTGGGCGTCCCCATCCTCTCCATCGACTACTCCCTGGCCCCCGAGGCCCCCTTCCCCCGTGCGCTGGAGGAGTGCTTCTACGCTTACTGCTGGGCTGTCAAGCACTGTGCCCTCCTCGGTGAGCCCCCGCCCCTCGCTGTCACCCACTCCCTGCTTCTGCCGCCACCCTCTACTGCGCGGGGAGAGAGCCATTTATCTGCTCAGGCCTCAGTCTTGCACCCCCTGCCTGCCCTCCCATCTCCTCCCACACAGCTCTCTGCCACCTGTTCACCCCCTCCTGCCCCACTGCTCCCCAGACCTTCCATCCCAACCACTTCCTCCTTCTGCTCCCTGCTCCCCCCCTCTAGCCCTGATACCGCATCTGCCCACCTCTCCATGCCCTCGGACCTTTTCTTTGCTGCTCCTGTCTCTCCACCCGCCTGTCCTGTACGGCCAGCCTCCTGGCCCTCGCTCCAGCCCATTCTTCCAGCTCCTCTGACCTCCTGCTTCTGACATCTCCAGAGGCACAGGGCAAGGCGGGGACGTGCCCCAGGGCACAGGGATGTGGCTTTTTTGTATGGCCAGCTGAACCCTGCCCTTCCATCTCCAGGCCTCCGCTGCCTCTCCTTCCCGAATTGGCCCCTGGTCTCCCCTTTCCCACCACCTGTCCCCCTTGCTTCTGACCTTTAGCCTCTCAAGCTTCCCAGAGCCTCCTGATCTCCACATCCTCAGTCTGCCTGATACCCCGACCACTGCCCCCCAAAACCCCTGCCTCAGTTTACCAATCTCTAAAATTGCAGTTGGCTAGACCTTGGGGTTGGGGCACCCATACCCCACCTCTGAGAGTCCAGTGCTCTCGGCTCAGAGCTTGAGTTCTTCCCTGCCAGGCTGACCAAGCCCCCTCCAACCCCCCTCCCACCCAGGCTCCACAGGGGAACGGATATGCCTCGCAGGGGACAGCGCAGGTGGGAACCTCTGCTTCACCGTGTCCCTCCGAGCAGCAGCCTATGGGGTGCGGGTGCCGGACGGCATCATGGCAGCTTACCCGGCCACGATGCTACAATCTACCGCCTCTCCCTCCCGCCTTCTGAGCCTCATGGACCCCCTGCTGCCCCTCAGCGTGCTCACCAAGTGTGTCAGCGCCTACGCTGGTAAGGCCACCACACACAGAGCTGGGGGCCTGGGGAGGGCTTGGACGCTGGAGTCCTGCAGGGACAGGGGCCAGCACCCGGTCTCCCGGGGCTTGGGAAAGGAAACCGGAGACTCCTGGTCCCCACTGAGGCCATCAGATATTCTTGGGTCCCCGGGGGCACAGAGGCCTGACGTTCCGAGTGTTGAGACTGGGCCTCAGCCCTCTGCACACGCTCCACAGGTGGAGAGACAGAGGACCCCTCTGACTCAGACCAGAAGGCGCTGGGCATGATGGGGTTGGTGCGGCGGGACACAGCCCTGCTCTTCCGGGACCTCCGCGTGGGCGCCTCCTCGTGGCTCCACTCCTTCCTGGACCTGAGTGGAAACAAGTACCACACGAACTCAGTGCCCACGGCAGGTGAGTGAAGCCCTCCCCTCACACACCCGTTCAGGGTGGACAGCAGGGACACCTGGGTCCACCGGAAGTCCTGGGGGGGAGGGGAGGGGCTGTGTCCTCGGGTGCTCAGGGAAGCAGAGATCACCTTCTGGCTCTAACCTCGTATTTATCCCTGGGGACTACCACACAGCCTTGATTTTCCACGACACTCCACATCCTAGAATTTCCAGGACTTCTGGTCTACCAGGTCATCTCAGAACTTCCAGGAACTATAGATAAGTTAGCCTTCCAAAGGTTGTCACATGTGCTGATTTTCGATCCTGAGAATGCCACTCAAATCTCTTGGGCCCTCGGAGGGGAGTCCAGCCCTCCTAGAGTCTTCCCAGACTTTCAACAGAGACACATGGGGGTAATACCCCACTCTGGGGGCTGGCCCAAGAGCCTGGGGGTAGGGAGATAAGCAGACTGCACAGACCTCGGTCAGTGGAAGAGATTCCCAGCCTCGGGGCGGGTGACAGGATCCTCACGCAGCCAAAAATCACTAACATCCAGGGATCTAATTTTTTCCCACCATTTTTTTTTTTAGCATTTTAATGATCTTAAAGTACAGCCAACTCATTTTCTATCTCCAGCACACCAACAGTATTTTCTGAATAATAGCATGGGTCAAAAGTAGATACCATTCCTATTCAGAAAATTATTCCAACTGAGTGTGTCTTACTTTAAGTTTTTAAATCTTAGGATATTCAAATGGATGCAAATACACACAAAAACAATTAAAAGGGATTTGAACCGTGGACCATTGAGCACTGGGGCTTTCCCTAAAGGTTAGAGGTGACAAGTACAGCCCCTAGAGGCACACAGGCCAGTCTAGCAACCTAGGGGGTGATGGGGTCAGGGACCCCATCTGAGAGCCTTGCTTTGCTCCTCCGTGAAATGAGTACGGTAAGGGGACCTGCCTCCTGTGTTTGTTGTAAGGACTTCATGCAGCTATTTGGGCCGAGCACCCAGCACAAACCCAACCCCCAGCAGGTGCTCCTAGCAGATGCCGGCACCCCGACAGCCTACGCCCGTGACTCCCGTCACTGCTCCCGTGCCTGTGACCCTCTGGGTCACAAAGCACTTACGCCGTTATTTTCGTATCATCATCTTGCATCTTGCCTTCGTGGATTTATGTAGACAGATTAAAAAAGAAAACGATCTGAAAAAGGCAGTGCCCTGGCCCTAGTGGTAAGCAGCACAGATCTGGTCAGATCATCGGAGCTGAGGCTGAGGTGGGCATTCCACGCGGGCCGAAGCGCATCTCCGGCATCAGCGGGGCACTTGCTGGCTCACTCAAAGGGAAGGGATAAAACCAAAGCACATGACTGAAATGTGGGGAGCAGATCTGTGTGGCCGCAGGTGTGGGATCCCTGGGAATCAAACAGGCTCCCAAGACTCTCTTTAGCTTCCTGTGAACATGGCCTCCTTTCACGCGACGTGGGCCTGCTCGCTACTCCACTGTTGACACCTTCTGTGTCAAGGGGCCCTCACAGGCTGGCTGGGCCTTGTGCTGGGGTCGGGAAGGCGGCTGGAACAAGGCACCAGGCCTACTACTAAAACAGGATAGCGTGTGACCTCCCAGGGGGGAGCCCTGCTTCATCCCACTGAGTCCTCACCACCTCCTGTGAGGTAAGGACTATTTTTATCCCCTCTTTGTACAGAGGAGGAAACTGAGCGCTCAGAGGAAAACTTGACTTGCATTTCACCCGCCTTGGTCACCACACACACAGCCCTCCACTTGACTCCTTCCACCTCCGCCTTGGAGTTGCAGCCGGAGGCCCCTGGGGCTCCCCACCCATCCCCAAGGACACCACCTGGGAGAACACTTGGCCTCCAGAGCCGTAGCATGCAGCTCCTCCTGCAGAGGCCGCTGCCCTCCACCCCCCTCCCCTTCCTGCCAGCCACTCACACACCCAGCGCACAGAGCCAGGCTGACCGGTAGCCCAGGCTGACCGGTGGCCCGCGCTGGCCGCCTGACCCCGCTCCTCTTGCAGAATCCATGCGGCGCAGCGTGTCTGAGGCAGCCCTGGCCCAGCCCGAGGGCCCGCTGGGCACGGACTCCCTCAAGAGCCTGACACTACACGACCTGAGCCTAAAGAGCAGCTCCGACACGTCAGACACCCCGGAGCTGTCACTGTCTGCAGAGACACTTGGCCCCTCCACGCCCTCCGACGTCAACTTCTTCGCGGGCCCCGACGACGCACCGGAAGCTGAGGCGCCTGATGAGCTGAGCAGCAAGGCCAGAGGCTGTGGCGTAAGCGCCTCCTTCCCGGAGGGTTTCCACCCCAGGCGCTCCAGCCAGGGCGCCACCCGGATGCCCCTCTGCTCCTCGCCCATCGTCAAGAACCCCTTCATGTCGCCGCTGCTGGCATCTGACAGCATGCTACAGAGCCTGCCGCCCGTGCACATTGTGGTGAGCGCCAGACTGGGACGGTGCGCTGGGCTAGGAGCAGGGGCGGGTGGGCGCAGGTGCAGCTGGGGAAGAGAGCCCCGGAGCGGGAGCGGGAGCGGGAGCAAGAGAGCGGAGGGGGGGCGGTAAGGCAGCCTGGCTGCTGGCCGAAGGGAGAGGCGTACCACCAGGAGGAGGGAATGCGCGGCAACGGGAGGGCTGTCGGGGAACCAGGGCTGCCATCTCCTCTAGGGGCAGTCGGGGAAGGGGATAGAGAAGGTGGGTCTGAGGGGTGGGGGACGCTGGGTCGAGGCTCATTCCCCCACTGCCCGCGCCCTCCCCCGCCGTCCCGCAGGCGTGCGCGCTGGACCCCATGCTGGACGACTCGGTCATGTTTGCGCGGCGGCTGCGCGCCCTGGGCAAGTCCGTGACGCTGCGCGTGGTGGAGGACCTGCCGCACGGCTTCCTGAGCCTGGCGGCGCTGTGCCGGGAAACGCGGCAGGCCGCGGCGCAGTGCGTGGAGTGCATCCGCCTCATCCTTGGCCCGCCCGCCCCGCCCGCCGCGTCGCCGGTCTGAGGCCCGAGCCGGGCCGCGCCGGGACATGGGGCTGCGGGGGGCGACACTAAAGTCCTCTTGTTCCCATTTCAGCCGGCCTCCGTGGTGAATGCGCCCCGGGTTAGGCGGCGGGGCGGCAGGAGCCCGGTAAGGGGCTCCTGGCCCCCTCCGGCCCCTCCTCGGGCCGGGCGGGAGGGGCAGGCTGTGCCTTAAGGTGGGAGGACGGCCAGGGGGGTGGGGCGGGGGGCCCCAGGCCGAGACCCTGGCTTGAGGGGTGGGGGGCGCACACCAACCAGTCTCCGTGGACAGCTGGAGCTGCACTCCATCACTGCCTTCTACTGCTGCTGTGACCCCCGCAGGGTGAGGGCCTGGCCCTACCTGGCAAGTCGGTTTGGTTTTGTTCTTTTGTAAATAAAAGTATTTAATTAGTTTGGCCTCTTGCAAATAGGGTCGGGTGTCGCCCACCAGGGGGCAGCATCAGCCTCTGCTGCTGGGATCGGAGAAGCCTGGCAGTAGAAAGCTGGGAGCCCAGCTTCTGGGTCCTGAGGAAGGAGGGGGCTGCGGGCGCCGACTCTTGGGTGCGGAGGGACTGGACGCCCCTACTAACACAGACCACCTCCCCTTCAGACTTAATCCAGGTGGTGTGTGGGTTCTCAGCTACTCCCCCTCACAGACCCAGCCCCAGCACCCACCCAGAAAAGAAAACCCAAACTCCCTAGAGAACTACAGCAAACATAGCAGGAAACCAGAAACAAAACTGGTCACCCCAAATACTGGAAGCCCAAGCTTTGCCCAACTGTGACAGTCACTCAGTCCCTCAACCAAGACTCAGAGGTCTTGCCCTTTTGCAGGCCCTGGGTTTGGAGCAGAGATGATTTCTATCCAGGGCCTGCCCTCAAGGGACTTGGGAGGAGAGTGGGGGGAAAGACCCAGACACAGGCTGTCGCAGTCCCTCCAGATTCCATCAGTGGTAATCAAGGAGGGCTTCACAGAGGAGGTGATATGAGCTTGACCTGAAAGGAGAAGTGTAAGTTTGCTAGGCAGAAGAAACATGCAAAGTTGTGAGAGCCACTTGGCAGTTATCAAAGCCTCTCCCTGGCCAGAAGGTCAGGTGCAAAGCGGGAAGTGGCCTGAGGTGCCTGGAGTGGTCAGCAAGAGCAGATCCTGAAGGGCCTGGAGTACAATCTGGACTGTAACTGGAGGGCAGTGGGGGCCACAGAAGGACTTTGAGCAGGGGAGGGACAGGACCAGCTGAGGCCCTCAAAGGGCCTGCTGGGACATTGGGGGATAGAATGAAAGGGGCAAGACAGGAGTCCTGGAGGCAGAGGAGGCTGAGGACAGAGAGGACAAGGCCTGAGCTGGGGCAGACGCCACGAGAGTAGGGAGTAGGAATAGGAGCCATAACTGAGGTTGAAGAGGACTTACTGAGCGTAGAGCAGATGGGGATGAAGATGGCACTCGGGCTAGCCACGGGAGCAGGTGGACAGTGGGGCTGTGTCTTTACTGGGCAGAGGCGCTGGTGTGTACAAGGTAGGTGGCGGGGTACTGAGAGCTGTTTTGCACAGGGAGAGATCAAAAGGTCTTTGTGAGACCATCCCCGGGGACATCGAGGAGGCAGCAGGAGGCAGGAGAGCAGACTGGCTGCAGCTAGAATCTTTCCAGGAAGAGTGGACAGGTGGGATGAGCAGAGGGCCAGGACAGAAAGAGCCCTGAGGGCCCCCCAGGAAAGGGGTGGGCAGTAAAAGGGGAGTCAGTCCTGGAGGGTTCTAAGGAACAGCCGGAGAGGGAAGAAGCTAAGCAGGAAACAAGAGGATGTAAAGCAAAGGGGATTTCGGGTGGGAGGGAGTGGTCTGGGTGAGATGAGGATAGAAATATTATCCTCACACCTCAGTAGGGAGCGGATGGGTCCCTGGTGACTTGTCCAGAGCCATTGCAGGGCCATGGGATGTGGGCAGCCAGACATGGAGGGCTGAGGAGGGAGTGGAAGGTAAGAGATTTAGCCGGTGGGTACCGCAAGTCTTCAGCTATAAAGGGGTGAGAAATAATTCAAGGGAGCTTGATGTAGTTGTGTGTGTGTGTGTGTGTGTGTGTGTGTGTGTTTAGAGATGATAGAACATGTTTTAATGCTGCCAGGGAAGGAAGGGAGAGAGGGAGAGACTGAACATGCAGAAGCACAAGAAAAGTTTCCTGAGCAGATGGGGACAGGGGACCCTCACCGCAGAGGCCCTCATTCAACCACTAAGTGACTTCTGAGCCAGGGCTGTGATGGGGGAGGGAGCCATAGCCCAGAACTCTCCCTAAAGGTCCTGTTTCCCCCCTGTTGAGCTCATAGGACCCCTTATTTATCCCTCCCAAAACAGTCAACCACCCACCAACCTGCTCCTATTTCCTGTCCCCATCTCAGGGACGACTCCTGTACGCCTGTAGCCCAGGCCAGAACTCTGGGTCTTGTCCTGGACAGCCCCACAGCCCATCAACCCCCATATTTTATTGTGTCTGCCTCCTGAACCCCTCTCTGCCTTATCCCCTCAGTCTCTGACCTAATCCGCACTTCATCTTCTCCTGCCTGGGTGTCTGCCCAAGCCACCTTCTGGGCTACTGGCGTCCAGTCTCGTTTCTCCAGTTCTGGCTCCAACTCTGACCTGGTCTTCCCCTGCTCTAAACCCTTCCATGGCTCCCTACCACCACCCCACTCAAGGACAAAATCCAAGCTGCCAAGGCTGGCTTTGCCCACTTCTTCATCCTCTTGCAGCCTTACAGTTACCCCACAGCAAGGACCCGACTGGCCTCCTTCTTGGGCACCTACACACAGTAATATTCCCGCATGCCTTCCTTTCCTCACTTGTGCGGAAACACCCTCCCCCCCCCCTCCCCACGCTCTTCTCCTTTGCTTGGTACCTCCTGCTCCTCCAGGATCCAGCGCCAATGTCCCCTCCCCCGGAAACCCTTTCCTGACCCAGCAAAGCTAAAAATGACTCTCCTGGACTCCCCCACCTCGGCACACCCTTGCCCATCAACGTGTCTGTCCTCCCATCTGACCCGGGATCCTCGAGGGCAGCGCGTACGCCTGACTCATCTTGGTCGCCACCGTCGTCGCCCAGCACAAGGCCCGGCACACTGGAAGCCTCAGGAAACGTTTAAGTAATAGTGGCTGAGTGTGTGATGAGCGAGCGAGTGGCAACAGAAGGAAATGGGAAAGCCAGTGCGTGGGAGAGAGAATGAGGGCAGGAGAGACGGAACCGATGGGTGTGCAGGCCGGGTAGGAGCGGCCGAGAACCAGGTTTAGGGTGAGAGGAATGGAATGGAGAGATGAACGTCTGGGACTCCGTTTCTCCAACAAAGCAAAATGCGCGGTCGCCCGGGCTAAGCGGACCCTCCGCCTTCAACCCCACCAAGCCTCGCCGTTTCCCCTCCGAACTATGTCCAGAATCCCAGGACTGGGCGTGCAGGAAGGGGCTTACCGACTGGACCCGCAGAACCTGTTTCCCTCACGAGCCGCTCCAGCGTCTGCGGTGCGCCGCGGGATTCCCACCCCGCAGGTGCCCGGCCTATTGGCTGACTGGCAGAGACTGGCGTCCTCAGAAGCCTATCGCCGTCCGATTTAGGCCGTGGGCTCCGCCTACGAGGGAACGTGCCCCGAGTGGCCCAGGGCGATAGGGGCGGAGCGTCTATTGGCTGGAAGATAGTGACTGACGTCATGGGTAGCTTATCACAGCCAGCCTCCGGAGGCGAGCTCCCGGGTCAGGCCCGCCTCTGGAAAAAATGCAAAGGGGTGGTAGCAGAGGGTGTGGTGGACTGCAGAAGCGCCCGGAAGTGGGGTCTGGCTGCTCACGCTGCTCGCTGGCCTCATCCTTGGGTCCCAAGGGAAGATGGAGAATTGAGAAATCCGGATTCCTTTGTCCTGAGGGAGGAGGGACTGGGGATCTGAGGAAGGAGGGATGGGGGAACCTAGACTTCAGGGTCTGAGGAGCATCTGAATGGTTGACTTTTTTTTTTAAAGATTTTATTTATTTATTTGACAGAGAGAGCGAGAGCACAAGCAGGGGGAGCAGCAGAGGGAGAGGGAGAAGCAGGCTCCCCACTCAGCAGGGAGCCCGATGTGGGGCTGGATCCCAGGAGCCCGGGATCATGACCTGAGCTGAAGTCAGTCACTTAACCAACTGAGCCACCCAGGCGCCCTGAATGGATGGCTCTTGAGAGAGGAGGGAGGGGGGACCCTGAAAGGTCGGGGTGTAGGGACGGGGACTCCCAAGAGTCACTGGCCTGCCCAGGGATGACGGATTTGAGGTTTAAGATTTTATGTGGCTATTTATGGGACTAGAGCCAGGCCTTGTCCCCAGGCAAGAGTTCTGGGTCCCTCGAGGTGAGGCTTAGAACAGAGATGAAGAGGAGGAGGCTTAGGGGAAGCTCTGGCCTCTTTCTGCCTTTTCCACCACCACCCCCCACCCCCAAAGGAACCCTGTCTGCCAGGGGAACCCAGAGCGGGAGGAGACTTGAAACTCACATGGAGACAAAGAGAAAAACATTGATACCAAGAGAGATTAAATTACTAAAAACAATAATTATAAGAGAGCTCTCTCTTGTATGGCATGGACTGTGGCCCTGGTTCTATGTGAAGCATTTCAGGTAATTATCGCATGTCTTCCTCATTACAGTTCTAAGAGATCAGATTATTACAATCCCCATTTTACAAGTGAGAAAATTGATGCCCAGTGAGGAAGAATCAAGATGCAGATGTAGAGACAGGAAAGACACAAAACACAGATGGAGATAAACAGACAAAGAGATAAAGACAGGCCCAGAGAGGTTAGAAAAGGTGGACAGCAAACAAAGGAAGAGGGGCTGCAAGTGGGGACTCCTGGGGTGGGGTGGGGGGCTGGGGCCTAGGAGTCCTGGGTCCTGGGGTTGGAAGGACCCAAGACTGGGAATTTCAAGTATCTCCTCCCCTGATTTCAAAATACCAGACTTGTCCAACCCTTCTCACTGTGGGTGTTGGACCCGCTTAGGGTCAAAAATAGTGATTAGGAGGGGGCAGATGTGTCATTATCCTATTAGGAGGTGATAAGAAAATGATTCATGGGGGCGCCCCCAGCCTGGGAGGGGCCTTACCCCCACAGCTTCTGTTTTTTCATCGGGACAGACTGGGCCTCAGTAGGGACTGGGGAGGGGCAGGGTCCTCTCTGTCCCTCTCCACCCCTGTGCCTCCATCACTCAGAACTGTCACTAAGCCCTACCATGGAGACGAGTGGGCCACCCCGGAGCATCACTCAGTCTCTCTGCTTTCCCCCACATCTCGAACCAATGCCCACCAGAGGTCCTGGCACATCGCAGGAGTCCAGCAACTGCGTATCGAATGGACGGACAAACCTCTCTGTGCCACCCTTCCTCTGTCCCCGTCCGAACTATCACTTTGTGCCCCATCATGTTTCTCAGCCTCTCCCTGGCCTCACCCATCTCCTCCCACCTTCCCTTTCACACAGATGTTTCTTCCGAGGCCACAGGGCCCCCCATCCGCAATAAGAAGAAACAGGAGGGGCGCCTGAGTGGCTCAGTGGGTTAAGGCCTCTGCCTTCGGCTCGGGTCATGATCTCGGGGTCCTGGGATCGAGCCCCGCATCGGGCTCTCTGCTCAGCGGAGAGCCTGCTTCCCCCTCTCCCTCTGCCTGCCTCTCTGCCTGCTTGTGATCTCTCTCTCCGTGTCAAATAGATAAATGAAATCTTTAAAAAAAAAAAGAAGAAGAAGAAGAAACAGGCTTTGGGATACCTGGGTGGCTCAGTTGGTTGAGCATCTGACTCTTGATTTTTTTTTTAAAGATTTTGTTTATTTATTTGACAGAGAGGAGAGAGATCACAAGTAGGCAGAGAGAGGGGGGGAAGCAGGCTTCCCGCTGAGCAGAGAGCCCG
>CM052888.1:40911969-41000109 GCA_028534135.1 Potos flavus
TGCCCCACTGTAATGGACGACCCCCGCGGCCCGCCCATAGCTCGGGCCGCAAAGTCGAGGTCGTCCTGGATCCCCCTCCCCCTCCCCCCTACATCCACACACATCCTGCACCTGTCCCTGATCTACCCACTCCCCCCCACCGTCCCCTCCCACCCATTCTCTGCACCACAGCTGACAGACCTCTTGAGCAGGTATGTCGGACCCTGTCATCCTCCCTCATCCGCCTGTCCGACGGCTTCCCGGTGCCCTGGGAATAAAACTCAAAACCCTATCTGGGGCCCCCACACAGCCCTGGGTGGCACCATCTGCCTGTCCCCAACCTCAGCTCCTCTTCACACTCGGTCTGGGTCACACTGGCCACCTCTCCAATCCCTCCAATAAAGCACGCTGGTTCCCACCTTGCGGCTCCTGCCGCCTGCGATCTGCTTCCCAGAGTTCTCCCTGCGGCCGGTTCTCTCGGTCTTTAAGCCCAGCTTCTCTGAATGCCCTATTGACCCTACCCTACAGTCCCTCACTGGCACATCCCGTGATCCCTCCCGGCACCTGTCCTTCACAGACATGATCTCACGCATCCGTGTGTGTGTGTGTGTGTGTGATTGCACGTGCAATCACGGGCACGCCCTGATTGTCTCCCCCTACTAGAACTGAAGCCCCACGAGGTCAGGGAACTGGTCTGTCTCAGTTTCTGCTCTGCCCAGTGCCTTCAACAGCATAGAGTAAGTATTCAATAAATAATTGTTGAATGCAGAACGTCGAATGCCCTGTCTGGGGACCCCCAGGGCAAGGGAGCTGGAGGTCTCTGAGGACAGTGTCCGGGGGCCCCCAGAGGAGCCCCGAGTCCAGGGCGGCGTCATCAGGGCACCCAGCTGCCATGGCCGAGGACCCCACCGTGGGTCAGAGGGACATGCTGGTGAGATTGTCCTGGCTCAACAGTCCCTTCCGGCCTGCGCCAGCCCCGTGCCCACCGCCCCCGGCGCCCCCACCGCCCCCGCAGTATTCGTGCAGCCGGTGTCGCAGCGTGACGAGGGCTGAGCCCAGGCAGGCACCGTTGGGTGCCTGGGGTCCCCCAGGCAGCTGGAGCAGCAGCGTGGCCACACCGGCCATGCCATCTTCAGTGGGCTCGAGGGTGATGGGCCCGGCTCGCAGGCCGGTGGTCGTGGTGGGGAGGGCTGGAGGGCAGCAGCCTCCTCCCACGGGTCCCCAGGGCCCACCGGCCCCGGTCAGCAGCAGGGGTGCCAAGAAGGGTTCGGAGCGGCGGAAGGTGGGCGGTGGGAGCCCGGCGGGCTTCCAGGCAGGGGCCGGGGCAGCGGGGTCAGGCGGGAAGCAGACGGTGACCTTGGCAAAAGGGCGGCTGGCCATCTTGGTCATCTCTTGCAGATGCCGGCGCTGTTCCTGCCGCTGGTCCAAGGCCTGTTTGGCCTTCCAGAGGAGCACACAGAGCGACAGGAAGAGGAAGAAGCAGGAGAAGAAGACGGAGAAGAAGACGAACAGGTCGATGTGGGCCTGGTCCTGCCGGAAGAAGAGCAGCCCCTGCGAGTCGGCTGAGCCGTTGGCGCCGGGCCCGCTCGGGTCCCCCACGCCCAGCAGGAGCAGGTAGAAGCGGCTGGACTTGAGAGCGTGGTGCTCGTGCGGGTAGGTGATGACCAGCCGGTCCCGCACGCCTCGAACCACGAGCACTGCCGACGGCTCCGTCACCGTCACGTAGGTGATCAGGCCCCGTGGCCACACTTCCCGCACCCGTGGCTCGGCCGGGACGCCTGACCCGCTCCCGGTCCCCGGTCCCCCTGGGTCCCCGCCCCCCCGGGGTCCGCCATCAGCAGGGGGTGGGGGAGGCGGTGGGGGCGGAGGTGGCTGGATATGCACGGTGTGGACGCCAGTGTCAGGGGCCACGCGGACCACGAAGGTGTCGTAGGAGGTGGAGACATAGAGGTCCACGGCACCGAAGGTCACATCCAGCGTCAGGCGGATGTCCACATTGGTAAACTTGGGCTGCACGCCGAAGAGGACAGTGCGGCCGGGACCCAGAGCCCGGCGCTTGGGTTCGTGGAAGCAGTTGGTCTGGGACGTGGGATCGAGGCAGCACTCCTGCTCCACAGAGATGAGGCGGTAGCATTGCTGGCCGCCCAGTGGACTCCCGTGGAATGACTCCCGGCACTTGGCGCACTGCGGGGGGGCGGGGGGCGGGGGGAGGGTGGTAGGGGCGGCAATCAGGGCTGAGCTCAGCATCCGGCCACCCTCCAAGTCCTGACGTTCTGTACCGACTGGGGAGCAGATTCCTTGTGACTGTCCCTCCCCCAGGGCCTCCCTGACACAGTGTGGAGGCCACCAGGACCCTAGGCTCCAGCACTGCTGTCCCTGCTGTCAGCCCCAGTGACCACAGCACCCTGATTCAGAGGCCTCTGGAACTCTCAGGAGCCTCAATGAAGGGCTCTGTTGAACCTGCCTCTACTCCTCACTACCTGTGTGGCCTCAGACTAGTAACCTAACCTCGCTGAACTTGAGATCCTTCTTCTGGCTGATCGTCTTGCCCAGATTACTCTCTACTCGCCCACAAGCCCCCTGGCTGCCTTGTCTGGTATCCTGACTTCTATCAGGTCTTTTCTCAAGTGTCACCTTCTCACCAAGGCCTTCCCTTGGTCATCGTACCTTCCATTCCCACTCCGCAACGCTGGCCCTCCTTTCTCCTAACTGCTCATCACTACCATACTCCACATTTGACTTACTCGTTCATTTGTTGCTAGACTCCTCCACGGGAACGTAACTTTCCCCGAGGACAGAATGCCCTGCCTATTTTGGTCCCTACTGCATTTCCCAGTGCCTCCCATGCAGCCCGGCACATAGTAGGTGCTCAGTAAATGTGTGTTGGATGACTGAGTGGACCTCTCGGGGTGTGGAGCCCTTGCCCTGGGGCTCGCTTCCCCAGCTGTACCTGGTACTTGTAGCAGTCCCGACGGTCGCTGGGGGAGCTGCCCTGGCACGTGCCCGTCTCCGTATTGTTCTGACATGGGCAGCCCGTCCCGTCCTGCTCGTTACATGTATCTGCATGGCCATTACACTGGCATCTGAGGAAGGGGGAGAAGGAGACGGGGGTCACAGAGCTCCCCTGGCCCACAGGGCTCCAGGCTGGACACTGCGTAGGTGAACTTGAATCCGAGCTCCAGGCCAGAAGAGGAAACTGAGGTTCTCAGGGGGTTAAGCCATTTGCCCAAGGCCACGGAGCCAGTCAGCGGCAAGGTCAGGATTTGAAGCCAGGTCAGAATGACTCGAGTCTACTGAACATTCGGAAGGGCTGCGGTGGGAGGCCACCCCAAGGCCTCACCCCTCAGCAGCTCTCTGCCCCCCAGCGTCCACGGGATGCTCTGTGGCCTGCGTGTCAGCACCGGCCTCTGAGAGAAGGGGTCTCCCACCTGAGTCTGGCTCAGGGCCCCCAACTAGGCCTCAGCCCGGGGCCTCCCTGGGGATACTGTCCACTTCTGCCTGAGGGCAGAGAACTGGGGAGGGGGGTGTGGCTCCCAGAGCTATTCCCCGTGGGCAAGCCAAGGGTCCCCTCCTTCTCACTTGGTGCACTTCCCATCCAGGAGGAAGTAGCCGTGTAGGCAGCTCTCGCATTTGTCCCCGTAGCTGTTATTCTGACAGCTGACACACACGGCCTCGTCTTCACTGGGCCCCTCGGTCACCCAGTTGTCAATCTGGCCAAGGAAAGATGGGGTGATCACAAAGAGGCGTGGGCCAGCCCCCTCCTTCCCGACACCCAGGAGTCCTGGACCGTGGCCTCTTCTACCTCCTCTGGATCCAGTGAGTACTTCTCGGGCTCCCTCCTGGCCATTTCGAGCTCTTTCCTGGAGACGCAGACGTGGCTGTTGCCACGACAGAAGGCGTGGCAGGGCCGGCAGGTCCCGCCCCCCACGGCTGAACCCACGAACAGGGGGAGACACTGCTCACAGTGGCTGCCCTGGAAACCGGGGACGGAGTGGTCAGAGCAGGTGGCGAATCCTGGGGTGGGGGCTGGGGAGCGGACAAGCAGCCCTCTGGGAGCACCACAGGAGGGCGGCAGGGGGCTCAGGCTCTGGGTTCGGGCCATCCCTGCCTGGGTGCCCTCGCGTGCACACCTCCCATGACTCAGGGCGCGGGGGAGGGGGTGGTGTTCATGCTCGTCCAGCCCGGAAAGCCCTTCCCTACACCACCCTGCATCCTCCTCCACCAGCCCAGCCTCCCTAGTCCAACACTGACTCTGTCCGCTATTCTGGGCCGGCCCCTCTCTGACACGAATTCAGACAGTGTCCCCAAAGTCTCCCCACGTCCTCCCTGGGCCTGGCTCCGCAGGGCTCAGAGTGAGGCTCACGACTCCGGCGCGCGGGCGGAAGGCCCCCCAGGGTCTGTCCCGGGGCGCGCTTGAGGCCCCGGGCAGCCTACCTTGGTGTGGTTGCGGCACAGCAGGCAGTGGTCGCGGGCCCCCACGCCCGCGCACTCGCTGTGGCGGTTGCAGCGACACTCTGTGGAGCAGTTGCGGCCCACGAAGCCGAAGTGGCAGCGGCAGTGGTCGGGCTCCACACACGAGCCGTTCACGCAGCCCTGGGCGCACACGGGGCGGCACAGCCCGGTCACGCTGCAGGGGCGGGGGGTGGAGGGTCAGGGCTGGGCCGGGCTCCTCAGGCCTCCCGTCAGCCCACCACTCACTTGACAGCCCTCAGCGGGTGGCTCATCCCTGGTCCGTTCCACGCTCCCCCTCCGCGGTCTAGCCTCCCTCTCCCTCAGGGGCTAGCCTGCCATCCTCTCTCTCTCTTCCCACCGAGCCGTGTTTCAGCCCACCCACCCTGCCCCTCCACGCACTGGCCCTTCACCCCTTCCAGCATGAATCCCACACCTCGTGCGCTCCTGTTCCCACAGACCCTCCTGCCCCACAGTTGCCTGGGCCCCCGCCGCCTCACTTGTCCATGGTGTAGCCAGCCTTGCAGCTGCACTCGTAGCCGTGTGGCCGGTCGTGGCAGTTCTGCGTCTCATTGCAGTCGTGGTGCCCGTTTGCACACTCGTCCTCAGGGGGGCAGGACAGGAAGGCCCAGGAGGCCCCAGGCCGCCCACACGTCAGTCCTGGTGCAGGGACACAGAGCTCCGCCTGGGTGCCTCTGCAGCAGTTCCCACCCCAGCCTCCCGGGCCCTCGCTCCACCTTCCCCTGACCCCTGCCTCCGAGACAGCCCCCAGCGCCCCCCGGGTTCTCCGTGCCAGACCCCAGCCCAGGGGCAGTCCCTCTCACCCCACCCCCTAGCACAGCTCACCGTCCCGGGGCCCGCTGAGTCCACCCTCCAGGCAGCGGCCGCCCCCATCCTGGCCCCCCCAGGCACACCAGCCACAGTGGGGGCGCCGCAGGCACAGGGCACACTGGGTCGCCTGAGCACAGCCCAGGGAGCAGCTCTCGGGTCCGCGGAGCAGGCGGCCACAGCCTCCAGCCATACATCGCAGGGGCAGGTAGGAGGGGCTCAGACACTGTACAGGGGAGGGGAAATGAGAAAGGAGGTGGGGGTTGGGCAAGAAAGAGGCAGAGAAAGAGGATCAAAGACATCCTGGGTGTCTTCCCGGGCCACACCCCCTCCTCGGAGCTTTCGCCCCTCTCTGGCTACAGCCGATGGACCAAAGTAGACACCAGCAGTGGTTAATCCCATTCTCCCTGTCAAGCATTTGTAACTGGGAGAGCACAAGGGGAGTCAGGCTGGGGGCATCCTTGAAACTGGAAGATTCTGGAGATGAGGGCTAGGGGTGCTGTTTGGATGAGTAAATCACAGCAAATGAAGAGAAGAGAGGAGCAGAAAAAGAGCAGACGCAGATGGAAGCATTGATAAGGACCACACACCCCAAGCCGGGGGGGGGGGGGGGAGCAGCCTTCCAGGCTCCGTCTCCAGTCCCTTTTCAGGCCTGGCTGCGCTTTGCACCCTGGGCTGTAAGAGGTACCACTGTGTTGGTGTGATGGGCAGTGTCGGTCTCCCCACCTGGCTTAGCACGCATGGCCGTTTCTCACAACCAAAGGGAGGCAACCACCCCAGGTAGAGACAGAAACCAGTGACAGGAGTGGGGTTGCAAGCCACCGCCACTTAGGAAAGATGTGGAGCTGGCTGCTGGGGCCACAGGGTCCTCCCGTGCTAGGCTGGGAGGTCAAATCTGCGGTCAGGCACGTCCTGGAGCCCAGATAAGGTGCGCAGTCAGGGTCAGACTCTTGGGAACTTAGCGCAGGGTGTCAGAGTATTTTATTTACTGTTCGGGCCGTAAGTGCAGGCTGGGATTAGTGCAGGCTGTCTGATAGCACTCAGCAACTACACGATCCTCAAACAGACACCCTTGCTGCTGTGGCCGGAGCTCAGAGCCCACGGATGCTGACAGCCAGCAGTGAGCTGAGCTTTGCCCAACTGCCGGAGCTAGGCTTCCGGATCTAAATTTAGTGCACCCCTTGGCAGACGGTGGGGCGATCTGGAGGGGAGGAAAGGGGGGAGAGCAAGTCCCCAGTCTGCACAGCGTTTCTTGCTGTGACCTCCCCAGGGGCCATAGGCGATGCTGTCCGACACTATGAACTGCATCCCCTGCGCTCTTGGAAGAGATGCAGGAATGTAAGTCCCGGGAGTGGGATTCTAGCTCATCTTGACAGGTGCTTGCAACCTAGCAAAGTGCCTGGCACGGGGAAGGGGCTCGACTGAGAACTTGGTGAAGAGAAGCCAGGGAAGAGAGAGCTCTGTTGCCCATCCCAGGCTCCGAAGCCAAAGTCATTCAAAAGAACGACACCCGGGGGTTAAAATAACAGCGGCCCTCGAGCCAACTCCTAACGGGGCTGGTCCGCACATCTGTTCTGTCTGACCTGTGTCGTCGGGGTTGTGAGAAGCCCGAGCCAACACTCCAGAGCTGGGGGACGGCACAGAAGTGGGGCAGAAGACGGCACAAAGCTGGGGCAGAAGAGCAGAAGTGCCCCCCCCGGCCCCCCACGTGCGACGCCGGAGTCTCCCGCCTCACTGAGGGGCTGGGCAGGCAGCAAGTGCGGGCCAGCAGGCTCCCTGGCGTCACCTTCCAGGCCCGGGAGCGCCCACAGAGATGGATGATGGGCATCTCGATGCTATTTGGGGAGAACCTGTGTCACCATAAGGACCCCAGGCTTGGAGATGATGCCACACTGTGGGGGTCACACCGAGAACCCCCAGGGGGAACACTGCTCGTCCCGCCCTGGTGACCCGCTGGTGTGTCCCAGAGAGTGGAGGCTGGGAATCCTGCCACTGGGCATAACGTGGGGCATGCCCCAGTGTGTACCCAGGAGCAGGCAGGGCCCCAGGCTCCAAGGACACTCACCCCTTTGATTTCTACCACCTGCCTGCGGGACGGTGTGGTGCAACCCAAGAATATATCCTACAAGTGTCCCCCCTCTATTCTGGAGGCCTGGAACGCCTTTTGTTATTCGTAACAAGCTGATTTCACACCCGAGTTTATGCTAAAGAGGGGATGTAGGGAGGGTGTCACCAGGAAGACCAAGTGGCTAGAGGGCTGGCGCTGGCAGCCCCCCAGCAACGGGGATGGGGTGCACCTGGGGTCTATAAGAACTCTGGAAGGAGGAGATTCAGAAACCTCCCCTGCGGCAAGCATGGTGTGCCCAGCGGGGGCGCGGGAGCTCTGTGCTCACCTGCCCGATCGTCTCCTCCACCTGGCTCTGCACCTGGCTCTGCACCTCTATAGTAAACTGGTATTCATAAGTAGTTGTTTCGGGCCCCTGGGTGGCTCAGTGGGTTAAAGCCTCTGCCTTCGGCTCAGGTCATGATCTCAGGGTCCTGGGATCGAGCCCCGCATCGGGCTCTTTGCTCAGCGGGAAGCCTGCTTCCCCCTCTCTCTCTGCCTGCCTCTCTGCCTACTTGTGATCTTTCTCTCTGTCAAATAAATAAAATCTTTTTTAAAAAAAAAAAATAAGTAGTTGTTTCTCTGAGCTCTGTGAGCCATTCTAGCCAGCGATCAAACCTGCAGCGCAGGCGGTAGGACCCCTGACTTACAGCTCGCTGGTGGGAGGCACGGGTGGTCTGAAGTCGTGACCCGCCGCAGAAATGCGGGCAGGCCTGTGGGACTCGAACTTTGTAGGATCTGGCTCCAGCTCTAGGCGGGTGGTGTCAGGAGTGAACGGGGCTGTCAGACACCCCGTTGGTGTCCAGACAATCGGAGAACGGGTTGAGGGTGTTGGGTCTGTTATGGCTCCTGTTTTACCAAAGATTCACGCAGGCGCATGTGCCGTGGGACGCCGAGCGGTCACGTGTGGACTGGGTGTTTCACAGGAAGGAGGAATGAGAAGCGGACATCCCTGGGACTCACAGACCCAGAACTCCGGCCCGACAATGCTGCTGCTGGGTGTGACGGCAGGAGGTGAATCTTTCTTGTCTCCCCCTGGGGTGGGGTTGGGGGTCAAAGGGCTTGTGTCTGCCACTGGGGGTGGCCAAATCGTGCCAGGCAGACGCATCTTTGGAACGGACTCTATGGGGAAGCAGGAGCTGGACACCAAGGGGCGGACTGTCACTGGCACGGGCTCATGCCAGCCCAGACCACGCCCACAGAGTCATCTCTCCAGCCCGCAGCTGAACCCTGTGCTCCTGCCCCCTCCCCGGCCACGGCTCACTGGGCCAAGGCTGCAGATCTAACTGGTGAGCTGAGTCCAAGTCTGCCCTCAGGAATGTGAGCTAACCGACGAACACGGAGATGACTGCCGTCTCTGGAATCAGAATGTCACACTGACCAAAGGCCGTGTGCCCGGATGATCAAGGCAAGAGAAAGCGGCCAATGGAGAAGGGCTGAGATTAGAGACCCGGGGGCCCCAGAAGGACAGAGCCACAGGACTTCCTACCCCAATTCCAAAACCAAGGGGGTCTCTGTTTCTTACAACCAGAAGTTCCAAAAGCAGAGAAAGGGACGGAGAAGGCAAGCGTGGAGGTTGGGGAGGGAGAGGCGAGATGGCATTAGCGGTCACGGGAAAGATGGGGGGACCGTGAACCCGGCTGCAGGGTCTGGAAGGAGGCGGTGTCCGAGCAGACACGACGGGGAGACTCGAGAGGCCAGGAGAAAAAGAGGAGGTGCTGGTGGGAGAGGAGAGGCGAGGAAGGAGGACAGAGGAAGCACCACAGAGGGACCACAGCCAGGGAAACGGAAGAGGAAGCAGGCCAGAGGCCAGGGGCAGGGCAGGGGGGGTACCTGCTGCAGGCTGCTGCTCCAGACGCAGTGCTGCCAGCCCCCGTCCGCACCCTTGGAGTCCAGGCAGGATGTGCAGTTGGGCAGGAGGTGACAGGGGGTGGGGCAGGGGAGCGGGGGCGACGATTCTACCGGCATTGGGGACACGTTCAGCAGAGAGTGGCTGAAGCACGTCCAGTCGTAGGTGGGCTGCACTGAGAGGATGCGGCGGGTCTCCCCTGGGGTCAGGAGGGCACGGGAATCAGAGCCTGGTCCGGGCCGTCGGCCCCTCTCCCTGGCTCCGCCCTTCCTCGGCCCCCGGCGCCCAGGCCGTGGGGAGTGAGCCAGCCTCACCTGTCCTCTTGAACTGCCTCGTCCACATGCACTTGCCCTCTCGGGTGCACTGCTCGCAGTCGGCCGCCCCGCACACCGCCTCCGAGCAGTTCCCGGCCCAGAACACCTCTCGCTGGTTGATCCGACAGTCATTCTCCGAGGTGCAGGACCCGTTCCGGCCGATGCAGGCGCCCTCGGGGCAGTTGGTACACCACTTACAGCGGGGGGCGGATGCCTGGGGGGGCAACATGGGCTTACTGGGGTCCTCAGCGTCCCTGGCACCCCTCCTGACCCGGCTCTTCCCGCCCAATCCCAGCTGACATTCCTGAGACCCCCATCCCCTTCACCTCTCCATCTCCAGGCTGCAGGGTCCGGGGATGACGGGCCAGGCACTCGCTGCAGGTCCGGAGACGTCGACATTCCTCGGGGGAGCGAGGCATGGGGGAGCATGGGGGGCCCCCGCAGCCCAGCCTGGGGAGGCATGAGGCCTGGCTCAGCACACCCGGCCAGACCCCCCATCCCTCCTCCACCCAGCCTCGCCTCTTCCCGATTCCTGAACATCATCCCGCAGGGCGCCCCCCCTCCATGTGCATCCTGGACTGGTCTCAGCCCAGGCCTCCCCAACCTGTTCCCCACCCCACTTGGCCATGGTCTCACATCCCCCTGCCACTCCAGCCAGAGATACCGGACAATATCCCACACTCCCGTCCCTCCAGCCACCAAGGCGTCCCCCACTCGCCACCTCTGCAGCCCCTTGCCCAGTTCAGGCCTCTTCTTCTCCAGCCTCCTCCTCCTCCTCTCTGGCCTCCTCTCAGGTCTCCCCCACAGCCTCCCCTCACCACTGGCTCCTTCCCAACAGCCCCAGGGCTTTCTGCCCAGGCCTGCCCCTGCCCTCCCCTGCTCAAACCTTCCCTGGGTCCCCGTCACCCACAGTGGAGGTTCACAATCCCTTACCCCAAATCCTTGAAAGCACACATTTCAGAACTTTCCAGATTTTAGAAAAGCAGTGGGTGTACCCACTGTCACATAACACTCCTAGTGGAATCTGGGGGAACACCCCATAAATCAAAGCCTTTAATAATTCAGTAGCAAACACAGCGACACATTTAATGGGACCAGTCAAGGCCATTAGTGGCCACACACCGGTTCAGGATAATCGTGTAGCCAAGAGTTTGTGCCGAACCAAGCACAGCCGTTCCAGCTTCCTGAGCTGTCTGACTTCCCGAACAACAGAAGCCCAGTGCCACAGGCAGGCACCGGGAGCCCTTTCTGAGCTGCCCCCAGCCGCCGCTCCAGTCCCATGTCCCCCCAGCACAGACGGCCCCTAAAATGCACGGGGCACAGCCCTGCTTCCGAACCTTCGCTGGTCTAAACTCTAGCGCCCATTCGGGGGACAGTCTGGACCCAGCTCCTCCAGGAAACATTCTCAGATGATACCCCAGCCCACGACCAGGGCTTCTCACTCGAGGGTCCCCCAGCCCGACCCTCCTGTGATGCAGCCGTCCGTTCTCCCATGTGAGCCGGTGTCCTGCCCAGACAGTACCCTCCTGAGCCCCCCACGCCCTATAAGCCTGGCCTAGCACAGAACCCCCTTCGGAGGGCACCGGTACCACCCACCCATGTGTCCTTTGGTCACCATGGTTACCTATGGGCCTGGTCCCCGGACAAGCAGGCCCCGTGGCACCAGGTGCAGGCCCCAGACTGGTTACAAGCTTCGGGTGAGGGCAGCAGGCGGCAGGGGTCAGGGGGCAAGGTCAGGGACAACAGGCGGCCCAAGGCCACGCCCCCGAAGCCCCCTGAGAGGTACAGGCGGCCCCCTACTGCCGCCACAGCATGGGCCACGGACTCCTCCATCGGGGCCCCCACGGAGGCTGGGCCTGGGGAAAGACAGAATGTTCAGAGAGAGACCCAGGGAAGAGAGCCCCATGAAGAGGCCGGTCAGAGAGGGACACCGGGCAGAGCAACGGACTAAGAACCTCAGAGACGGACAGACAGAGAAGATACGTAAGGCCAGACGGGGCAAGAGAACACAGACGACAAGACAAACGAGAGAGAGACAAACAGGAAAAGGAAGCGGAAAGAATGGAATAAGAAAATGGACTAAGTTTTTGGAACCAGGCAGAGGTGGCGGTCGCATAATGTGGGAAAGGCGCTAGATGCCACTGCATCGTTAATTTCACAACCCATCGTTTTCTTATGTGAATTTCGCCTCAAGTTTGTAAAATCCTCCAGGAAAGGGAGTGCCTGGGTGGCTCAGTTGGTTAAGCGTCTGCCTTCAGGTCAGGTCATGATCCTGGGGTCCTGGGTTCAAGCCCCGTATCGGGCTCCCTGCTCAGTGGGGAGCCTGCTTCTCCCTCTCCCTTTACTGCTCCTCCTGCGTGTGCTTTCTCACTTTCTCCCTCTCTCAAAAAAATAAATGAAATCTTCTTAAAAATTAAAAAATTTAAAAAAAAAATCCTCCAGAGGGGGAAAAAAAGAGAGAAAGTCACAGAGTAGTGAATAAGGGGAAAAGGGAATTAAGGGCAGATTAAGGGCAAAAGGGAATTAGAGACAGAGGGTTGGAGAGAGAAGCAAAACGGAAAAGGCCCAGAGGCATACACAGTCACCATGGGAAGCAAAACACAAAGACAAGGTCCAAGCCCCTTTCTGGCCTCTCAACAACAGACTGGAAAGAAACACCCCCACATATAATAGGGGTGTCTAGAGAGTGGGATTATGGGGATTTCTTCCTTTTTATTTCACCAATTATATACAATGAATATTATTACTTAAGATTTTATTTATTTATTTGACAGAGAGAGGTCATAAGCAGGGGGAACAGCAGAGGGAGAAGCAGACTCCCCACTAAGCAGGGAGCCCAATGTGGGGCTTGATCCCAGCACCCTGAGATCATGACCTGAGCCAAAGGCACTTAACTGACTAAGCCACCCAGGTGCCCCTATTATTACTTTTATAATCAAAACAGAAAATAAACTTTGCAAGAAAAGAAAAGGAAGGCGGGCATCTCTATAGGTGTTTAGGTAACAGAGGGGAAAGCAGCTTTGCCGGGGGCGGGGGGTCTGAAGGCGCCCAAGGGACTCCGAATGAGTGGGCGTCCCAGGAGAGGGCCAGGGCTCCTGCAGGATGTCCCCAGGCCCCCCCCCCCCCCGGGGGAGCACTGGACTTACGGGTCAGGTCGGGCAGGAGCCAGGCATTGCAGTTGACCTGGTAGAGCAGAACGTCGCTGCTGAACTCATCGGGGTCCGAGCGCCCCCCAAGGACCACCATGGTGTCCCCCAGTAGGGCTGAGGCATGGAAAAGCCGGGGGCGGGGCTGTTGAGGAGACACCCGCAGGATGGCGGGTCAGAGCCCACACTCCTCCGCTCACCTCTCAGCCCAATCACCACCCTGCACCCTCCCATACTTTAGCCCCCACCAGCCCTACTCAACCCCAACCTCCCTCGAATCTCAGCTGCTTCCTCCAGGAGACCTTCCTCATTCTTCAGAGCAGCCCCCAGGGCCAGCTCCCTTCCCTGAACTTCCAGAACCCCCATGCCCTGTGCTGTTCCCCCAGGAACCTGGCCCAGGCTGCCTGAGATGATTTCTCACGTGACCTGGCCAGCTAGGCTGGGGGCATCCGGGGGGGGGGGGGTGAGGCTCGGGCCTCCCTTACAGTCCGGTCCCCAAAAGGGCTTGGAAATATGTTTGCAGATGGAAAACTCAATCGTCTCTAACCAGCACATCTGGAGGCCACGTACTCCCACCTGCTATCTCCTTTGGCCTTGACGGTGGGAGGCACAAGGAGCCTCAGTCCCAGGTTTTACAGATGGGGAGGCTGGGAGGTGGGGGGCCACACCAAGAGTGGGGCAGAGTTGGGGCAGAACCCAGGCCACTGACCTCCTGCTCTTGGACGCTTCCCTCCAAGCGAGTGATGGAAGAAGGGGAGACGTGGGGGGGCCACAGTTGAGTCTAGGGGACTGGAAAGGAGGGGACTAGCAGTCGAGGGTTGAGCCAGTCCCTGGGGCACTGGGTAAGGGGGGGGGCCCTCCTTCCAGACCCCTGGATCTAGCTGTGTATGCCTCTTTTCCTGACCTTTGCTCCCTGGGAAGGAGCCAGCAGGCTCCAGGTGCGGTCGGGACAGTGCAGGGAGTAGAGCTCAGGGGACGGGGCTGCCAGCTCCACGTGGAAGCGGAAACCCCCAAACACATAGAGGGAGTCAGTGGCCTCGTGGTACACCGCAGAATGACCGTAGAGACCTGGGGGGAACAGGTGAGCAGACGCTGGGGAGAGGCGGGTGATTAGGAGCACCCTCCCACCTTCCTGGGCTCCCCACCTTGGGACCATGCCATGTAGGAGCTCTTGTCAACCCCTCCCTCCTGCTTTGGTGCAAAAGGACCAGCACTTGCGATTCCGGGCAAGAGAAGGCGGGGGTGACCTGCGTGTCCTGGGGGGACAGTGAGCAAAGAATGGAGAAGGGGAATGCCTCAGGGGCAGGGATCTAGGACCTGGGAGAGGAACGCAGTGACCCACTGTCACTGGGCAGGCAGTGGGCCGCCTATCACGGGAAACAACTTCCCGAGAGCGGGTCTGAGAATCTGGGTGCGTGTGGGGGAAAGAGCCATAACAAGGTCTAAGGGGCAGGGATCACAGGGCACGGCAGTGGACAGAGAGCCTCCACAAAGGCCCAGATAGCCTGGCGTCCAACGTGCTGTCCCCTCCTTGTCCCCAGCCCTACCCGTGGGGGGCGTCCCGCTCTGGGCTCCGGACACCCAGGTGCCAGTCACCAACTGGTACTCGAACAGTTGCTGGTTGAAGCCATTTTCAGGGGAGTACCCGCCCACCAGGAGCAGAGACAGGCCTCGGCGGGCAGTGAGGGTGTGACCGGCCACGGCCGGCAGCTCCATGGTCTGGGGCACCTGGCAGATAAAGGGCAGAGGTCACCAGGGAGCCGGAGGTTAGGGCTCATCTTCCAACCACAAGCAAGACTCAGAACTCCCGACACTCCCCTTGAACCGATAAGGAGGTAGAGAGCTGCTTGGGGCCGGTCAGACCCCAAGCTTCCAACCCACCATGGTCCCAGCAGGGGTGCGGTAGGCCCCTTGCCATTTCTGCCTGACACTCCCCACAGCGGGGAGGGGCAGCCTGGTGTTCCTTTTGGAAAGCCCTGGCTCTTCTGCTCTCACTCTGGCCACGTGGGGCTGCCTGTACCGCCCCCCCCAACAGTGCGCCCATCCCGGCCGACCGGACAAAACTACCCCATCCGCTTGGCCACAGGCTGGCTCAGGACTGCAGTGTGACCCAGGATGGCCAACGAGATTCAACTCTCGGACTCGTGCTGGAGCCCCGGTGCGAGGGGGCGGGGAGGGGGTGCATCTCCTAGGGGTGAGATGGGCAAGAGCGCCCTGGCCGGCCTGCTAGAGATGGATGAGGGGGGGCTGGGGGAAGGGAGAGGAGCTCACCTTCTCCTGCCGCCACTGAAGGGTGGTGAGGTTGAGCACCCAGAAATCGCGAGTGACACCCCCAGCTGTGAGTCCCCCCAGAAGGTACATGGCACCGCGGCCAGCGGACACGTAGGCAGCCGCGTGGAAGGAGCGGGGTGAGGGGCCCGGGCCCCCATCCTCGGCTCCGGCCAGCATCTGTGTCCACCGCCGCTCGCTCACTGAGTACCTTGCACCAGGGGGCAGAAAAGGAGGCTCACCACACAGTCATCCCAGCATGACCTAGGGTGACCTCCCCCCCAGACATATCCCCAAATCCTTTGACAACCATCTTACATACCCCTTGGGGTGGAAACCACCCAAATAAGTATCCCAGACCCCGAGGTGAGCCTCCTGTGACAAGTGTCCCAGCATCTTTGGGGTGTCTTTCACCTGTAGAGGCTTTTGTTGTTGTTTTAATATTTTATCTCTTTATTTGAGGAAGAGTGCACAAGAGAGCACGCACATGAGCGGGGGGGGGGGGGCGGCAGAGGGAGAAGCAGGCTCCCCACTGAGCAGGGAGCCCAATGCAGCGCTCGATCCCAGGATCCTGGGATCATGACCTAGCCGAAACAGATGCCCAACTGACTGAGCCACCCAGGCGCCCCTAGAGGCTTTTTTTTATACCAGTTTTTTTGTTTTTATTTTTGTTTTTTACCCCCAAAGGGACTATGTGACGCGCATGTCAGCATCTCCCGAGGTGACCTCCTCTGGTTCAGGCATCCCCCCCTCCAGGCAGTCCTCACCTGTACAGGTTTCCCAGCAGACCCTGGGGCAGGCCAAGACCCCCAAACATCCACAAGGTGGCCTCAGGTCCCTCGACCATGGTGTGCCCCAGGCGGTGTAGGAATCGGCTGGCAGTGTCCTGGGGGCAGAGGCAGGGGACACACGGTGTTAGGTTGGGAGTCGGGGCTGAGGGGTGGTCCCAGGGATGGAGAGGAGGGAGAACCATCCAGGAGGCGGGCTGCGTGGCAACTCCGTGCAGTGGCACCCACGACTCACGGCTGAGAGCCGGCTGTCCATGAGCGTCTCCCAGACCAGCTGCCCGCCATCCAGCTTCGTGCCACAGTCGGGGCCCCCGAAGCCCTCGGCACAGACACACACACCAAGGCTCTGGGGAACAGTGGAAGGAGGCTCAGGGGAGCCGGTGCACCAGCCCCGTCTCCTGCGGGTTGCCTGTCCCCCCCCATACCTGGTTACAAGTCCCCGCCCCACTGTGGGCGTTACAGTTCTCAGGACACAGAGCCATGCGGCAGTGGGGGCCGGCCCAGCCCTGGGGACATCGGCAGAGTCCAGCACCTGCGGCTCCATCCTGGGGCACGCACTCCTGCGGGACCGGGCAACTCCCGGGGCCCCCCGACCCGCAGCGGGCAGAGCCCACTGAGGCGTTGAAGCCCCACGACGAGGAGCCGTTAGCCTCCCAGTGCAGCACCAGCAGCCCTGTGCGGGGAGAGAGGCCAGAGGCTTGTGGCCGGGCCGGGCTCCAGGATGTGACTCTACACCCCCCCACCCCCCTCCACCCCCGGGTTAGAGAAAATCCGGTGTCACTGGGCAGGGCAGCAAGGCATTCCTTATCACTTATGATCAGTGCCACGCTCCACTGTTCCCCCGCACGCTGCACACCCTCTCCCTCACCCAACCCGTCAAATTCTGATCCCAATCCCATCACCGGCAAGCTTGAAACCAAGCTCGAAACCCGCGCAGCTCCCTAGGGCTGGGGCATAAAACCGGGTCTCCTTATGAATCGATTAGCAGCTCCCTAGGGCTGGGGCATAAAACCGGGTGTCCTTATGAATCGATTAGCCGTGGGGGAGGGGCAGGAATGAGACAGAGGATTTGTAAATAGGGCCTCATCAAAATGATGCTGGAGGGGGGCTATAGCCCCTCTGACCTCAAGGCCTCCCCCTGCCCCAGCCCTAAGCACTCCAGCAGGGCAGGCCCCCTTCCAGCCTCTCAGGGCTGGCCGGGGAGAAGTCACCCCCCTCCCTCGCCCACACAGTCCCCTTCAGGCCTCCAGGGAACTCTCCCCTCTGTGAAGGAGCCCTCCCTAGCTCCCCAGACCGGCCAGGCACCCACTCCTTCCCACTTCCTCTGCCCCTTGGCAGAGGCATTCCTGTTCTGACAATTTGTTCAGCGCTGTTTGCCCCCCCTGCACCCAACCCCGCTATGGGTCCCTGAAGGCAGGGCCTGTGTCCCCTTGCTCCCTGCCAGGTCCCCGGCTCCCCTGCTCAGGCGTGGCCCACCGAAGGCACTTGGTACACACACAACAGCTGAGTGAAATGAAATCGAGGGCCCCTCAGTCCCCGTTGCTCCCTGTGGAGGGGTCTGGGGTGGCGTGTGATCCGCAGCCGGCCAACTATCCCCCGCCCCCTCTCTCCCAGCCTTGGACATCTCGCTCATCTGCGAGGTGAACAGAAACATTTCCAAACTCGGGCCCCTCAACTGCCACAGGTAAGGAATCGTTTTTAGCGCAACTTGCTCAGACGGAGCCGGTTTCCCAAACTCTCAGCGCTGCCCACGCCATGGGGCCAGGTGAGTCTTGGCTGCTGTGGGGTGTCCGGCGTACCGCCTCTGCCCCCGCCCCCGCCGTGACATGCCAGGAGCACTCAGGACAGAGCCAAAGGGCCCGAGGGGCAAAATCCCTCCTGGTTGAGAACCACCAGGCTAAGGAGAGGGGCAAGGGCCTTCACACCAGCTACACTGTGCCCCCTACACTCAGCCCTTCTTGCCAGAGGGGCAGCCTGGCCAGGGCAATCCTCTCTGCCGGCCTCTCAACGGAGGAAACAGAGGCCCAGATGTGTTGAGGGACGGCATCTGCCGGCGAGTCAGGGGCAGAGTAGGGCTGGGCCTTGAGCCCACCTCAGGGGACAGCATAAGGGGCAAGGGCTATGCAGCCTTGGACGGGGTCCCCCTTTCCCCAGTCCCCGTACCCGACAGGGCCTGCACAGTGAGGGGCCTGTCCCGCCGCTGGCCGCAGAAGGCAGCGATGAGGCTGCGGTCCGACTGGACGACGCCAGTGTCCAGGAAGCGCGGGAATCCATCAAAGGCCAGGACATAACTCAGCTGGAGGTGGAGGACGCAGAGAAGGCTCAGGGGATAGTAAGGGTGAGAAAGAGCAACATGTGGGGTCTGGGGGGAGGAGGAGCTCAAGAGCGGAGCGCAATCTGAGCCCGGGAAACGGGCCGCCTGAAACTTCCAGACAGTCACACTGTGGCCACCATCCCCCTCCTGTGTCCGCAGCTCATGAATCAGGCCCTCTCGCACGGAGCCCCTTTCTCAACACACAGCTCCTGGCAGCCGCGACCTACTGGTCGGAGTTGGCACACACAGTAAAATATCAACCACTCCCGCACTGGGGTGTGGGGAGCCCAGGAAACAGGAGGTGATCTGGGGAACGGGAGGGTCTGGGGGCTTCGGAATGAAGGTCTGTGGTCTAAAGAAAAGAGTTGAAGATTTGGAGGATAAAGGAACAGGGACGCGGGGTCAGGGTCCTCTGTGGATTCGGACTGGGCGGGGGAGACATGAGCCTGAACTCTGGCGCCCTCGGTACTCACCGTGCAGGGGGTGCTGCTGTCGGGGGAGAAGGTGAGGGTGAGCGGGGGACAGAGGGTCCCAGGGGCACAGGGCTGCAGCACCTCGGTGGCCGAGACAACCCACACACAGTAGGACAGGCCTGGCCCGCCTCTCGCTGCCCCGCCCCCTGGAGGCAGCAGCCCCCCCACCCGGCGTGAGCCCAGCGCCACTGAGGACACATTGGTGAGGAGGGCGCGACCCCCACACTCCCGGAAACAGGAGCCACCAGCCCTGGGGAGATGGAGGAGAGAGCAAGAGCGTCAGACCGGTCCCGCCCCCGTCCCACCCCATCCCTAGTCCCTAACCCCGCCCTGGCCCTCCTGGCAGGCCCCTGGCTCACCGGGGGTCCCCGTAGTAGCCGGGGGAGCAGAGCTGGCAGTGGGCACCTTCAGTGTGGTCCTGGCAGAAGCAGAGCCCGCTGAGGTTGTCACAGTGGCCACGGCGCGGGTCCCCGTGCCCGTTGCACTGGCAGGGCCGGCAGCCGCCCGAGCCCGTGGCATTGCCAAAGCTGCCAGGCCGGCACCGCTCGCAGCGCTCCCCCCACGTCCAGTCTGTAGAGGCCCCAGTAGGCAGGACACGGAGTCAGGCCAAGGGCCAGAGGAGCTCCACAACGCTCAGCCAGTCTCTGACCCCGCGCAGCTGCTTCAGACGAAGGTGACTGGGGAGGACCCAGACTGGGAAGGCATGGCACGCCCCCAGAGGGGAGCCCAAGCCCCCACCAAAGACATGGGTGGCACTGAAACCGTGTGGGGTCGGGAGCAGGCCATGGGGCAGGGGGAGCGCTAGCTGGGTGAGGGGACCCAGATGCCCAGGCAGAGGAAGGACAATGGAGCCCCGAGGAGGGTCCCTGACATCAGCCCTGGGAGTTGGGAAGGAGGCCGCTCACCCTGGCACTCGTCACAGAAGCCGGGCCCCCGCCTGCGGCAGTGGCTGTGGAAGTTGCAGCCACAGTCCCGGGAGCAGCGGGGTGCGGGGGGTCCTGGGGCGGGCGTGGGCGGGGGCAGGTCAGATGTCCAGCCCAGGTCGCACACGCAGGTGAAGTCTGGGGGACCGCTGCATACACCGTGGCCACAGTCTTCCAGGCACCTGAGGGCATGGCAGGGGTAGGGAAGGGCTGGCCGGGGCCGGAGCCCCCAAAGCACACCCACCTCCTGCCCCAGTCCACCCCCTCCTCTCCACAGCAACGCCATCCCAGGCCACCGCCTGTCCCCCCCATCCCAGACTCTGTGGGCGGCCCTGTCTCCAAGGTAACCCCATCACGCGTGGTAACTCCTGTCTCTATGGTAACCACATATCACCACTGGTGATCTGTTTTCTCTCAAAACCCCTTTCAACTCAGTCCTCCTACATCTCCATGGCAACGCGGAAGACTATGGCCTGCGGTCCAGGGGTGACCTGTCTCCACAATAACTACTGTTACACTGGGGACCCTGTCGCTCTAATGACGGCCTACCCCCCAAGGTAAAAACCCCAGGCTCACAGGGGATGCTGGCTCCCCTGGGAGGCACCCCAGCACCGCGACGGGTTCCTCCCTCCCTCTCCACGTGCCCCAGTCTGGGGGCGACATCTCCATGGAAACCCATCCCCGCTCACGTGCGGTTGCAGTACGTGACTCCATCGCCCTGGTAGCCCCGCTGGCAGTGACACTCGTAGCTGAGGGGTGTGTTCAGGCAGCTTGCCCGCAGGTGGCACCGCGCCAGGCCCAGGCGACACTCATCCACGTCCGGACAGCGGGCATACGCCCAGCGGGCAGGGAGGGCCACCGACAGCCCCAGGCCCTCCCCCACCCACAGGGAGCAGTTCCCCCCGCCCAGCGGCCCTGAGAAGTCCCCCTGGAGGCAGCTGGGGGGGGCAGGAGACAAAGGACGGGGTGGGAACGGGGAGATGATAAGGAATCGAGAGACCGAGACAGAGAGGGGCGAATCGGAAAGAGAGAAACAGACATATGAATACGGACAGAAAGACACAAGCAGAAATGAAGGTGAGACAGAGAAACCCAGAGGAGTCAGACAGGAGAGATTGTAAGAGGCAAACAGGGGAAGGGAGAGACACACAGGGAAACGGCGAACAGGAGAGAGAAGGAAAGACAGAAACAGAAAGACAAGAAAGAAAGATGAGAAGAAATCAGTCATAAAGACAGGGAGAGGGTGGAGATGGAGGAGAGGGGAAGGGAAGAAACAGAGAGACATAATCGGCCATTAGAATCAGAGCGGGTGAGAGCTCCACACCCCGCCCGCCCCGAGGTCCCGGCCTCACCGGCCTAGCGTGGGGTTGTCCTCGTTGCCACACCAGCCACACTCGTGGCTCTGCAGACACTCGTGGCAGGTCAGGAAGCGGTCACAGCTCCGACACCGAGGCTCCGAGTGTACGCTGCGGGGTGACAGTGTGGGTGGGGGTGTCCGACCCTCCCCCCTGCGCCCTGCCCTCCTCTCTGTGAGCCCCACCCCCCTGCCCAGACGATACCTGTCGTCCCAGCCGCGGCAGCCCCCGTGTGGGTAGCGGGCCAGGTAGGCCGCGAACAGGAAGCAGGTGTGCGTGGACTGGCACCAGGCGCACTGGCTGGAGTTGGCGAGGCAGTCGTCACAGGTCAGGCGCCTGGGGGTGGGGAGCAGGGGCAGGGTCAAACCAGCCTCCCCCAGTCCCCTACATCCCCGCTCCCTGGGCCCAGGCGGCTCACTGGCTGCAGAGCGGGGGACACTCCTCTGGGCTCTTCAGGGCACCCCGACTCCGGCCCCGCCGGCTGCACGCCGCGTCCCCTTTGCGGCTGGTGCTCTGATGCCACTCGCAGAAGGGGTCCTGGCGAATTAAAGGAGTCAGGGCCCAGCTTAGCCATCTACCTTGGGCTCCACAGGCAGCTGCCTCCCTCACCTGCCCCACCCCACAGCCCCCCGCCCTCCCCAGCTGCCTGCTCCTCCACACTTCCTCCTTCAGCCAGTGGCATCCATGGGATCCGCCTTTCCAGCACCCACCCCCTTCTGGGGCAACAGAACCCCTATGTCTGGTCCAGTTGGGGCCGATCGATCCTTAAGCTCCAGAGGTAGGCAAGGGGCCACACTCCCTCCCCTCTAGCCTCACAGATTCTGCGAACCAGCACAAGACCCAACCAGACCCAACAAAACATGCTTCTGGGACTTCTGCTGAGCTGGGGGTGAGAGAGGGTGGGGACAGAAAGGTGCTCTCTTTCACTTGGGACTCAGGCGTGCGACTAAGTAGGGGGATGAAAGTCTGGGGCCCGCGTGGCTCCCTGGCCACTCCCAAGGAATGAACCTCCAGGGAAGCAAGGGTATGGGATGGAGGGAGGTGGATGCCCGACCACACGGTCTAAACCACACACCTAAAGACCTATTTCTGGGCTCTGGGGCTGGAGCCCATAAATGCCCCTCTGGTAAAGAGGTGCTAAGTGGGGTTTTCTCACCCTTACAACTGGGAGAGTCCTGACTGCCAGGAGCCCACTCTCCAGCCCCTCTCCTCTGCTCCCCACCTGGCTCTCACGTGCAGATCAAGGACAACGGCCCCACCTGTCTCCCCCCACTGCACCCAGAGGACCCCCTGGATCCCGTGCCAACTCCAGGGGGCTCGCCCCCTTTCCTGGTCGCCTGATTCAGCTGCCTTGATCTTGAGACCTCCCTTCCGTGGCTCGACAGGCACCTGAGTGCAGGCGTGACAGTCGCGGTGCTCCTCGCAGAGGGGGCAGAGGGCAGGCACCAGCACCAGCAGGGACCCGCCGGCCCCGTCGTCCCCGCAGCGGGCCCCGCTCTGGCGCAGGAGGCAGGAGGCGCTGGTCAGGCACCAGCCGCAGCCCTGGTCCGCCAAGCAGCCCAGGCAGGAGGAGTAGGAGGAACAGGCTGAAGAGCGGTAGGGCTCCAGGAAGAAGAAGGAGATCTCCTGGGGGAAGGGCTCACGTGAGGACCGGGGGTCCGCCCGCTGAGTCCCAGGGCAGGAGCCGAGGGTGGGGGTAGGGGTCAGGGTTGGGCGCTGAAGACTTAAGTGTTTGGAGACAAGGTTGAGAACTCAAGCATGTGGAAAGTCAGGATTTAGGAGGAGCAGACAGAAGGGGATCGGGGTTTGAGAGCATCCGGAGAGGAGGGAGCCGAGCACAGAGGGCCGAGGGCAGGGCAGGAGGAGTCAGAGACGTGGGCAGGGGGTCAGAATGTGAGATCAGGTCGAGTCTGGGGGGTCAGAGGTTGGCGTCCAGAGGGCTCCAGGGGAGACCCAGCAGTCAAGAGTCAGGGGGTGGGAGGTCAGCTCAGGAGAGTTAGACTTTGTGGCCTGGGGTTCGGAAAGCTCCGGGGATCTGAGACCCGGGCAGAAGCACTCACGCTGCCACCTGGCACGCCAGTCCGGTCCCACAGCAGAGTGAGTTCGCTGTGCCCAGGGCCCGCCGAGCCATTGAGCTGGCCCCGGATCTCCACCGCGTACTTGTGGCCCCGGCCAGGCAGCGGGAAGAGGCGAGCAGACCCTGGGCGCTGCAGCCGCCTCGTCTCCTTCTCTTGCTGAGCCACCCAGCGCCCCACCTCTTCCTGGGTACGGGTGAGGGACAAACGGGGCCTCAGAGCATTCCAGCTGCCCCAGCCCCTGAAACCTCCAAGGGCCCCAAACCCACCTCTCACCACCATCCTGGGAAGAGGAAGAGGGCCTCAGAGTTCCTTAGACCCCAAGAGCCTCTGAGAACCCCCAACAAACCCCACCACCTCCACCCACGGTGTCCTCGGGGGGGTAACTCAGACCTTCCCCCACCTTCTTCAAAAGTCCCTCCTAACTCCATTCATAACTGAAAGCCCCAGGGCCCTCCCTCCACTAAGGATATATCTCATCCCTCTGATTTCCCCCCAGTCCTCCCCTGCACCATACGCCCCCACCCCCATATTTATAACTACCAGCCCCCCGAATGTTCAGGCACCCTCACCATGTTCTCCGTGTCAGGGCCCCGGGCCATCCGGGCCACGACGTGCAGACGCTGAGCCCGGGCCCACACAGCTACATCCTCAGCCCCTGCCCCTCCGGGCCCTCCGGGCAGCAGCGGGTGGATGAAGCCACGGTAGACTAGGGACACGTCGGTCTCTGGGCTGGGCGTCAGCGTGATGGTCGTACTGCGGACGATCAAGACCTGGGCCCGACGGGGAGGAGGGTAGGCGTGAGCGCCTCTCCGCGTGGCCTCACGGTGGCCACACCTCACAGGCAAACGTCCGAGCCAGAAAAGAGCAGGCACCCCAACCTCCTTCCCTCTTTCATCAAACGAGAGACCAAGGCCAGGGGCACTCGGAGCTAGGACTCCAACTCAGACAATAGACAGGAGGGTCCCGGCCCCCCCTCATCGCCTCCCTCATGAAACTCCAGGAGCCTGGCCCTTTCAAGAGCTTCTTCGCCAACAGGCCACCTTTCCACTTTCCACCGAAGCCCTTAAGAGTCCACGCTTTTTTAAAAAGTCCCTGAACTGGGGCGCCTGGGTGGCTCAGTGTGTTAAAGCCTCTGCCTCCGGCTCAGGTCATGATCTCAGGGTCCTGGAATCGAGCCCCGCATCAGGCTCTCTGCTCAGCAGGGAGCCTGCTTCCCCCTCTCACTCTGCCTGCCTCTCTGCCTACTTGGGATCTCTCTCTCTCTCTGTCAAATAAATAAATAAAATCTTTAAAAACAATAAAAAAAAAAATAAAAAAAAATAAAAAGTCCCTGAACTACAGGGTTTGGAGAAATTTCCAAGTTGGTGAACACGGCCCCGTGCCAGCTGGGGGGTCACACCCCAGCTCTACGGGGACAGAGCTCCTCTGCTCATGAACCTTCTGGACTTCGCCCTATGTAACATATTCTCAGTTACATAATAAACCAGTACATGAGTTTAAAACAAAACAAAACAAAGAGAGTCCAGATCCAACATTCTAAGTGACAGACACACTACATGATTTATTGGCGATGGAATAAGCCAAGTATTCATCAACGGCGGACTACTTAAATAAACTATAGCACTACAGCCCTACAATCTAAATGGAATATTACAAAACCGTAAAAAAAAAAAAAAAATTGAGGGCATTTCCTAAGTCCTAAGAAGTTTGCCAGGATATGTTAAGAAACAAAAGTGGCAGTGTAGTGTGACTGGAATATTACATTTTGTGCAAGAAAAAAAAAAAATTAGGGACGCCTGGGTGGTTCAGTCGTTAAGCGTCTGCCTTTGCCTCAGACACGATCCTAGGATCCTGGGATCGAGTCCCACATTGGGCTCTCTGCTCAGCAGGGAGCCAGCTTCCCCCTCTCTCTCTGCCTGCCTCTCTGCCTACTTGTGATCTCTCTCTGTCAAATAAATAGATAGAATCTTTAAAATACATATATATTAAAAAAAAAACACAAAAAAAAACTAAAAATAAAAACCAATAAGGAGCCACTGTGGCAAAGAGTTTGGTGATTCTTCAATAAGCTAAATATTGAATCACCATATGACCCAGCAATTCCACTCCTAGGTATGAACCCAAAAAGAGCTGAAAATGGGTGTTTGCTGCAATATATGCAAATTTCAAATCATAATCTTATACACTTGAAACTAATAAAATATTGTAGGTCAATTATGCCTCAATCAAAAGAAAAAAAAGGGGCGCCTGGGTCGCTCAGTGGGTTAAAGCCTCTGCCTTCGGCTCAGGTCATGATCTCAGGGTCCTGGGATCGAGCCCCGCATCGGGCTCTCTGCTCATTGGGGAGCCTGCTTCCCCCTCTCTCTCTGCCTGCCTCTCTGCCTGCTTGTGATCTCTCTCCTCTCTGTCAAATAAATAAATAAAATCTTTAAAAAAAAAAAAAATCTTTTGAGGTCAATAAGGAAGATCAGACCCTTGAATGTAAAGGCTTATTACGCAACCACAAGAGTAGTACAGAACCATCTGAAAAATGAAAACCCCAGGACCACACACCGGGCCCCATCCCGACTCCCACCTTGTCGGGCTGGGAGGCATTGGGCGGCTGCTGGAAGGTGAGCAGGTGCAGGCCAGGCAGGAAGCTCTGGGTGACACAGGCCTCCAGGGACGTGACGAAGACAGGCGCAGGCCCCCACCAGCCCACAGTGCCCGAGATCTGCTCCCCTCGGCAGCGGGCCTGCTCTGTGAGGACAAGAGGGGGGCGGGAATGGCAGTCAGTGTGGAGTGCTGCACCACCCCCTCCCACACCGCCCCTGCACACTCACCAGGCCGGGGGAGGCAGCTCTCATTATGCACACACCAGCCCAGGGCGCCGGGCCCCCGGGGAGGAGCTGTGGGGCTGCTGAAGGCCAGGCAGGCCTGGCAGTCACCCAGAAGGCGGCCCAGGCCCAGGCAGCTGGCGGCTGGACACTGCACGGAGGGGAGGGGACAGGCGTTACTGTCCACGGGCACTTCACGGGGGCCTGGGAAGTGCTGCAGATTCAGGAGTCACGGGGTGGAAAGCAACAGGCAATCGGAGAAGGGAACTGAAAACCAACTGGAATGAGGAAGATTAAGAGGACAGGAGCTAGGGCATCTGGGGACAGGGTCGTAAGTTCAAATGGATCAGGAGGGGTCAGAGGTTCAGGGGTCAGCAGTCAGGAGTGCCAGTCTTCGGTGAGAAAACAAGTCTCCCAAGTGGAAGAAAGTCCTTCTCTACTTGGTTGCGACAGAGGGAGACACTGAGGGTCGGGTCTCCGTGCGAGGAGACAGAGCGCACGGAGACAGAGACAGGTCACTCACGGCCCCAGAGGGAGTCCCCGGCGGTGGTGCGGCTTGGCAGGCTCCCTGACACCAGCTGCATTCAGGGTCTCGGGAGCAGACGCTGTGGTCCGTGTACATGGAGCAGTAGTCTAAGTGGTACTGCAGAGACATGGGGAGGGAATGGGGGCTCCTCAGACCTGGAGCCTGCTTCCTCATGCCCACCTTGATGATCCCAGGGAACCCCAACTGCTTGGCACCCTAAGGACCCCTATCCACTCTGCCCTCAGCCCCAGGGACCTCCAGTCCTCCCGTCTTGGACCTGGGGACCAACCCACCTCGTCTCATATCCCTAGGGATCCCCCAGTCCTTCTCCCAGGGACCCATCCCAGCTTGCTCCCTCCTCCCTGGAAACCATGCCTCCTCCCCCCCAGCCACCCTCTCCCTATCACCCCAGTGCTCACGTCCGGAGCAGGCGCCTGGAACACAAAAGGAGGCACCTTGTAGGCCATCAAGTCCCCACGGGGCCGGCCACTGTACCCCCCAGCCACCAACAGGACGCTGCCACCAAGCACAGCTGCCACATGTGAGTATCGGCCACTGGGAGGTGCTGCTCGGCCTAGGAGAATACAGACCCCCCACCCCCCACCCCAAGGACATGAGACTCCAACCAGTCTCCCCTCCCATGCTCATGGCTCCCTTGCCCAGAGGACTGTCCCGACTCTCCTATGCTCCAGTCCAGCCCCCGACTTCCTGCTTCAACTGAACGTGCCCCCACTCCACTGCCCGAACGACCTTTAAATGACAGGCCCTGATCTTCGGGGTCAGAAAAACCTGGCTTCTGTTCCTAGGTCTATCACTTACTTGGGTCCAAATCATGGGTCTGACTAGCTGTGTGGCCTTGGACAAGAGACTCTACTTCTCTGAATCTTGGTTACCTCCTCTATAAATGGACCACTTTCCTGCCCTCAGGGAGCCATGAGGCAAGGCCACCGGGCTCTCACCTCATTTTGTCTGCCTGGCACCAGCCTCCCTTCCTGGGACAGCCCCTGATCGTCCTCTGGAAAACCGCCTTCTCCCTCTACAGTCCACAGGCTCAAGTTGAGCTAACCCAGCCTCCAGCAGCACTGGGGCATAGCCCAAGCCCATCAGGTCAGGGACTCATTCAGGAATAGGACCCGATGCCTATGATTTTTGGGAAAAAGGCTTGCACTTCCTCCCTCTGGGCCTTTTAAAGGGGTAAGATATAGGCCCAGGGCTGCTGGTGACCATCTCCAAAAGACGAACCTGCCACAGACTGAAGCAAACTTGAATGAGAACTAGCTGATGCCATCCTGTGAGTGCCCAGATCCAGGCCAGACTGAAGCCAGCTGTCACTCAAGTGAGCCAAGAACTTGGTTTTGCTCAAGCTGGTTGGGTTGGAGCCTGTCACTCGGAACCAAGAGTCCTGACTGATGGATAAGTGGTCGGTGACCAGCAGAAGAGCCCTGGATTCGAGGCCTCAAATGCCAGGCCAAGGCTTTATTCCTGATGGTCAAACAGGGTTCCATGCAGAACCCTTCACTCAGCCTACCCCTTAAATGTCAACGTCCCTTCCTTATGCCTGTTCTCTGTCCTCGCTCTTCTGTTCAGTGGGGCAGGGAGAGGAGATGGGCCTCCCGGAAGTCCACAGCACCCTGAAGCGATATGCCCGGTTTGTGTGTACAAGTGTCTTTCTGAGCGGAGGGCCTGTGGCTTCCTTCTGATTCTCCAAGCGCTCTGATTTAATGAGTTTGAAAGGTTCCTCCACACCCCCTTCTAGGCAAGCCCTCGGGCCCTGGGGCAGGATTCTGACACCATGATAAAGTTGACACACTGAGCCCTTGGCTAGGCGGTCTTCCTTCTTCGAACCATCTCAACTGGCTCTCACAACAGCCCAGGGGTTTAAGTGTTACTGTCATCCCCGGTTTACAGACGGGCAAGTTGAGGCACAGAGAGATTAAATGATATTTTTGTGCAGATGGTTGCTTGGGGCCGGCCATCCTGGTTCTGCCGCTTGCCCACTCTATGACCTTGAAAAGGTCGCACGTAGGCGGTTCCCTGGGGCAGCTGGAAACCGACAAAAGCTGGACTGGAGCCTAGACCAGTGCTGCCGCCGCCGCCGGCCTCCATGGCATCTCCATGGCAACAGCGGCCCGCCCACCCCCAGCGCAGGCTGGCCTCCGGAGGCCAGCTCCCACAGGACATCTAGCTCACCCTACGAGGGCCAGCGTGGCTCCTGCCCAAAGCCCAGATTCACTGTCAGGGAGGTGTGACTTTCAAGAGCCCCCCAAGAGAAAAGAGGGGGCCGCTCACCCTCAGGGGTTCCTGGGGGGGCAAGCTCGGCCCCCGACACCCACTGATGGCAGCCGAGGTGGTAGAAGAAGAGGCCGTCTTCATAGCACTTTTCCTCCTGGTAATGGGTGTGCACATTGCCCCCTGGGAAAGGAGGAAAGGGGCACAGCTGGCAAGCCTGGCGAAGGTGGGGACCCCCAGGCAGGGAGCCTCAGCTCAGTGTGGGCGTGGGGCCCTGGCAGCCAGGCAGGCAGGCAGGCGGGACCAGGGAGCCTCCTCACCATAGACCACCATGTAGTTGCCCAGGACACTGGCTGTGTGGAAGGCTCTCTCCCGCGGGCCCTGAAGCCCATCCCGGCCCTTCAGGGTGGTCCACACGCGCCGATCCACATGGAAGAGCTCGGTGGAGTTCACCCGCACAGAGAACCTATCAGGAGGCAGAGGAGGGGCTCAGGGCAGGAAGGGCTTCTCTCCCTACTCCAGGCTCTCAAGACGGTGAGACCGGTCACGGTGAGACCGGTGTGATGGGGTTTATGTCCCCACCCGCCTCCAGGTGGACAGGACCTGGGTCTGGCTCATCCCTGGGTTCTGTGCTTCTAGCCAGGGCTGGCCACCAAGCAGGGCGTGGCTGAGCGGACGGATGGGTGGGAGAGCGTGGGAAGTAAGTGGCCAAGAGAGTAAACGAAGGGTTAGAGAGTCAGTGAGCAGATAAGCAAATAAGAGAACGAGTGAACTAGGGAATGACCTAAGGAAGGAGGGCCCGGCTGACCGCAGAAGTCCAACAGTGGGCAAAGACCACTAGAGACTGAAGACCCAGGTGACCGGGCCAGGCTTGGCCCTGCAGAGCAGGTCACTCACCGAGCGGTGGAGGGCCGGTGTCCACCATGAACCAACAGGGTGCGCGAGGGCGCATGGAACACCATGGAGTGGCCGGTGGCGGCAGGGGGCCGCCCGCCAGCTGGAATCACCTGCTCCCAGTAGCCCCCGCTGGTGTCGTCAAGGCGGAAACGGAAGAGGCCGGAGGAGAAGAGGTCATGCTGGGTGCGGCCGCCGGACACATAGAGCCAGACGTCATCCACCAGGGCGGCCGCATGACCTGCCAGGCCTGGTGGCCCCGAGGAACCTGAGGCAGGTGGCGCAAGGAGCTCCCAGCGGCCCCCACCCAGCGGGCTGAAGGCCCACACGTCGTTGGTGAGGGAGCCATCGGCCAGCTCACCGCCCATGAGCACCAGGGAGCCAACCCAGGCCACAGCGACGTGGGAGTGCCGGGCAGCCTGTAGGAAAGAGACCGAGAGACAGGATGGTGACACAGAGTGACAAGAGAGCCAGCCAGAGAGACAGAGATGTAGAGACAGAGACACAGAGAAAGACAGAGATACACAAGGAGAGAAAGGAAGACAGACCCAGCGAGACAGACAAAGCAAAGAAAAACAAATTAAAAAAAAAAAAAAAGGAGGGGCGCCTGGGTGGCTCAGTGGGTTAAAGCCTCTGCCGTCAGCTTGGGTCGTGATCTCAGGGTCCTGGGATCAAGCCCCGCATCGGGCTCTCTGCTCGGCAGGGAGCCTGCTTCCCCCTCTCTCTCTCTGCCTGCCTCTCTGCCTGCTTGTGATCTCTCTCTGTGTCAAATGAATAAGTAAAATCTTTAAAAATATATATATTAAAAAAAAAAAAAAGGAGGCAGGGGAGGGATAGGAGGTGGCAGAGAAAAGCAGAGGGAGAGACAGACAGACAGCCCAGAAGAGAGACACAGAGACCAAGAGAGAGCAGAAAACAAAAGAGAGCAGAGACAAAGACCAAAGACCAAGAGAGAGCAGAGACAAAAATGGAGACAGAAATCAAGAGAAAGAGGGGCGCCTGAGTGGCTCAGTGGCTTAAAGCCTCTGCCTTCGGTTCAGGTCATGATCCCGGGGTCCTGGGATCGAGTCCCGCATCAGGCGCTCTGCTCAGCAGGGAGCCTGCTTCCTCCCCTCTCTCTGCCTGCCTCTCTGCCTACTTGTGATCTCTCTCTCTGTCAAATAAATAAATAAAATCTTAAAAAAAAAAAAAAAAGAAATCAAGAGAAAGAGACAGGAGATCCACAGAAGGATAAGATGCAAAAAGCGAGGTACGGGAAACAAAAAGAAAATCAGAGGTAGAAAAGCATCGGGAGGACGAGGTGGGCCCATATGGAGCGGCAGGGTTGGGGGCATACAAGGTGGTGGGGTCGCTCCAGGAGGCCCTGGCTGGGTCTGCCGGAGTGGACAGGCGCCTCCAAGCGGGGCGGGAGGTCAGGGGGCCCGGGGTTGGGGGGGATTCGTACCGGGGCAGGACTCAGGTCCCAGCGCTCCCAGGTGTTGGCAGAGAAGTTGTATAGGACCAGGTCCCCCAGGGCACTGTTGAGGTCCTGGCCTGTGGAGGGACAGACGGGCTCAGGCCTGGCCACAAGCTGCCAGGCCACGGGACCCCAGACGCGCACCCCATTGGCTCACCTCCGAAAACGGCCAGCAGCCCCGGCGGGGACAGAAAGGCACCGGCCGCCCCGATCCGGGCCGAGAAGGCGGGGTCCTCGGCACTGACGTTGTGCCACCAGCCAGCCCCCTGGTTCTCCCACAGGTGCAGGTCACAGGCGCGTCCCAGGAAGCCAGGCTCGCAGCGGCACGGTCCCAGGGGCTGGAGGGGGATGGGCACACAAAGGCAGGGATGGAGAGAGAAAAAAGAGACAAAGGGGGAGGAGAGACGAAGCCAGAGTGAGACACACAGGACAGAAAGGGAGAAGGAAGAAGGCGGACAGGAAAGGAAAGATGCAGTAACAGCCAGGAAGGACACAGGCCAACAGACGGAGGAAGAAAGGGAGACAGACACAACCAGAGAGAAGCAGAGAGGCAGAAAAAAGCAGACAGATCAACAAAAAAAAGGGGAATGGGAAAGACAGAAGGCCCCGGAGAGAAAAATGAGGACAGACAGCAAGAGTGATAGGAGGAAAAGGACAGCGCTGAGGGCAAGGTCAGCCTGGGCTAGACGACCTCAGTCTGGGGAGGTAAAGGCAGGAAGGCTCAAGACGTGATCCAGTCCCGAAGCTGGACGTGCACGGCTGAGGCCCGAGGTCAGTGGTCAGCGGGCAGAAGTCGAGGCTGGGGGCCCAAGGGCAGACAAAGTGGCTGGGGGGGAGGACAGAGTCGGGGTGGCAAGGGGAAGGCAGGCGAGAGGTAGGTTACAGGCAGGAGGGGAGTGGGCGGAGGCACAGGAGGGGCCCCAAATGAAGGTGGGGTGGGGCTGGAAGGAAGGTGGGGGCAGGATCTGGGAGGAGAGGGGAGTCCTGTGGGTGACAGCAGGGTCCCGGGGGGGGGGGGGGGGTGCTGTCCTGGGAGGGGCCGGGGGAGTTTCAGGCAGAGGCACATGGAGCGGTAGGTGTGGTCACAGTGGGGGACGGACACACAGCTGGGGACAGGCTCACCGAGGCACAGGTGCCGTGGCTGCCGCAGTAGGCGGGACACTCCTGCAGGCTGCAGTCAGGGCCCCCCCAGCCGGGCTCGCAGGCGCACACCCCAGGGGCCCGGCACTGCCCTCGGCCGCTGCAGCCCCCAGGGCACAGGGAGAAGCGGAAGGAGGCATTGAAGCCGAGCAGGTTGTAGTTGGCATCACTGAAGAGGTGCAGCAGCATCTGCAGGCACAAGACGGGCACGGCTCCGGGGGCTCCGGGGACTGGACCGGGAGGGTGGGCTGCTCCCGTCCCCACCCCACCCGGGGCGTCCCCACCTCCTCTCTTGGCCTCTCTCCACTCTTCTTTGTCGCCAAGTCTCTCCTGCTGGCTCTCTTTTGTTTTCTTCTGTGTATCGACCCCCTTTCCTCCAAACTCCACCCAGACCTCCAGCCCCACCGACCTTGCCTGAGGAGGCCTCGATGGGTGGAGGCCGCGTGCTCCCACTCAGACTGGCAAGCAGGGGCCCTCGGGGAGAGTCCCCGTCGTACACGAACAGGTAGTCGTAAGTGCATTCCGTGTCCAAGAAGAGGAAGTCCAGCAGGATCCGGTGCTGGGGGCTTGGGGCTGGGCAGGGAGACGCAGGGGGAGCTGGGCTCAGATGTGGCCCCTCTTCCTGTGCCTCCATGTACCCCACCCCAAAATACCAAGGCCTGCCTGGTGATGTTGGAGGCCCGAAGAGGAGTCAGACCTGAGTCCTGCCTTCAAGGGGCCTCCTGGTCTCAACAGCCCAGGGAGATCAGAGCAGTGACAGCCAGAGGGACGGGGGCCAGAGAAGGAATTACAGCGTCAGCCCCGGAGAGGACTCCTGAGACCAGGCTGAACACCTCCCACCATTCAAGTGGGCAAGCTGAAGTGCCCCAGAAAGAACCCCACCCCAGGGGTCACACAGAGCTGTGAGCCTCAGACACTCAGCCTGAGGGGCAGGGCCCAGACCTGAGCAGAGAAGCATACTCCCAGATGGAAAAGGGTCTCTGGGAGGGTCCCCTGTTCCAGGCTGATCAGAGCTCAAAGAGAAGAGGCCAGTTTCTTCCCCCTGGACGGGCCAAACCTTGGAGTACCACAGCTCCTCTCCCCTCCTCCCCAGTTCTCGGCTCGGTTTATTGTAGTACCTAAAGGCACCGACTTGGGCCAGCCTGCCTGGGCTCACATCCTGGCTCTGCCACTTACTAGCTCCTAGCTGTGTGGCCTTGGGCAAGTCCCCTAACCTCTCTGGATCTGTTCCTTCATCTGGAAAGTGGAGTTATAATGGTACTGAGGCCAAGTCAAACTTTTCTCCTCCCATCAGGAGGTGAAGGCTGGTTCCTCGCCCCTTGTACCTGGGAAGACCCCCACAAGGTCTAGCGTGACCAACACAGAGCAGCCCAGCGGACATTCTGGCCCTCGCACGGCTCGATCAGAGAAGCCTCGCAGCTTCTACCCGGACATCCTAGAATGCTCCTTCTCAGAACACAGCTGTCAAGCTCTGAAAAGCCAAAGCCACATGGGGTGGGGAGGAGGGGCACGTGTCGGCGTCCCAGCTAACACTCCAGCTGACGGCCGGCAGCAACCGCCAGCCCCGCGAGGGAGCTTTCATGGACGTCTGGCCCAAGTGAGTGTTCGGATGACCGTAGTCCCAGCGGACACCCAGGTACGACCACAGGAGAGGCCTAGCGCTCGGTAACCCTCATCCCACATCTCACACTGGGGGCTCAGGAAACTAGACCTGGGCTCCAGGTCTGCTCCTGACCTGCTGGGGGACCCTGGGCCGGCCCCTCCCCTGCATACTCACTAGCTGGTTCCATGGGCTCTCTGAGCCTCAGTTTCCTTGGTGTAAAATGGAGATATTCCCCCCACCCACCAAGGCTGGTGGGAAGATTCAAGATGGTGACTCCCAGGCCTCGCTGTCTCTTACCAGGCTCACTGATTCAGCCTCCTCCCTGGCCTCCCGTCTTGCCCTGACAAGGATCCCTGAGAGATTGTCCCCACTTGGCATCTGGCCCTGGCCCTACCCTGTTCAAAAGCCCTCCATGGCTGGGGCCCCTGGGTGGCTCAGTTGGTTATGTGTCTGACTCTCGATTTCAGCTCAGGTCATGACCTCAGCTGAGCGTGGAGCCTGCTTAAAAGATTCTCTCTCTCAAAAAAAAAAAAAAAAAAAAGATTCTCTCTCTCTCTCTGGTTCCACTCCCGGTTTTGGCACCAAAAAAAAAAGATTCTCTCTCCCTCTGCCCCTGCCCCCACCCCGGCCCCCGCACCTGCTCCCTTAAAAAATAAATAAAATAAAGCCCTCCATGGCTCCCTGCCATCTCCAGGAGAAAGTTAGGCCCAGCTCCCTAACCTGGAGTCTGAACTCTCATCTTGTCTCACGTCACCCTGAAGCTTGCAACTCCATCAGGAGCTGGGCCTTTGCACAAGCCTCTCCCTCTGTCTGGAGCACCTACTCCCTTGGTAACAGCAAACTTTCCCACCTCCTCCAGGAAGCCTTCCCTATTGCCCCCTGGCTAAGTTAGGTGCCTATCTTGGGGGTTCTCACTTTCCATTATAACGTTCATTCCTCTGCGCCAGGACCACCTATATCTGGGTCTGTCTCCTCTGCAGCCAAGGAGGCCCACAGGCCAGGGCCTAGGCCTAACTCATCTTGGGCTCCCTCCCTGACCAGCACAGTGCCTAGCACTGAGCAAGGACTCAGGACATGCCAGATGAAGGGCTGAAGAACCGCACAAAAGAAAGAATACTGAAGTTGGCAGCTCTCCCTCAGGCTCTGGCCAGAGCCCCCAAGAACATCGCACAGACCCAAACCATGGTCTGGGGAATGAAGAAGAACCATTTCACCAGACCAGGCACCCAGACGTCCCAGAATCTTGCCAGCCTCAACCAAAATATGAAGCTCAGTTCCCAGAATCACAACAAGTACATCTTTGTCAAGGGCATGCCGGAAGCCAGCTCACCATCTGCTTTCCCCAAGGTCCTGCCTGAGTTCAAGATCTCCTGCTTCCACCCAACACGGACTCAACCCCCATGTCCTCCTGGACAGGGGTCCAACCCCAAAACTCCCTGCTTTTCATTTCTTTTTAAAAAGATTTATCTGAGGGAGAGAGAGAGAGAAAGAGGGAGCGCATGGGGGTGGGGAGAGTGCAGAGGGGAGGGGCAGAGGGAGAGGGAGAGAGAAACCCAAGTAGACACCACGCTGAGCTGAGCAAGGAGCCTGACTCGAGCTCGAGCTCGAGCTCGAGCTCGCAACCCTGAGATCACCTGAGCTGAAACCGAGAGTCGGACGCTTAACCAGCTGCACCACCCAGGTGCTCCAACCCCCTGCTTTTCAAAAGCAGAATGCCTCTTTATTCATGAGGATGTTATGAGAACAGGCTACAATAAAGTGTGGATGTGGTACAAAAGGAAGTGGGTCAGCTGCTTATTTTTTAAAAGATGGGGGAACATGCTGGTTCCCAAAGGTTAGTAGGCACTGAGAAGCATGGGAGATTAAGGAGAATCTGGAAGACGCCTGGACTCCTCCCTATCCCAATGTCCAGCCAGGTGGTCCCCAGATCTCACTGGTGAAACTTCCCAAACACCTCTCAGTGCTCTTGGCCCCTCTCCACCTCCTCCTCTCCTGCAAGATGAGCACACCAAGTCTCCAGGCCAGCCCCCTCCAGGCCGGTAGCTCACAATCCTGCTCACGATCCTTCTGTGGCTCCCCACCAATGCCAAGAGAAAAAGCCAAGCTGCTCAGCATGACATTCAAGGCTTTCCTTCCCCTGCTTGGGGCACCCTCCGCACCTCTCAGCCAGCAGTCTGATCAGACCAGAAAAACCTAGACGTGGCTCCTGAGACACACCAGCCTCTCTTTTGTCTTCGCAGAAGCCGTTCCTTTTTCTCACCCAGCAAACTCCTATGTATGCCTCAGAACCCTATCCAGTGGCTCCTCTTCTGTGACTCCCCCCCCCCCCCAGGAGAATACTCTCATCCCCTTAGACCCATCTACCCAACCACTCTACCTCCTTCTGTCTCAAGTCCCCAGCGTACTGTAGGATGAACATCTGCAGCCAGCCTTACCATCCCAACAAGGCTGGGGCTCCTTAAGGCCAGAGAATGACATATACATCAAACACCCATACTTCCCATCTTGTGCTCGCCCACACCCCCAGACAGGAATGGCCCCCAAGCTGGGGACAGACACACTCATCCTCAAGAAACAGGCTTTATCCATACCCCATACAACGGCCACAGAGACCTAAAACATAAATCAGATCATGTCCTTCCCTGTTCAAAATCCTCCCACAACTTCCCAGTGTCCCTAGATAAAGACCAAGGTCTGCAGCCTATAAAGGGAGACTGCGCGTGATCTGGGACATCATGCCTCTGGCTTTTGCCCAGAACCTCCACTCCTTGGACGCCAGCTCCTACATCCACTGCTGAGAAGCCTTCCTGGACTTCTCCAGCCACTGCCTTTCGACTTCTCATCCACCTCCCTAAGTGCCCTCAAGATACAGCTCAAAATCAGTCCTCCACACTCTGGTTCACTGTTTGTCTTCCTGTATTGTGTCCTAGCACACTGGATTTCTAGGTCCTCAAAAGCATCAGCCCTCCTGCTGCCAGGCCTTTGCATGGGCTATTCTCCTGGCCTGGGGGGCTCTTCTGTTCCCTCTTTCACATGCCTTTGGTCCTAGGTACAGGCCAGGCTAGATCAGATGTCCTCTGGGGTTTCCACTCCTAGGGGGCGGGTCTGCTTCCCCCTCTGGACTAGGAACCCATAAGGGTAAGGATAGGGCCTTTGCATAGGCTGTTCCCTCTGGAATGCTCTTTCTCTTCCTCCTGGCTGATTCCTGTTGGTCCTTTGGGTCTCAGCTCAGACAGCTCCTCCCCCAGGAAGCCCTCTCTCTCTCTTCTCCCAGCCCCCAGGCCAGGTACAACCTGCGGCTCCCACAGGCCCCTGGGATTCCTCCCATCACAGTTCCAACCACTCTAGGTTGTCGCTGTCTATTCATGCGTTTGCTGTCCCCACTGGATTCTAAGCCCCAAGTCATCTCTGTTACATCCCAGGAGCAAATATAATAATGTCTGGCATGTGAATGACTGAAAAAAATGCCTTTATTGAACTACTTTAAAAATAACAACAGTATAATCCTAATACCATTTACTGTGTACTTACTATGTGCCAGGCACGTCAAGTAATGTTCTCATTGAATTCCAACAACCCTATGAGGTCAGTACTAGTATGAATGATACTTGGGAGGAGGGGAAGCTGGACCTCAGAGAAAGGAAACTGCCTGCCCAAATTCACAAAGCTAGTGAGAAGTGGAACCGAAATTTGAAGCAAGTGGTTGGGCTCAGAGCCTGAGTTGCTAACAATTATTCAGAATATCTCTTACTGATGCTCTTGGCTTGTAATTGTCCATCTAGGCCCGGGTGAGACTTCCCTACTAGGCTTCAAGGCCCTCCGGGGCAGGGCCCAGGTTGGCTGCGCTTCAGAGCAGAGGGCCTGCACCAGAACCGGGGTGTGGGAATGCAGTGAGTGGGATTAATGAGTACACAAATGAATGAATTAGCGAATGGGTGGGTGTGTGACCCACGCGGCCCCACTCACCCTCGATGAGCCACTCGCAATTGCCATTGACGCTGTAGTTGCCGGCACCATCCGTGACGAAGCCAGGCGCCTCCCGCAGCACTTGCCGCTGCCCCTTGCAGTCCCCTGCCTGGGCCCCAGGGAACAGCGGCCCCAGCAGGGCCAAAGATAGAGCCAGAGCCACGGCCAGAGCCGGGCCCAGGGCCATCGCCACTTCCCGCATTGACTCTTACAGCCTGGCACGGGCCTTAAAGACCGGGAGAGGACCCTCCACGCGGCGCGAGGCCCTGCAAATGTGACCTCTATAGACGGGACATGGTCTTGTAGACCAGGGAGGTCCAGGAGTTGCAGACCCCACAAAAGGAACCGCCGCTGTAGACGAGCTCTGGAAGCCGCTGAGAAGGCCCTATGGACCCATGGAAGGACCTGTAAATGGGGTCGTTATGGACGGGGCCGACCCCTAGGGACCGTGGGAGTCTCTTATAGTCACGGGCCCCCATAGGCTAGCTGACCCCATAAACGGTGTCCAGCAGTTATAAACGCGGCCCGCTGCAGGCCGAAACGGACCTTATATACGGGTGGGTCCCCAGGGGGCGAAGGGGTCTACAGCCCGGCAGGGGCCTCCATAGAGCGCGCGGGTCGTGCGGGGCCAGGCCCGGAAGGTCCAAGAGAGACCCCTCCAGCCGGGAACCGGGCGCGAGCGGGTGTCGGGGGCGGAGCCCGTCTTCAGGGGCTCCGGCCTGGACCCCATAAGCGCACTCTTTTGCTCACCCACCCGCGCCTCCCTCCGGAGCCGGATGGCCCAGATCAGAGAGACGAGGGGATGCTCGGGCCAGAGCGGCCTGGGAAGACCCGCTGGGAGGACGAGGGGGCGGGGGCCGAGCGGCCGCTGTGAGAGGAAAGATGGGAGAGGAGGCGAGAAGTCGCAGAGCCGCTGTGGTCAGAGCGGCCCTGGGAGGACTGCGGAGCATCCAACCCCACCCCTCCACAGAGGGAGACTTCCGGAAACTTCCCCGCCCATTTGTTCCCAGACGCGTGCGCAGCAGTGATTGCCTTGGCCTGCGAAGAGAGAAGTACACATGCGCAGTGCTGAAATCGCAACCCAGACTCGGGGTACAGGTGGTTGAGGAAAGTTTGTGCCACTGGAGGGCGCCTCCAGCTCTGATTGGACAAGAGACGGTAAAAATAAAGGAGCGGTGCAGTAAGAGGGTTCTGTTAGATGCTTCAGATGTTCAGTGCTCCCAGATTCTGGGCCCGTATGAAGGCCAGGTTATACGCGCCCTCGCAAAATGCCATTTCACAGGTAGACACACTGAGGTCCAGGGCCTGGAATGGTTCATGCTCCGCCCCGCCTCTGAGAACCATCAATATGTAAAGAGGCCATTTTATAGATAAAAACTCGACGATTCCATTTTATTTTGGCAAGAAGGGAAAAAGTCTTTCGGCCGGGGACCTGAAAGAGGGCCCCCGGATGGAGACAGGGGTGGGCAGAGTTCGGGTCTGAGGTCACAGAGATCCAAGGGAAGGTTTCAGAGTCGAGACCAGATTCACAATATCCGTCCCAGGAGCAATGGCTGGGGGGTCGCGGAGTCCTGGAGAGTCACGGGCAGGGTCCCGGCGATCGTCACTGGTGTTCCGGGGTCCGGCGGGATCAGAGGTCTCGGAGGGGGCCAGGGGGCCGTAGGTCTCGGAACAGCGGGAGCCCAGAATCCGGCGCCGCTCGGGGCAGGGGCTGAGGGAGGGGACGGGGAGAGCGGCTCCCGCGGGACCGTTTGGCACAAAAGTCGGGGGAAGGGGCGGGGGGGGGAGCGGGGCAGTACGCACCCCTACCTGGGCGCGCGGGGTGGGGAGGGTCGGGAAGGCCTGGGATGGCAGGGCCCTGGGGCCGGGATAGAGCGGGGATCTGGAGCCCGGCCGGGGCCCGGCGCGCGGCCCATGGGGCGGGGTTGGGCAAGGGTGCTCAGACCGGGGGTGCGGTGCCCCCGGCCCTGTGCATGCTGAAGTATTCGGTGAAGCCGGAGTGCGGCGCCGCTGTCTGGGGCACGAGCGGCTGGTAGGGCGGCGTCGGGCCATCCCAGCTCGGGTCGACCGCCTTGGGGAACCGAGCGGGAAGGGGCGGGGAGGCCGCGCCCGGCTCGGCCATGGTCACCACGCGGCCCCTCGGGGCCACCGCCGCCGCCACCGCTGTCTCCTCCACCTGCTTCCCGGCCTGGGAGGGGGGTCAGGGTCAGAGGCCGTCTGAGACCCACGGGGGGCAGATGCGGCCCCGAAGGCCCGTCCCCCTCCCCGCAAAGGAGCCCCCCTCCCGAGGTGCGGGCGCAGGTGTCAATCAGGGAAGGAGCGGGTGGCCGGGCGCCTGGGCAGCGGGGCCAGGTACTCAAGGGGCGGCGTCGGAGCGCGCGGGGCGAACTCCCGCGGCGGCCGGGGAGTGGGGGGAGAGCCGCGGAAGGCCAGTGGCGGGGGCACGGCGCGTGGTGTCTGCGGGGGCGTACGCAACAGCGCCAGGACCCAGTCCGGCAGAGTGGGCGCGGGCGCCGGGGGGTGGTCGCGGCGCGGTGTTGGGGCTCGGGGCGTGCGAAAGGCGAGGGGTGGGCTCAGGCGCCTGGGAGAGGGGGGCGGCGGCGGGGCCGGGAGAGGGGTCAGGTACTCCAGGGGTGGCGCCAGCAGCTCCTCGTGCGCCGGGGGCGCGGGGCTTACGGAGGAGGCGGGCGGGGGGATGGAGAAGAGCTCCGTGAAGTTGGGCACCGAGTCGCTGATGAACGTCACGTTCCCATAGACGTGCTGCGGGAAGGCCTTGTCCGTAGATTGGCTCCCTCCCGGGCCCGGGACCCCGGCTGAGGCGATCTGCGATGTGCGCACGTGGTACGGGAAGTTCTTGTTGGCCGCCGACGGGCGTGTCATGATCTGGGGCGAGAGGCCGGGTGATGGTTGGAGAAACACTGTCCAGGCCTCAGGCCGTCTCCATAAACATGGGGTCCTAAGGATTCCCCCTCACTTGACATCCCCCAGGATTCCCTGCGGCCGTTCAGCCTGGATTAGGCACCTACTCTGGGCTCCCACCTTTTTCCTCTGACGACCACCCTGGGATGCTTCCTCCATCAGAGCCCTGATCACTGACTTATTGCTGATCGGTTAAGTGTCAGTGTCCTTTGCTGTCCGGTATGACAGCCACTGGCCGTATGGAGCAATTTACATTTAAATTAATCACAAGGAAACAACGAAAATTTTTGTCTTCAGTCACACTAGCCACATTTAAGTGCTTAGTAACCACATGTGGATAGTAGCTACTGCATTGGACAGCACAGAGTATAGAATATTTTCATAAACACAGAAAGGTCAATTGGGACAACACCGGATAGATTCTAGAATCCTAGCACCATGAAGGCAGGAATTTGTTCAGTTCCCTGCTGAATCCCCAATACCTTCTAGAACAATACCTGGCTCATAAGCACTCAATAAACATTGGTGGAATGTAGAGATGTGTCCCCAGTTAGTCTAGTAGGTCATGAGGGCAGGGACTGGTTGTGACTCTAGCACTGCACGTGGGAGCCCAGCATGACTGCCCCCCCCCCCCCGCCCCCAAGCTTGTGCTCAAAAGGGTACAAGGAGCTGTGGAATGCCGGAGGTGGAGCTATGCTCAACTAACTGAGCATTTTTAGGAAAGAAACTGGCTGAAGGTGAAATAAAGCTAAAAGGGCACTGCATTTGCATGTTCAGGCCCATACCCTACCTCTCATCCCACAGCTCATTGAGTATGGGATCTGGGCACGTTGATAAAACTCCCTGAGCCTCGCTGGGGAAAAGGGATTACAGTGCCTACTTGGAAAGATGAGGAGACGGCAGAAATGCAAACCCCTGATGCAGAGCTCAGCAGGTGATGGTTCCCAGCATTTCTCCTCTTTCTGTCTCTTTCTGACTTCCTGCAGAGTTTCAAGAAGGGCTGTGCTGGGAAGGTGAGTCCGTAACTTAAGTCAGACTCTGGGGTGGAAGATGGGGGACGGGACCATCTGTGACTGAGCTCATTCCCCACCCAGGGCACATTGCGGGCCCCTGGAGTCTGGCAGGACCTGGGGCCCTCATCAATGTCTATATCCCTGTCTGGCTCCCTCTGCTGGAGAAGGACTGGGCGGGATCAAAGTCCCTGCCCTAATACCAAAGGCCACGGAGCCCTAGTAGGTTACCGCCCCTGTTTGGGCCTTAGTTCCTTCCCCTTTTTGTAGAGTAGGTTCAACAACCATTATCCATCCTGTCCTGGGGCTGCTCTGACAATTAAACAAGATGTATGAACACAGAGACATGTGAACTGTCTCCCAGAAGGCCAGAGAGATATAAACCAGGGCAAAGAAGAGGTTTGGTGCTGATAGCCTCTTGATATCACTCATATCTAGGCCCCTGTGACCCCAGCCTGGCCCATCCCACCTGGTTCTTCCTGGACAATGGCCTGCGATGGCAGATGGGAGAACGTGTTGGGGAAGGGTGGAGTAGTGACCAAGGGGTTTGGGAAAGGCAGGGGGATACAGAAGGGAAATGTGAGAGTCTGGGGACACAGGTCTGGAACGGGAATGGGAGGGGGTCAAAGAAAGAGGGTGGGGTTGTTGGGTGCCCGACTGGCTCAGCTGGTATAGCATGCGGCTTCTTGATCACAGGGTCATGAGTTCGAGCCTCACATTGAGTGTAGAATTTATTTAAGGAAAAAAAGGGGGGCACAGGGTTGGGGAAGAGGCCAGGACAAGATGGGAGCAAGGAATAAAAGAAGATAGACTTTGGGGGGATCACAGGAGAGCAGCCTACAGGCACCCAGCAGGCTCTCAATGTCTGTTGGATGACTAAAGGGATGAAGGGAAGGAAATGGATGGAGAGCTAAGAACAGAAGGTTCAGCCTCACACATCCTCTGCCTATCAGGCTCCCACCCTGACCTGGATGGCCTTCCTCACCAGGAACACGCCATGGGCATACAAATGGATCCCCAGCTGGATGCCATTGACAATCTTCTCCCGGGCCCACTTGGGGATCCCGAAGTTGGCGATCAGGGCCATCACAGGAACTGCAAAGAACCTGAAGGGGAGGTACTGGGTCAGTAGAGACACTGCCCCTGCCCTCGTCCTCACCCCAGGGCCCCAGTTCCCCTGCCACGTGCACACACACTCAGGGCCCAGGTGGGTCTCAAACTGGAGAGAAGCCAGTGTGACCTTCAGAAGCCAGAGGTTAAAAGGGGGCAGGAATCCCACTGGCCTGGGGAATTCTGGAAGGCAAAGACTAGGTTGAATTTAACTCAGTTCCACCCCAGCCCAAATGCCAGCATCTGATGGGAAGTCCAAAGATGTTTGGTGAATGAATTAACATAGGACCATAACAATTACGTGCTGCATCTCACGTATATAAACTTATTAACTCTCACAATGACGCTAGGAGGCAAGTACAATTCCCATCCCCATTAAACAGGTAAGGAAACTGAGGCCGACAGAAGTTAATTGATTTGCATGAGGTCACACAGTTTACAAGCTTTAGAACTGGGACCTGAACGCAGGCAGTCAGGCTTAGAATCTGCCTACTCTACTGCTATGCCACGTCGAATGATAGAAAATTGCAACTTGCTTTTATTGAACACTTACTATGTGCCAGATACAAGGTCCTTACATATTGCCTGACGCATGCTCAAGAGAAAGCTTCCTTTATGGGTAGGCAACTGGAAGCACTCATTTTTTTTTTTTTTTTTTTTTTAATTTGAGAAAGTGATTTTTTTCCAGGTCACAAAATGAGTCAGTGGCAGACTCTGGGACAGCTGCTTCACTGAGGAGGGGCTGAGAAATGGATAGCTGTTTCCGGGAAGCCCCAGGACCAGGAGACAGGGACGGGTTGGGGGCCCAGCATGTCTCACCAGAGGGTGTAGGCAGCAAAGAAGGGCACATAGAAGGGCTGCTTCTCCGGGAAGTGGCGCAAGGAGATGAGCACGGCGTAGGAGAACCACACGTAAGCCGCCACCTGCAGCCCAATGAGCCCATAGCCCGCCGGCGACTCATACGTGTACAGTACCTGGCCCGGGTCGAAGAACTGGACCCAAAGGAGAGGGTTTGTCATAGCCCTGACCCCCTGCCCTTCTACACAGGGAGCCCCCCCCAGACCCCACCCCTGGGCACCCAGGGGGCAGAGGTACTTGGTCAGGACAGAAGCAGCAGGAGAGCACAAAATGGAAACAGGCACATAGAGGAAGAGGATACACTGGCTACCAGGGGCCCAACACGGGGCGAGGCACCTGCTGTGCATCAGATTTTCCATTTGCACCAACTCGGTGAGTCAGGTCTTATTATCACCCCACTTCAGAGAGGGGGCAACTGAGGCTAAGAGGGACACCTTTTGGCCAAAGTCAAAGCCAAGGTGATATAAAGTCTTAGAGGAGCCCCTTGGGGATAGGTAAGAGCTTCCTACTTTTCCAGAAGAGGAAACCGGCTTAGAGGGGGCAGGAATCATCCAAGATCAGCTAGCCGGGGAGTGGGAGAGCCAGTGTGCGGGACTCCTGAACTCTCAGGCATGACATTGAGCATAAACGTGACAGACAGCGAGAGACAGAGGGAGGAGGAAGAAGGCCCCTCAGAGATGGAGAAGAGGGGAGGCAGGCATTCTGAGAGACAGATGGGCAGGCAGAAATCACAGAGTGGGAGAGAGCGAGCCAGCAAGAGTGCGATGTGGGGAAGGGCTGGCAGACCGGTGGAGGAGGTGGCCAAAAGTCTTGGGGGGGGACGGTGGCGGGGAGGCAAGGCCTGGGCAGTGGCGGGTGGCACTCACCTCGGCCTCATAGATGAGAAGCACCACGTGGGTGAGGGTGTACAGGGTCATGTAGACAGACAACTTCACGGAACCCGAGTGGCTGATGCGGCCCCTGGCAGCCGGCCATGAGGGGAGACAGCAGGGGTGGGGGCTGTCAGGGAGAAGCGGGCAGCCACCCCCCAGATCCACTCCACCGTGTGCCCTGTTCCCTAGCCCAGCCACCCCTCCCCCCAGCACTCCCTCCCACCCCAGCCTGGGCACCGTGTCACCGTGAATCCCTTCCCCAGAAGGATGAGCATCAGCAGGAAGATGAGGAAGCTGGAGGAGAAGAGCAGCTTGGCTGGGAGGAGGGAGGAGAGGGTGTGTCAGACACAGGGCTCAGAGAGAGCCCGGGCACCCTTCCCCGGCCCACTTCGTTCTCACCCAAGATCTTCAGACTCTCGTTGCCAATGCCGTCGGTGGCGTACTGGCCCCAGTAGATGCAGAAAAACAGGAGGCTCAGGACTGAGGGGAGAGTGGGCAGAGGGAGGAAAGGACAGAAACCGGCTTTGGGGCATCACTATTTCCTAGCTCTGTGATCCAGATAGCCAGAACTCCTCCTTCAACCCCATCAGGATTCTAGACCATTCCTTCCCACTGATATCCTAGGAGACTCTGGAGTCCAGGCCCCAGCCCCTCCTCTCTAGGACCCAGATGTCCAGGCCCATAGCCACCTTCTCCCTCAGACCCGGGGTCCAGACCCCCCAGCCCCTCCTCCCTCAGACCCAGGGCTCCAGGTTCCCAGCCCCTTCTCCCTCAGACCCAGGGGTCCAGGCCTCCAGCCACCTCCTCCCTCAGACCCAGGGGTCCAGGCCTCCAGGCCTCCAGCCCTCTCCTCCCTCAGACCCGGGGTCCAGACCCCCCAGCCCCTCCTCCCTCAGACCCAGGACTCCAGGTTCCCAGCCCCTTCTCCCTCAGACCCAGGGGTCCAGGTCCCCAGCCCTTCCTCCCTCAGACCCAGGAGTCCAGGCCCCCAGCCCTTCCTCCCTCAGACCCAGGGATCCAGGCCTCCAGCCACCTCCTCCCTCAGACCCAGGGGTCCAGGGCCCCAGCCCCTCCTCCCTCAGACCTGGGGTCCACACCCCCCAACCCCTCCTCCCTCAGACCCAGGAGTGCAGGCCCCCAGCTCCTCCTCCCTCGGGCCCAGGTATCTGGACCCTAGGTCCCTCCTCTGACAGAACTCAAAGTCCGGCTACTCTAAACCTCACCCTCCACTCCTGCTGCCGCCATGAACATTTTATAAGTTGTGTGGAGCAACTGACGACCTTTCAGCAAATCTGGAAGAGAGGTAGGAGAAGGGGGTTCACAGACAGGAAGGGAGAGTAGCCCACCTCCCCCAACCCTGCCCCCGCATAACTCCCAACCTCCCACCACTCCCACCATGTGCTGGACTCACATCCAAAGTAACAGGAGAGGAAGAAGATGAGGATGAAGATGAGAAGGAAAGTCACATCTGTCTCCAGGATCCCTGCCGATTTGGTAGAAGGAGGAAAGGGTTCAGTCAGACTGGGTGTCAGCAGGCACCCTACTCTAGAGCCCCACAAAGATCCCAGCTTCCAGGTCCCCATATGCTCACCAAACTCATCGGCTGAGAAATGCCGTGTCCAGAAGGACTTGCCATTGGTGAGGACCATCTCGTACTCCAGCTGCAGCCCATCTCCCTGTGGAGAGCGTGGAGGCCTGAGTGGGTAGGAGGGCCTGGGCAGCCAGGGGACCAGCGGCAAGGCAAGGAGGAGAAGGCCCAGGAGGCCGGCCCGGCCCCTTACCCCACACTTGCTGAGTGCGATGTACCACCACCTTTCACGCACGGAGCGGAAGCTTCGGCCGCTGGAGCAACTCAGGTAACGGGTTCCCTCCTCTGACACTACCTGGGGAGGAGCGAGAAGAAGGCCGAAGCCTGTCTGTGCAGCCCCCAGGCCCTCGGCCTTCAGCACCTGCCCACTCCCCCGGACTGGGCCCGTACCTGACAGCCTGACCAGGCGTACTGGGTGGTGAGGTTGATGACCTGGTTATTCTCAGGCCTGATCACTGACTCCTTGGCCAGACAGTCCTGGGGAAGGCAGAGACATGGTCACCCCCCCCTCCCCGTCAGCCTCGACCTTCCCCCCTCCCCCCCCATACACCCTCCTCACGGCCTCTACCTTGTCCCCTGCCTTGTACACAGCTGGCCACTGGGATGGGTCATCGAAATAGAGAAGGATGTTCTGACAGCACTTGGCCTGCAGATCCAGAGATTTAGAAGTTTGGGGGAGTGTGGGGAGCTGGGATGGCCCTTGCCTTGGGAGACAAAGGGAGTATCCAGCCTCAGCAAGTAGACTAGTTGGGGAAGGCTCACCTCAGGGTATCGGAAACGGAAATCCAGTCGGCCGTAATCCGAAAGAAAGCAAAATCTCGTCAGGAAGAGCCAGTCCTGGAAAAGGGGCCCAGTCCTGCTGAGTCCTTTGAGAACTCTCCTCCACTCCACGGGCCCCCAACTTTCCTTCCCTACCCTTGGGTACCTGGTTTCCCAAGAAGCATAAGGGGACCAAGTTACCTCCCAAATTCTTCTGTGATCCCTTTGCCTTGTGTCTAGGATTCTTGCCTCAGGTGCCTCCCCCACCCCCTTCAAGTTTTTTTGTCCCCTCAAACACTTGTCCCGTTTTCCCAGTGCCCTGAGAAAAACCCTGAGGGGCCAGATACCCACCCCGGCCACATTCAGTCCCAGACACCATCTGACTGCCATCCCCCCTGGGGGTTATCCACACACGTGTCCCCCACCGGGGTCCCAGAGACCATCTTGTGCTGGGGAATATTCCAAACGGCCCTCTCCCGGCCCTGAGCAGGAGTGTGAACTCAAGGCTCTCCGCGGAGTGAAAAGTGCTGTCCCTTCAGCACCATCTCGGCGTTCCCCCCCCAACCCCCACCCCAAACTCCGACTCTCCCAATCCATCCCTCCTCCCCGCCCATCTCTGACCTCAACGTCCCTCCTATAACCCCCAAGTCTCTTCTCGACCCCACAGCCACTCTCAGCCTCAACACTGACCCGGTCCTCCCACCCCCCTAACTCCCAACCCCATTCCCCCCCGCGGCTCCCAGGGACCGCCGGGGAAGGGCGGCAGGGGGCGGGGCGGGGAGCCACCCTCCACCCTCCCTTCCCTCCCATCCCCGGGGCCCGGCGGGTGGCAGGGGAGGGCCCAGCGCGCTCACCTCCTTGGAGCTGAGGTTGCCCCGCACGTACTTGGCCCTGGCGCGGGGGGGCAGTGGCAGCAGCAGGAGCAGCAGCGACGGCAGCAGGCGGCGCAGAGCGGGCGCGCGCGGGGGCTCCATTCCGCCCGCTACGGGCCCCGGCCCCGGCCCAAGCTCCGCTCCGGCTCCCGCTCCGCTCCGGCCCGGCGACGGCTGCGAGAGCGCGCGGGCCGGCCAGCGCGCGCCCCCGATTAAAGGGGCCGCCGGGCGCCGCACTCCCCGGCCCCTCCGCCGGGGTAACCTGGTCTGGCGCCTTCCCAATCGGTGTGAGAGAGGGCGCCCCTTTCCTAGCCTCTCCACCCTGTCCCAGCCTCAGTCCTCCCCTCTGCGAGTGTCCCTGACACCTCTGGCTCCCCGTGTCTTACACTGAACTCCTACTCCCCCGAGCCGCGCCTCCTCCTCCAGACTGCCATCTTGGAATGACCCCCAACCCACACACCCCAGCTCTGTCCTGACCTCCCACGAATTTAATCCCCAAACTGCTCTTTGATTGCTCATCCCGGCCCGCATGACAGCCATCCCCAGCTGTGTATCCCCGAGATCCCATGGGCTCCGCGAAGTGCCCACAGAAACACAGAGGCGGGAGAGAGCAAAACACTTGTTTTGGGTCACAAAACACGGAGATGGCACAACCCTGGGCCACAACCACTACACTCCATTGCCTGACCCTGTCCAGTCACTGCTCACCAGGGTGTGAAACCCACTCACTGCCTCTCAGAAGAGGTGGTGTAGCAATAAGCCCAGAAAGGACTGAAATCAACCGCCTGGGTTCAAAACCCAACATTGCCACTTTCTCATTAGACTTCAGCCAAGTCCTGTAATCTCCCAGTTCAGTCCCCTACCAGCTGGTTCCAACCTTATGGTTTCCCAGTGGGCAACAAGGATCCCTGGAAAGGCTTTACACAGCAGCATCCAAGTCCCTCAGCTTCCTTTTCCTGATTGGATTCCAACAAACATTTCTAGCTTCGTTTCTTCCCCTCCTCTGCAAAAAAATGTGCTGCTCCTCAAAATATCATTTCACAAAACTTTCTAAGCCAGGGGCTAGGCGGGAAACATAAGGGCATGAACCACTTTGGTGTGAGAGAGCGTGAGCCCCGTGAACAGGCGGCCTCTGCTACTTGGCTTGAGCCAGTTGTTGCCAGAAGGGATAGTAGATCTGCTGCCAGATCTTTTCTTTCTTTCTTTCTTTCCTTTTTTTTTCCAGAGAAGCCAGAAATGTGTTGGGCTTTCTTGGATTTGCTTTTGTTTTAAAGCAAACTGATTTGTAATAGTAGACAATTAATCCAAAAATGTAAAATGTATCTTGGGCCAAAGTAAAAAGCTTGTGGGGCAGGTTCAGGCCTCATCTCCCCCTCCTGTCGTGATCCTGCAAACACAGTCCCTGTGCCTGCCGGACCAGGAGCCCATCAAGGGCAGGGCCTGGACGTGACTCACTCTAGGTCTAGGAATATGGACTATATGCACCTACTGTCCCACAGAGCAGCATTCCTAGTATTGCCTGAAATGTTCTTTTCCTCCACTACTAGTAAGTTTTTACTCATCTTAAGACGTGTAAAGGTCGACATCTGCTCCCTTCTGAACAACTCCCTCATCACCGGGGCAGAATCATCACGCCTTCCTTGCACTCCAGGCACATAGTTGGCTTCACTGGTGAATGTGTGGAACTGACTAAAGCCCAGGTTTCCCCAGCTCCCTGGCCCCTCAAACCCCAGGAAGGTGGTAAGTGATGGCATCTTCCCCTCCATCTTGGACCCAGAACTCAGAGCAAAGCAAAGTTGCTGTCCTTGGCCAGCTATTCACTGAAAATCAAGGGGACCATGTAGAAGGTACTTTATTGAGGTGATTAGGAATGCCCCCAGCCCAGCCCCAGCCCCCTCAGTACAGTCTCATGGGTGGAAAGGACCAGGCCTCTGGGCTGCTCTGGGCCACCACCCAGGAGAGACTGGGCAGTGGGGCAGGGGGACTGGGGCTCCAGTCCAGGGCAGAGGTTCCGGGCAACAAGGGTGATGGTGGCTGAGGCAGAGGTTGTTGTGGCCCAACCCCCCAGGGCCGGGGAGGGGGCGGTGTGGCTACCAGCCAGATGCTTTTCAGCAGGTCAAAGGCTGTTGGGGGGCCCCAGGCTGCCCCGGATGGTGAAGGCAACAAGGGCAAGGGGGGTGGCCAGGGACCTTTTGGCGGTGCCGGGCTCACCCTGTGCACCATGGGAGTGCTGGAGGTGTGAGGCGTGGCAAAGGTGAGCTCCTTTGTCCTCCGTTGGCTCCTCTGCCTCCCCTCCCCTGGGGCCTGCTTGGGGCTGTTGATCCAGGAGGGTGTCATCCTTTGGCTTTCAGGGCCTCCAGGCTTGGTCCCTGGCACAAAGGAAAAAAGCATGGGGGACAGCTGAGCTAGAGCAGACAGGGGAAGGGGAATACAGGGAGCAGGAGGCAGGCTCACCTGGTAAGGGTGGCTGGCAGCCACGGAGCACCAGGGTGAGGTCGGGCACACAGCCATGACAGGCCTGTAAGGTGCCCACGATGGCATCCCTGGCTTCTTGCACTAGGTTCCTCCTGGGGAAGGCCTGTGGCAGAATCAGCTGGCACTGCAGCTCCTCCAGCAGCTGTCCCAAGCCAGGGAGCTCTGGGGGACTGGGTGGGCCTGGGCCCGAGCCTCTAGGCACTTGGTTCTCCTTGCCCCTTGACTGCGGGGCCGGTTCTTGGGCCCGGCTTGGGCTTGGGGAGGGTTTGGTGGGGAATGAAGGGGTGCCTGGCTCCAGGGACTCACAGCTAAGCAGCCGTGCCACGTCCAGAGATTTCACTTCACGGTTGAAGAGACCCCGGTGCTCCCGGGTCAGTCGGCCCTGGGTTATGACCACAAGCTTGGGAGCAGTAGGGGCCACAGAAGGATCCTGACTGGCCACAGGAGGATCCTGATGGGTCAATGGCCGGCGGCTTCCCATCAGGGCCTCATTGCGCTCCCGCCTGGTCTTTCGACGGCGGACACGACCAGGTTTCTCAGGCCGCTGGAAAGGCTGAGGGGCTGGCCCCCGGGGGTCCATTGTGTTCTGGAAGAAAAAGCTAGGATGGTCATCGGTATGCAAGTAAGTCAGGAACTAAAAGTTAATGGTGAGAAGAGGAGATGGTTTGGGGTGAGGTGGAAATACTATTTACAGACACGAGATGGGAGTAAGGTAGTGGGGAGGGAGCGACTGGCAAAGGCTTGGTCAGGGAAGGAGTCAGAGGGGTCGGGTGGGGTCAAGGGAGTCACGGTGAATGGGAAGATCCTTGGCTATGGATGTCAGGGAATAGACGGGGTTACAGGGTACCAGGACGTGAGGAAATAGCTAAAAGATGGAGGATGGGGATGGGATCATGAGAGCACAGGGATCTGGTGAACCAGAAAAGGACTGTAGACAGAGGAAAAATTCAAGGATAGAGGAGGTATTGGAGAATGCAGAAAGACATGGCAGAGGGAGAAAGGCAGAAGAGAGAAACAGCAGGAAAGAAGATGGAGAGGCTGAGAAGACCTCGGGAAAGCAGAAAGGGCGACTGCGGAGCTACTAGGAACTGGGGCCTAGTCACAGGAGCGAGGTGGCCTAGGGTAGGAGACAAGGTAAGGGTGGGCAGTTGAGGTTAGGGAGGGGGGTATGGTTGGTGGGGGCAGGGCGTGGAGCACCTCACCTTCTCCTGGACCAATGAACCCCGCCCCCCACCCACGCCACGTGGCTGTGGGGTGCAGTGGCTTTTCTTCCGCGGTAACCCTAGCTCACGACGCACTGGGGTCTCTTCCGGGCCTCACGCTGGGCCTCCTGCACACGATGCGCATGCGTGTGTCCCTCCCACGCCCTCTGGCTTCCTGCTCCCAGGGCTTCCGGCTCCCGTGAGGCACGAGGCGCTGCCGAGTGCCGGTTATAGTCCCGCCCATTCCAGCCTTACTTTCAGAAACCTCTCTCATTTGTCCTTAGACACCTCCCATCCACCAATTGCTGTGAGGCCCACTGGGACCCGCCCCCTTCCTGAGTGCTGATTGGTTTAGATGTGTATTAGCGGACTTTCCGGAAAGTGCGATGTGGCGAGGCACAAGGGGAAAAGAGGCCGTCGTAGTCTCTATTTGCAGCGGGTCCCCACGCAGTCACATAATTCATCCCCAATCAGTGTAGACTCTATTTCAGAGCTTGGATCTGCAGTTAGACTACCCAGGCTCGAATGCCCAACCTGGCATATTTAAGTTGTGTGACCTTGGAAAATTGTGTAACTGCTGAGACCCTCAGTGCCCTAATTTGTAAAATGGAATTGGTAGGAGTACCTCCTTCTTCATGTGGTGGCTGTATGAAATGAGCCAATATACCTAACCTGAAACAGCGGTCGATCTGAATGAAATGAATGCCTCAAGCTGTTTCTTGCTAAGCTTTGCTTCCAGAAGTCCTTCTCTATCTTTCCAATTTATCTATCTACACTTGTTCCCCCAGACCTTTTTTTTTTTTAAGATGTATTTATCATGGGACGTCTGGGTAGCTCAGTTGGTTGAGTGTCTGCCTTCAGCTCAGGTCATGATCCCAGGGTCCTGGGATCGAGCCTGGCACTGGGCTCCCTACTCAATGGAGAGCCTACTTGTCCCTTTCCCTTTGCCCTTCCCCCAGCTCATGCTCTCAAATAATTAATTAATCTTTTTTCTTTTTAAGTTGTATTTATCTATTTGAGAGAGAGAGAGCTTGAACAAGAGGAGGGGCAGAAGGAGAGGGAGAGAGAATCCTGCTGAGGCTCCCTGCTGAGCCCAGAGCTGGATGCAGGGCTTGATCCTAGGACCCTGAGATCATGACCTGAACTGAAATCAAGAGTTGGCAGCTTAACTGACTGAGCCACCCAGGCGCCAGTGCCCCCCACCCCCCAAGCCTTTAAAATCAAGCTATGGCCAGAGTATTTCCCATGCCCTAATAAGCTATATTACCTGTGTAATACTGCTTACCCAGTCTTCCTGATTTTTCAAAGCCTAACTCAAATACTACTAGGAAACCCCTCACCCTCAGAGTCCTTCTCTTCCTCCTCCTCCTTCTCTACTTCTCTTAATCACAACCTTGATCCTTCTCCTAGCTCTGTGTCTGATCTGTCTTCCCCAACACTCTGGGATAAGGCCAGGATCTGACCCATTCATTTAATATTCATTCAAGTTCTTGTGAGCAGCCATAGTACTTGGTACTATGAGTCAGACCCTGTTCCAGGCTAGTGGATGGAGGCAAAACATTAACATGATAAATAAGACTATCTCAGTATCAACCTACCTAGAAAGAATCAATAGATGGGAAGGTCCCATCTGGGAGCAGAGCTATAGGAATATAACCAGGAAGTTTAGGGGGGTGGGGGACTCCCCCAACCTGGTCCCTGAGAACAGGAGGAGCTGGGAAGAATTGAGATTAATATGGGGCCTTGGGGGGCGACCTTAGGTGGCCTTGGCTATGGATGTAGGTTTCCTAGCCCAGACACACCTGTGGGTTTAGGGAGGGGAAGGGAGGCCACGGATCTGCAAGACGAGCTGGGCGGGAGGAGCGCCAGGCTGGAGCTTGGCCTTGCAGCATCTCTAGTTTCCTTTCTCTTTCTGCAGCTTCTGCTGCCCTCTTTGCAGCACCTGTGATGTATGTAATGCAAAGATGCGTAGTTTAGATTTTATGCCACAAAAACTGATGCTTTTGAGAGGGGGGCTGGGGTGGGGGCACGAGCAGATTGGCTCACTAAAGCCCTAGTGCTGCCTTAGCTTTACAAATGAGGCTCTATTTTTCACATTTTGCCATCTTCCTTTTTTCTCCCCACGTCAGTAGAAAATGGGAGCGTCCCCTCCTAGCCAGTTGCGTACGAGCCACCCCCTCGAGAGATCCAGGAATGGACTCGTCCACTCACTCCCCTCCCCCCCACCACGTGAATGAGACACACACACAGCTGGCAATCTCTCTCTCACACACGCACACACACAGCTGGTGATCCCTTCCGCACATTTCTCGCCCTATAGCAAATGGTTTCTCCCCCCAAGAAAAGGGTCTAGATTCACTCCTCCCCTTCCAACTCTCGGCCTTCCAGGTGGTTCGCCCCTCCCCCTGACGCAGGTGTGGTGGTTTCTCCCTCCCCCACGGGTGCTGGATGGTCTCGCCACCCCGCCCCCAGGTGCCCGGGTTGCGCTAGCGGCCGCCGCCCGAGAGAGAGTGGCCCGGGCGGGAAGCGCTGGACGAGTCCACTGCGCGGCCGCCGCGGGGGAAGCATGGGCTCCCGATTCCACCTCCCCTTCTAAGTGAAGGTTTCCGCTCCGGCAGAGGAGGCGGCGCCCGGGATCGGCCGTCGTCCTCGCTGGAGTGCGGGCGTCGGGACCGGCCATTGTTGCCGGGCAGGGAGGGGTGGGCGTGGCGGAGCCAGCTCCTCGGCGAACTCCCCCGGGTCGGCCCCGCTCGCCCATCCTGCAGGAGCCGCGGCGCCAAGATGAGCGGAGAGGAGAACCCAGCCAGCAAGCCTACGCCGGTGCAGGACGTGCAGGGCGACGGACGCTGGATGTCCCTGGTGAGCGACCCGGCCCGCGATACTCAGGAGTCCGGGAGGGGCCACGGGAGAGCAGCTGTTTGGCGCCGCTCTCTGTACGTGATTAGGAAACGGGCAATCGGGGTGGTGCTGCCTAAGGAAGCGGAGCGGGGCGGGCCCAGGAGCCCGCGTACCACTGACTCCCCCTTGTACGTCCCTGAAGCACCATCGGTTCGTGGCCGACAGCAAAGATAAGGAACCCGAAGTCGTCTTCATCGGGGACTCCTTGGTGCAGCTAATGCACCAGTGCGAGGTGAGGCCTGTCCCCGTCCCCCTGCCCCACCCCGGCCTGTGCCCTCAATGACACACCTGGATCAGAGCCCGGGCCAGACGGAGTATGAGGTACCCAAAACAACCTCAGGCAGCATCCCACACCCAAAATCTTGGTGTAAGGTGCAACATTGTACCGAGAAGGAACTGTGTGACCGGTCTTTGTCAGATTGAGGCTTTCTTGCAAGATTGCCTGAGGTGAGACTCTATTGTTTGCTTAAGGGAGTACACAGCCGGAATGGACATCCACAAAGCCCTAGTGTTTCCGCAAAGTGAAAGTCAGCCGTGATAGCTTTCCACTAAGTGAGGTCAAACCGTAATGGCTTTCATCAGCTGTAAGGCTAATGGTTCAATGCATGACTCAAGCCGAATGGGTTTCCATAAAGTGAGTCTTGCTTCTGTGAGGCTCCAGGAAAGTGAGACTAGACTAGGTTTGCATCAGGTGAGGTTTTGACCAGACTGCTTCCATAAGGCAGAGCTGGCTCTTCCTTGCTGACATTTGGTGCACACTCAAACAGAGGGCGGTGGTCCCTGCTGCTGTCGCCCCTGTGCCCACACCACTTCTTGCCCACACCACTTCTTGCCCACAGATCTGGCGGGAGCTCTTTTCTCCTCTGCACGCACTTAACTTCGGCATTGGCAGTGATAGCACCCAACATGTGCTTTGGCGGCTGGAGAATGGGGAGCTGGAACACATCCGGCCCAAGGTGAGCAGAGCTTGGGTGGGCAGCAAAAGCCCCCTAAGCCTCCCCCTTTACCTCTGCGTCCTGCCTCTCTTTCCTCAGATTGTGGTGGTCTGGGTGGGTACCAACAACCATGGGCACACGGCGGAGCAAGTGACTGGTGGCATCAAGGCCATTGTGGAACTGGTGAACCAGCGGCAGCCCCAGGCCCGCGTCGTGGTGCTGGTGAGAGGGGGGAGGTCAGGGAAGAGAGAATGGCAGTGGCCCGGGACCCTCTCAGGTGCAGCCACAGCTGGTTCTGGAGAGCAGGGCGGCAGAGCAGTGACTTCAGGCAGAAGCTCACATCGAAGCTTGCTACGCACCCAGTGGCTGCAGTTAAGGTCACGTTCAGGGACCAGTTAGCCTCTTTTGCTCAAGAAACTGCTGAAGGTTCTAGGGGTGTTGCCAAACCCAAAACAATTAGCCAGAAGCCGTCAGGCATTCCCAGGGCAAATGCAGGCTCCATCACTTCCGGCCAGAACCTTTCCTCCTCAGAAAGAGGGATTGACCCTTTGCCACGCTGTTGACATTTTTAGGATTGATACTTGGAAAGGATACAAACACCCAGAAGGTTCTTGCTGAACTAGGGTCTCAGACACGGTGTCAGGAACCATCCTGCCAATCCCCCCCCCCGCCCCCGCTTTCCTGTCCCTAGTGTATTTATTGCACAGCTGGGGACTCCATGGTGAGGGTGAACGGTTTGGCCCAGAGCACAGGATACCCAGATGCCGGTGGGATGTCTCCTCACAACTCTTGGTGCCCTTCCTCAGGGCCTGCTTCCCAGGGGCCAGCACCCCAACCCACTTCGTGAGAAAAACCGACGGGTGAACGAGCTGGTCCGAGCAGCGCTGGCTGGCCACCCACGGGCCCACTTCCTGGATGCGGACCCCGGCTTTGTGCACTCAGACGGTACCATAAGTCACCATGACATGTACGATTACCTGCATCTGAGCCGCCTGGGCTACACACCTGTCTGTCGGGCCCTGCACTCCCTGCTTCTCCGTCTACTGGCCCAAGACCAGGGCCAGGGGGTACCTCTGCCAGAGGCTGCACCCTAAGCATCCTCCCTCCCCGACATTAAATTCTCGTTTCTCAGTCTCCTGTTTCTTGCTTTATGGGGCAGCACTTCTGGGTCCCTCCACCTTGACCTCGACCTTGACCTCTGCGACCCTGGAGCTCTGGAGGGTGTTCTGTTTCTGCCCAAAGCAGGCATTGGCCGATCCATCCAGGCCTTCTGGTTCTTGGGGAGTCTGGCAGGTTTCTGCTACCAGTAACGCTGCACGCAGGCACCACCCATCAGTATCACACTAGGTGAAGCCAGTTTGCCCACACTACCCTGTAGGGTCGAGGTTAACTAAATTCTGGGAACATAGTGACCCAGCAGTCAAAGCCCAGCCAAAGCTGTCCTCCCCTCTTTGCAGATCTTCCCCTGGTTAGAACTTCTGGTGCTCTGGTCTTAGCTTAGATGCCACTTCCTGCAGAAGCTTCCTGACCCTCCCATCCCAGGTAGCCCTCCCTCCACCCAGGGCATGGGTATTCGTCTCGCTGGGGGGCACTGTCCACAGGCTGCTCACAGGGGAGTAGCCCCCAGAGGCTCCTGCTGTGGGCCTGGCTGCAGTGCTGGCTCGGGCCATGTGGGGGCAGCAGGAGGCACCGAGAACAGCACTGTACCCCGCCCTGCACCACCGACGCTCAGACCTCCGGGGTCCAGCTGCAGCTTCCAGCGTCGACTGCCCTCCTTGTATCGCCTCATCTCACGCCCTCCCCAAACCCCCTCCTGCTGGATGGCTGTGTAAGAGGCAGAGTAGGCCTAGTGACCCCCAAGTACCGGGGCTGGAGAGGCTGCTCAGTCCACAGTAAGTCCTCGGCCCACAGGGTCCCTCTGATGTCGGGAGGGGTGTGTCCTGGTGTTGCTCCCTGCAGTGGGGGGGGGGGGGGGGCATATAGCTAGTGTACAGCTCCTTGCCCATCTGGGGACAGGACCGGCACAACCCACACCCCTTTTCCCTGTAGAGTGGGCAGCCACACAGGTGTGTTAAACAGCTTTAATTTCGGTAATTTCGGCTTTTCGGCACAGTAAGAAATATTGCACATGATCAACATGTTTTGTTCTGGGGATGGGGACAAGGATAGGGGGAATCACCTTCTTAGAAAGTACAACCCAAGTTGGGAGGGCAGAGGGGGTGGGGAGAGAACCCTCCCCATGCCTGTGGCAAAGTGCAGGAGCCCCCACCCCAAACTAACCTGAGTCCAGCCCCTCTGGGGAAAAAAGGGGTGCATGAACTCCCCCTACTCCACAGGCACCTCCCTGTGGCCCAAGGCCCACACTACCCTCCAGCTTGTAGCCCTCACATGAGCCATTTTGCATAAAGTACAAGTGAAAAGGTCTGAAGGTAACACACTCCAGGTTATATACAGGTGCTCGGTGGAGGGAGACTGTGCCCCTGCTTCCCCTCAGCTGCCCCCCATCACAGGGAGAAAGCTGTGGGGGGAGGGGGATAGACAAGAGGAGCAGGCCTCATTCCGCCCCGAACTAGAAAGGACGAAATGGCTTTATTGGGGAGGAGGGAACCATCCTGCCCCCCCCCCATTCCTGCCACCTACATACTGTCCATGTCCTGAGGGGCATACTGTGGGTCCTGGGGTCTTCTCAGAGCCCTCACCTGCCTGTGGCAGCTGTGGAGGGGCCGGGGGGCAGGGGGGAGGGCGGGGGGCCCTCCCAGCCAGGCTGTCCGGGACCCGGCTCCGGAGGCGGAGGCAGTGGTGGGGCAGCCGGAGCTGTGCCAGAGTCCGAGCCAGGTGAGGTGGGGTCAGGGCCCCCAGCAGGGCTGGGAGTGGGGACAGGGGCAGCAGCAGTGCCGGTGGGGGGCGGTCCGGGGAGGGGGGCCTCGGCCCCAGGGGGCTGCTCCGTGGGAGTGGCCGCCTGCATGATCTTCTGGCGCACCTCGCGGATCTTCAACTGCAGACACACCTTAGAGGGGAAGATGTCTGCGTAGCGGGCCTGGAAGGCTGCCGTGGCCTGAGCTGGGAACAGAAGGACAGTGGGGGGGCGGGGAGGCCAGGGTGAGAGGAGCCGACAGGTCCTCTGCAAGTGCCCCCAAGACGCGGAGCCATGCTCACCTGATGGGAAGAAGCCGTGGTCCTGGAAGAGCTGCATGACCAGGGCCCGGCGCTGGTCCAGGGTGCGCCGCAGCGAGGAGTATGGCACCTTCTCGTATTCCAGCTCCCCGAGCACATCCTCAGCTTCCGTACCTGGGAGTGGCACGGGCGGCACAGTCTTGGTCTCGGGGACTGGAGCAGCCGGCCCTCCGCCCCCGCCCGAAGTGTCAACCCAGCCCTCACCAAATTCTATTCCACAGCAGAGCTCAGAGAGGGCGCCCGCCTTTGGACCCTCCCCAGACTCCAGAACCCCCCCTCCCATCCTTGACCGGCCATCCTTCCTCTCAATGACACCCACCCCACCTCTCATCTGTAACCCCATTTCCAAGACCCCACTCTATCTGCAGGGGCTGGGTTCCCCATAGCTCCGCCTGCCTCGGTGCCGGCACCTGTACGGTCGAAGGTGAAGATGTCCCCCTCGCACTTGGCACTCTTAGGGGTGTTGGGCTCTGAGCTGCAGCTGGAGCGTCTCCTCATCTTGCGCTTGGGCGAGGTGGGGTCCTCGGGGGCTGAGTCCAGGTCTGGTCCAAGAGAAGCAGGCTCAGCGGAGGCGGCCCCCATCTGTCCCCCGCCTTCCCCGGGTGCCCCGCACTCGCCTACCGGTGGAGTTCTTCCTCTTCTTGCGGTAGGAGCCCAGGATGGCCCGGGGCGAGGTGGCCAGAGACTGCAGGGTGGGCGAAGGCAGCACCTCCTCAGGCCGGAACTCGGGCAGCTCAGCAAAGCGCTCTTCGAAGTCCACCTCCGACAAGACCCTGCTGGAGAGCCGGCAGGGTCACCTCCGCCGTCCCGGGTTGTAGCTGCCCCCCTCTCCTGCCAGCCCCGCACACGCTGCCACGGACCCCAGCCCATGCTCACTTGTCCACAGAGTCAAAGGTCTTCTTCAGGGGCGGGGGCCGCACCTTCACCTTCTTGCCGGTACCAGCGGCCTCCTTGCGCTCGGGGGTGTCCCCGGCTGCCCTCCCACTGCTGCCCTCGCTGCTGCTGCTGCTGCTGCTGCTGCTGCTGCTGCCGCCGCCACCGGGAGCTGGGGCCGGAGCTGGCGCTGGGCTGGGAGGGGTGGGAGGCTCCCCACGGCTCTCCAGACCCAGCCCAGGGACTCGCCAGTCTGAAGACGAGCTGGGGAATTTGCTGGCCTGGGACAAGGATGGCAGGGAGACGGAGAACACTGGGTTCAGACTCAGTGGTGCAAAACCCAGAACAACAAAGAGATGGATGCTGATGGACCCAGATGTAGAGTCTTGGAGAAGACCTGGTCATACAGACAAGCAAAACGGACAGAAGAGGCCCAGCCCCACCCCACCCCCATCTCCCCTCCCCCACGAAACAAGGGCATGGGTCAGACAGGTGTGCAGGGAAGGGAGACGGAGCAGAAAAGCAGATGACAGACTGACGCGCAGAGCCAGGCAGCAACGGGAGCCCCTGGCGCCTGCTGTGCACTCACCACGGTCTCAGGGCCCTTGGTGCTCGTCCGCTCCTCAGCAGGCGGGGGAGGCGGGGGGCTGCTCCGGGCCGTGGGAGCCCAGGTCTCTGAGGGCGGTGGAGGGGCCGGTGTCGTAGGCTGCACCTCGAGCTCGGACTCGGGGGTAGGGGGCTCCCGGGCTGGGCCAGGCTCCAGGGGCTGCCGGGCTGCAGGGCCTGACCGTCCAGGGGCACCTGCCTCAAAGGAACCCACGGGAATGCTGGCGATGGCCGCCTTCACTTTCTGGGGGGCCTTGGGGGTGGGCCGCTGGGCCTTGGGGGCCACTAAGCTGTAGGTCATGGAGCCTGCTGGTGGGGAGAAGAGCATTTGCTGAGCCAGGTCTGTCTGGAGCCCTTCTCCTGGGTTCCCCAACTCACCCCACCCTGGGTTGGCCTGACACCCACCTGCGGCATTAGGGAAAGGGCTGGTGGGGGCCGGGGTGGCAGTGGCAGGGGCCGGTGGGCCCTTGGGCAGGATGGTGGCAGCAGGTGGGGTGGTGCTAGTGGCCACGGTGTAGACCAGGCCCGGGGGAGCCTGGGATGGCTGGGCCAGAGGTGCTGAGGAGGTGGGTACAGGGCTGCCGGGGTAAAACGCAGTGATGACGGGACCTCCGGGGGCCGTGCAGGCGGGCGGCAGCTGGGGGCTGGGTACAGGTGACACGCCCACCTGCCCAGGAGCCAGCAGCGGAGCTTGGCCTGCAGGGATAGAGACAGAGGAGGAGAGGCGGGAGCCCCAGTTGGGGGCTGGGCCACCTCCGCACCACCCTGGGTCCCCAGCTCTGCCTGCCACACTGCCACACACCTGAAAGCAGGGGCTGCACAAAGGCGGGTCCACTGGGCCCCAGCGAGGTGAAGCCTAGGGCTACCGAGCTCGTGGGCCCATACGAGGTGACTGTTCCAGCCTGGCTGGACGTAGGGCTGGTGCCCAGGGGCAAGGCGTGCCCACCTGCCGACTGCACGTAGGTGATTCTGCCACAAGGAGAGGAAGGGGGAGGAGTGAGGTGAGCTGCCCAACCCCACCAGGCCCTGCTCTGGGCTGGCCTCCAGGTGAGGGCTCAGCTGCCATTACCTGGTGGAGGAGGGCAGCAGGACCTTCTGAGGCTGCGAGGTGGGTCCGGAGAGTGTGGCTGGGCTGAGGGGCGGCACCAGGCCGCTGGGTGTGCTCACGGGCACTGGAGTCAGCTGGATGATCTGTGGGCAAGGGCACCCACAAGCTAGAGTGAGCCAGGGACCCGGAGTGGGGCAGGGGCAGACCCAAACCTAGAAAGGTGGGTCTCAGCAACGACAAGGAACACAAATTTTGGAATCAAGACAGAAAGGAACAAAGAAAACAGCAAGACATGTGAAACACAAAGGATCAAGGTGCAAACTCTGAGGGCAGAACTGAGACGCACACAGACATTGAAGTACGCGGGAAGACATGGTCACAGTCCTAGAGACACGGTTCCCGAGAGACACATGAAAAGGGAAAAAAACACGAGACCAGAGGAAAGGCAGACACAGAAACCGTGGCACAGAAACCAACACCCAGGAGGGGAGGGAACGGGGAACAGGTAGAGCCAGGATGCCCTTACCTTGCTGGGTGGCTGGGCCCCATTCTGCACGGGTACTGAGAAAGGCGGGCTCACCAGGGGCAGTGGCTGGCCAGCCCCTCCACCCCGCACAGACACGCTAGGGGCCGCCAGGGGCACCAGTACCTTCCCGGGCAGCAGCTGGGCTGAGCCGCCCGGGGGCGGGGCCTGCACAGGAGACACCGACTGGGCTGCAAGTGGAGAGAGAAGTTGCCAGACAGCCACGCAGGCCTGGGGCCCCTCTCCTCCACCGCTCAGCCCAAGCCTCACCTTTGGGGGGCGGGCCGGAGGGTACGGACTGCAGGATGGGGATGCCAGGAGTGGGTGCGGTGGCTGCCAGAACTTTGCCGTTGGTGGAAGTGCCCGGTGGGAGGGTGAAACGGATGCTGGTGGTGGGTGCGGGGCCGCCGGGAGCTGCTGCCTTGGTCCCAGGGGCCGGTGCCGGGGCAGGCGCCACTTGAAGCTGCTGGGGCAGCGTGGGCAGGATGTACTGCACCTGGGTGATTCCCCCAGCCTTGCCCAAGGCACCTGGCTGCAAGATGCCCAGGGGCACTGGCCCATTGGGGCCACTCCCGGCGCCTGCTCCAGAGCCTGTAGCGGCCCCACTGCCAGGGGCCCCCTGGGCTATGAACTGAACAGCAGGGGGCGCTGGGGCCCCATAACCGGGTGTGCCCACCAGCAGGTTGGTGACTGTGGCAGGAGCCTTTCCCACGGTGCCCAGGAGGGGCCCAGCGACCAGGTGCGGGGCCGGCGAGGTGGCTGCTGCCGACTTCTTGTCCGAATACACTAAGCTTACGCCCAGCGGGGAGCTCCCAGGCGCCCGGGACCCTGTGACCGGCTCAGTCCTGGCACCTACTGTGTCATTTGGAGACGTCTCAGCCCGGCCAGAGGTGGGGAAAGGCTTAGAGGCGATGGGCACGGGAGTGCTACTGACAGGCCGCACCACGTTGGTGACCATGGTAGCAGCTGGGCGGGATAGGGGGGCTGTTGGGGCCCCATAGGCCAGTGATGGCGCTGGGGCTGAGGGCATGCGGGTTCCGCTGCCTTCCCGTTCCTCCTTATTTGGAGGCAGGACCAGCGTCTGCAGGACACTTCCTCCCCCGCCAGGAGGTGCTGCAATGACAGAGGGGCCTGGTGGCTCCAGGCCTCCCACGCTTTCAGGTCTCTTGCGCCGGAAGGCGGCAGGATCCGATGGGAGGAACCGAGTGGTCTTGGAAGGTGTCACTGGGCCCCCGGCCCCAGGAGGTGGGGGTCGTAGTGGGCCTGCCGTGCTGCCCTGACCTGACTCCTGGGCCTTGAAGGTCCCTGAGCCCAGTGGGAAGGAGGTGGCGGCCGAGGAGGAGGCAGGTGAGGACGAGGAGGAGGATGGGGTGGGCCCGTAGCCTTTCCCAAAGGCTGGAGGTGGTGGATCCGGGGGCCCTGGGGGCTCAGGGTCCAGCGGTGGGCGGCAGTGGGTAAAGGAGGAACGAATCACAGGCGAGAACACCTTCCGGCCAAAACCCTAGATGGAAGGAGGAGACACAACATTAAGGGAGCCTGGACACCCACAACCTGCCCATCCCTCTCCTGCCTGGCAGTGAGGCCAACTGAAGGCCTCAATCCATCCAGGCTGTGACCCAATTCGCCATGGGGTGAGGAGCTTGCCCTCTTTGGGCCTTAATCTCTCTCTGTGACGATGCACACCAGAGCACGCATCTTCCCTTCCTGGGGCCATTACCAGACAGCGCCAATGCCCCAGCTCTCACCTTGCTGCCCTCTGGGTCCTCCCCAGAGCTGTCCCCGCTCTCGCTGTCAGTCACCCGCTCTTTGCACTTGAGGTCAATGTCAGTGGCGCCGAAGCCGTCGTCAGCTGAGGGAGCGAATAGTACTGGAAGAAGGGCTGGGTGCAAGACTGCCCAGGAGGGACAGCAAGGAGCCCAGGGTCTGGCCTCGGCGCCTCTGCCAGCAGTAACTGGTGTCCAAGCTCCTCCGCCTAGGGTGTGCCCACCTGCCCACCGGGGGAGCCTAAGAGCATGCAGGTACCGCCACCTAACACTGTGCCCCATGGCCTGGCCATCCACGCCCCTGGCCTCCTGGTTTCCCGCCTGGCCAGGAGCTTCCCAAGGGCAGGGCGGGGCTTACTCAGTAGGGCCTGAGCTGAACATGCCTGCAATCATAAACAAACATGCAAGACAAGCAAGAAGAGCCTGAGCTCTAGATCAACTCTTTGCCCACCCCCTAAACCTTAGCCTGCTGCTCTCTGGGCAGGATTCTGGGCCCTGCAACTACTCACCAATGACATCATCGTCTCCCTCCTCCTCGCAGATGACCATGCGTTCCTCGTCACTGGTCATGTCCTCACTGGCCGCACGCTGGGAACGGGAGGCCCGGGTGGGCAGCAGCGGGGGTCGTCCGCCGGCCGCCAGGGCACCTCCCTCACCAGAGGCTGAAAAGGGGCCTGGAGCCCCGTACTGGGTGGAAGGCTTTGGACCAGAATAGGATGCGGGGCCGGACACCATCTGCAGGGCGGACACCGGGAGAGTTCAGCGGGGGCCATCACCTTGGGGCAGCCCTCCCTGCCCAGCTCCCCCGCCCCCGGACCTGAGTCAGTTCCTGGAGTGCCTGGCTATCCACTTCCCCACCATCCAGGCTGTGGACCCCACTGTGGGAGAAGGCTCGGGGCCGGGCCGAGCCAGGTCCCCCCACCGTGTGCAGACGCTCTGTCCCACAGGAGCCGCTCCCTGGAGCCTTGGTATCCGAGCTCAGGAGTGTCTGGGCTGCAACGGAGAGGAGCTCCGAGGACACTGCAGAGCATGAGGAGAGAGGTATCACAGGGTCAAGAAGCCTTCTAGCGGCACCCAGGCTGGCCGAGATGTCCACAGATATCTCTAGGTCCCAGGCAAAAGAAGTTTGAAAACCCTGGGCTACCTGGCAGAAGAGATACCAGCCACCAGCCCAGCACTTCCTAACGGACTGCTCCTCGGGAGGCAGGCCCTCTTTGAAGACAGGGAGTGTGGTGCTCGCTAGCTACTAACCACGGGCCTGAGTCTCCATCCCCGCATCTCAGAGAGGAAGCAACCCCACCTTCAGAGAACTGCAGGCCCGTATCCGCAGATCACTCCAAAAAAATGCCTCAGAAAGGTGCTATGCAGGTGAGACACTGGCAGCAGAAGCAGCCAACGAGGGGTTCCAACTATGCTTCTGGAAACCAACCAAACTGGGGGTTAAGCTCTGGCTCTACCATTTACTGGTCTTCTACAACTTCCGACAAGTGATTCTGCCTGAGTCTCGGTTTTTTTTTTTTTAATACTTTATTTATTTGACAGAAAGAGAGAACACAAGCAAGAGGAGCAGCAGGCAGAGAAAGAGAGAGAAGCAGGTTCCCCACAGAGCAGGGAGCCAGATGCGGGGCTCGATCCCAGGACCCTAGGATCATAACCTGAGCCGAAGGCAGACGCCTAACCAAGTGAGCCATCCAGGCGCCCTGAATCTGTCTTCTCCTCTGGAAAACGAGGGTATGGCTTTCAGAAGTAGAGATTATACTCCCCTTGGTGCCTGGCATGTAGTAAATGCTCAGTAAATGACAACTGATAACGAAATGACTGCCTGGAAACTCTGTCTGGACCTCCCTGGCTCTTCTATACAAAAAAACTGCCAGCACCTTTATGGGTAACAGTCTTCAAATAAAATGATAGGACATAGAGAGGATTCTGGGGCAGAGGCTGAGCAAACAAGGGGGTAGCTAGCACCTCTCAGGGAGGAAGGGGGCAGGGCGAGTCAACCGAGGAGCCGACCAACCTCCAGGGGCAGCGGCAGTCCCCGTCTCTGACATGCTCCGCTCCCGAGTCTCCTTGTGCCCTCCTGCTAGCCCCAGGCTCGTGGGCTTGGCCTCTGAGCTGGACTTCTTCCGGTCCTTGTTGCACCACTTCCAGTCTGGGTGAGCCTTAAAGTGGGCCTCTTTAACCTGGCAGGAGAGAGAGGAGGGACCCTTCACTTACTCACCCCACCAGAGGAAGCTGGGGAGGAGCCAAGAGGAAGAAGCATTACCTGGAAGGCCAGGTCATGGTACTTCTGCTTCTCCTTGGGCCCCAGGGCATACCACCACTCGCCCAGGATCTTGCTGACAGTCCGGTTGTCCTGGTTGGGGTGACGCTGGTGGACCAGGGCCCGGTGCCGCTTGCTGAATATCATGAACGCGTTCATGGGCCGCCGGATATGGTCCTTCTCCCGCTGCAGGAGACAGAGGCCCGAGTGGGATATTTGTTAAAACCAGGAGACAGGCTTGGGCAGCCACAGGGCGAGCTGGGGACAGGTATAGAAATGAGGCACCTTGTTGGGGCTGCGTCCATCCTTCTCTGAAGAGGAGTCTCGTTCCTTTGGCAGGGCACTGAGGGACTGGGTCCGGCGTTTCCCAGGTGGCAGGGGCAACTGGATCTCAGGAGACATGATGGAGAGGAAGCTGTGGCAGGAGCGGCAGGAGCGGCAGGGACAGTGAGGACCACATCTCTGGTCACCCCCACCCCCTCGTCCCAAGCCTCGTGGCACTCACGCATCATCATGGTCACTCTCCGTCTCGCTGTCCAGCCGGGGCTCCCCTGGAGGACCAGGGGCCTCTTCCTCAGTGGTGGGAGGGGGACCCTTTCCAGGTTCCACCACCCCCAAAGTGTGGGGGGGTCCAGGCCCTGGGCTCTCAGGGCAGGTGGCTCCAGGGGGCCGCCCAGGATCAGCATTCCCTGTCCCACCTGGTGGCTGCTCGTGAGCCACAGCCGCCGACTCAGCAGGTTCTGGGGGCAGAGAGGCAGGTCAGAGGGCTCTTGGGCCGCCTAGACCCTATCCCCATGCGTTCTGCAGCCCCCCACTCCTCACCTTTGCTCTGGGTGGAGGCCACTGGGTGGCTTGCAGGTTGCTGGGCCTCACTTGGCTGCACAGAGGGGTCAGGCTGGCTGGGAGCCAGAAAAGGGACTAAGGAGTGCCAGGGGAACACGGCAACAGAGCGAGGTTCCACATTTGTCCACACTGTGGGAAGAAACCAACTAAGCTGTTCAGCAGGAGACCTTGGCCTTGACCCCCAACTCAAGCTCTTTTCCACCCTGGATGAGGTGGCTCCACGCCTCCTTCACACCCCCTTCCACTATCCCAGAGCCTCGTGGGCTCGTGCGTGCAACATCACTCAGGAGAAACTCCTCCCTGAAAGATTTCGAGGTTTATACAAAAGAAAACAGAAGCTGGGAAGGGAAATAGGCCTCACGCCCCATTCCCTCCCCCACCTCCACCAGCCCTGCCACCAGGGACCAGGCCAGAGGAATGACTGGCTCCTGTCACAAACCAGGCCATGTTCGACTGCCATCTCATACTCCCAAGGCCCCAAGACCTGAGCAGGGCTAGGAACTCTCCCCAGTCATGCCACATTCCAAGCACCCTATCTGATACGGCCCCTCATCTTCACCTCGCACTCCCTTTCTCTCTCTTGAGGAGACCATGCTTGGTTTCCCCTTCTCTTCCCTCGCCATTACCCACAGAGTGTGGGGTTTTAAGTCTTTCTCCTTGCCTCCCTCCCCATACCACAAACCCCAAGGAGCCAGACCCGCCTTTTCCGGGCTGGGCACAGGTGGCGCCAGTGTCTCCCCCGTTCCTTAAAAGAATCTACTGCCCACAAAGAGGTCTCCCAGCCCCCCTCCCTCTCAAGCTCTGAGCTTATCCTGGGTGCAGCGTCCAGCCCCCTTGCCCAAAAAAGGGAGGGTGTGATAAACTCCTTGGAAGAAAAGGCACAGACAATGGGGCAGACAAGAGAACTATTACAAGTCTGCGCCCAAGGAAGACAAAAGTGCCAGGTGTTTTCTTGAGAATATGCACAGGAAACCACTTCCCTCCCAGGGGGCCAGTCCCAGGGGTCCAACCCTCTGCCCCAGGAGCTGGGTGGTAGCAGGGTTAAGCCCTGGGCTGGGACCCATCCCTGGCGGCACTCCTGGGGCAGGCCTAGGTTAGGAGTGGGCTGCCCTCTCACTGCTGGCTCCCTGGGGGAAGTGGAACCAGCTGAGGAGGCCCCTGCGAGGGAAGACGATGAAGAGAGAAGGGAAACGCCCTAGCCTTGATCTCCATCATTCCAGGGCTCCCCTTGATCCACATCAACCTGACCTGGGGTGACCCCTCTATGCCTTCAAAAGCCTGGACTAAGCTCTGTAGGAGACACTGGCCTCGAGACCTAATTCTGCAAGGGGCTGACAAAAGAAAAAGTAGACATCAAGTCAACAGAAGAGGGATAAGGAAACCAACACAGGGAGGATCTCAAGACACTCTGAGAACCCTGTCCCCAATCCCTGGTGCACTGGGGACCACAAAAGCCTCCTCAGCCCTCCAACCCCAAGGACCTCGACCTGTCCCTCTCTTCATCAAGATCTTTCCCATCGGGCCTCCTTATCTGCTGGGTGGGGAAGAAGGGGACCAGCAGACAATGGGGGAAGAGTCCTTTGGTCCTGCCCCTCAAGTCCTCTTTAGTGCACTACCGTCCAGGTTTTTGGGTCCCTCCCTCTGTCATTGCAAAGCACACCACATACAATCCAGCCCATCACTCTGCTCTAAGCCTCACTCACTTCTCAAGCTCTGTGCTTAGCCCCACTACTCGATCACACTCCCTTCCCCCTCTCTTCCACACCTAAGGCCAGCAAGTCTCATGCTGCCCCTATCCTGATCCATGCTCCCGAGGCAGTTACTGTGCACCCCTCACGTCCAATGACAACGGACCGTGCCATCCCATCACCCAAACACCACAGCTGTCCCCAGCTACTCCCCTCGCCTCACTCCCATCACTCCTGCTACACTCCCACCTGCCGTCACTAACCGCTTGGCCCAGCTGAGCTCTGTAACTTTCCCGTCACCCCTGTACTCCGCCTCTATCACTCTCGTACTATACCCCTATCACCATTACGCCGCACTTAGCACCCCGACACCCTGACCCCTGCAGTCCCAGGCGCTACTGACCGAACATGCCGAGGCCACGGGAGGCCGCGCCGGACGCGGGCACCAGGGGCCTGTGGGCTGAGTACATGGTCCGGCGCGGGGGGGCCCGGCCGGGGCTCGTGCCTCCTCAGCGGCCGCCGCCACTCCGCCCGCCGCCGGCTCCTCGGCCGTCGCCGCTCGGGCCCGGGAGGAGCTGGAGGCCGTCGCCGCATGCCCCCCCCGCCGCCCCCCCTCCGACCGCCCCACTCGGGGGTCTCTGCCGGGCGCGCCTGCGCACAGCGCCGCCTGCCTCCCGCCGCCCGGGGGGCGGGGGAGGTCAGAGCGCGGCGGCCCCGCCCCGCCCCCCGGCGCGCGCGGGGGCCGTCACGGGGCGCGCGGCACAGGGGCCATCGGCGCCGCCCCCTCCCTCTCCCTCCTCCCGCGCGGGGCCCGGCGGGCGGGGCAGGCGGGGCAGGCGGGGCGGGGCGCGGCGCGCGTGCGCGGGGGCGGCCCCCTCCCTTCTCTCGCTGGCTCGCTCCCTCCCTCCCTCGCAGCTCCGGCGGGTAACGGCTCTGGCCCCGCGCGCCCCGGCTGCCGGTGCCGCCGCCCCGCCTTTCCGGGCTCCGGGCCTGTGGCTCAGCGCCGGGTCGACCTTCGGCTCCGAGCGGGCAGACGGACCAGCGTGTGTGCGTCCGTGCGCTCCGAGCGAGCCCCGCGCAGAGCCACCGCCGCCTCCCCGCCCCGCCACTACTACGCGCTCCCCTCCCCCCGCCGCACCTCCCCCCGCCCCTTCCCCGCTTCCCCCGCGGCCTTCCGCGCAAGCCCGGCCCCCCGCGCGTGAGCCCATTGGCTGCCGCTGCCGCGCGCGGGTCAGGCCCCGCCGCGCCCGCCCCCATTGGCCGCCCCGGGGGAACGTCAGTCATATGCAAATAAGGGAAGGGCGGGGCGGGCTCCGGTTGGCTCCAAGCCGGCCCGGGGCGGGACCGCGGGAGGAGGGTGGCAGGGAGGGCGCACTGCAGTAAAGGCAGCGAGCCAGGGGGGCGGTTCGCGGCACCGCGCTGCGGAGGCCCCCGGGTTGTGTGTGGTGTTACGTGTGTCCAGTCCACGCGAGGAACACGCTCACGCGCGGCTTGGCCTGCCTCCCTCACGCCCGCCTGAGCACACACGGCTCTGCAGGGCAGACGAACTGCGCGGTACGGCTACGCGAGCCACTGGGAGCCCTTACCAACTCACACCAGTAGACTCTTCCCCTACCACACACACTCACACTCACACACACACGCTCCTCTCATAGAGTTTTCCTGCCACACCCATTATTCACACACACCCCACGGTCACATGTACCCTTGGCCTTACACTCACACACCAAGTCACACACCTTGAACACCTGCTCACATGTATGTATGACCTCCCACACTCCTCCTGGTCCATCACTCCCCACCCATCATCATACACACTCGTTCTCACCCGTCCTCCACATCACCCATTTCATACACGCCTTGTCATACATGCTTCACCAGCGCATATTCTCGTTGCCAGCCCACATGAATCATCATACAAACAACATATCAAACAGGCAGCATTCTCTCACACATCCCATCACAACCGCTGCTTGTCCATCGTGCGCGCACACACACACACACACACCCCACATCCCTCCCACACAACCACACACACTCTTCCATCTTCACACACTCTCATGTGGCCTTCCTGGCAACTCCCGTCCCCGACACAGGCTAACTCTCAGATGCCATTGTACTGACCCCCACACACTATATAAACTTAGCCCAGTAAGCACTGCTTTAGTACCCTGGACCCCCAGGGATACAGAGCGCCATGGCCATTCACTGGCCTGACACTTAGCAGCCACCTGGGACCCTCCACCTCACAGTGTAAGGCAGTGGGGGGCTGCAGGGGGTGGGGGCACAGAGCACCACTGTGGGCTCACCCTACCACTGTAGGCTGGGAGCCACCCCTTCCAGAAGGGGGCCAGGAGGAAGAAAGGAAATGAACACTGGGGCTTCAGTGTGCTGGGAGTTTGTATGTATTATACTGCTCGTTGAATCCTCACAGCCACTAGGGAGGTACACTTTATTATGCCCATTGTTCAGATGAGAAAATGAGGCTCAGAGAACCTGAATAAATTGTGCAAGATCATGCCTCCAGAACCTAACAGCCCCGTGCTCCAACTTGGCTGCTCTTTCCACTACTGAAAATTTAACCCCGGGGTGGACCCAGGCAGACACTCCCAGACGTCCGGGAATATGGTCAGACAATGATACAGAGAACTACAGAAAGACCAGAGAGCACCCACAGAGACACATGAAAGGGTCTGGGGCCCACCAGGGAGAGAGGCAGAGGCTCTGGATCACCCAAGATGGGGCCCTGGGGTCATATCCAGTAGAGGCAGAGGCCTGGGGTCACACCCGGGCAGGTTTTAAAGGTTGCACAAGCTCCGATGGACAAAGAGTGGGCTCCTACACAGGTGGAGTCAGAGACAAGCACAAACAGATCCCTTTCCCAGCCTATCCTGTCCACTGACAGAGCCGAAGGCATGGAAAGGGGGCAGAAACTGGTAATCTGGGCCCAGAGGGGAAGGGAAGGTCCATAGCCCTCTGAACTCCAGAGACTGCAGGGCCAGACACTTGACTGTGAGCCTGGAGGGGGCCACTGGAGGGACTATTAGGTGACTGCCCCCTCCTCCCTATGCAGCCCCAGACTCAGACCCTCCATTACCTCACTGCCCCAGGGACTGCAATGTGAGGCAGAAATCAAGGCTGAAATCAATGTGGCCCACTATCTCCCCACCGCTGCCCCCTCCTCTCCCCTCCGGTGAGTCACCTACTGGCAAGTTAACCCCTTCCCTACTGCAATGCAGCCCAGGACAGAGCTCAGAGAAACACTGCCCCCAGCTCCCCCACTTCTGTAGGGTGAGAAAAAGAGCAAGGCCTGGCACAGAAGGGAAAGAGGGCCCCACACATCTGGGAGGGTTGCACATCTGGTAGAAGACAGTGCCCACATAGGAGGGATGGGAAGAGGCCCCTTACAGGGTAGGGTACAGCCAAATGGGGACCCAGCCTGGCAGGGAGGGGCCGGAATCCCGGCGGGAAGGGCCCCCCTGCCCTGGGCACTGGGCCAGCCCTATACTTAGCTTCCATTGTTCAGCGTGGAGGAACCCTGGGTGGGGGTGATTAGAAGCGGAGAAGAGGGAGCAGGTCCTAACCCCAGACAGCTCCAACTCTCCAGCCATCCTCAACCCAAATTAGGGCCTCCCTAATTGGAAAAGGCTGAGGGGGTTTCCCAAACCAGGGCCCCAGCCCCATCTGAGAGGGGGTGCAACACCATCCTCCACTCAAGGCAGGTACCCCCTGCACCACCCCATCACCAATTCCACAAAAGGTTTGGTGCCAAACACCTCCCGCAGCACTACCCCGCCCCCCCAGCCCGGGGACAGGGAGCCCAGACAGAGACACCAACTGCCACCCAGGGAGGCACAGGCTGAGGCCTGTCCAGAGGCCTCGGGGCGTACAGCCAGGGATGCTGACAGACTGAGGGACAGGCAGACACACTCTGAGCTCACGGGCCCATTTATTGAGCCTTAGAGGCACCGCGCCCCTGTCGCCCGCGGCTCCCTACCCTGCTCTACGGGCCCGGGTCCCCGCCTTGGCTCACCACCCCGGTGTCCCTAGCTCCCCTCACCCGCTCTCCACATACACACCCACCCACCCACCCCGGGCGGCGTCGGCGACGGCCAGGGTTGCCTGGGGAACGAGCCCAGGATTGGGCTGGTGCGGCTCGGGAGGGATGGGGGCCTAAAAATAGCGCCGGGGTGAGTCAGTGTGAGTGGGGCTGGGGTAGGCAGGGGGACTAGGAGGGAAAGAAGCAGGCGAGAGGTGTGGGGGAGGGTCCCCAGGGATTGGGAGACGGACTGGGATAGGACGGAGGGGGGCATGTGGGTTTGGGGGTGGAAAGGGGCGGGGGGTGGGGGAGTATACAGGCACCCGGGCTTGAGAGGGCTGGTCGGCGCAGACTGAGGGAGGCGCCCCAACCCGGGCGGAGGAGGGGGCGCCGCCCTGCGTTCTCCTCTCCTCCCCGCGCTCACGAGATTTTCCACTCGCCGCCTGGCCCCCAGCCAGCTCCCGGCGGGCCCCACAAAGCCGCTTTGTGCTGGGAGGGCGGGCGGGCGCCCGGCCGGCCTGACACCCACGCGGGCCGCGGCAGGGCACAGGCCAGCTGGCACCCGAGCTGTCTGCGGGGGGGCCCCCTACCCAGCCCGAGGGCGCGGCCGCTTAAGGGTTAATGGCGCAACGGCGGGGGGGGTGGTCTCAGCCAATCAGCGTCGGCAGACGCGTAGGGGGCCAATGGGAAAGACGGAGGCCCCACACCCGGGGCCTACCCCTGGGGCGCGGGAATCTGCGCCCCTCCGTGCGGACCCGGGCTGGGCGCGGTCCACAGGGTACCGGTCCGGATTTTCAAAGCCCCCGGTGTACCCTTTTTCCCCGGCTGCTTCGCAAGAGAAAGGTTCAGAGGGGAATAGGATCTTGCAGTCAGGAGGTGGCACGGTGGAGATTTGAACCCAGGTCTGCCTGGCCTCACAATCAGCTTTGCTGCGGAAACAGGGAGACAGGGGTTCCCTGGCCCAGGCCCCCGTGGGGAGCGGGAACAGGGGACGGGGTGCGGGCGGAGGAGGCGGCGCGGCGGGCTAGGGTCCAGCCGCCTGCGGTGCAGCCGCTGCCGCCGGTGGTAATGGGAGCCAGACGCCGTCGCCGCCGCTAATGCGCCTCCCTCTTGGCCACTAATGGAGCCATTAATGCCCGGGCGCCGGGGGCTCCGGGCCGCAAACCCCCCGCCCCGCGCATGCGCGCGCCGGCCACCCCCGCCGTTTGCCGCCGCCGCCGCCGCCGCCGCCAGGAGGCAGCCTGACCCCTTGCAGCTCCTGGTGCTGGGGTCTCTTCCGCGAAGTCTCTAAGATTGACTCCCGCTACCTCAAAAACGCCCCTTCTCTTCTCTCCTGGGCAGGTCATCCTCTTCTTCCCAGCCTAGGCCTCCTTCCTCTCCAGGACAGTCTCCAGGGATCTCTGACATCCAAATCTAACCTTTTCCTCACCGATCTAAACTTTTGCCTCTTCACTGACCAACCAGCATTCAAGTTGGCTTGGCTAGACCCTGTGCTCCTTGGCACCCTTCTGCCAATCCTGGGCTCTAGTGTCGGCTCCGGCTTCCACTAGCCACTGAGAGGTCATGCACTTTCACCCTTCCTGGCCTTTGTTCCTACGGCTGCCTCCGCCAGGAACACCTCTTTCACTCTCCTGAAATCCACTCATTGCTCATGCTTCAGCTCAAATGTCACTTCCACTGAGAAGCATACCTGTCTGTACCTCCCTTATCACCCTGCATCGAGCCAGAGTTGTCGCTGTCCTCTGGCTTCCCCAGACTCGGTACTTCCCTCTGCTCATCTAGATTTGGAGGACGCCTGGGGGGCTCAGTGGGTTAAAGCCTCTGCCTTTGGCTCAGGTCATGATCTCAGGGTTCTGGGATCGAGCCCTTATCGGGCTCTCTGCTCAGCGGGGAGCCTGCTCCCCCCCCCCCCCGCCTGCCTCTGCCTACTTGTGATCTGTGTCAAATAAATAAATTTTTAAAAATCTCTAAAAAAAAAAAAAAGAATCTGGATTTGGGGAGTCAGGAGAACCTAGGCCCCTCTTTGGGCCTTATTTTCCCCACCTGGCCAAGCACAGTGTCTGAGGTCCTACTACATGTGGGACTCCGTTAAATGGAGCTGGCACCAAATGTGTCTCCTGAAAGGCACTGAGGGGGCGGTCGGGGTGGTCTGGGTCGTGCCCTCTCGCAGGTGGGTGGGCACAGGAGTTGCTTTCCTGTTGTTCCCTTACAGCCGGATCTCCCAGCTTGGCCCATGCAGCCCCCGCCTTCCTGCCTGACTTGGGAACAGGTGCTTGGATGTAGATGGCTCCTGACACCTCTCAGCACGTTTCAGGGACAGTGGTGGGCTGTTAATTTGTCAAGGAACAGGAAGGGGCTCCCAGGCCGGTACAACCTCCCACCACTCCCCAAGAAGGGAGTGAGGGACCTAGTGCTTAGCAACTGTCCGCAGACTCAGAGGGATGGAGCGCCTGATGGGCACAGGGTGGAGGTGAGGGGCTGGGAGAGGAGCAGCAAGTCTGTCTGAGGAGGGGGAGGGGGGCAGAGGAGGCCCAGAGACACAGGATCCCAAGATAGGGGCCCAAAACAGAAGAAAGGCGGGATGAAAGAAAGCTCAGACAGGGACTGATGTCTAGGGAAGGACAAACCAAAAAAGATACAGAGAGGCAGACAGAGAGACGGACAGACAGAAGTCCAGAGAGACTCAGACAGGCCCAGGAATAGAGAGAGACCTAGACAGACAGATGTAGGGACCCAAGGGAGAAAGAGAGAGACACACAGTGGCTCAAAGGCAGACAGACAGAGGCCCAGGAGAGGGGGCACTGCCTGTCGGTACGGGGAAGCCAGGCGGAAGCTGGGAGCTGGAAAGGAGGCCGAGCCAGGAATGGGGCTGAGACATCTGGCCTCCTGGGCTGGGGCTGCAGGCCCTGGGGCGGCTTCCTCTCCTGGGGAGCGGGTGGGAAGAGTCAGGAGAAGGTGGCAATGGCAGCTGGCTGGCCCGGCCACGCACAGAATGTGGAGAATGCCGGCCGCCTGCCCCGGCACGTCCCCCGGCACGTCCCCCAGCGGAAGCAAATGCCTGGCGGGGGGCAGGAGCAGGCAAGCTGTCCCAGGACGCCCCCTCACACCTGCTGCCCTGAGTGAGGGTCAGGCCTTGGCATGAGCGGGCAGAAATGGACGGGACCACGGGCTCACTCTGCCACCGGGCATGGTCTACCCTACCTGGGCCTCAGAGGCAGAAGGCCCCAGGGTGCCTGCCTCCCAAGGGCTTGGGGAGGCCTCTGGGGGAAGAACAAAAGGACCTGCTGGCTGGGAACCTGAGGGCAGCCTGGATACCTCAGCATGGGTGTTGTTAGGGAGGCGCTGCTCAGAACTGTCAGGACAAGCACTGGACAAGTTCTGACGACAGACAGCTCGCGGCCTCCCTTCCCTGAACCTCAGCCCCCAACCCCCAAACTGGGCTGGTAATCCCTACTGCATAGCATCAGGTGGATTCGATGAAATGGCCTGGGGCTGGGCACGTGGTAAATCCTTAATAAAAGACTGGTTACTATTACTGTTATCGTTGTTAGCAGCAGTACTTAAGGGCCTGGGCTCTGGAGCTAGACAGCCTGGGTTCAAATCCTGGCTCTCCCTCTTCCTAGCTGGGTGATTTTGGGCAAGTCACTTAAGCTCTTAGGGCGCGGTTTCCTCCTCTGAACACTGGAAATACTAATGGTGCTGGCCTCCTGGGGTATTGTGAGGATTCGGTGAGTAAACGCTCAGGGGGCACTGACAGCCGAGTATGGTGCGCACGCGCACACATGGGTGGTGCTCGAGAAATTATGACCGCTGTAGCTTCTGGCGGTGAGCATCCTATGATCCGGAGATCGGGAGACCCAGTTCAAGGCCTGGTCCTGACCCTCCCTGGCCGGGTAACCTCAACCAGCACTCTTCTTCTGTCGCTTCTCCTCATCTGGAAAATGGTGGCAGGTACCCCTGTTGGGTCTGCTCTGGTGGGCCTCGGGTCCCCTGCATCAGTGCCATCCCCGTCCAAGCGCCAGCAGTGAGGGTCACGTGACATACTGCTATGAAGGCAATGTCGGGGGCTGTAGGCATGTGGGGTGGGGGGGAGAGGAGGATAGTTCTAGATGGAGTCCTTCTGCTTCACTTTCTTCATCTGGCTAAAGACAGAGATCCCTGCTGTGCCCGTTTCTGTGGAAATGGGCTCCTATCAACTACATTAACAAATGTAAAAAATGCTGGGGGCAGGGCAAAAAACACAACTCACAGCCTCAGCATGTAAGTCTGAGGGCCAAGCACGGCGCCTGTGCCCCTGTGCCCTGGGTCTGGGCTGGAGCTCCGTGAGGTCAAGGCCTGGGATCCCTGCCGCATCAGCCTCTCTGCCCCAGTCCCAGCTCCCACCCAGATCCCCACCGCGGCCCCCTTCCTCCTTGCTCTCCCTGTTTCTGGTCTCGGGCCCTGGAACTCACCCTCCACAGTACAGGTGTGGTCAGATCAGCTCAAAGCCTTCCTTGGCTCCCTAATGCCCTCGAGATCAAGTTCCCAAGTCTCCTGAGGACCCTCAGGGATCTGACCCTTGCTCATCAACGGAGCCGCACATTCCCACATTCACCATCGTCCAGAGCCCTTGGTTTTGCAGATTGCACTTCCTTCAGATACTTACTTTGGCCCCGAGGCCTTTGCCCAAACTCTTCCCTCTGCCTAATGGTCCTCCTGCCAGCCTTGCCAGGCTCACTTCTGCACGCCCTGCAGATCTCACTTTAGACTCCCTGGCCCCTTCTCCAAGAAGCCCTCCTTGACTTCCCACGGCCTCCTGGGCTTCCCCCATCCCAGCTCTGACCACTCCGGCTGCTCACTCTCTGGGGCAGATTCTGTCTGTTCCAGGACCATGTGCCCTGTAAGGGCAGGGCTGTGTCCTCAGTACCGACTAGCACGTGGCCAGGGTACTACAGTCAACAGCGGATTAATAAATAAATAAAGAAGACGAAGATGCTAGGGAAGGGGCTGGTGACTGGTCACCCCCCCCCCCACCGGACGAGTGCTCTGACAAGGCCCAAGTTGGCCTGGCCTCTGGCTCTCCCGGCCTCCGGCCTCAGCCCTCTGGCCACAGTGGCTTTCCTCAGCTGTGCTCCTTCTGGCCTCCTAGGAGGCTCTTCCAGCCCGCGGTTGCTGGTTCCAACTCATCCTTCAACGCTTGGCTTACACGCCCTTTCCTGAGGGCAGCCAGACTGGATTTCACACCTGGAGGCCTGCCTAGCACACCCCAGCTCCACTCACGGCACTGACTGCACCTGTGATATTTACTGGGCACAGGCGTGAGGTGAGCGCTCAGGTCCTGATCCTGCCACCCCGAGGCAGAAGGCACCTTGGAACCTCCGTCTTCCCATCTATAACCCGGTACTGTGGCCCAGAGGGGACTGGCTTTGGAGGCTGGATCCAGGATTTACCAGCTGTGGGACCCAGGGCAAGGAAATAACCTGGCCTCAGCTGCCTCTAAATGAGCCTAATCTTACCCCCTCCCCGCCCCAACCCCCCCGTTAGGTTCATGAAGACAAAATGAGCGAATATTTCCAAAGGGCTGAAAACAGGCCCAGGTACAGTACGGGGTGTGTCTGAGGGTTCAGCAAGATAACTCGCACGCAATGCTTATTATCATGGTGATGCGCCCACCAGTCCTCCAGACATGGCAGCTGTCATCATGATTATCAACTCTGTTCCTCTGTTACCCCATGAGGACTGTGGGGGCCTGGCTCCCAAAGCTCAGGAAAGGTTTGCTGACTGCTAGAGCCCTTGAGAGTGCATTCCCAACAGGAGGTCTCTGGAAACACTGCACTGAGCCTTCCAAGTCCTGTCCCTTGCCTGGTATGTGAATTCCCACTGAAACGTCTCTGCAGAGAGGATGCTAATCTCCCCTTGAGCCCCTCCCAAGGTGGGGAGCTCACCTCTCAAGAGAGAGTCAGTTTGCAAGTGGCCCCGTCCCGAATGAGCCCTCACCCAGCCATTGCACTGGCATCTCTTACCTGTCCCAGGTCGGCCCATGATGACTTCCTTTTTGGGCGCAGGATGGCTGGTGTAGCTGCTGGGCACCAGGACGGGCAATAGGGCAGCAGGTGAGGGGTGGAAGGCCACCGGCTGGAAGGGTGAAGAAGCCAGGCCGAAGGTGGGCATCGGCTGGGCCACAGCAGTTGGCGCGGCTGGAGGCACGGTGATGGGAACAGGGGCTGGCAGAGGTGGGGGCAGGCCAGGCTTCCCACTGGCCACCCCAGGGGGCACTGGGGTCTCTCGGCAGCCCCGCCCGGGTCCCGCTGCCCGCGCCTCACCAGCAGTGCTCACCTCCCCAGGGAATTTGGAGGGCAGCGGCACGTCGGGATTGCGAACAATGACAGGGGAGTCCCGCTGCACGGCAGGAACCCTGCGCACAGAGGGCCCAGGATCCGAGGTCAGGCCAGCAGGCGGAGGCAACAGCAGCAATGGTGAGGGCTGGCGGGAGCGGGAGAAGGGCACAGCGGGAGACACAGCCCGGAAGCCAGCCGGCGTGGACGGTGTAGGAGTGTGGGACACCGAGTCCACACCAGAGTCTAGGCTGTCGCTCTTGGGGAAGTCTGGGGTGGCTCCTCCGCCCCCTGCGCCAGGGGCCCCCAAAGCCCCCGGGTGGGGCAGCAGCTCTGTCTTTCTCCTCCCGGGGCTGATGGGCACGGTGAAGGTCAGGTTGGTCTGGAAGGTGGGTAGGATACCAGAGGAATGGCGCTCTCTGGGGGCAGGCGGCGGCGGGTGGGGGCCCAGGTCTGGTGGCGTCAGCACGCCTCCCTTTGGGGTGCTGGCGCTCAGGTGGCGGCTGCGGACGGCAGTGCGCTGGATGACTGGCGAGGCATTGATGGGGCTGAAGTTGGCAGGGCGGAAGCCAAAGAGCGGCGAGGGGGAGGGCGACGGGGCAGGTGAGAAGGGCGACTGTGTAGACACAGGAGAGAAGGAGGGCGTGCCAGAGCGAGAGCTGCCCAGCGACACCAGCATCACGGCCGCCTCACACTCATCGAACTCGAAGCGAGACAGGTCAGCAGGAGCCACCAGGCGTGGGCGTGAGTCCCCACGGGCCGCCACGCTGCTGGCCTCGCTGTCCCGCGATGTTTCGTCACCCCAGTCAAACTCGGTGCTGCCCTCACGCGCCGCCACGCCTGCCGGCCGCCCTGCCCCAGCAGGGCCGCTGTCCGCCAGGCCCTCCATCTCCTTGGTTCGCATGGACAGGTGGCGCGAGCAGTAGCCCCGCCGCTGTGACTCCTTCATGCAGCCATCTCGAGAGCACAGCCGGCGCCACTGCTTGCCGTTGAACTTCTTGCGGATTCCGTTGGGTGTGCAGACCACGTCACCCTTCTTATACTTCTGCTGCGCGGCTGTCAGCGGTGTGCGCGCCCGGGCGGCTGGCGCAGCCCCCTTCTCCAGGGAGGCCACGCTGCTACTCCGGCTGCCGCCCTGGCTCCCCTCCTGGCAGGGTGACGGCTGCTCCCCAGGGCGGCCCGGGCCTGCGAAAGCTGGGGACTTGGGCGGCGGGGACAGGAGCTGAGGCGGGGGCAGTGGGAGCAGGGCCGGGGTGCCCAGGGCCGGCGGGTGCTTCTCCTCGCCCTCCTCACAAGTCCCCAGGTTGCCACCAAAGCTGATCTTAGACACCTCGGCATCCTCAGGCTGCTTGGGGTCCAGGGCAGCAGGGCAGGGGGGCAGGGCGCCCCCCGGCTCAGCCTGCTCCTCCTCAGGGCCCGTGGGGGGCTTCCTCGGCAAGGCCTCAGGCTCCCAGGGGGGCCGTAGCAGGCGCAGGCTGGAGCGGGCCACCCACACGGCCTCCTCGGGCTCATGGTGTGGCAGCTGCGGGGGCTGCGGGAGGGCGGCCGGCGGGCCCGGCTGCGAGCTGGGGCCGGGGCTGAGACGGACCTTGTAGGCAGCGGGCTTGGTGGCCACCTCCACCACCACACCCTCACGGTAGGCAGCCACGCCGGGCTCCACGCAGGTACAGACGGCTGTGCCCACTGCCAGGGCACCCGGCGGCGGTGTGGCATCCAAAACCACATCGACACCGCCGCCGGGTGCCCCCTCGTAGAACGTCAGGGCCCGGTCCCCGGGGAACTGCACCCCCAGGTCCTGGCTTCGACGCACCTGGCGCACCACGGCCGGAAGGAAGAGGCCGTCTCCACGCCGAGCCAGCACCCGCTGGGACCTTAGCTGCCGCAGGTCGTATCCACTGCTGCTGCCACTTGGGGGCCAGGGGCCTGGCCCACAGGCTTCGGCAGGCTCATCCTCCAGGTCGGCTGAGTGCTCGCTGGCTGTGTCAGTGGAAGAGGAACGGGTGGAGGTGGGTGGCCGTGGAGGGACCCCCAGGGCGCTGGCCTCCTCAGGGGTCCGTGCCCGCTCCTCAGGGGCCCCGCCCGGCCCACTGCTACCGCTGCCAGCTCCATGCTCCTCCACATACTTCTTCTTGGGCGCTCGGGACTTGAATGTAGCTGTCTTACGGCTGAGGGAGGGCTCCCAGCGGCTCGCTTCTCCCTCTACCTTGGGGTCCTCAGCGGGGCCTGGGGCCGCTGGGTCGTCGGGGTGCAGCTCCGGGGGCAGCCCCTCAGCCTCAGGGCCCCGCTCAGACTCCTCCTCCTCGCCCTCCTCAGCCTCTTCTGGCCCCGGAGGCTGCTGGGGCTGCTGCTGCTGTACATCTTCGTCTTCCTCCTCTGGCTTGTCGCCCTCCCCAGCCCCTCGCCGTCTCAGGGCCTTGGCCCTGGTGGCCAGTGGGGATTTGCCGCCACTGCCAGAACCTGGGAGGCCGACACATGCCTTCTTCATTGGCTTCATCTTTTGTCCACCTGCAGGTGGGAGGGCAGACAGGGATCATCGGGAGCAACTCAGGAACCTCCCAGAGCCAGTGTCCCCCAAGACTTCCCACTTGTCGGGTGATACCTGAAGGCTTTCTCTTGGCGATCTTTCACTCATGAGGGCCCCTGACTGGCACCTGGACACAGACTGGCACCCATGTCCTCTGAGTTATGTACTCTGGCTCCTTGGGGACACTGACATATATCTGTTCCCTCTACACAGGCCACAGCAGGTGTGTGCAACTGCCTGACGGGGCACAAAAAGGCGGTAACGGTTCACGCCTGTGGAGTACTCGCTTTGTGCCAAGCCATGGGCTGAACTTGATTTTATTAACCCATTTCATCCTGATGACAGCCCTAAGAGGCAGGTGCGACCAACAGCCCTACTCGAGGAAACTGAGGCACAGAGAGCTCAAGCAACCTGTTCAAATTAATCCAGCTAGGAAATGGTAGAGCTAGGGTCTGAACCCAGGCAATCTGGCTGCTCCAGAAGTCTGTGCTCCTAACCATTTCAGTGTGCCGCCTGTCACATGATCCAGAGGGCAAGCTTCCTTGCACTGTCACTGTCCAGACAGCACACACACTCATACACATACACACACATGCACAGGAACACAGTCACAGAAAAGGAGGTGACTGGGCTGTGATGTGAGCCTCTCTCCACCCCCACCCCCACCCCTCTGGGCCGCCTGGCCTGGCCAGCCATCGTGGGAAGGAGTGGGCAGCTGAAAGCCCTGAGGGACGGCTGCCCACTCTTCTCTGCTCCCAGGCCTGCCAGGTATAGCCATCTCCCCAGATGCTGGCAGGGAGCAGGCAGGGGCACGTCTGGGGCAAGAGCTTATACCCAGTGCTGCCACGGGGCCGTGCATGAGCACACGCACGCGCACAAAAACACACACAGAGGCACACACACGTCATCACACAGTGGGACACGGAGCTACACCCCAGGGTTTCGCTGTCCCACTGGATGGGAGCCTGCCCCTCCCCCCACAGCACCCAGCGTGAGACCAGCAAGCCCAGCCCCCCTTCTGGCCTGCACGCATCCCCCGCCCTGACTGGGCTGCCTCTGACAGGGTGGCTGAGCTGGCCGGGGCCCCCTAGGGCCCCCAAATATGCCCTCTGACTCCAGGTGGGGGTAAGTGGGAGAAGGTCAAAGAAAGCAGGGCAAGCCCAGCAGGCCAACCTCACCCACTTCCTGAACAGTCATTACTGCCCGCCCCCTTTCAAGCTGCCCTGAGAAAAGGGAAAAAAACTTTACTCTGAAGTGACTAAGAGAAGCTGAGAGGCCAAAAGGGGGCCTCTGGGAGGGTTGGGGTGCCCAGGGCCCTAACCCAAACACAATCAGAGACACCCCTGACTCAATCTGCCAGCTCCTCCAGGACCCCTGATCTTGTGTTCTCCTACTTGGGGCCTGCTACTCCTGTGGACCCCACAATCCCAGGCTGCTCCTTCTCTGGGCCAATCCTGGGGTCCTCACGGGCAGAGCTGTAGGGCCCGGGGCTTCTCACACTGGGGCAGGCATCCAAGTGCCCAGGAGTTGGGCAGCTGCCACCACCTTCTCCCCACTGACCCGCTGGGCCACCGTCCTGGGGACCGAGATCCGGCCCCGGTCCTGCCCAAACAGAAACCTTTGCATAACCCCCCCACCCCCCGCAGGGCCTACAATCATATTGCCTGGCACCCCTGGACCCTGCTGCCTGGTCCTGCCCCTTCACCCCAGAAGCTGAGCCTTTTTCTTTCCCCTGGGCCTACTCTCTTCCTGTCCACCCCACTTTGGATAACTCCCACCAAGGCCCTGTGGGCCCTCACCTCCTTCAGAATCTAAGCAGTAACTCCTGAAGCCCAGGCCGGCCCAGGCCCTGGTTCTTCAGGGTCTCATGTCCTCTGCTCCCATCAGCCCTCCTGGCATCAGCTTTTCTGCCACTCTCTCTCCCGTCCTGTCACCACCTCTACCTCTACCTCTCTCCTCACAGGCCCGAGGCCCCCTCCTCAGCCACCCCATCCTTGTCACCCTCATCTATCTCTGTCACCCCTTCCTCCCAGTCACTCTCCTGTCAGCCATCTCTGGACCTGTCACCTTTTCTCTCCATCACCTCTCCTTGTCACCCCTCCAACTCTGTCCCCTCCCTCTCCCTGTCACCCTGATCGAGTCCTGTCACCCCTCCATTCCTGTTACCCATTCTCTGCCCACCATTCCCTCTTCGTCACCCCTTTTCTGTCACTCTTCCTCCCCACCACTTCATCCACTCTATCCTCCTTTCCCACCATCCAACCCACCTTTTTTCCCCTGTACCCCCTCCCCGTTCCTGCCACCTGTCCCCTCTCGGCCCCCAGCACCCCAAATCCCCCCTGCCCGTGTCAGCCCTGGCCCCGCCCCTCACCTCGGGCTCGGCAGGGTTTCGGGGCGGGGGGCCGTGGCCCCGGCTCGGTCCGGTCCGGTCCCTCCCCGCCCCCCCTCCGGCTCTCCCTCTCGATTCTCCCTTTTTTTTTTTACTCCAACACACAAAATGGTGAATGGACCTGCAACAGCTGGAGTAGCCAGCCAATCACCGGCCACAACCCCGCTGACCGGCGCCGTCCTAGACCAATAGATATCCGCAGCCTGGTCGGCTCCGCCTCTCCACGACGAGCGACATTCGCCATGACCAATCCCGCCCAACCGGCAGCGCCAGGGGGAGGGGCCAAAGTCCAAGGCCGGCCTCCCTCTGGGACCGACACCAACCTGAGCCTACGACCGCCTGATCTGCCTAGGGCCCCGCCCCACAGCAAGTGATGGGCATCAGCCCTGACCAATTGCAGGCCGTCTTAGTGCAGAGTGACGAATACAGTACCCAGTCGCCCTGCACTCTAGGCCGGAACCCAGCCTCTGTGAGGGACAGTAGCCAATGAGGTACAAGAAGGAAGGGCTAAGGGATAGGCTGTCCAATAAGCAGGCTGAGGAGGCGTGGCCTGGGCGTTTGTTGACCGGCTAGTCGCAATTCCTGCTGGGAATGGTAGTCTTCTTACGTCTCCGGCCCATAGTCGATAGTATAAAGCAGACTACAACTCCCATGTGACAGAGTGCTGTAGCACCAAAGAACCCGGGCGAGGAGAAAAAGTCGAACAGGGCAGTTCCTGTAAGTCTCCCTGCACACCGGGAGCATCTTAGACCCAGGGCCCCGACTCACCCGGATTCCCGGCTCTGGCGACGCCAGTGGCTCCTCTCAGTGGCGGCGGTAGCGGCACGAGGGGGAGGTGCGAGGAGCAGCCAACCGCCACCCGCAAGCCCCGCAGCCAATCAGCGGCGGCCGGGGCGGTGCAATGACCTCACCGGGTTCTACTCTGTTACCCCTCCCCCACGTGGTTGTTGCTGTCGGTAGCCGGGAGTAGGGAAGTTTGGGGTGAGGGGGAGGGGAGGAGAACGAGTGATGTCACCTTTCCCCCGCTTGATTGGCTGTAATGCGGCCGGGACTATGACCAATCAACAGCCTCAGAAAGCCCGGCGCGGCCCCGCGGAAAGCCCTGTTGCCACCGGGAGGGGAGAGAACGTGTGCGTGTGGGGAGGCGCGCGCTGCAGTGGAGTGAACGCGTGCGGCCTGGGGCTTGGAGACCCGGGGGACAAGTCCCCTCTTCCAGGACTTTGACAATTAGGGCGGTGCAGTTTTCTGACAGCCCCCCTACGCCTGTCGGGGGCACGAGATGGGAAACTGTGGCGCTTCATGGGGCTTCACACCAGATTCCCTTCACACTACGTTCTGTGGAAAGCTGCTTTGTGGGTGTTAGCACTTGGCGGGAGCGAGACTTTTCTAAGGTCTCGGGGTTGGGGGGGCGTTCACACAGGGTGGGGAAGAGAGGGATATGTCCCGTCGGTCGTAGATTCCTGCAGCCCAGACACGGAGTTCACACCAGCTGTGAAGCTGTCTGCGGTGCACCCATACTCTCCCCGTTGCATTTGCCCTAGATAGAAGGTAATGGGGGAGCAGCGAACACTGGCCTCAGCCGAGGCTTCCGCTGCCTGTGGTGGATTCCCAGTATGCACACGGGATTCACACCAGTTGTGAAGAAAACGCACCCAGCCGCTTGCAGGGGGCATGCTGCACAACATTCCCATGACCCGTGACATATGGCCAGTTCACCGCGGGGCCGGGAAGAAATATCAGTTGTCCAATGGGGTTCCGAGGGTTTGAAAGAGATTCCACGGGAGATCTGCTTTGAGAGAGGGGAAATTCCACTGTCTACAAGTTCACACTGGGAAGGAATCTTACACAATCGCTTACACTGTTATATTATGACTTGCATGTACTATTTTATAACCATGCTATTTTATACTATTTAAATAACATTCTAGAAGAGTTTGCACTTAAACATTGAGAGGGCTTTGAGGGAACTTTTATAGGGCAGTTTAGACCGTACGTCAGGCAGGTGCTGGGTCTGAGGGAAGTTTCTATGCATCAGAGAGTTCCCGTTGCCTACTTATGTAGACCCTTGGAGAGCGATTCACTCTGTCACAGAAGGGGCTCACAGCAGCTGCAGAAGGGTCCCCGTACATGGCGATGCGCCCTGTCCTTGTTGACTTTGTCATGGATGGGAGACATCATACTGTCCGCGGGGAGGCACGTACTGGATGGAGTTCACATTGCCCGTGGGAGATTCCGCTGCGTTAGAGGGAGACTTCCATCGATGGGGATGGTGTTTCATGGTCCACAGTTGGTTCACGTCAGGTGTGAGGGAGAATCACACCGTCGGTGGGGAGGTGTGTCCTGTCCACGAAGGAACTCACTCTGCCCAGGGAGTACTCAGCTGTACGGAAAGGGGCCTCTGCTGTCCCGTTCAGGATTGTCTTGGCTGTGGCGAGTTTACAATGTCCACAGAGGAGAGGCACCTGGGGGGCTCAGTCGGTTAGGTGTCCGACCCTTGGTTTCCGCTCAGGTCGCGATCACAGGGTCATGGCATTGAACCCCACATCAGGCTCCATTGCTCTGTGCTGAATGGAGTTTGCTTGTCCCTCTCCCTCCGCTCCTCTCTCTCTCTCATAAAGAAATAAAATCTACCAAACAAACAAACAAACAAAACAAAAGCAAAAGCCAGTGTCCACAGAGGAATCCTCACAGCTTATTGGAGTTACACCATGCATGAAGGAGACCTGTCCACGGGAATTCATGCTGTCTAAGGCCTATTTTCTCTGTCATCGGGGAAAGGTGTGCACAGTGAGCTGTACCCTTGCCCCTGGGAGAATTACATAAACTGTAGTTAACTTAGCTCTACAGTTTACTGCAATTACACTGTCCTGCGAAGCGGGGGGGGGGGCGCGATGTTACAGGAAGCAGGATAATACGGGCTTAGCCAGGCTGCTGGGGTCAAACCCAGCTGGGCTTCTTCTCCAGTTGTGTGACTTTGGGCGAGTCATTTCATCCCTTTGTGCCTCCGTTCCTACATCTGTACAGGGATAATTAAAAAAAAAAACAAAAACAACATCTTGGCATAGGGTTATAATGAATTAACACTTGCAAAGCATTTAGGATAGTGTCTCCAGCAGACTAGACCCTAAAAAAATCTTAGCTATCCGGTTGTCAGTATTCAGGAGGTTATCACTGCCTGAGGAGTTTATGCTGTCTCAGTCTTATTGGTCACCTTGTCCTCACAGTTTGTCTGTGTGCTGCTGGTGGTGCTGCTGGTGGTGGGGGCAGGGCTTTGGGGAGGGATTTCAGGGTTCAGCATATCTTTGGGGCATTTGTCAATCTATCGGGAGGCATTATAGTCCAGTACTTGATGCCCCAGCTGTCACCATGGTTAGCTGTGTTGCCTTGGGCTTGAAACCTAAATCTTACTCTCCTCATCTGAAAAATGGGCATCACTGGAGTCCCTACCTGATAAAGGTGAGCTGACAGTGAAAGCAGATGTTGACACCAGGGCCTTGCATGTAGTAAGTGCTCAGTAAATAGGAATGGTGCTTTTTTTATGTGCCCTATCCTGTGTCACGCCCTGGGAAATCCCTGCCATTCACGAATTCACCATTTCCTGGTCTTTCTTTGGGGCCTCATTGTCTGTGACAGGTTACGCCACCCTTCAGGGAGTCCTACTGTCTTAATACATGTGTGTTTTGAAGGGCAGTTGGGTAACTTTTAATGGGAGAATTAGGACTTTGGGGAGGGAGGGTGGATAATATATATAATAATATAATTTTATGAAGGTTACAAAGGCCCAGGAGGCTTAAATGGAACATGGGGTTTCTCCCTGTTTATGGAAAAGGGCTACATTATCAATGACTTAATAAAACTGACATAGTGACATTGAGGTTTCTTGCAACCATTGGATTTTTTAAAAGATTTTATTTGAGAGAGAGAGAGAGAGAGAGAGAGAGAGAGAGAACCTGCACAGAGGGAGGGGCAGAGAGAGAGGGAGAAGCAGATTCCCCACTGAGCACAGACCCTGATGTGGACCCTGGTGTGGACCCTGATGTGGGGTTTGACCCCAGAACCCTGAGATCATGACCTCAGCCGAAGTCAGACACTTAACCGACTGAGCCCCCCAGGCACCCCTACTGCAATCATTGTGAAATCTACACTGTACGCCGAGCGGTCCGCTGAGGCAGGCGGCACTGTCCACGCGAGGGCACATTGTCCATGGGTTACACTGCATGAGGCCATATGACTATGGGGCTACAGTGTTCACATGAAAAGTCACACCGGTTACAGAAATGACCCTATTTGGGGCACCTGGGTGGCTCAGTTGTTAGGTGACTGCCTTCAGCTCGGGTCATGATCCCGGGGTCCTGGGATCGAGCCCCACATCGGGCTCCCTGCTCAGCTGGAAGCCTGCTTCTCCCTCTCCCACTCCCCCTGCTTGTGTTCCCTCTCTCGCTGTCTCTCTCTGTCAAATAAATAAATAAAATCTTAAAAAAAAAGAAAAGAAAGAAATGACCCTATTTGCACACTTGTCTTCATGGTGCATATGGGTTTACCCAGGTTGTACGAGTTGACCCTGTGGGTAGAGGAATTCACACAAAGTTCAACAAACCATGCTGCCTCTTCAGCGGAGCACACTCATGAGAGCGCACGCTGTTTGTAGGGGGACCCACACTGTCTATTTGCTGTCCCACCATGTATATGGGGCTCACACTGTTCGTGAGAGTTACACTGGCAATGTGAGCCTGACATCATTTCTGTGGGTTGCCCTTTTTTACGAGGCTCACAACGTTTACGAAGGCTGTGCTGTTTGAATGGGGCTCATATCATTTATGAGGGTTACCCCATCTATATGAGGTTTATGGGGGTTATGCTGCCTGTACTGGGGTTCACGCTGTTTTTGAGCATTGCACTATTTGGGGTTTCCACTGTCCACATGAGAGCCACCCTGCAAATGGGAGTTTCTTTAAAAAAAAAATTATTTTTTTTTTAGAGATTTTATTTATTTATTTGACAGAGAGAGAGAGATCACAAGTAGGCAGCGAGAGAGGAGGAAGCAGGCTCCCTGCTAAGCAGAGAGCCTGATGCGGGGCTCGAGCCCAGGACCCTGAGATC
>CM052888.1:41000209-41055624 GCA_028534135.1 Potos flavus
GGAGCTGAGGGAAGCCATTTTGACTTGGTAAGCTTGAGAAATCCAAAGGGAGACACTGGTGAGGCAGTCGGATGTGTGAGATTGGAGACATAGGTGAGTCCTCTGCCAGAGAGAGAAATTTGGGTGGAACCAGCATCCAGAGGGCGTGTGAAAACATGGCACTGGTGGAGACCACCAAGGGAACTAGCTATAGATGGAGGAGAAAGGAGGACCCAGGTCTGAGCCCGGGAGCCCTTCAGCACTTCGATACCCTCTAATGGGATTACATCTTGTGTTTGAGGGCAGTCATGCTGTTGAGGTGGCTACATTCTATAGGGTGATTCATCTTCTTTCCAAGGGAACTACAATGTTCGCACAGTAGTAAGGCTCGCTCTTGCTCATTATAGGTGATGGGTAGGTCGTGACTATGATTTTCATCATCCATACGGTTTCCTTTCCAGGAGTGAGGTCCGTGGAGTGTTGGGACTTCTTTGGGGACAAGTTCTGTCCATGCCTTAGCCTGACAGCAACAGGATAAATGTTATCTGTGTCAGGATGGTAAACTGGAACAAGGAGTGCTAGGTCTGTGGGAGCGAGGGTGCCTTCACTGTCTAGACACAGTTCTTTTCTCCCCGGAGCGTGACGCTGTTCACTGTAGGCATGTCTTAGGTCTTAGTGAGAGGCTGCACTTTTCACAAGCCCCAGAGGGGATCCGTGGAGGTTTTTCACAGTGAACGGGAGTGAGGTGGGGAGTGAATCCTTGTTCATTGGAATTGATATGGCCTTGGTTGGATGGTATGTCTTTAAGGAGTGACCAGTGGTGATGGGTCCACTTTCCCTGAGGATGGCTCTCCGCGTTCACGGGGCAAGTGAACTATCCAAAAGGGTCCACGCTTCTGTGGTAGAGTCACATCAACCCCTGATGGGTTACAGTATCTGTGGATAGGTTTTCACAAACCACCAGAGGTCACTATCCAAGGGACATTTTCACCGGGGACGCCCTTTCTCAGTGATGGCTCAGATTCTACCACGAGGCATGCCCACCATCCGTGATTGTATGTCATAGAAACAGTAGGATTGAGTTATCTGATTGGTCAGGCTGGGACTTACGCCATTAAGAGGCCTTTTCACACTGTCAATACCCTGTGTTTATTGTCTACAGTTGGGAGTCTATACAGTGAGGGGTGCTTACATTATCCATGGGGTATATAATTCATTCTGCTACTAATTATTACCAGTATTTACTGCATGCCCACTTCACATCTCTGATTTCTTAAAACGACCTGGTCATGTAGGATCTAATAATATCCCCATTTTACAGATGAGGAAGTTGAGGCTCAAAGAGGCAAACTCCCTTGCTCCATGTCACAGACAGGAAATAGCGAAGTTAGGGTTGCAACCCAGGTCTCTCTTGTTGGTGGGAGGGCGGGATCACTTAAGTTGTTACAGACCTATTATCTTTGAAACTCTGCATGGTCTTTTTCTGGGAGGCGGGGCGGGGTGGACAGTAAAGGGGTTAGTAAAGCAGAGTGGTGAAGGGTGGCGGTTTCAAATGGGATAGGTTGGGTTTGAGTCCTGACTCCTAACACTTCCTGGCTATAGGACTTTGGCAGACTGATTTCCCCTCTGAGCCTCACCTTCTTAATCTGTAAATGGGGATAACAATAGTAACTTCCCTCTTTGGGATTTTGTGAGCATCAAATGACAAGATGCCCCAGACAATGCTTGGCCCAGTGCCTGGCACATCATGAGCGCTAGGAATTCGGGAGCTGTTATAATAACAATGATGGCGATTATTATTGCTGGACCACACTGCTCCCAGAGGGTTACAATATCCGTGGGGGAGCTGCGCTGGCCGTAGGCAAGGTTACATAATTCCCCAAGGAGGTGATGCTTCCCTGGAGGCTTTGGTCTCCACGGAGGAAGAGGCTAGAGACTTCTGAGGCGGTGGTGAGGGACCGCTCTAACGCATGCATCTAGGAACCCGCAGTGGGTTGAAGCCCTAAGAAGTCAGAGTTTGACCCCGCTGGCTTTCCCTCCCTGTGGCTTGATTGTCTCTCCCTGCCCATCTTCTCAGTTTCAGTTTCTCTGAGCATCACTCCCCAGCCCCTGCAATATTCCCCTCCTTTGGTACCTCCGAGTCTTCTTTGAAACTCTCTCCAGGCTTGGTCTGCGGCTATTGCTTCTATTTGCCCTCTTTCTACCCTGCTGCCGGCTCCAACTAGCCATCTGATCAGCGCTGATTTCCTGTTTCCTGAAGCCTCAGGCTCCATCCATCCCTCCCTGCTGCGGAGAACAGACTTAACATTGCCCTACGCACTGGCCTTTATCCTTAAGCCCTACCTTCCTCTCTCCTGGCGACCCCCCAGTGCCCCTTGGGAGCACATTTGTTCAGAGTTTGGTCGCCCCCTCGCATCCTGGCCCCACCTCCGGAACCCCTGCGCTGGTGGTGGAGGTGGAGGTACCTCCGACGCCAGCCGCGTCCTGAGGACAGCTGCAGCCTGGGGATGGAGTGAGGGGATGCTCCCGAATGCATTCTCTCTGGTCACTTCCTCCCCAGCTGGGGCTGGGGATATCTGGAAGGCCAAGACCCCAACCCCGGAGGAGCGGAGGGCACAGCCGCCTCCCCATTTCCGATGCTGGGAAATGCCTCCCACCCATTCTACCCCACCCCTGGACAGCTGCCCCGATTCAGGCTCAGGGCTGGGGGGTGGGGGGAGTAGGGTAAGGCCAGAGTGGGAAATGTTGTGATCTTGATCATCCCCCAAGGTCTTGACCCCGCCCCCATGCAGTGAGGATTCTGCCCCCTCCCGAAAGGTCCCAGCCTTTCAAAAGTTTCTGACCCCCCCATGTCCCCCCCTTACAAGCTCCCCAAAGAAACTCTGGATTCTGCAGTGGGCGGGAGAGGAGGAGGGGCGGCAGGTTGCGAGTGCCAGGGACTTAAGTTATCTGCAGACTTGGAGCCTCGGATAAGGGTCATGACCCCCAGGACCCCATGCCACCCCCGCCCCTCCTTCCTTCCTCCCCCGCCGCGCGGCCCCTTTAAGCCCAGAGCCGGCCGGTCCTCAGTGGCTGAGCGCCGGCGAGTGTATGTGTGTGAGTGCGCGGGGAGGGGGCGGGCGCAGTGTCTCCATGGCGACGCGGCGGTGACGTCGCCGGCCGGGGGGCGTGGGCGTCCCGGCCCCGGAGTGCGATATTAACCCGGGAGGCGGCGGCGGGGAGGGGAGAGGCTCTGAGAGGCGAGGCCGGGTGAAGCGCCGAGGGCGGCCCGACGGGCGCGGGACGGGACGGGGCAGCGCGGGCGCCGGGAGCTGCGGCCCGGAGTCGGGGCGCCTCGCCCCGGGCCCCCCAGCATGAAGACCCCGGCGGACACAGGTGGGGGCGGGGGCAGCACGTGTGGGGGAGACTTGTTGCCCCGGGAAACCAGGCGGAGAAACTTTGGGGGGGCTGGAGGGTTCCGGGGTAGCCCGAGTGATCCCCAGTTTCGGGGGACCCCCGAGCACTCAAGACCTGTTGCTTCTCGTGGCGCAAGCAAGGGGTGCTGCATGGGACCCCCAATTTCTGGGTCCGGCGGAGTGGTGTGGGTCCTGCGAGTCCTGGTCCTCTCCCTGCTGGACCCCGAAAGCTGGGTTCTCCCCCACTCTCGGGATCACGGGGGTGGCGGGGTCCCTCCCCGCCGCTCTGTCACGTTGCACTCTGGGGGCCGGGACGTGTGCGGGGCGTGTGTGTGGGGGGGATGTCCACGGGGCCCGCTATTCCCGGTTCCGCGCTGCGTGGTCCGGCCCATGACCTTCACCGCGGCGCGTGCCCCGCACCGGCTTAGAGGGGGATACGGGATGGCTTCTAGGAGGGCGTGATTGGGGAGCCCAAGACTCGGGGTCCGGGCTGCGCCGCCCCTCCCCCGCCCGTCTCCGCCGGCTCCTCGCTCCCCCGCCCGCGCGGAGTCGCAAAGTTCCAAAGCGCAGCCCGAACGTTCGAAAAAGGAACTTTTTTGTTTCCGACCTTAGAACGCGCGGCTTTAAGGTGGCTCCGGGGAGACCTGGGTACCCTCCTCCCGCGCCGCCGGGGCCCCGGGGTTGAGGAGGGTGGGGAAGGTGGGGGGGACGCGGAGGCTCCCCCTTCGCCCCCCCGCCCTCATCCAGCGCTTCTCTTTCAACCGGCCGTCTTCCCTCCGCCCCCCTCTTCCCCGCCAACTTGCTCCTCCTTAAGGGGCCAAGGTTCCCCTCCCCCCCTCCATCGGCGGGCGGGGGGCAGCGGGATTAACCCCCCTCCCACTCGGACTTTCCCCCCCTTCCCCTCCCCCGCCGCCCCCGGGCTCGCGCGGGCTGGACTTTGCGCCCGAGCGCGCTGGGGGGAGGGGTCCCAGCCGCCCCCTGCCCGTCTACCCCGTCGGAATCCGGCCCGGGGCGGGGACGGGGGAGGGGGAAGGGGGCCGGGCGCCGCTGTTCAAACTTGTTTCCTTCCCCCGGCGGCGGCCGCGGCTAGGGCTCCTGTGTGCGGGTGTGTGCCCCGACCGGCCCACCCACCCCGCCCCCCCTCCGCGCTCGGCGGTGGGGGCGGCTCTTAAAGGGCTCGGAGCCTTGCTCCGGCGCCTGGGCATTGGGGCCTTGGGGCCGAGGAGGGGGGTAGGGGGGTGGGGCAGGGGTGCGGAGTGCTGTAGGGTCAGTCACGTGCGTCCCACATACTCTCTGGCTCCCACAGGCTGCAGGGCCGCTGGGCCTTGGGGGCAGCAGGAGCCTCCCCTCGCCCGAGGAGGGGGCCTAGGCGCCCAGACAACCCCGCCTCGTCTTCCCTCCTTGCTACGGGCCTTCGCCTGGTGGGACCGGCTGGGCCGCTCCCCTAACCCTGTCTTGGGGCCGAGCCGCGTGTGGGTTCTCCGGCTGGGGGAAGGGGCGGGGGCCTGGAATGGCTTCCCGATCGGTCCATCGGTGCGTCTGCCCGTCTGCACACCCCTCCATCCGATTCACCATCCCGGCCCCTCTCCTCTCTGCCGCGGCTGTTTCCCACTTCCTGTTTTCTTCCCGGCTCTGGCGCCACCGAGGGCTGCCTGGAGTGGGGGAGGTGGTAGGGCCCCCCAGGAGGTCGGCGTGTTCTTCCTCTACCACCACCCCTCCCTTCCGACCCCCATAGTCCCTTGAAAAAAAGTTTGGCCAGTCATGTGAATTCGGGGGGTGCCCAGGAGTTCTCCCCCTCCTGGTTTCCAATCTGTCTGGGAGAATCCCTACCCCGCCTCTGTGGGACCCAGGTGTGCCTTCTGGGACCCTGCCATCCCAATCCTTTCTGCCTGTCTGCTGCCACCTCTCCACCCTGTCTCAAAATGTCCTGAGCACCTCTCTCCTTGTCAGCTGCCTGCTCCCTGCTTCAGCGGCCCCCCATGCTTCAGAGGTCCTGCTCCCCCGAGCTTTCTCCGTGCAGGCCCGGTGGTTCCCTGTTGAAGCACGTGGACCCATACACAACACACACTCACACACGCTCCCCTTGCCCGTGCCTGGCTCCTGGCTCCAAGGCCTGGGGAACAGAGCCCCATTGAGACACCCTGACGTCACCCCTGCTCTTCTTCTCCCCCCAAAGCCAGGAACAGGCCCTCATGTATGCCATGTCCGAAGAGGAAAGCCGGGTTGGGGTGGACCTGGGAGTGGGGAGGGTCCCTGCCTGGAGTGGGATCCAGGGTTCTAGCCCCAGAGGGGGGCTTGCTCAGGGAGGGGGGGGGCAGCTAACAAGGTGGCCTGGGACAGCCCCGGAATGCAGCTTGAGGCCTTTCCAGAGCCCCCCACCTCCCTTCCGAGTTCCCTTTGTGTTGCATGTAGTCTCTCTCACTCCTTCTCTTCTGCAAAGTTTATTTTTAGCCTCCTGCTCCCCCGCTCCCAGGACTGTCGCTGCACACACGTTGCCTGGTTACCGGGACAAGGAGGCTGGGGCGGGTGGGCTGGGAAGGGTGGCTTTAATTTTGGGGGGGAGGATGGAAGTCAGTATACCCCCCCAACTCCAGACTGCTGTCTCAGGGGCTTCATCCCCCCCCTCCAACACACTCACTCCTGGGTCTGAGAGCCAGATTGAGGCTTAGGTGGGAGAAGCACAGGGCTTGGTGCCCTGAGTCGGGGGGTAGGAGCTTTTTGGAGGGCTTGGAGGGTACGTGGAGCTAGTGACTTGGTAACTTGGGTTCCCAAGGGCCTCTGGGCCCTGAGGAAGACCCTGGGACCTGGATTCTTAAACGGGCTGAGGATAATGGGGTGAACACCTGGATTCCTGTGAGAGGGATGGGGCTACGGATGCTGGGATCTATGGAAGGCATTGTCGGGGGCTGTCACTTCTGAATGGGGCAGGGGCTGCTGATGTAGGACTCTGGGTCTGTGACCCAGCTGGAGGTCGTATCCTTGGAGCCCTGAGGGGCTGGTTTGAGGCTGGGATTTCTGAATGGGGCAGGGACTGTGTGGGGGAATGCTGGCCATCCCATTCTACCCAAGGCCAGGGCTCAGGAAACTGGGTCACTGTAGGGGACAGAGTCCGCTCTGGATTTAGAAGGGGTGGTCCCTGTGGAAGTAGAAACTGCTGAACTGCTGAGGAAGGATCCCCTCTTGGAGTCCAGACTGCGGTGGAGTCTGAGGGAGGCTCAGCATTGCCCCAGGCCTGGTTGGTACCTGCTTGGGCGGGGGCCAGGGGCCAGAGGCTCATGGGGGCAGCCTGACTGGGACTTGGGACCCCGCCCATCCTTAGCTGTCCACACCTTGGCCTTTTCCCTCTGGTGGCACCAGGGCCCCTGCCTTGCCTCCCCCTCCTCCTCTTCCTCTCCTTCCCTCCTCCCACCCCTCCATTACCGGCTGCCTAGTGCTGAATTATTGATGGCCCCTGATTACCCGGGGGTTTGGGAAATGACAACCGCAGCCCCCCCCACGCCCCCCTCCCAGGCTGCCCACCCCCTCCAGGGACCAGCCAGCCCACCACCAACCTCTACCCAAGGTTAATGCTGGGGGCGAGTAGGCAGGTGGGCAGGGAAGAAGCTGAGGATGAGAAGGCGGAAGGGGGAACAGGCTGCAGCATTGCCTTCTCAGTCTTCCCGGCCTGGGCTGGGGCCTTCCAGCCAGGTTGTGTCCATGTGCCTGGGTCCAGGGAGGGCAATGCAGTGCAGAGGGGCTGGGGCTTGTGGGGGGGCCTCTCTCAGACAGTCTGGGTTTCACTCTCCAGGGAAGACAGAAGCCTCTGTGTGTGCAAGCGCTGACCTCATCGTCAACCAGCCACCCCACCCCTCCTGGTCCTTTTAAGAAAAAAAAAAAAAAAATCATCGGGTCCTAGGGTGGGAGTAGGGCTCTGCAGGTTTTGGGAAGGAGACAGTGTTATGTTCCCAGGAGGGGACTGGAGCTGTGGGGTGAGTTGGGGGAGGGGTATAACTGTCCCTGAATGGGAGTTGGGGGGATTGGGGGGGCTTGCCCCAATCCGGCTGGCCACGTGTGCCCCTTCCTGCCCCTCCCCCCACTGGCAGCCCTGCCCGCCGGCCTGGCTTGGTGCCTGGCCCCCTGGCACTGGCCCCGGGACCCGCCGCCGACGGTTTCCTGTTTCTCCCGGTGTCGCTGGAGCAGGCTCCAGCTTCCCTTCTCCCCCCCCCCCAGCTCCCGTCTAGCCCCCTCACACACAGACACACACTGTCTCCCCCTAACTCGGGTCCTGACTTGGCGGAGGGGAGATGGATTTCCCCAGTGGAGGGCGGGGTAGGAGGGTGGACCCTGGGAGGGGAGCCGGAGCCGGAGCCTTGGACTTGGCATCCTGACCCGGGGCCACTCCCCTGCCTCCCATCTCCAGGGTTTGCCTTCCCCGACTGGGCCTACAAGCCGGAGTCGTCCCCTGGCTCGAGGCAGATCCAGCTGTGGCACTTCATCCTGGAGCTGCTGCGGAAGGAGGAGTACCAGGGGGTTATCGCCTGGCAGGGGGACTACGGGGAATTCGTCATCAAGGACCCCGACGAAGTGGCTCGGCTCTGGGGCGTCCGCAAGTGCAAGCCCCAGATGAATTACGACAAGCTGAGCCGGGCCCTGCGGTGAGGACGGGCAGAAGCCCCCGGGCAGATGTGGCTAGACCCCACTGGTTGGGGAGCCTGTAGCCCATGGGAATAGGCTTTGGGTTTGATCCTCCGCCAAATCGTAGCTGTGTGACCACGGATGGGCAAGTCCCAAGCCTCCTCTGAGCGCCTCTGTCCCATAGAGGTGTCTTGAGGAGAGATTGCAGTCCTGGGTGTGGCCTCTCGAGTGAGGGGAGAGCTAGTTCTATTTCTCCCACTTCTTGGTTTCTCTCAGGTGGCCCAGGTTTCTTAGTCCCTCTCGGTGAGCTGCACCGGACTTGGGTCAAGGAACGGGATCTAGACTGGGGTCCCCTGTCACTGATGATCCCATGTATTTCTGCACCCACAGCTATTATTACAACAAACGCATTCTACACAAGACCAAGGGGAAACGGTTCACCTACAAGTTCAACTTCAACAAACTGGTGCTGGTTAATTACCCTTTCATCGATGTGGGTTTGGCTGGTGAGTTACCAGGGTGGTGGGCGGGGCCTCAGACGGAGGAGGGTGTTGGCCTCTGTGTCCAGGCTGGGCCACGGGCCTTGACACGGCGTCTCCCCTCTCCTGCAGGGGGTGCAGTGCCTCAGAGCGCCCCACCAGTGCCGTCGGGTGGCAGCCACTTCCGCTTCCCTCCCTCAACGCCCTCCGAGGTGCTGTCCCCCACCGAGGACCCCCGCTCACCACCGGCCTGCTCTTCATCGTCATCCTCCCTCTTCTCGGCTGTGGTGGCCCGACGCCTGGGTCGAGGCTCAGTCAGTGACTGTAGCGATGGCACGTCAGAGCTGGAAGAGCCGTTGGGAGAGGACCCCCGGGCCCGACCTCCAGGCCCTCCAGAGCTGGGGGCCTTCCGCGGGCCCCCACTGGCCCGCCTGCCCCACGATCCTGGCGTCTTCCGCGTCTACCCCCGGCCCCGGGGTGGCCCTGAGCCCCTGAGCCCCTTCCCTGTGTCGCCTCTGGCCGGGCCTGGCTCCCTGCTACCCCCTCAGCTCTCACCGGCTCTGCCCATGACACCCACGCACCTGGCCTACACTCCCTCACCCACGCTGAGCCCCATGTACCCCAGTGGTGGCGGGGGCCCCAGCGGCTCAGGGGGAGGCTCCCACTTCTCCTTTAGTCCCGAGGACATGAAACGGTACCTGCAGGCCCACACCCAAAGCGTCTACAACTACCACCTCAGCCCCCGCGCCTTCCTGCACTACCCCGGGCTGGTGGTGCCCCAGCCCCAGCGCCCCGACAAGTGCCCGCTGCCGCCCATGGCGCCCGAGACCCCACCGGTCCCCTCCTCGGCCTCGTCCTCCTCTTCCTCCTCTTCCTCCCCATTCAAGTTTAAGCTCCAGCCGCCCCCGCTGGGACGCCGGCAGCGGGCGGCTGGGGAGAAGGCTCCGGCGGGTGCTGACAAGAGCATTGGCATTGTTGGGGTCGGCAGCGCAGGCGCAGGAGGGCTGGCGGAGGGCGCGGGGGCGCTGGCCCCGCCCCCGCCGCCGCCGCCACCACCGCAGATCAAGGTGGAGCCCATCTCGGAAGGCGAGTCGGAGGAAGTGGAGGTGACTGACATCAGCGACGAGGATGAGGAAGATGGAGAGGTGTTCAAGACCCCTCGCGCCCCACCTGCGCCACCCAAGCCTGAGCCCGGCGAGGCACCAGGGGCAGCCCAGTGCATGCCTCTCAAGCTGCGCTTTAAGCGGCGCTGGAGTGAAGACTGTCGCCTGGAGGGGGGTGGGGGCCCCGTTGGGGGCCTGGAGGATGAGGGTGAGGACAAGAAGGTGCGTGGGGAGGGGCCCGGGGAGGCCGGGGGACCCCTCACCCCGAGGCGCGTGAGCTCTGACCTCCAGCACGCTACAGCCCAGCTCTCTCTGGAGCATCGAGATTCCTGAGGGCTGTGGGCAGGGGGCCCCGGTCCCCCCACCTCCCATGCTTCTTTTGCTGCCTTAACCCCCCCCCAAGCCCTGGAGGTGAGGACAGCTCTCTGGTGTCTTCCCTGCCTCCTCCCCTTTCCTGCCCCCACGTTTTGTATAAAACTTTTAATTTCTTTTTTTTAATGGTGAGGGTGGGTGGGTTCCCAGGGCTGGGGGCTTTTCCCTATCTGTGGGTTTCTAAGCTCCAGGCAAAGTGGTGGTGGGGGTAGGGAGGGGGGAGTTGAGGGGGCCACCTCCATTCTGGGGAATTTATATTTGAACTGAGGCGCTGGCCTCAATGCCCAGGAACGTTTTTTATTACAATCGCTTAGGAAGTAAAAGCCTTGTCTCCCTCCCTATTCTCTGCCTCCTGTCCCTGTCCCTTTCCACTCCTGGCCATCCTCAGCCCCGATCCTGCCTTCCCTGCCCCTCCAGGGGCCCCGAGTGCCTGGGTTTCTCATACCCCACAGGGTTGCAGCAGGGGAGGGAGGGACATTTTATGATGAACCAAAAATTCCATGTTGGGGGGTGGGGGGCAGAGGAGGGGGAGGGGTGCCGCCCATAGGCCACAAATCTCTACAAGTGCCTGCTATCCTTCTCCCACTCCCTACCCCAGCACTGGTCCAACCCCTTCACCCCCAGCTGCTCCTAGGACTAGCCCATAGGCAGGCGGGTGGGGGGGGTGGGAAAGAGGTGCCCTGAAACCAAACTGGAAGCCCCCTCTGCCTCCTAGCCGGGGCCCCTGGGGTGGGGGTCTGTGGTTAAGCCTTATTCTGTATTGGGGATGGAGGGTGGGGGGGGAGGGACGTTGGGGGGCTGCTGGAGAATGTATTCAAAACAATAAAACTTTGGACCTTTGGATGCCGTGATCTGTCCTCGGTGCTGGGTACGACCACCACGAGGTCGCAGCCTTTGACTCAGAAAGACAGGAGCCTAGACCGGCCCTCCAGTGGCTCTATGGCCAGAGGGTCTAACCCCATCTGAATGGGTCCAACCCGGGCCTGGGAAATGATCTGACCTCTGGGGCACATAACCCCCAGGGCCTGATGATAAAGGTCTCAGGCATCCGCTGGACCTCTGACAGCTCCCCTATTCTGGGGGGACCCCCCCGGTCCTTGGAACCACGCTATTGCCCCTGCTCTTCTGATCTCCGGGACTGCCTTGCCTTTCTGCTGCATTGTGTTCCTGTCCGTGTCCCCATGGCCTGGAACGGGACTTTGGCAACAGGCCTTGAAGGGTCTCTGGAAATGTAGGCTTTCCGTGGTTCCTTAGTGGTCGTTCTGTCAGACTGAGGGAACTGTCCTCCACCAGCAAGTTGAGAAGGGACAGGCTTAATCCTAGTTGCTCCTGATCGGCTTGCTGTGTGCCCAGTACCCGATACCCAGTTAGCTGCAGTGCTTTATCTCCCACATCCAGCAAGGTGGGGGCCAATGGATCAGTTAAAGGACTTGCCCAAGTCCCTAAGCCCAGGCAGGACACAAAATGAGGTCCGTTTCTGAAGTCCATGTTCTTTTGACAACTCCTTTTCCTCCTCAGGCCAGGATGGCTGGCTCTAGACAAAGGTCTCAAGATCACAGGCTCTGAAAGGTGAGCTTATAAAGCTAGCAGCTCAAGTCGGAGAGCTTGATTCAGGGATGAAAGAATCAGGAGGAGGAATTTAAGCCAAAAGCGTCCTTAGGGACAGCCCAAGCCCTTCCAACTGCAGGTGAGGTGCCGGAGGCCCAGAGAGGGGAAGGAGTTTGCCTAAGGCCACACAGCTAAGAGATGGAGTGGGAATTGAGGACTCAGGCCTGTTGGAGCTGGCTTCATGGAGAAACTCCACCCTGTGCAACTCTGAGGGGGTAGGAACTGGCAGCTCCTATCTACTCAGGCTTCACCCTCATTTCCTGCCAGCCCAGGGTGGGTGGTCCCAGATGATGTCGACTGGCAGTACAGAGGATCCAGGGCTGGGGTACTGGCAGGAAACCGAGGCTCCCTTGGCAGGCTGCGGGCAACTGCTCCCTCTCCTGGGTGATGTAAGTCACTCCCGGGGGGGGTAGGGGGGGTGCGGCACTGGGCTATTTCTGGAAGTTGGGATGAGGCATGTCTCCTGGCAACATAGATGCAACGGAGTTGGTGGTGGTGGTGTGATGGAGAAAGGGGGATGTTATCACCGGGTGGAGGAGGGAGGACCTGATTCCGGTGCCTTCAGAGCACCTCTAACCAGGTCTAGTATGGATTAAAAAGTGCTCAGGTCCAGAACTGCTTTCCAGGTCAGACCAGAGCCCAGCCAGGCTTGTTGCCCCATTCTGACCCAGTGGGATGTCACAGGTGGCATCCAGTCTTGAAAACACCAGCGGCTCCTCTAATCTTTAATGACTCACATAAGCCTATTCAGTCTGCAAGACCACACCCTTGCTCCCTTCTACACCCCAGGATCTCTGATTCCAAATAGAGAGCCCTTTATAGAGCTCACAACGCTTCATCAATTAATTCAACCTTTCAGGGACTCTCTTCATGCCTATAACCCCCAGCCCCGGCCCCCCAGCCCCCTGAAGCTCCTTCCTGACGCTTCTTAAACATCGCTCGCCCCTTCGGGTCCCTCAGAGATCCCCTCAGTCAGCAGTAGTTTCTTGGTATCCCACAGACCTTTCAAAAACGCTCCAAATCCCCTGTGACTTCTCCACTGGTCCCCAGTAAGAGATCCCTTGACCTCTCCGCGGACTCCCCTGAGCACCTCCAGACACCCACAGGCCCCTCATAGACACAATCAGCCCTAGCACCCCTCAACAAACGTTCTCACCCCTGCAAACATCCTGGTAAGATTCCCTCAGACGGTCGCCCTCAGACTCCCACGGACCCCAGTCCCCTCGTGGCAGTTGCCCACGAGCCGTCCAGTGCGCGTGTCCTGTGAGTTCTGTCCGTTAAGTAACCGCCCCCATCCCGCCCCCCGCTCTGCTGCCCTTTGGGGCCCTGTTGGTCCAGTGTAGGATTTCCCAGTCTTGGGGATTGACTCAGATTTTTGCTTTTCATCTCTGAGCTGCCGTCAGAGGGCAGCAACCACCATTCGCCTGAAAAACTACAATTCCCAGAAACACCTGCTCTCGACGGTTCATAATGCGGCAGCATTCATTGAAAAGGGAGCGGAAGTATATCCGCGCTTTGCCTTTTGGTTATTGTAGTCCGAGAAGGCTTTTGCGAGACTGGCCGGCCCCAGGGGTCTGTGGGTCTGTTGGGAATTGCAGTCAGACCGAGTGGGCTAGACTTTATTCAGGCTTCGAAAGGGCAGAACAGTTAGTATGAACATAGACTCAGATTAAAGTGAAGTCTAGAGACTCCATTTCCCATTATTCTACAAGGCGGGAGGGGGTGAAGATTATTTCATTCTAGTTCCAAGTATTTCTGGGACACACACACACACACACACACACACACACACACACACTCCGTTTCCCAGCGTCCTTTGGGGATAGTGTCTTACTGGGTATTAATCGATAAATAGGGCGACCTAGTCCGTGCACAAAACCCGAGGCTACTCCTAACAGTCGGCTACCTTGTTTTGGGCCCTCTTGGATCCTGTAAAGTTAGGAAGCGGGAGGACGCAAAAGGCTGAAAGGGGATTCAAAACAGAAATTCTCTCTTCACCTGTTTTAATGCTCGTCTCAGCCTCTTGGTGCAACCCACGTTGGTAGAAAAAGCTAGAATGTATTTGAAGGCTATTGTTCTGCGAGACCACCGGGAACTTTGTTCCCCAAATTATTTGGGGGGGATTTTTCCTTCCTGATTTGTGGAAACTTGGAACTTGGAATGTTTGGACACCATTTTCCTGCAGTTCCTGATCAATTTTAGCTGTTTCTTGGGGCCTGGGGAGGGGAAGGAGGCGTTGAGCACGCTGCAGTCTCCCCCAAGGGATCGTTGTCTTTCACCTTTGGCTCACGCTTTCCCAAAAGTACCGATTGGACGTCACTTCCCAGCAAGCCTCTGTAGCCTCGTCTCAGAAAGAGTCAGGATCCGGTCTGGACTATTACCCAGCATGCTCCGGGCTCCTGGTAGATTCCCTCCCCCTCAAATGGAGAGGCTGCCTTGAACTCCATTTCCCAGAAGACACAAAGGCTCACTGTAGCAACTACTCTGAAGCCTTGGCGTTGACTACATTTCCCGGCAGGGAGTGCGGCCTAGCATTGGAGGGCGGAGGAACGCCGTACCTACCTATTCTATTTCCTAGCCTATCTCCGTAATTGCGGTGTCCACTTGGGGCTTGGGGAGCACATGGGACTCCATTTCCCGGCATACTTTGGAAGTCGCGTTACACCTGCAATGCGGTGAGGGCGTGGCGACGACTCCATTTCCCGACTTGCCTCACGGCCCGATAGCTGCGGATGCACCGGCGCCGACTCAATTTCCCACTGTGCACCGGGCGCCAATCGGCATACACAGTCAATAGATTAAATGAGCGTCTGGACTCCGTTTCCCGGCGTGCATCAGGCCCACAAAGCTCACCGAAAGAGTGGCTGCAACTACGTTTCTGAAACACACCTAGGGCTCGCAGTTGCTGCAGTGGAGTGAGTGTGTGACTCTGACTCCACTTTCCAAAGTGCTTCAGAGTCCGCCTTCGACACATTCCACCGACTTATTGCCCAGGACTCTATTTCCTGACGTGCAACGCGACCCGTCATCCCTCGCAGTTGGCTCTGAGGCCTCTGCAGACTCCATTTCCCGGCGTGCCACGCAGTTCTCTGTGCGGACGGAGGGCGGTGACGGCGGCGCGTAGGGCAGGCGGACTGCATCTCCCGGCGTGCCCCGCGGCGGGCGCTGGGCCGGAGCCGGAGCCCGAGCGGCGCGGCCTGGAAGAGGCCAGAGCCCGGGAGAGGCGGCGGCAGCGGCGGCGGCGAGGGCAGCCCGGGCAGCCCGAGCCCCGCGGCCTGGGCCTGCGCTTGGCGCCATGAGCGGCGGCGCGCCTTCAGGGGGCGGCCCTGGGGGCTCGGGCCGGGCGCGGACCAGCTCATTCGCGGAGCCAGGAGGCGGAGGCGGCGGCGGCGGCGGCGGCCCCGGGGGCTCGGCCTCTGGCCCGGGCGGCAGCGGCGGTGGGAAGGCGTCAGTCGGAGCCATGGGTGGGGGCGTGGGGGCCTCGAGCTCCGGGGGTGGCCCCAGCGGCAGCGGCGGAGGAGGCAGCGGCGGCCCCGGTGCGGGCACTAGCTTCCCGCCGCCCGGAGTGAAGCTGGGCCGTGAGTATTAGCGGCGTCCGTGGGGGTGGAGATCAGGGTTCCTGAAGCCCTTCAGACGTCGATCTGGTTCTTCCATATGCCCAGATAGGAGCTCTAGCTCACTGTGCTTCCCAAAGATGGGATCCGAGCTCTCCCCCGTCCAGAGAAAGGGATTTGACGGGTTACCATCCATTGGAGTTCAGGATTAGAATTAGTAATCCTCAAAAAAACAAGGGTCACAGGTTCCTGTTCTTCCAGTACCGAGGTCTTGGATCCTTGAACCTCAAAAACAGGAATCTGATGTTGCCATCCATTAGACAACAGCATCAGGAGTAATCGTCGCTTGCAAATGGGACTAGAGAGTTATTGTTCCCAAAAAGAATAAGATCACCATCACCCCAAAAGGAGGGATCTGAATTTGCTCCCCTTTAGGGGATGGGGATTTGGAATGAATATCACATAGAAACGGATTTGGGCTTCCTCTGTCCCCAGAAGATAGGGTCAGGGCTTCCCAAACCTGGTACCCAGGCAATCTTTGATTTTAAAACACAAGACCTGTTACCATCACTCATCTGTAACAGGTAGAACTGTATTCCCCAATTGTAGAAATTAATGGTTGCTACTTCTTACAAAAAGACAACTGGGAATCAGTGCGTTCTGCAGATCAAGTCCATAGTCAGTTTTCTCCCAAAAGCTTGGCTTGGGGCTCTGGCTGGTTCAGTCGGTAGAGTATGCAACTCTTGATCTCGAGGTCATGAGTCCCAATCCCACGTTGGGGGTAGAATTTATTAAAAACGAACAAACAAACATACATACAAACCGAAAAACCAAAAAACCTTGTCACGGTGGGTCTTCTTCCACAAAAATGCAACAGAGTCAGGGAGGATCACAGTTCCCCATAGAATATGGACCTGAGTTTAAAGCCCTTTCGTTATTTGAGATATGGTGTCACTGGCTCTGAACAAATAGCTATGTAGGATGATCTCCTCCGAAAAGAAGGTGTCACTGGCCCCTCAAAACGAATTTCATCAATGATTCTTTTTCTTTGGGGATCTGATGAAAGGTCCCCAAAGAAAAGGGATCACTGTTCCCTAAGAAGGCCATAAAAGTTTGCTGCTGTCTAGAGAATGGAACTGGGAATTACAACTTTCCTTCCAAGGACTGAGGCTTGGATAGCCCCTTCTTAACGGAGGTCAGGTTCACCATTCATTCCCATCACTTAGTACTTGTCCATTGGGGACCACCCAAATACATGAAGGGTTCTGGGGCTCTGGACCACACAGATGAGGAGGTCAGGTCAGCACCTTTTCTAACCCTGAAGTATTTGGGGAAGGGCTAACTGTCCTCAAAAAGTGAGAGTCATGGCACTGGCGCTCCTACCTGGAGTAGTCCTTTCTGCCACCAAAACCCAGTGGCGGTTACTAGTTCTACCAAGGAGGACTTAGAGGTAACTATCCCCCAGGCTGTCAGAAGGGCTAGTGCTTTCCTAAAGCAAAAGTACCTCAGGGTTACTGCTCCGGTAAGTGGAAGAGATTGGGTCAGGCTTTCCCCAGTCAGGAGGGGCCCCAGCAGGCAGTAAGCTCAGAGTGGACAGAGTCAGCATCTGGGAGTGTGAGGCTGCCCTCAAACCAAGAGGGACCAGTGATTTACTGCTTATTAGAGGTAGAAATGACCTCTTATCAACACTTGAACAGCAAGAGGTTTAGTTGTCTGTGTCCTCCCCCATGAGGCAGGATTTAGGATTCCCTAGGGCAGAGGAGAAAGGGCGCCTAGAGGCATCCAACACCCACCTTTGCTCAAAGACAAGGAAGGGACAAGGAGGCCCCCAGTGAGCATCCTTTAGTGATTCCCCTCCCTCCCACAGCCCTGTGATTGGGTGGTGGGGAGAAGGGAAGGTCAGTGGATCGTGTGTTCCCCTTTGTTCCCCAGGTGACAGCGGGAAGGTGACCACAGTGGTAGCCACTCTAGGCCAAGGCCCGGAGCGCTCCCAGGAGGTGGCTTACACAGACATCAAAGTGATTGGCAATGGCTCGTTTGGGGTCGTGTACCAGGCACGGCTGGCTGAGACCAGGGAACTGGTGGCCATCAAGAAGGTTCTCCAGGACAAGAGGTTCAAGGTAGCTTGGGGCAAATGGGGACAAGGAAGCGTGACCGGGCATGATGGGCGAGAGGGCCCTAGTGAGAGTGTTGGACTTCGGTTTCCACAGGGATTTAAACATGGGCCGGAGAAGGGAAAGAGAAGGGCGTGAATTGTGTGGAAGATAGGAGTGTGGGTTCCGAGAGAGCCCAGAGCTGATGTTTATTGGGGTTTGGGTCGGTGTGAAGTGCTTTGTAGGCAAGTTCTTGTTTAATTCACGTGAAGATTTCATGAGGGTAGGTATTGGTGTATTACTAAGACTGAGACTCGGATAAGAGAATTGACTTGAGTGCAACACTAGACTCTGGCTTGTCTGATTCGGAAGCCTCCCACCTTACCCATTAAGTTACCCTTCTGCACAGAGGGGAAGGAAGCTGGTAGAGGTGGTGAGCGTGTTTGTGAAGGTCATGCTCTGACCCAGGAGCCTGGTAAGTGCAGGGCGAAATCCAGCCTGCCCTGTGCTCACCAGACCATGCGCGTTGGTGTGGGGCTCTGTCCCCCTGAGGAAGGGGCACCCTTTCGTCCTCAGACAGCTGTGCCCTGTAACTTAGTGGAGGCAGATGGAAGAGGTGGAAGTTGAGGGCCACTCAGCGTTGCAAGGACTGGCGTTTTGGAGCTTAGGCCATTCTGGACATAAAGGACCCGAGCCTAGGCTGGGAGGGAACCAGGTCAGGGCCTGGTGTTGGCAGTGAGAACCCTCGGGCAGGAGGATCTCCAGAGTGTGGCTCAGAATATGATTAGTGTTGAGGCCCGGAAGTGAGAGGGATCTGAGGGCGGGAGTTCCGGGGCCAGAACTCAGGGGAACAGAGGACAGCAAAGAGACCGAGACTGTGTCTCGGAGAAGAGGCTGAGGCTGGACCCCGTTTGGGAAGATGGAAGTCTGGAGTCTGGGACTCAGGATCCAAGTCAGCATTCAAAGGCCCAGATGTCTCTAGGGGAAGCAGTAGAGAGGAGTGGAGACCGGGGTGAATTGGGTGGGCCACATCATCTGATTATTCAGACAAGCTGGAAAACCGAGTTTATAGGTGAAGCCATTTAATTTTCAAAGGTCAGCAATAAATTGAACATTTTTGAACGGTGGGCTGAAAAAAACTCACCTGTAGGTTGGGTTTAGCCCATAGGCCTCCAGCTTGTGTGTGAGGGGAATGGGTTGGGGTGAGGAATTAGGGGGTGCCCCACAGGGGCCCTGGAGCTGGGATGCAAGGAGTTGGTGGCTGGCTCTGTTGGCAGGAGTGGAGGAGCAGGGCCGTGGCAAGGGGCGCCAGGGAGGGGAGGCAGGGAGAGTCGGCTGTTGTCTGAGGCGCTATCCCTTTGCCCCCAAGAACCGAGAGCTGCAGATTATGCGTAAGCTGGACCACTGCAATATTGTGAGGCTGAGATACTTCTTCTACTCCAGTGGGGAGAAGGTGAGACCTTGGCTGTGCGGGGGCGTCCTCCACCCGGGTTCCTGCCTGCCTTTCCTGTGACTGCCAGTCCTTCCCCCATTATCCCCCACGAGCCTTCCCTCCCCCTTCCCCGCCCGTTCCTCGCAGTGCCTCACACCTCTCCTTTGCTCTCTGCAGAAAGACGAGCTTTATCTAAATCTGGTGCTGGAATACGTGCCCGAGACAGTGTACCGGGTGGCCCGCCATTTCACCAAGGCCAAGTTGACCATCCCTATCATCTATGTCAAGGTGGGCAGGCAGGCAGGCAGGCTGTTGGGACCGGGGCTTATAAAGCCAGGAGCCCTGGGTCCTCCTGTCTTCTGTGGCTTCCTTCCTCCTCCAAATTTATGTTGGTTACTGGAAGCCTTGTGTTCCCTGCCCTTGTCTCCATAACCGCCATAGGCGGAGCTTGCCCAGTGCAGGGCAGGCCCCCCTGTGACCAGATCAGGGAGGCAGGCTGCCTGGGGTCTGGGGAGACTGCAAGGTACCTGCTCGGGTCCACGCTGGGAGCCCAGTGGCATGGGTGGTGTTGGTGGAGTTAGCTCAGAGTTGGAGGGGAGCCTGACAGTGCCAAGGGAGAGACACTGAGGTCCAAGTCCTGGCCTTCGGAGCCTCGGCAGAGGGGGGTGGGAAGGAGGCAGGGCCAGAGGAAAGCCTGTGTCTTCATCACTGTGCAGGCTCATTCCCCAGGGCCTGGTGCTGTGTCCCGGGTGTTACAATCCCTCAGCAGGTGTTTGAATGAATGGATGAATGACTCAGTGAGCTGAGGGCTGATGTGGAGAGCAGCGGCTGCAGCAGCCTTCTGCATTGGGAGGAGGCGAGTGGGTTCAAGTTTGATGAAGGTTGTTCCTCCTGCTGGCTTTAAGAACCCTGGGCCCAGGTGGGCCACAGAGCCCTACCGGTGGTTGGTGTTGGGGGCCCCTGCCTCCCGGGAGGGGAGTCCTCTGGTTTGGTGCGTGCCTGCTGTGGCTGCCTGTGTGCTGAACCCAGCACCGAGCAATTCCAGAAGCCCAGTTGACCGAGACCCAGGCTTTGCTCCGGAAGAGCTCTCAGTTTAGCCCAAGTGGACAGCTGTTGTCACAAAGAACTGTAAAATGATGGCTACCGCCGTACTAGAAGGAGCACAGGGAATTCTGGAAACAGGCCCCCAGGCCTGCTTGCTTTGGGGGTAAGAAGGATCAAGGAAGGCTTCTGGGAGTCCATGAGGTTCAGGGTGAGGAAGCAGCATCTCTAGCCAGAGGCAGCGGAAACAGAGGAGGAGGGGGGCCCAGGAAGCTGGCCTGCGCAGTTACCACATGCCGGGCACTGGTCTAGGCCCTGGGGGACACGGCCGTGATCAACACACCGAGATCCCTGCTCTCTTGGCATTTACATTCTAATCAGTGGGAGGCGGAGCTGCAGGAAAATCCAGCTGGAGAGAGGCTAGCCTGTGGGTGGTTTGACTGGCAGACTGAGGAAGCGGAGCCCTTCCTATAGCCAGTGGTTTTGGAGCTGAGCGACTGGCTCCCACAAGTCCTTTCTGACGTCTCTGTCCCTTTATCAGGCTTCTGAGGTGTGTGGCTGAGGCGGTGTTGTCAAAGTGGGGAGCGGCAGCAGCCCGGGAGGGCCTGTCGCAGATGCCCCATGTTGAAGTTACGGAATCGGACACTCTGGGAGGGAGACCCAGGGGTCCCTGTTTTAACAAGTCCTCCAAGTGATTCTGGCGCATACTAAAGCTTGAGGACCCAGGGGCAGCGCGGGGGGGGGGGGGGCGTAGGGGGGGCGAGGGTGGAGCCGTAGCGCTCTGTGGGCGGAGCCGGGCTGCAGCTGCGCTGTCCCCTGTGCCACCCCCCCCAGGTGTACATGTACCAGCTCTTCCGGAGCTTGGCCTACATCCACTCCCAGGGGGTGTGTCACCGTGACATCAAGCCCCAGAACCTGCTGGTGGACCCCGACACTGCTGTCCTCAAGCTCTGCGATTTTGGCAGGTGGGCCTGACCTGGGGTGCGCTGGGTGGCCGAAGGGGCGGGGGGGGCCCCAGCTCTCACTTTTTGTTTACTCCTGGCCCTCTCTTCCCACAGTGCAAAACAGTTGGTGAGGGGGGAGCCCAACGTCTCCTACATCTGCTCTCGCTACTACCGGGCCCCGGAGCTGATCTTCGGAGCCACCGATTACACCTCGTCCATTGGTCAGCCTTACGGGGGGGGCGGGGGCGGGGGAGCGGCAGGCCCGGCGGCTTGCCTGCTTTCTGTGGGCTGTCTGCCGCGCTCGGTGATCCAAGCTTAACCTGTGTTCTTTTATCCAGTCCTCACAAACTTTGGAGGGCGGTGCTGGCGTCTGCTCGTTGCACAGATGAGCAGTCTGAGGCTGAGCGCGGGGAGGCCGCCTGCCTGCATTCGTACCGCAGGGGCTGGGCAGGGCTGGGCTTTGAAAGCTGACCTGACTCCAGAGTCCACTCCAGCTCTGGAACCTCCCAGTCAGCCCTCTTTTCTCGGCCTGGGGGGAGGGGCTGAGCCCCAGGAGGAGGGGCTGCCGGTGACCTTGGAGGCGAGGCTTACGGGCTGGAGGGCGTGACTTGGCCATAGGGGCCTCCGGGACCTTCCCCATTGGTGGAGATGACAGTGCTACCCTTCTAGGCTTGAGGAAAGGGGGTGAAGGGGTCAGAGGAGGACATTCCTCAGCAGTGTGAAGAAACTGCGTGGTCCTTAGGGGTGAACTTGTGCCTCAGGGCCAAAGTATAGACCAGGGAGGGGGTGAGACTACCCGCCCGTAGCGGTTCCCTTGGGCAGGATAGAGCCTAGGCCTAGGACTTGAGGCTTGAGCTTCTCGAGGCCCCAAGAACACAGAAGCCTGCTCTAGGTACGTTGGGTTGTCCGGAGGCTGGAGGCAGAGCAGGGGCTTCCTGGGGTTGCTGAGGGGACAGAGGCAATGAAGGCGGCAAGCACAGCTCACCACGTGCGGCGTGGTCAGGCAGACCTGGAGGTTCAGCAGCAGGCTCCCGTGTCCCTAAACCATGTAGGACCTTGAGCAGGTTGCTTCCTCTCGGGGCCGAGAAAATGGGGCTCCCTCCTGGCACCCTCAGGATGGCTGCGGGGGAGAGAAGCATTTGTGAGGGGACGAGTGGGGCAGCCCTGACCCTCACCACATTCCCCTCCAGATGTGTGGTCGGCCGGCTGCGTTCTGGCTGAGCTCCTCCTGGGCCAGCCCATCTTCCCCGGGGACAGTGGGGTAGACCAGCTGGTGGAGATCATCAAGGTGAGGGCACGGCGGGGCGGGCAGGGGTGGGGTTGAGGGGTAGGGGCTTTGGCTCAGACCCCTCCCTTCCTCTCCAGGTGCTGGGAACACCAACCCGGGAACAGATTCGAGAGATGAACCCCAACTACACGGAGTTCAAGTTTCCCCAGATTAAAGCTCACCCCTGGACAAAGGTGGGACGGGGCTAGGGGCTGAGGCAGCACGGCCAAGGTCCCCTTTGGAGGCCAGCTGGTCTGGGGACCTGGCTGTAGAGTCAGGGCTTGGGAGTGGGTCAGTAACTCATCAGATTTCAGTTTATGGCATCTTCCATTCTCCAGAAGTTGAGGGTCTATGGTAAGTTTGAGAATGCCATTTCTCTGCTGGGGAAACAGTCTCCCTGCAGGGCCTGTCCAATGATGGGACCCATGTGAGCTGCTTGACCCAAAGAACGTGGCTTCCCCTCAATAGTTGTGTCTCGTTTGGAAAGCGGGGGTGCGGGAGTCAGGCCGGAGCAGCGTGGTGCAGGAGTCCACGGTGCCTGGGCGGCTCACCCTCCTGACCGCTGTCCCCTTCCCCTAAGGTGTTCAAATCTCGAACGCCGCCAGAGGCCATCGCACTCTGCTCTAGCCTGCTGGAGTACACACCGTCCTCAAGGCTCTCCCCTCTGGAAGCCTGCGCCCACAGCTTCTTTGATGAACTGCGATGTCATGGAACCCAGCTCCCCAACAACCGCCCGCTTCCCCCCCTCTTCAACTTCAGTCCTGGAGGTGAGGGCACCGCTTGGGATGCAGGGAGCCGGAGGGGCAGGCAAAGGTTGTGGAGGAGGGCCTGGTGCTAAAGATAGGAGTGGGATGCCGGGGCGGGAGGGCTCGGGAGATGCCCCCAATACAGGAGCCCCGAAGCTGCTTCACCCGTGCTGTGGTCACCTGTGCTGGGCCCCTTCCGGTTTGTCATTGAAAGCGTTCAGTGGTTACACGTGTCAGCTGTCCTTGCCAAGAGCTGGGTCCCTAACTGGGGTGGCCCTTTCTAACCCTGACCTGGTCTCCCCAACACCCTGCCTCCTGACTGGGTGTGTCCATTCCTGTTTCTAGAACTCTCCATCCAACCATCTCTCAATGCCATTCTCATCCCTCCTCACTTGAGGTCCCCAGCGGGCACTGCCACCCTCACTCCATCCTCACAAGGTACGTCGGGGGCCCTCTGCTGCAGATGAAGGGCTTTCTCAGCCTGGGAGGCTGGCGTGTGGCCACAGCCCCCGAGTTCCCTGCACGGTTGCGGGAATTGTTGACGTTTGAGAGCACACGTGCAGACGGCCATCTTTATCAGGCCGGCTCGCCCGTATTTGTGTTTAAGTGGTAACTGAAAAACCAAAGACATATGTTTGGCTTGCACAAACAAAAAGTTAAATTTTTTGCCCACATTTAAAAATTGAGGCCATTGCATGTACAAATCCAGATTTCCTATGTCTCTTGGGAAAGAAAATCCGACTGGGCAGCAGTGGGCCTGCCTTTCCTCAGGGCAGTGCTGTGAGTTGGGGCCGAGTGCTAGGTGCCTTCTTTTCTGTGGGGCCCTGCTCTCTGGTGAGTCACTCGGTGACCAGCCTGGCCCTTCGGCATTTGAGTATGTGGAGCCGGACCTAAAGTCGCAGCTGTCCGTTTCTGATGTAGCATCTCCCACCGGGGTCCTGCTCTTGCGGGGAGTTCTGAGAGGCAAAGGGTAACTGTCTGCTTTTTCCTCCCCCTCAGCTTTAAGTGAGGCTCAGACCGGCTCGGACTGGCAGTCACCCGACGCCACAGCTCCCCTCACTAACTCTTCCTGAGGGCCCCACCAACTACCCTTCCATCTGGGAGCCCCGAGTGGGGCTGGGAAGGGGGGCCATAGCCCATCAAGCTCCTGACCTGGCTGGGCCCCTAGACTAGAGGGCAGAGGTAAATGAGTCCCTGTCCCTACCTCCAGTCCCTCCCTCACCAGCCTCACCCTGTGGTGGGCTTTTTAAGAGGATTTTAACTGGTTGTGGGGAGGGAAGAGAAGGAAGGACAGGGGGTTGGAGGCATGAGGACCTCCTACCCCCTTGGCCCCCTCCCCTCCTCCCAGGCCTACACTCCTCCAACCCCTCCTCCCCTCCTGTGTCCCTTGTAAATAGAACCAGACCAGCCCGTCTACTCCTCTTCCCTTCCCTGGCCCCCCCGGGTGTAAATAGATTGTTATAATTTTTTTCTTAAAGAAAACGTCGATTCACACCGTCCATCCTGGCCCGTCCCCCTTCTACAGCTGTGTCCCCCCTCCTGTCCTCTGCCCCTAAGGTCTCCTCCCTCCTCTCCCCACCCTGGAGGGCTGGGGGGTGGGGGTGGGGGAGCTCCTGATGTCTTAGTTTCCACAGTAAGGTTTGCCTGTGTACAGACCTCCGTTCAATAAATTATTGGCATGAAAACCTGCTTCGTGTCTGGCTGCCTTGTTTCCTCAGAGGTGAGGGAGGTGCCCGAGGGGCTGTGCTGGGACAGGACCTCTCAGGCAGGGGAACCATGGGGAGCAAAGGTGGGCTGGGCTGCCAGAGGCCTGAGTCCCAGCCCTGGCTCACGTGCCCAGCCTCCCCGGGCCTCAGCTCTCCTTCACACGTGTGGGGATGAACAGAGTCTGCCTTATCCACTGCAGAGGCCTCGGGGGAGCCGGCCTCACGGACCCCGCCATCATCCTCTTCTGCCTCAGGAGCGAGGCAGGCACTGTCCTCCCCAGGTGACAGTTGAGAGAACTGGGTATCAGGGGTCAAGGCCACAGGGTGGAAGTGGCAGAGTCAGATTTGAACAGAGGGCTTTGTGTCCCACAGCCCGAGCTACCTGGTGCTTCACAGGGCACCGGACTCGTGGTCACTCAAGCCAAAACAGCTTGGATGCAGACTCTTAGTGGGCATGGACAGGGGCAGAGGAGCGGTCCCTACACCCTAACAGCTCTCCTAGCTTTCATTTCTGTTTCAAACAGGGCACATACCTGGGCCCCATCTGGGGGTGCTGGGAAGTGACAAGCCTGGGAAGATTGGTACAAAGAACCTGGCTTCTTCCCTCTGCTTCAAAAACATGCTGGGGCCGGATGGGAGGCCGCAGGCAGAGGGAAATGGCATCTCCTCCATGTGGTGCCAATGGTATGTGAGGGCAGGAGGCCCCACAAGCGATGGGGGGGCCTGGGGAGGAGCAACCGATATGTCCTCCACTGGACTTCCGATTGTGAACAAAAAGGGAAGGAATTTGTTGTTTTAAGTAAGCTCTGTGTCCTATGGGGGTGGGGGTGGCTCGAACTCACGACCCCGGATCAAGAGTTGCATGCTCTATTGACTGAGCCAGCCAGGTGCCCCAGAAAAATTCTGAACCTGTCCCAAGAGGTCAGGGACTGTTGCTGTGGCATCTGGACTCTCCAGTCTGCTTAGGCCAGCCCCAGGGGCATCTGCATACTACCCAGAACCATCCCTGCTCGTCCCTGCTCAACGCCTCTGGGTATCACCTCATCTGTAAGATGAATATATAGAGCAAGCAGACCAGAGACGGGGAGCAGGGCTGGTCCCCCCACCTCCCTGCTGCTCACATCTGTTCAGCCATGAGGTCACTGAGGTGGTCCTTCCCCTCCTCCCACTCCTGTGGCTTTTGCCCTAGTCTGGTCCTGTCTTTTCCCTTCTAGACCATCTTCTACCTCCCCTTGCCCTACCCTGATGCTGGGGAGCCCAAAGCCCTGCTCTTGACCCTCCCTTTCCCCCACCCCACTGGGGCAGGCCTTCCTGGCCTTCCCAGGTCCGGGCCTGCCTCCCTCCCAGACAACCTTCAGCCTCAGCACCCCCTGCCTGAATGCCTTGGTCCACAGAGGCGGGAGCCTGCCGCAGGGACCTGTCGTAACTCCTCTACTTCTGTTTAGAGAAAGAAGGACTGCCACCTTAGGGAACCTTTGAAAACGCTGGGGATCCCTTCCTGTTCCTAAGACCTTTGCTCTTTCGAGGCCCCAACAAACTCCACCTGCTCTGTGACACCGGCTTGCTTTTCCTCCAGGTGTAGCAAGCCCTCCTCTGAGCAGCGCTCTGCCTGCCCGCCCCCCCCACCCTGTCTCAGGTCAAACTCCCTCAACGGTACTGGTTACAGAGATGGACTGAACGGACCTCCTGGATTCAAATCTCCGCGACACTGCTGCCTTACGTGAGACCTTGGGCGAGTCTCTGCCCGTTATCTCATCTGTACAACAGGGCTAATGCTGAGATCACCTCACGGGCCCGCTGGGTCATAATCCACGGACAGTGCTAGCCGCTGTGCCTGCCACAGCTAGGCGGTCATGCCTGCTGTCATTGTAGCTGTGAATGACTGGACGGTCTCCAAGTATACCCAGAACTCACCCTCTTTGCAGTGCTGTCTGCTTGCTACGTTCTCTTCCTCTTTCCTTAGCAGATTCCTAATTTTTCCTCAGGAACTACCTCCTCTGCGGGGGGTGTGGGGGGAGGCGTTCCCTGTTCTGGATCCCACCGTCCCTGCACATTCCCGTCACAGCCCTGAGGATCCCAGAGCTGAGATCTGTCTGCTCCCCAGGGACAGGGCAGAGGCCTGACTCCTCTCCGGCCCCCAGCACGTGCGAGGGAGGCCTGAGGACTCCCAGGCTGAACGAATCAACGAGACACACTCAAGAGAGCAAGGCCGTCTGTACTTGGGTGTTCCTCCTACCCCACTGTGTGACTCCTGGGGAAGAGCCTGGCTCCGAGTCATTGCTGGGGCTCCGGCATCACCCGGCCCGCAGCAGAGTACCTGGGTACCTAGAGATTTCCTTCCACATTGTCAAAAGTGAGCTTAAGGAAGCCCAGAGAAGCCAAGTACCTTTCTCCACCAGGCAGAGTCAAGACCTGGGAGCCCAGGGTCCAGGGGAGGGGAGGGCTTGGGGACAAGCGAGAGCCTGAAGAGGTATACAACAGTGCCCAGCACCGATCTGGCACGGGCTCGGGGCTCAGGAAAGGTAACCTGACGTTGCTGTGCACCAGGGTGAGGGAAGCAGAGCACAGAGCCCTGGCGAGCCCTGTTCTGGGGTGCAGTGGGGTGTCCTGGGCCGGATCACATCAGGCCTCAGAGCTTCAGTTTCCCCACAGGCAGAGAAAAGTGGCAAGAGACACCTGGGCAGGGCTCTTGTGAGGAGTCAGTGGGTAAGAGACCAGGGTGGATGCTGGCACCCTTGAGGAGTAGGGGGGTTCCCCTTGCTCCCCAGAGGGGCCCACGACTGCCGCGGCAACCCAGCTCTTTTCCTGCGGCTCCTCAGCTGTGGCCCACAAAGGCCGTGTCCAGCTGTAAGAGCCCACTGGCCTCCCCAGCCCCCAGTGCGGCCTGGCACAGCTGCAGCGTGTCCTCGAGCGCCAGCGGCTGGGACGTCTCGATGATGGCGATGGTCTCCCCGAGCTCGGTGCACATGATAGTCTGCTGAGGCTCGGGGGGTGGGGGTGGGGCAGGCGGTGGGGCAGGCGGCGGCGGCAGGGGGGGCCCGGGCCGGGCGCGGGCGTGGACCCGCTGGTGCAGCCGCAGGCCGGCCAGGGCATGGAACCAGCGGCCACAGGTGCCGCAGTAGTAGGGGCTCTTGTTGTACAGGCCGGTGATGGGCAGGCGGGGCGCGCGGGCGAAGGCTACGGGCCGCAGGTGCAGCCGCCGGTGCTGCTGCAAGTTGGAGCTCTGCGTGAAGCGCTTGCCGCAGTCCAGGCACTGGTAGGGCCGCACGCCCGTGTGGGTCAGCTGGTGGCGGCTGAGGTTGGCCAGGGAGGCGAAGGTCTTGCCGCACGAGTGGCACTGGAAGGGCCTCTCGCCTGTGTGCGTCCGCAGATGGTTGCGCACGTGGACCAGCTTCTTGAAGCCCTTGCCACAGACGCCGCAGCGGTGCCGTCGCTCGGGGGGCCCGTGCACGGCGCGCCGGTGCCGGGAGAGCCGGGAGGCCGAGGCGAAGGACTTGGAGCACTGCGGGCAGGGCAGCTGGGCAGGCGGGGCGGGCGGCGGCGGTGGGGGCGGTGGCGCGGGCTCGGTGGGCGCGGGGGAGGCCGCTGCCGTGGCCGCCGCCGAGGGGGGCGCCCCACTCTTGCCCACGTGTGTGCGCCGGTGGTAGAGGAACTTGGTCATGTTGCTGAACGTCTTGCCGCAGCGGCAGCGATGCAAGGGGTTGGCGGTGTGAGCCCGCCGATGCGCCACCAACGTGAGCTCCGTGCCGAAGCCGCGGCCGCAGTCCACACAGAGGTAGCGCGCTTCGCCGCGGTGCAGCCGCAGGTGCTGCTCCAGAGAGGCGGCTTTCTTGAAGACCTTGGAGCAGGTGGTACACTCGTGTGTGCCCCCGACGTGGGCCCGCCCGTGAGCCAGCAGCCGGTTGGCCGAGCTGAAGCTGCGCTGGCACTGGCCACAGTGGAAGGGCTGGGCCCCCGGGGCTGGGCCACGGGAGGCCCGCCGGTGCCTCCGGCGCACCTCGGCGGAGGCCCAGTGTTGGGGACAATCCCCGCAGCCCTGGGCGCGGCTGGCTGGAGACCTGTCACCTCCTGCAGCATCATCACCGACCTCTGCCACCACCTCCTCTTCCTCCTCTGTGTCTTCCTCTGTGTCTTCCTCGTCGTCTTCCTCCTCCTCCTCTAGCCCATTACGCTCTTCCTTCTCCAGGGAGTCAAAGTGGGTGCCCTGATGCTCCAAGAACTCCTCAGGAGTGGCACAGAGGGTAGAGCATTCGGGACACTCATAGGGCTCCATCTTAACTTCGGGTGGAGCGGGGGGTGGAGGGGGTGGTGTCGGCGGGGGCAGCGGGGGCGGCACTGGCGGCTCCGAGGCTGCAGCAGAAAGGTGCTGGGCCTTGCGATGGGCCACCCACAGCTCAGGCGAGGGGAAGAGCTCCTGGCAGTCCCCGCACTGGTACTGGATCTGGCTTGCAGACTCCCGGAGGTGGGCGTCCTGGTGTGCTAGGAGCTCGCCGGGGGACAGGATGAGCTGGCTGCACTCCCCACACTGGAAAGGCCCATTCCCGGTCCCTGCCATGAGTTCTGGCTCCAGGCCAGGATCCTGGGTGGCCAGGGCCTCATCCTCGGTGACAGTGGGCACGTGCTGCTCCTGGTGCGAGAGGACTTCCTCCAGCGTGTTGTAGAGGCTGCCACACTCAGAGCACATGAACTGGTGATGCTGGAAGAAAAGGGATGAGGCCAGGGCCTCCCCTGGTGTCATCTCGGTCACCTCTGCTGACATCTCCGACATCTCCGTCATCTCCCCGAACATTGGTGTCGACGTCTCCACCGCCCCTGGCGACATCTGTGCGGGCAGCTCAGCCACCTCAGCCACTTCGGCCGCCACCTCTGCCATGCTGGGGAGGGCAGTGCCTAGAGAGAGACGGCCGAGCTGGTGAGATGTCAGGAACCCAGAGGATGGGGGCGTGGCTCAGGAGCTTCCCGGCTCGTCCCCTCACTCACCAGCCTCTATCACTCAGCAAGCCTGGATCCAGTGCTGGTGCCTCAGTTCTCACTAAACATGAGACTCAGAAGTGGACACGTGCGCCATGGTGCCAGACACCTGTAAGACAGCGACAGCCCCCTTCAGTCTGGCCCCTAATGCTATCGTATCTCCTTTCTCGGAGGGCCACTTGCACCCTTTCTAAGAACATGTGTCTCGTTATGCCTCTTGACCTTTGCCTGGATGGTTTCCTCACTGGGCACCCCTTTCCTCCTACTATATGGACACACACAGATGCAGCAAAGGGTTCAAGAGTGCAGGCTTCTGGACCAGACTGCCCTTGGCTTGAACCTGAGCTCCAGCACTTACTTCCTCTCTCTGACACTGTTTTGTCACCAGGGCTGATAGGAAGGCCCTGGTACCTGAGAAAGGTCAGACAGAACCATGACTTGTCGTTCTCCAGAAATATTCCTGAACCCAAAGTCTTTCCTGTTGCTATTCCTTCTGCCGACAAAATTCTCTCCCTTTCTGGTCTAGCAAAACCTTACCCAGCATTTCCTTTGTGAAGTCTTTTCTGACAACATCTCTACATCCTCAAGGGGATGTCCACTCCTGCCTCCTTGGGGTTCCTATGGTAATCTGTGCCACCTCTATCAAAGCCAATATCACCAGCCCGGGATACAGTCAGTGCTCCTCTCCAGACTGAGCATGCAGGCACGGCAGGGCTCATTCACTGTAGGGGCTGATGTCACCAACAAAACCATCGACCCAGCACGAGGATTTTTAAATTCTGAACTTCCCTCTACATGCCCCCATCTCCCTTTCTACGTGGGTGGGCTCAACACAACCCAGTCCTCTGAGCAGGGGCTCAGAGGCACTTGAGCAAATGACAGCACCCCTCACAGCTGAGTTTCTGAATCCAACCTCCACTGTCTCTATCTCTTCTTTAACTCATCTGTTAGTGCCAGAGGGCAGGCAAAGTCGCTCATATTAAGCTCCCAGAGAGCCGGGAAGTTAATCTCTTCATCACTGATGTATTTCTAGCACCAGGAACAATGATTAGCCCACAACAGGTACTGAGTAGATGAATGATAGTAGAATGAATAATAGAATAGTAGTAGAATGAATAATACTCCCTCCAGGAAGTGAGGCCACGAGAGTCTAACTCTCCCTGTGCCCATTCCACTTCTCCCAACAGACCAACTTTCCCGATGGACCGTGAACTCCCACAATAACACAGCCCAGCACATGACCATTTTCAGTTGATGCCCAATAAACGCTCCTCGAATAAATGATTCACTAAAAGCCCAGGACTTACTTTTTCTTAACTACCTATTCCAACTCCCTCATTAATATTTGAGTTGCCAGGGCCCTGCACACAACAGCCACCCAATAAAGGATCTTCCTGGAAGGAGTTAGCCCAGAGCCCTGGAGTTCAGTTTTTCCTTGTTTACAGCCACAGTCCAAACAGAACTCCCATGGGGCGAGGCCCAAGGCCTGGTGTAAGGCTTACACAAAGTAGGCACCCAGTAAATGTCTCTCGGGAAGGTGGTCCGAGCAATCTAAAATTTGGACTTTTTGTCTACATTCCTCCTTTCCCAATTGCGGGATTGCGTACTATTGGTGGGGAGGAGATAGGGGCTTTTTACACAGTAGATCAGTAAGTCCTTCCAGGAAAGAACCCACCAGGGGCCTGGAAGTTCAACTTTTCCGATACACGTCCCTGTTCACCGACCAGACTTAACAACTCGGCTGCAGGAGAGCACCCTACAAGGGGTGGGGGCGGCGGGCTCCAGAGTAGGGTCCTGCATGCCGCACGAGCCGACTCAATGCTCTAGGGCACATAGGAGCGCTCTCCTTCCACTCCACGCCGCTCCCGCCCCAGCGCAGGCCCCAAGGCTCTTCGTCCCCCACCGGTGTCCCCTTCGTTCTCCCTCCGCCCTCTCCGTACGCCCAGCGCTCTCTTCCCCCGCCCACCCCGCGGCGCCCTCACCCGTCTCTCTTGCCTCCTGCAGCCCCCGCCGCTCTTGACACAGACCCTCTCTCTGCTCCAGGCGTGCGGGACCCCTCACTATCCACGCCTCCCATTGGGCGGTGCCCTTACCCGTGGCAGCCAATTAGAGCCGGCAGCGAAGGGCACGCGCCCTTGCGCCTGCGTGCTGACGCTCAGGCGGGGCTCGGCGAGTTTCTCCACGCACACAACTGTGCTCTGTGGGCGGAGCTTGGGGGCTCAGACAAGCGCCTGCGCAGTTCTCTAGGGGCTATTCTGCCAAAAACCAGAGTTTAAGTGGTGAGAAGTGGGCATCATTGGAAAGCGAGGGCCTATGGAGTGAACTGGATCGCGGGAGACCTTGACAAAGGTGTTATTTCGTAGCTGAAGAGGCTGAGCATCCCTGAGAGCATAGATTTGGAGCCAGACACACTTGGGGTACTTCTCTCAGGGCCTCGCTTTTACTCCTGTGTAAAATGGGCTTGAATCACATTCACCTCAAAGGCTGTGGAGGGGATTGAATGAAATCAAACACGTAAAAGCGCTCAGCACAGGGCCTGATACACCGTGGAAACTCACTATAACCCATCTAACAATGGACGTAGTCCTTCCCGGCCCCTACTGTGTGTCTGGCCCAGGACTAGGCCTCAATAGGTGACAATTGCCATTAGAGAGAGAGATTCTTCCAAGGTCACTGCTGCAGCCCAAGCAGAGCCAGTGCTGAGCCAGTGCCAAACAGGACCTAGGTACCCTCCCTTTCAAGGGGAGATAATTCTAGGGGTGGGAACCACTCCGGGGAGGGGACTTGTTTCAAGGTACGTGTGAGCCTTGACCTTGAGTCACCTAAGTGTATGTGTGGGGGGTGGGGGTGGGTCGCCACGGTGCCCGAGGCCCCTCCTCAGGGGAGCTGCTCAGACATGCAGCCTGGACTCCAGTTCTCTTGATAGGGACCTGCCCTCCCCAAAGTGCAACTTATAGGTGCAGGTTAGAGAGGGGGTATTGGGAAGCCCCTAACCTTGGAAGGCAGAGATTGGAAAGGGTTGTTGCGGGGGTGAGGGGAGGGAGTTGAGACAGAAAGAGGGTGTCTGACTGTAATAGGGTACCGGCCCGTGATGGATGCCATCAAGAAGTGAACAGTCAGGATGGAGGGGCCTATTGCAGTCGGGAAGGAGGTATTGGTTCCTAACATGAGATGGAGGAGCTTCCTGGTCTCGATCAGGGGAAGGAACTTCGGAAATGGGGGCTTCTGTTGGATAAAAGGAGATTCCAGTTGGGGTCATGAGATGGCACAGTTGTGACGTAGCTTCCTGGTTGCCATTAGGAGTAAGGGGCAGTCTGATGGAGGAGCGGCCAAGTCCAGATCATAAAGGGCCCGGGAGCTATTTGAAGCCAGGACGGTCGCTATTGTCGTCCTTTGCCATGGGCAGCTGGGAGCAGTGGTAATGTGGGCGTCTAGATCGTGTTTAGGATGGGGCTGTAGTCCCTGAGATGAGTAGTTCCAACAAGGCTTGACGTGGGGCAACAAGGACCCAGCTGCTTAAGTCACGGGCGGACAGGAGCAACCCTGCCACCAGGTACCAGATCCAACTCAGACGCGGAAATCACTCTCGCTTTGCGCAGGCGCGGCACTGGCGGCCAAGACGCTACGGTTGGAGGCGGCCCCGGAGGGGCGGGGCTTGGAGGCTTCATTCTGCGCTTGCGCCTAAGGGGCGCGGCGGTCGCACCTGCGCGAGTTGGGGGGAAGGAGGAGGGGCGAGGTGACGCAGGCGTAATAATAGAGAAGGTGCCAGAAAGATCCAAAACAAGTGGCTGCGGCCGTCGCCCAGGAGTCGTCAGACGCCGGAATCCGGTGAGGATCTAGAGAGGCCTCAGGGCGGCTGGTGGCGGGTAGACGGAACCTCCTGGGTGTTGGGGTGAGAGCGGTACCGCCCTAACAGGGCGAGGGGGTCGGGATCGGACAGCACCACCTGTGTGGGGCGACGGGCTGCTTTGGTCGGTTCCACTTGTGGGGAGCGGAGGGTCACTTTCGGACACTACCATTCGGGTGGAGCCGTGGCGCTGATCGGACAATACCACTGGACGGAGCCAAGGGGAACGTCCGGACAGTGCTGCCCAGAGGCAAAGGGCAGTTGGCAGGGTTCCCCGGGATGGGCCCCCACGCTTGTTCGGACCGAATCACTTGGTCGGGTCCGGAGGCTGGTTCGGGACATACCACCTGGGGAGGGGCGTTCGGGCTGGGCAGGCCCGACTGGTCTGGAGGACGAGCGGGGTCTAGCGTCTCGACCTGTTACTAGGGGACCTCGGGCGATACCATTCCTTTCTGGGGGAAGGGGACAGCAGAGAAGACTGGGGTGCGAAGGTGGCCCTGCCCGGCAGGACGCGGCGGGAAAGACGCGCTGGCGGGGGCGGGGTCCGGGTCCCCGCGTCGCTGACCATTGCCCTCTCCCCGCTGTGTGGGTTCTAGGCCCTGGTTCAGAGCTTGTGCTGCCCCCCTCCCCCGGGCATGGCGCTGTCCGGGTTGACCCCGGCCCCGAGCTGGGAGGAGGATGAATGCCTGGACTACTACGGGATGCTGTCGCTTCACCGTATGTTCGAGGTGGTGGGCGGGCAGCTGACCGAGTGCGAGCTGGAGCTGCTGGCCTTCCTGCTCGACGAGGCCCCCGGCGCGGCCGGCGGTCTCGCCCGCGCGCGAAGCGGCCTGGAGCTGCTGCTGGAGCTGGAGCGCCGCGGGCAGTGCGACGAGAGCAACCTTCGGCTGCTGGGGCAACTCTTGCGCGTGCTGGCTCGCCACGACCTGCTGCCGCACCTGGCGCGCAAGAGGCGTCGGCCAGGTATGGTTGAATGGGAGGGTGACAGACTTCCGGGGGGACGGGGCCTTGCCCTGGCTGGGCCTACAGGGTGGCCTGATACGGACAGCCCAGCCCCGTATCAGCCTACGTCCCAACTCGCTCCTCCCCTTTGCTCAGAGTATCAATGAGGAACACAACAGGGAGGAGGCATGGCTTTGGGAGAGGTGAACTTGTGGAATTTGGCCACAGCAGTGACGTTTGTAGCCACTGTTTATGGAGGACTTATTTCTTGCTAGGCACAGCGGTAAGCCCTTCCTGTGGACTGTCGCCTTATATCCTCCCAGTAATCCCATGAGGAAGTCCTGTTAGTGTCCCTATCTTACAGGGAAAAGAACAGGGTTAAGAGAAGTTAAGCAGCTTGCCCCCATGTAAGAACTGAATCCTGTGTCCTGACCACAGAAGGTACAAGGTCTTGGGACTGACAAAGTGTTTGTTCCACGAAGCTTATGTTTGGTGGGGGGAAGCTGCCGTTAAGGCAGATAGCTTGTTTTTAGATATGGTCATGGAAAGACTAAAGCAAAGTTAAGAAAATACAGAGAAGTAGGGAGTGTTTCATAGTGAAGGGAGCCCCCCCTCCGCCCCCCAGATTGGATAACCAGCCAAAACCTTTCTGAGAAAGCGATATTTAGACGGCGGCTATACTCGTGCTGTGCGGAGATCTCAGAAGAGAAAATGGCAGGCAGAGGGAAAGACCAGCTTTCAAGCCCTGAGTCAGTACTGAGTTTGCTATCATCAGAGACCAGTGTGGCAGGAGCAGGGGGGACAGACAGAGCAAGAGCAGAGAGGGAGGTAGGAAGCCACTTCACACAGGGGCTTGCGGGTGACACAGGTAGAAAGTGTGGGAGTCAGGATTCAGACCTGGCCGGCTTGGCTCTGAGTTGATGCCCTTCATCCTGTGAGGGAAGTACTCTTGGAGGAGCAGTTCTGAGAAGGTGAGGAACCCAAGGGTTTAAGAGCCAGGAGTCCTGTGTGCGCATAGGCCTTGAGCTGTTGAGGCCTTGGCTGGGTCATTAGAGGTGCAGTGGCAAGTCACGGAGGGGGATCGTGAACTTCCCTTGCCCAGAGGAAGCCCATGGGAATTGGGTAACCAGGAGAAGGGCACCACTGGAGAAGAACCGACTGTTTTTTTGGAAAAAAATGTGTAGAGTTTAGGCTGTGGAAGAGAGGATTCGGAGAGCCTGCTTACTCTTTGGGGCCTCAGGGAGCCTTGGGGGCAGTTTGAATCGGGGGGGGGGGGGCGGGACACATTGCAGGGATCCTGACCGTGATGTGGCTTACAGAATCCAGCCCTGACTGTCCTGACTGTTGGAGCTGCTGTAGACATGGGTTGGACCGCCCCAGGAGGTCATGAGTCCCCTCTGTCTCTGTAGGCGCATAGCGACCACTGGGCAGGAAGCGTTTTGAAGGGAGCTGACATCTGGGCTCTGAGCTCTGGGGAACTCCGGCACCTAGTGGGGCAGGAGTCCGTCTCCAGGTGGCTGGAGGCCACGAACACCTCTTTCTGTTTCTGTCTTTGCGAAGTGTCTCCGGAACGCTACAACTATGGCACCTCCAGCTCTTCTTCCAAAAGGACCGAAGGCAGCCGCCGTCGGCGTCGGCAATCAAGCGGCACTTCAGACGCCCAGCAGGGTCAGTGGGAGACAGGTAAGCCTCGAGGGGTGGGCATGATGGCAGCGTCCCTTTCTCGTCCTGAACGCTGATGAACCCTCTCCATCCTAGCCCATCAAGGAAGGGGCCCGAGGGGTCATTTTGTGTCCACGTTGCGTTGTGTGTGGTGTTTATTCTACAAAAGCATGTGTCTGGAAGCAATGTATGGAATTGTTTGTGGTGGTTTTATAGGGCATCTGAATGACATCACACGGTGGGTATTCTTCACGTGGCTGACTTTGCTGGACACATGTCTGAGATTTAGTCACGTCAGGGACCTTTAATTCGTTTCTTTTAATTGCCCTGCCAATTTATTTAGGCTGCCTCCTCTTCCCTAGTTCCTAAATTGTTCAAACATAATTTGAAACAAACAGAGAAGTTGAAAGATGAGTGCAGTGAGCTTGTTCCTATTTTCCATCTCAATTCAGTAATTTTAATATTTTGCCACTTTTGCTTTATGTGTGCGTATGTGTAAGGACAGATTTTTGGTTGAACGCTTTGAAAGTGAGTTACAGCCATCAGGATACTTTATCCCTAAATCAGCAGGCATTTCCTGAGAATGAGGAGATTCTCGTAGGTCATCTCCAAACGATTATCGTACCTAAGAAAATAAGTACTAATTCTCTGATATCCTAATGTTTCCTTTTTATTTATTTTTATTTATTTACTTATTTACTTACTTATTTATTTATTTAAAATATTTTATTTATTTATTTGACAGAGAGAGAGCACAAGTAGGCAGAGAGGCAGGCAGAGAGAGAGGGGGAAGCAGGTTCCCCGCTGAGCAGAGAGCCTGATGCGGGGCTCGATCCCAGGACCCTGAGATCATGACCCGAGCCAAAAGCAGAGGCTTCAACCCACTGAGCCACCCAGGCACCCCTCCTTTTTTTTTTTTTTTAAGATTTTATTTATTTATTTGACACAGAGAGAGAGATCACAAGTAGGCAGAGAGGCAGGCAGAGAGAGAAAGGGAAGCAGGCTCCCTGCTGAGCAGAGAGCCCGATGCGATGAGGGGATGATGCGGGACTCGATCCCAGGACCCTGAGATCATGACCTGAGCCAAAGGCAGAGGCTTTAACCCACTGAGCCACCCAGGTGCCCCCAAACGTTTCATTTTCATGTCTCCCCCAAGATGGTCTCTACTTTCAGGACCCTCTCATAGTTGAATTTCTCTGTGTGTAGTTTTTTTTTTTAAGATTTTGTGTATTTATTAGAGAAAGAGAGAGCGCAAGCAGGGGAACCAGCAGGCAGAAGGAGAGGGAGAAGCAGGCTCCCCGCTGAGCAGGGAGCCTATTGTCGGGCTCCATCCCAGGACCCTGGGATCATGACCTGAGCCAAAGGCAGATGCTTAACCCACTGAGCCACCCAGGCGCCCCTGCATTTATTTATTATGTCTCCTTAATCTCTTACTTGAGAACCCAGACTCCTTCCCCTCCCCAGATTTGCTTCTTTTCTTCCTACGACATTGACTTACTGACTTTGTCTGCTTGTTTTGTAGAATGTCACGATTGTTTTGAAGTGTTTGATCATTTCCTTGTGGGGTCCTGGAACTGGTGTAGCTCCGTGAAGTGGGGAGCCCCCGCGCCCTCACCCCAGGGGACAAGCATGGCAGCAGCCATTGGGCGTTGTTTCTAGTTCATGACTTGAAACTCGAAAACCCTGTAAATGGGTGGCCAGAAGAGTAGAGAGTAGTTTCCAGGACTGAGAGTTGAGTGAAGTAAAGTAAGGTGCAATAAAAAGTGGGTCAGGAGGCTTGATGAGATTCAGGTTACATGTTTTGGCAGGAATGCTCCTTGGTTGATGCTGTGTGCTTTGCGTTGGAGCACATCAGGAGGCTGACGGTCTGGTTTTCTTGCTGTGAGTGGGCATGTTTGAGCACTTGGTTAAGGTGGTGTCTGCCATATTTGTCCTTAATAAAGGGACATTTCCCGTTTTAATGGTTAGTCAGTCTGTGGGGGGGGGGGGTGCAGCTTGGCACGTCCTGTTCCCCAGCAGGATCCCCAATGGGTTTAGTGGTTGGTGATTTCTGCCCGAACCAGTGATGACACTGGTGTTCACAAAATGGTGATTTCCTTACTTTTTTCCAATGGTCTGTTAGCTGGCACTCTTTCAAGACTTTTCCTTTTTTCTGTCTCTTTTCTTGGGAGGAGGAGAAGCAGCACTATGGATTCCTGTATAATTATTTATTTACTGTGTTAGAATCCATTAGTCATTCTTCCTGAGGTTCAAATTGACTAGCTCCTACTGTCTTTTTGATGTGGCTCTTTCATTCTTTGGGCTTCCTCCTCTGGGGCACTGCAAGATGTCTGGACTCACCTTGTCCTTTTCCTTCCCCAGCCCTGGAATCAGCTGTTCCCAGAAGAAGCCTGGTTTCTTCTAGAGACACTGGCATTTAGAGACCTAGAGCTGGGTGCTGAGTGTGTGTGTTGTTTTTGGGCTCTTTTAGTGAACAGAGCTAGAAATTGCTTCAAAAAAATTCATATTAATTTTTTGGGGCACCTGGGTGGCTCAGTCAGTTAAGTGTCCAGCTCTCGATTTCGGCTTAGGTCATAATCTCAGTGTGCCCCATCTTTCTCATCTCATGATCTCAGATCAAGCCCCGTGTCCAGCTCTGTGCTGGGCGGGGTGCCTGCTTGGGAGGCTCTCTGCCCCTCTCTCCTCCCTGCTCTTGGTGCATACGCACGCTCTATCCCCCCCCCAAAATTCGTCTTAGTGTTTTCAAAATTAATATTGCAAAGACTTGTTTCTTATACACTAAAGTTTTTAGTTATTAATAGTTTTGAGGTAATGGGTTTATTTGCTTCGTTTTACGACAATCATAGCTTTGAAAGTACGTCAGTACCGTTGCTGACTATATCTATATCTGAATGAAGCATACCATTTATTTGTGCTTCTTCCTGTCCTAGGAGTATATCTCACCGAGAGTTTACAGTCAGAATGTTCTTCCAAGTTACTTGAAATAATTCTTCGCCAGTTCGTGTTACCAATTATATATACAACTAGGTTTATTTCTGTTTAATTTTATGGTTGGTTTTTTTGTCTCTTTAATTTTTTGAGTATGTAAAACAGTTTTATGACTCAAAAGTCAAAACTAATGTGAGAAAGATATTCTTAGAAGGATTGTTTCCACTGGCCCCCAACCCCTAGTGAGTAGGTAACTAATTTCATTCATTTTCTATTTGCCCTTACAGTGTTTTATCTTGCAGAAATAGCAAGTTTGTGTGTATTTTTATTTTCTCTTTCTTTTTAATGCAAGACGTAGCAAGTTGTAGACATTTGTTTTGTACCTTGCTTTTACTTTATTAAAGAGTCAACCCCCCCCCCCCTCCCGGTAATTACCCAGTGTACTGCTTGCCAGATATTTACATTGTGTTCACATTGAGACAGTTAGGAACAATGCCGCAGTGGTCTGTTGTCACGCCTGTTTCCTGGCGGGGCTGTGCAGGGCTTTCTGAATTCAGGGTCAGAGCTGGGGGTGGGGCTGTCGGGTGGTGGGGTGCGCTCTCCTGGGTGATGCTAGGTTCTACTCCCTGCTCGTCTTGCGGACCGGGCCACTGAGGCCCAGGAAGCAGAGGGGCTCACCCAGGGTCTCACAGCACGGAGACCAGCCTTGAGGCCTCGTGCAGGCCCCTGCCGCCGTGCTCTACCTGTTATCCTGGTCCTCAGTGTGCCCCGTCCTTCTCTCCTCAGGCTCCCCACCGACCAAGCGGCAGCGGCGGAGTCGGGGCCGGCCCAGTGGTGGTGCCAGACGGCGGCGGAGAGGGGCCCCCGCTGCCCCCCAGCAGCCACAGGAGCCAGCCAGACCTGCCTCAGAAGGCAAAGTGACCTGTGGTAGGTGTCTGTGGGCCTCGGCGAACGCGTGGCCGGTGCCCGTGGCCAGCTGCTGAGCCCGAGGGAGGCAGAGGCGGGCGTTCGTGCGGAGTGTGGGGCACCCAGCGGGGAGGCAGCGGCTTCCGTTCGTCCTCCTCTTGCTTGTCTCCGTCCTGCTGGTTGTAGAAGGATCACGTGTGCGACCTCTTCCAGGAAGGTTTTCCTGACGACCCCTTGCTCTCAATTTTGTTTGTTTTTTTTCAGTAAACATTTTATAGGCTTATTTACTCTGTAGTAGAATAATGTGCAGGTAAAAAATGAGGATCCTGGGGCAGGCTGCCGGAGTCACCTCTTAGCCTTGGCATTTAGCAAGCTTGTCTGACCTTGGGCAGGTGACTGAACCCTCTGTGTAAAATGAGGCTGATAGTGCTTCCCAACTGGGCTTGTTGGGAAAGAAAATGAATTAACCCCGTAATATGTCCGCCCCAGCGCCTGGCCGGGGGCCCACGCTGTGTGCTGCGTACCGGTTTGTGTGTTGTCTTGCTGTTACTGTGCAGTGTGCTTGGGACAGGAATAGCAGTGAGGGCCCTGCCCTTGGGGAGGCGACCTTCTCGTAGGGTGACAGATCAGTGAAACTGAAGCTCGCTTTAGATAGTGCCGGGAACAGAGGGTGGGAAGTGGGTGGAGGAGCCCGGCAGGAGCCAAGCCACTGGGCCTGGAAGACCTTGGAGTGGATGGGAGTGCGGATTTTATTCCATACGGCAAGTGTTACGGAGGGTTTTCAGCAGGGGAGCGAGGTGATCTGACATCTGCTTTTGATGGAACTCTGATTCCATCTGGAAAGTCAGTTAACAAATGATGATTTATAAAGTGCTTAGAAGCATGCCAGGTATAGGTAGGTACAGCATGTGCCGTGACAGGTACCTGTTTGAGTAAATTAAACAAGGAAGCAGGGAATGGAGGGAAGAGGCTGCACAGCCCAAGCCCAGGTGGGAGAGGTGGAAGGTCTGGCCCAGGGAAGTTCTGCTGGGGAGAAGGGGGGACTAACAGGGTTGGCTGGGCTCGCACGTGTCTTAGGCCGGGTGGGTTGTGGGCTCTGCTGTAGATATTCGTGCTTGGACCTTGCCTTCGAGAACCGTGGCCCTGAGGGGCATGGGCGGCGTGCTCTCACTCAGCCTGCACGTCTTTGGTTCCCTCTCCTCCCAGTGTCCCATCCACTCCACTGATGAGGCTGCAGACACCTGTGCTGGGTGCTGCCGGGAGGAACAGACCAGTAGAGCCAGCTGGTGTCCTCTGACAACCCTCCGCTGGACAGTGTCCTCTGACAACCCTCCGCTGGACGGGGTGGCTGCCCGGGGTGACTCTCTCCGGAGGCAGGCGGTCATGAGCAGAGCCACCGGGCTGGCTGGGCTGCAGGGAGCCTGCTGAGCCGATGCTGGGGAGGGGTCTTGTTGCCCCGGAGGCTTCAGGTCTCTCCCTCGAGGGCAGGCTGTGGCAGGGAGGTTGTTACCCAGGGTGTGGCTGGGTCTTGCTGGGAGGACTGTGAGCAGGTCTGCCTGCTGACTCATTGGGCAGGGTGGGGCTGGAGGGAGGCTCTCCCCAGTAGGGCCCCGGTGGTTCCCTCCGGAAGCCGGGATGCCTCACCTTTAATGAGGCCCAAGACCAGGGGTGGAAAGAGGCTCTTTCAGACTAGAGTGACCTGCCATTCTTGCCCCCTCATGTGTGACAGCTGTGGAACCTAACCCCTAGTCAACTGCTCTCCCCAGAGGGGCCAAACCGGACCAAACTATGGGTTTGTGAAGGGGAAGGGTGTCTGGAGTACCCCGGGTTTGGACACAGGGCCTCTGAGTTTCCAAATCCTTTTCAGGGCCATCCACCGGGCACTGTGCTGGGTGCGCTATTCGCTCGGCCCTGAGTTTTCAAGACAGCCCCGAGGTAGGGGTGACAGCCCCCATCTGCAGAGTGGCAGGCTCCGTTCGAGCTCTTATTCCACATGTATTCTTAGAGCGCTTACTATGTGCTGGGCACAGCAGGGAGGGGCGGCGCTTGTCCTCCTGGAGCGGGTGTTTTGGTGGGAGGAGAAAGGCGACAGAAACTTCAGATGGCAGCTAAGAAGAGAAGGCAGGGCAGTGGGGTAGGGAGTGATGGAAAATGCCATTTTAGGTGTATTTTCCAGGTGGGGTGGTCTCAGAAGCCTCTTTGGAAGAGACGGCAAGTGTGTGGATGGCTGGGGAAGAGTGTTCCAGATCTGGGGACAGCAGGTGCCAAGGTCCAAGTAGGACTGAGCCCGTGGTGGTGAAGGGCTGGCGAGGAAGCTGGCCAGGCTGGAGCCTGGGGAGCCCAGGGAGCAAGGGGGCTGCTGGGAGGTGAGCGCAGGAGAGGTGGGGGGCCCGTCCTGTAGGGCCGGGGGCTGGGGCTTTCACTGCTTTACATAATGGAAAGCAGCCAGAGGATTTGAGTGACAGGAGGAGTTTTGCTCTTTTCCCTGTTTTCTGTGGAGAAGGTACAGAGGCGGGCATACCAGTGCGATGACCCCGTCCCCCTTTCACTGTGCCTCAGCCCTCGTTGGCTCGTGGGTGTTCCTGTTGCACCATTCACAGTGTTTTGGAGTCACTTTCAGGGGTCTTGTTATTTCATCTGTGGATTTTTCACTGTGTACCTCTAAAAGATCAGAATTCTTGGGGCGCCTGGGTGGCTCAGTCATTAAGCGTCTGCCTTCGGCTCAGGTCATGATCCCAGGATCCTGGGATCCAACCCTGCATCGGGCTCCCTGCTAGGCGAAAAGCCTGCTTCTCCCTCTCCCACTCCCCCTGCTTGTGTTCTCTCTTGCTGTGTCCCTCTCTGTCAAATAAATAAAATCTTAAAAAAAAAAAAAAAATCAAAATTCTTGAAAAATTACTGCACTGAAAATGTTACGTTCCTTACTGTCAGATGTCCAATCAGCGCTCTAATATCCAGTTGTCTCATAAGTGCTGGCTTTGTCTTTTTAAATTTAATTTATTTGAGAGAGAGAGAGAGAAAGCGAGTGTGCGTGTGCATGCAGGGGGGTCGGGGACAAAGGAACATGCAGACTCTCCACTGAGCAGGGGACCCGATGTGGGGCTGGATCCCAGGATGCTGCGATCATGACCTGAGCGGAAGTCCGATGCCTAACCAACTGAGCCACCCAGGCGCCCTAATGCTGGCTCTTGGAAGTCTCCTGATCTCGGAGATTTCCCCCGCCATGTCAGTTCTCTTTCCCCCATCCCCTGAGCTTTGTATTTGTTGAAAGTAGATGTCCTGTAGTGTTTCCTAAAGACTGGATTTTGCCAACTGCATCCTGCAGTCGAGTAGATTGATATGGTCCTCTATTGTCTGTGTTTCCTGAAAATCGGTGGTTGGCCTGGAGAGGCTTGATCAGATTCTGGTGTGATGTTTTATTTTCAGGCTCACTTCCTGGGTGGTGGTGTGGCCTTCCATCGGGAAGTGGGGAGTGAGTGGCTGCTTATCTTTTTCTGATGTTGGCGGCAGCGTCTCCTCATTGCCTTGATCTGCTAGTTCAGTAGAACCTTATTTTGACATAACGCTGCGTCCCGTGGAAGACTGAAGCAAGGGATGGGTGCCACTGTGGTCCAGAGGAGGGGGGGTGCTGGCCCTGGAGTGGCAGTGGAGGGGCAGGGGTCTTTCTATCGGAGCGCTCTGGCTGCCCTTCTCCCACTTGTGCCTGTCCCTGTCCTTTCCCTGACCACCCGCTGGGAATCCCCGCCCATTTCCCTCCGCATATCATTCGCGCTAGAGGAGAGAGGGATGAGGTGTGGGGCTGGAGAACAAGAGGATGCTGGGGCCCACTTGAGTGCAGGAGCAAGAGCAGCTTTCCTCACTAGGAAGGTAGTGCCACATCCTCTGCCCTGAGGACAGGGAGCCTTTCTGCACAGCTGCCCAAGGGGGAGGGACCATTGCTAAATGTTTGGCGTTCCTGGCCGGAGGAAGCAGTTTAGCCAGCCCCCAGCCCAGGTCACACGAGGGCCAGATGCTCTTCGTGCCTTGTCCCTTGTGGACACACTGGGCCAGCCCGTCCACTTCTCTCCGCGTCTGCTGCATCTGTCCTGGCCCTTTGGCCTTCCCCGGCCCCTGCCCTGGCTCTGTTCCTGCCGCCTTGCCGCTTCTGCAGTGTGGCTCAAGTCATCTCGGTGTGAGCTCATGTCCTTCCTGAGGCCCCTGGAGGGCTCGTTGTGTACCAGGCACTGGCCTCTGCTCTGTACTTGCAGCCAGCCGTGTAATCCCCAAAGCGACCCCGAGAGAGCAGGTGCTGGGGCGAGGCTTTACCAAGGAGGCCGTTGAGGTGCCGAGGGGCGTGGTCGCCTTGCGAGGCCCCAGATTCCCTGCCCCACCGGGTTCGGCCCCCTCCCTCCACTCATCCCCTGGTGCCCTTCTCCTCCACGTGGTCCAGCCACCCCGGCCCCCAGCCTCTGAACGCCTCATGCTTCTGGACTTTGATGTGGGCTGTTCTCTCTTCTGGGAATGCTGCTCTTCCTTCTCCTTGTTTTTCTCTCTCGACCTACTTGTTCTTCACATTTTACTTCCAGTGTCATTTCCTAGAGAGGTTCCATCTGATCATTGCAATCTAAATTACACCTCGCTCTGTCTAATTTTCTCTTGTGGCCCTTGGGATGTCTTTTAATTATAGGTTTCTGCGTACCATTGTGCGAGAGGCTGCAAACAGGACAGTAGTTAAGAGCTCAGGCTGTGGAGCCAGGCACCCTGGTTGGAATTCCAGCCCTGCCATTTCCTGCCTATGTGCCCTTGGGCAGGTGACTCACTCTCTGTGCCTCAGTTTCCCTATCTGCAAAAAGGAGATAATAGCACTGCCTCATAAGGTTACAGGGAGAATCAAAGGGTCAGTAAATGTGACGTGTGTGCCAGTCTGCAGTAAATACTCTGTACATGTCACCTATTGTTCTTTGGTCATTTGGGCCGAGGACTAAAGGAGAGATGGCACTTGGTGCCCCTGATCCCTGGCCAGGGGTGGTAATGTAGGTCTTCTCCTTTGCCCTCGTGGAGTCTTCTTGTCCTCTTTCTCTGAGTGCCGCACTGTTGTGTTCCAGACTTGACGTTGGACTCTGGTCTGGGGAAGGATTTCATTTGTCAGTGGGGATAAGGAGAATGCTGTGGGGATAGGGTCGAAGATCTGGACAGCCCTTGGGTAGGGCCTGGCCCATGAGAGGTGTTCCCTAACTGAGGTTCCGTATCTTGCCGGCCCACTGGTTGGCAGGGCATGCGTGTCACCCCACATTCCTGGCACTTTCTAAATAGATCTGTGGGATGGAAGAACGGATGGGACACACACTAGTCCATCCTGGTTCTGTTTTCCTTCCACCCCCCATGTCGGGGGCAGGCTCTGAACAGTTTCTGCCACAGGGTTGAGTACTGAGCTGTGCTGAGGAGAAAGGTGATGTGGGAGGGTTTCACCGGCTTGGGACGTGTGGTCCTGTGAGCTGGGCCTTGGTGGGCGAGTGGGCCTGTTCTAGGCAGAGGAGGTGGACCGGTGATCGTGTGCGTGAGTAAGGCTTGTGCTGGGGGCACTGCCCTTGTGACTGGCGGTGGGGCAGGGGAGAATGCAGCCGGGACTGAAGGAGGAGATGAGGGGAGGTTGACTCGGGCCCAAGCGAGAGAGGGCCAGGCCTAGGCAGGGGCTGTGGGGTAGAGAGGTGGGTGTTGAAATCACAGTTCCTGTTTCTGGGGGCCTCCTATGTCGTAGGACCTGGAGCAAGTGCTCATGAGTTGCTTTTCTGAATCCTCGTGACCGCACCATGCAGCAGGGACCTCTTGTTTGTCTGTTTATGTTTTTCAGATGGGGCAGCTGAGGCTCAGAGAGGTGAGGTCACATGCCCAAGGCCCCACAGCTAGAGAGTGGCAGAGCCGGGACTCGCCTCAAGGTCTGTCGGACTCCGCCACCTGGCTCTGTGCCTCTGCCACTGAGCTGCCCCGTGTGGCCTTGGACAGGTGCTGCTCCTCCCAGTCCCCTGCTCCCTGGCCCACACCAACTGAGGGCATGGTCAGACACTCGTGGGAGCCTAGGCTGTGGGACTGGAGGTCTCATGCTGTTCTTAAGATGGAGGGAGTCGGGCCTGAGTGCCGTGAGAAGTCCTAGGCGCCAACCCAGGTGGGGTTCCCTGGGCCTCGAGCGGAGAGGGTCAGGTTCCCTCACAGAAAGAGGAAGGGTTTGGGGTGGGAGGAGGAAGTGGGTGGTACTGAGAAGTCATCTGGGGGAGCAGGGACGTTCCTCCCACCTTGTGCCCCGCTGCTGACACCGTGTGTGGAAGGCGAAGGGAGTCGGGCACAGGGCACTTAGTTTCATCACCCGTCAGATGGGTGGGATGTGGCCCCTGCCCTGAGGGGCCCGTCGGCCGAGGGCCAAGGGTGGAGTGTTTGGCACATCGGAGCTGTTGGTGGCACTGTTCTTGGAGCACCCGTTAGGCGCTGTTGGCAGTACTAGCCACTTCTTTTCCATCCATTGTTCTTTTTCTGATCCTTTCAACGGTCTTTCAGAGTCGAATTCCCAAGTTCAACCAAGAGCCTGGGCTCAGAGAGGTGCTGACCTGTGCCAGGTCCCACAGCGGCGCCTGAAGGCTCTGGGTTAGAATCATCTCCGCTGACCCTCAGCTGCCCTCAGGGGCACAGGCGGCTCAGGGACCTCTGTGGAGCACTGCCCCGCCCTGGCCCCGCGACCTTGGGCAAATCCCTTCCCTTCTCTTTGCCTCCGTTTGCTCACCTGTAAGTTGGGGTGATAATAGGACCTGTCTCATGGGGCTTTCGTGGATTAAATGAGTTCATGTGTGGGTGGTGCCTCTTGTCATTTCTGGCTCCTAGCTGACCCTCACAGCCGGTGTCGTGTGGAGAGGAGGTTCTGTTAGTAGCCTGAGTCACAAGTGGGGCTTTAGTAATCCCACAGGGAGGTGATCCACATTTACAGGGACAGTCTAGGAAGTCTTGGGTGCTGTGCCCTGCGCAGAGCTGCCCCCTCATTTGGGCAGATGTGCACAGGGTCGTAAGCGATGGAAACTCAGCTCAGACTGGCCTGAGCAAAAAGGGAATCGATCGTAGCTGAGAATCTGGGTGTTCCAGGGCTCATGTGAGAACTCCGTTTTTTCCTCTCTGTCGGTGACCCCGGGTAGGCCTCGTGCTCTCTCCTCCTGGTGGCCAAGTGCCCCCGGCAGCTCCGGGCTTACGGCCCACCGTCTTAGCGGCCTCTGAGGGAAGAGGGCACCTGCTACCAGCAGAGCCATCCCGGTCCCAGCCTTGAGACCCCTGGGTGGCACTCGCGTGGTGGGTGTGGTGGCCCCACGGGGGTCTCACTGAGAGCAGGATGGGCTGAGGCCTGTTGCTGCGAGGCAAGTCCATCAGTCTGTGCATTGGTTCTTTCACAAATATATATCGAGCGCCTACTGTGTGCCACAGGGCTACACCAGTGAATAAAACAGACAGTCCCTTCCTTCCGGGGGTGCTTACAGGGGCTCAACCCGGGGAGACAGGTGATAAGCCTGACAGTATAAGGGAAAGCACCGAGGTTAGAAGGTGGTAAGTGCCTTGGGAAGAAAGGGAGCAGGGTCTGGGGGACTGGGAGGGTGGGGGGCCGGGGTCCCCGGTGGTGGTGAAGTTTTAAATGGGGAGGTTAGGGGAGGCGTCATTGGGAAGGTGGCGTTTGAAGGAAGTGAGGGAGCAAGTGCTACTGGGCTGGCCAGAGCATCCCTAGCCGAAGGAGAGGCAGGGCTAGGCAGAACCTGCCTGGCAGGTGGGGGTGCAGCAGGGTGCTGAGGCTGGAGTGGGGCACGTGAGGAGAGAGGACGTCACTGGGTCAGGAGGTAACCGAGGCCAGGCCACAGGAGAGAAGCCATGGGAGGGTGTCACCGTACTTGGGTGTGGTTACCAGAAGGGGGAAGGATGTGGGCAGGTGCCGTGCAACCCTCAGGGCAGTGGGAGGAGCCTGTGGGAGGAGACTTGGGCGAGAGGAAGGGGTTGTGGGCCCCTAGTCCTGCTGTGCTCTGCGCGCGCGTGTGTATGTGTGTGTGTGGTGTTGGCCCCTCCCTGACCAGTCCCTCCTTCTCCGCAGACATCCGGCTCAGGGTGCGAGCAGAGTACTGTGAGCACGGGCCCGCCTTGGAGCAGGGCGTGGCCTCCCGGCGGCCCCAGGCGCTGGCTCGGCAGCTGGACGTGTTTGGGCAGGCCACCGCGGTGCTGCGCTCCCGGGACCTGGGCTCCGTGGTGTGTGACATCAAGTTCTCCGAGCTCTCCTATCTGGACGCCTTCTGGGGCGACTATCTGAGTGGCGCCCTGCTGCAGGCCCTTCGGGGTGTGTTCCTGACTGAGGCCCTTCGTGAGGCCGTGGGCCGGGAGGCTGTCCGCCTGCTGGTCAGTGTGGACGAGGCCGACTATGAGGCTGGCCGGCGCCGCCTGCTGCTGATGGAGGAGGAGGGAGGACGGCGCCCAACTGAGGCCTCCTGATCCTGGACCTGGCAGGACTGAACCCACCTCCTAGCCTTCGGGCCACTTTCTTCCCCAGAGGACATCCATTTCTGCCCCTAGAGGACTGTCAACTCCAGCAGCCCCGAGGACTGGGACAGATGGCCTGGCCCCTTGACAGACTCTCCCACAGGATGTGGGCTCTGAGGCCTAAACCACTTCCACCTGAGTTTCCTTCCCAGCCTCCTCCCAACCCTACCCTCTGGTGTGTTCCCTCAGCTTCAGGAGGCCAGGGATTCAGGCATGCAGATCAGAATGGGCGGGAGGCATAGCTACACATTCACCAAAGGCCCCCTGCACACCATGTCCCTGACCACGGACTGTGTGCGCACATGCACACTGCTCCCTCTGGAATCTTCCCTGGGCTCCTGCCCTGGCTTGCTCCACACATGTCTTTGGCCTAAGGGCTTTTCTCTCAGGATCTCCGATTTTACTGCCCCCAAGCCTGGACCTCAGCCGCGCTGGGCACTGGGGCTAGGGTGCACACGGGGCCTGCTCCCCTTGCCCACACATCTCTCTAGCCAGCCAGGGCTCTGCCTGGCTTCCAGACACAGACCTGGCTCTCCACATTCTCCTGCTCCCCACAGTTGGACGCAGACTTGAACAAGGGCCTGCACCCGGAGTGTCACACACGTATTGCAGCAGCATCAGACCAAGTGTGTTGTTGCCCGTGGGGCCAGGATCAGAAACCAACTTCCTTTTCCGAAAGGGAAGGCAGAGGCTTGGGGCTGATGGGAAAGGCCTTTTACAAATGGCGCCAATAAAACTGCCCTGGATTGGGGCTTAGGGTGGGCATCAAGGCTCCCTAGGACTCTTTCTTTATGGGCTGGAGGAAGAATCTAATGAGGACCTGGGTCCGGTTCCTGGGGTTCCTGGCCCAGTATCGGACTAGAGGAAGGGCAGGATGGTGGAGCGTCATCAGCTGCTGCTACCCCAGGCCTGCCTTCCTCTCTGGGCCTCAGTTTCCTCATCTGTCAAAGGAAATAACTGCCTTGGGAGTCATAACTTGTCCCAACCCCATTTGCACATGCTTTGCTCTTGTTAGGTTCTTGGGAATACTAGTGTTTTTATTTTATTCACTGAGGTGTCAGCTATCTAGCCCAGCTCTCTAGCCCAAAGCTTTGGAAACCAAACGGGTCACAAGCCACAGTTCTCTGCCTGGAATCTGTCCCCAGATGACTCCTCATGCCTTCTGGACAGTCACCTCTTAAATCTGGACCTGCGTTCTTCCTCCCGAGGCCCAACACTGCTTCCTGCTGCCTTGTGGCTACGGGAGGTTGTGGCCCCTTTCCCCACCCTTTGTTAAAGGACTTAGGAACTCAGGTTTCTTACACAATAACCAAGGTTTTCCTTCCTGTGGGGGAAGGGAATCGGGCTGGGGAATGGGGGTGGGTGAGAGGGGGTGGGTAAAGACTGCTGGCCTTCCCTGGGGGAAGGGGTACTTCTGCCCACACTTGAGAACCTGGACCCCTAGCCTGTGTTGGTGGGGAGGGACATTGTGGCAAGTCTAGGGGTTGAGTCCTGTGCTGGAGTCAAGACCTGGTCTAGCTAGTTGCTTTGTGACTTCAGACCATACCCTCTCTGGCCGGGAGCTAGGGTCTGCTGGGCACCTCCTCAAGATCTATTTAATGCTTAGCTTGTGTGAAGTAGGGATTCTACCCCCATTTTTGACAGGAAATGGGCTTCACAGAGGGGAGGTTGGCTTGCCTGGGGGATAGAGAAGCATTGAGCTCTCTCCCCTAGTGGACACAGGTTGGGGAGGCGGGTGGGGGGGTTTCCACGCCCGTTCTTCCCTCCAGTTGTGGGAACTGCCTTTGGTCTGGGCGGGAGGTTTTCTCTTCAAGGTTTGGGGGCTTTCCGCATTTGGGGGTGGGAGCTGCTGCTGTTCCTGCCTCCGCTGGGCTGAATTGCGGAGACGGCCTCATCGGGCTCTGAGGCTAGTCTCTCCGCCGCTTTTGAATGAGGGGCTCCGCCCTCTTGCGGAAAGAGATTCAGGCCCTGCCCGCCCGTCAGTTTCTGGACAGGGCCCCGCCCATGCCCCGCCCTTCCCCGTTCTCCGAGGCCCCTCCCACCCCGCCCTCTTCAGCCGGGGGTCCGCCTCCTTTGCCGTCCCGCGCGTGCCGGACGTAGAGACGCCTAACCGCGAGGCCGCCGGAGCCCGCGCAGGCGCAGTGCATGGCAGGAGTCGGCGGTGGCGGGAACCTTGAGGAGATGTCTGTCGCCTCCAGAGCCTCCGTGAGCGCGTGCTCTGTGGAGCTGGCCTGGACTTGCCAGAGCCCGCGCGGGGAACAGGGGTGACCAACACACCCCTGAGGCCCAGAAGTGGGTCGGAGTAGGCCATAAGGACAAGCCGGGGAGGATCAAAGAGCTTCAGGAGTTGAGAAGCGTCCGTGGGGCAGGGCATGGACAGGCTGTGGCCAGGCGAAATAGGGGCCTGTGGGAGCTCAGAGGAAGGCAGGCTTCACAGAGGAGAGGAGCCCGGAGCTGGCTCTTGAAGGATGAGTAGGAGTTCAACAGAATGACAGAGAGGGGGCCTTCCAGCAGAGAGAGCAGCTCCAGGGAAGGCCTTAGGCAACATGCCCGACTGGGTGCGGAGAGACGAATGGACCCGCAGAGTCAGAGGTAAGTGGCGGTGCGGAGTCAGCCACCCCCTCAGTCTGCACAGCGGCCGTCTGCTCCCGCGGGCTGGCCACGACGACAGTCATAGCATGGTTACGCTAGAAGGTGGCCGGGGATGTGCCGTGGGGTCGCGGCCGCCCGCCTGTCCCGAGGCCTCCGCCGGGGCCCCGGCAGCGCTCTGGCTGGGGCGCTGCTGGCTCCGCAGGTCCTGTGCTGGCGGGCGAGCCACCGGGCCATTGCGGGTCACAGCCCAGGGTGGGCGGTGACTGAATAAGCAGCAGAGGTGGGGGGGGCAGAGGACACTGAGTGGAGGGCCAAGGACGGCCTCGTGGATCGGACCCCTGTTCATTCTGTTCGGAATCAACACCACCACCATATGTTTCAACTGTGAAGTAGAACATTCCGAAAAGTACGGACAACGGATATATGGTGTTAGTACGTTGTAAAATACCTGTGCCTCCCACATTAAGAAACACCTTGCCACACTCCCAGAAGCCCCTCACCCCCCCCCACGTGGCTGTCATGTGCTCCCTCCTGACCATACCCCCCTCCCCCCACTTCCCCTAGCTGGGAACACTACCCTGCCTTTTACAGTAATAATTCCTTTTTTTTTTTTTTTTGCTAGTTTTATGTCCCTCAATGATGTAGTTAATTTTCTGTCTTCTTGCACTTGATATAAATGGAACCATACAATATGTCTTCTGTTGTGTCTGCTTTCTTCTGCTCAGTGTTGTGTTTGTGAGGTTCTTCCATGTGTCTGTTAGTATTTGACGCATTTTTATAAACATCCCACAAGTACTTCATGCATTGCACTGTTGGTGGACATTGAGGTTGTTTCCAGTTTGGGACTGTTATGAATAATGCCGATGCGAACATTGTTGTGCATGGTTTTTGGTGAACAAATGCTTACATTTCTCTTGGGATATACCTGGAAGTGGGGCTGCTGGACATGGGTACGCTCAGGTCTGGTAGATACTGCCTATATTAGTTTCCTATGGCTGATGTAATAAATTACCACAAATTTGATGGCTTAATACAACAGAAATATATTCTCTGTAGTTCTTGAGTCCAGAAGTCTAAAATTTTCACTGGGCCAGCAGAGGCTCTAGGGAAGAATTTGCTTTTTGCCTCTTCCAACTTCTGGTGGCTGCTAGCATCCCTTGGCTTGCGGCCACATCCCTTCAATCTCTGTTTCTGTAATCACGTTGCCTCCTTTTCTGTCTGTGTCACATCTCCCTTGACCTCCCTCTTATGAGGACACATGTGATGGCACTTAGGGACCACCCAAATAATCAGGATAATCTTATCTCAAAATCCTTACTTTAACCACATCTGGAGTCTTTTTGCCATCCATGATCACCTTCACAGATTCCAGGGATTAAGCCGTAGACACCTTTTGGGGGACATTTTGCAGCCTATCACATTGCCAAACTACCTTTCTAAAGTGTTTGTACCAGGTTACTTTCCTTCCCTCCCTGAATGAGAGTTCTCTTTGCATCCTCTCTTTACATATTGTCGTCAGCTTGGTATTGTCAGACACTTTAATTTTGCCAATCTGATGAATGTGTGGTGTCATTGTGGTTTGTTTTTTTTCTCCCTGATGATTAATTTCTGCTCATTCTTGAATGTGGAGTAGGAAGTCTTTGGGTGGATAGAATGAACAAAGGTATTACAGATAGGTGGAATAGAGTGTATTCCATGAGATCTCAGGGAACATTTGTCTTTTTTTTTTTTATTAAGAGAGAGTGAGTGAGGAGTGGGGGCAGGGGGAGAGGGGACCATGCCCAGTGTGGAGCCCGATGTGGGGCTCGATCTCGTGACCCTGAGATCAAGACTTGAGCTGAAATCAAGAGTCAGATGCTCAACCAACTGAGCCACCCAGGTGCCCCTCAGGGAACATTTGTTTTGAATTGAATAAGAGGTCTTTTTTAAGGCGCTAGGTTATTAAAAGAGAACGCAGAGAGAGAAATGGGACAAAGTCAAACTTAAATAAGATAGTTTAATATGAGGCTCTGGGTGGGCAGGAAGGGAGATAAGCTAGGAGGGGTCTGGCCAACTGGCCCCAAACAGAGAGATCAGGGAAGTGGAGCTCTCTGTGAGTTAATCTACAGGTGTGATGGCAGTGGGGGCCTGGGGGCCTGGAAGGCAGGTGCTGGGATCAGAGCACGAGATAGTGGATTTCTAGTGTGCAAAACAGTAATGGGTTGTGGTTAAAACCAGGGCTTTTTAATTTGGGACCCAGAGAGTCCTATATTAGCATGCTGGCCCTGCCACTTTACTAAATGTCACCCAGAACTGTTCTCCTTTCCTGAGCCCCCAAGTCATTCAACAATCATTTGCCGATGTATACTTCTGTTCTAGCTACTATAGGATGGGTCAGATCCAATCCCTTCCTTGACAAGCTCTGGCTTAGTGGGGGACATGACCACTGGGGGCATCTCAAAGGGACATGCAAGGAGCTGTGGAAGCTCAGAAGAGGCACACACTGACTCTAATCTGGCTTCACGGAAGTCGGGCTTCCTAGAGGCTTGTGTCTTCAGCTTCTCCCACCCTCTGTGCCACTTCCTCATTGACCTCTGTTGACTCTCTGGTCACTTGCCCTCATTCCTGAGGACTCTAGCACCTCCTCACAGACTGTATCTCTACCCCATGCCACATTCATGTCCTACTGGAATACTTGACCTCCCTGGTCAGAGGGAGATTGATGACTTAACCCTCCAATTATCTAGCCTCTTGGTCTCTTTCCACCTCATCTCTGGTGAGCTTCATCCCACTCTAGCCATTCATTCCCGTGACCACACCTTGGATTTAGTCATTACTTGGAAGTGCAGCGCACATAGTGAACATTTGCTGAGCATTCATACCACATGTCAGGCATAGTGCCAAATGGTTTACATGTGTTTACCCCTCACAAAAACTTGTAAGGTTGGTATTAGTAGCCTCATTTTAAGGTGAGGATGCACACTAAGGAAGGTGAAGTCACTTCCCTGGCTGACGCATAGTGAAGTGGCAGGGCTAGGATGCTAACACAGGGTTCTCTAGGTCCCAAATTAAAAAGCCCTGGTTGTCATAAGAGACTCCTAAACTCATGAAACAAACTGAGGGTGGCTGGGGGGTAGAGGGGTAGGGATAGGGTGGCTGGGTTTTGGACATTGGGGAGGGTATGTGCTATGGTAAGTGCTGTGAAATGTGTAAGCCTGATGATTCACAGACATGTACCCTGGGGCAAAGAATACATTATATGTTAACAAAAAAATTAAAATAAAATAAAAAAATAATAATACAATTGTTTGGGGGGGAAAAAACACGCTAAAACAAAACCAAAACCAAAACCAAAAAAAGCCCTGGTTGTAGGGGTGCCTGGCTGGCTCAGTTGGTAGAACACGTGACTCCTGATCTCGGGTTTGTAAGTTCAAGCCCACGTTGGGTGTGGAGATTACTTAAAAACAAATAAAATCTTTAAAACAAAAAAAAAGCCCTGGTTTTAACCACAACCTATTACTATTTTCCATGCCTGAAATCCAGTAACTTAGTAACTTGCGCTCTGATCCCAGCACCTGCCTTCCAGGCCCCCAGACCCCCACTGCCATCACACCTGTAGATTAACTCACAGAGAGCTCCACTCCCCTGATCCCTCTGTTTGGGGCCAGTTGGCCAGACCCCTCCTGGCTTCTCTCCCTTCCCTGCCCAGCCAGAGCCTCATATTAGACTATCTGATCTTTCTCACTAGCTCTCCAATAGTCAGGGTCCCAGCAGGAAACAGAGGGGATCACAGCTGGGATTTTGAAGGTAATTTAATGAAGGAACTATTTGCAGAGGTGTGGGCAGGGTTGAGGGAACTAACAAGGGAGGTGAAAGCAGCAGGAAGCTGTGACCACCCTTAGGTCTGCGGGGGTGAGGAAAGGAAACGGTACCATTGGAGCCCAGTGAGAGCCATGGGACATGCCTGAGAGGTGCTGAAGTTGTGAAAGGTACAGCCATGGCCAGAACCACGGTACTGACACAGAGCTGGGAGTAGGAGAAGAAATATCCAGAATGGTGCTTCTTCTTCTGCTCTAATATCCTGCTGGTGCTTCTGTGGAGGTCTCAGCTAGACATCAGACGACAAGGGAGCCCAGGGGATGTTGTCCACATGGGTAGAGAAGGGTGGAGAGTGGACCTGGAAGGGTAAAGGGAAAATGACCAGCACACTCTTGATTGCTTTATGCGGGGGCCTTCTGCCTCATCTGGCAGCATATCCCTAGCCTCGGTCCAGGAGCTTGTGACTGGTTCAGAGAAGGATGGTGGCAAAGTAGTCCAACTTCTTGGCCAGCCTCTCTCTGTCACCACTCTCCCACAAGTATCTCCTGACACTACCCTTTCAGTCTCAACAAATACAGTTATGGCGAATCAGTTGTGATTTCCTTCAGCTTCCTAATCAAACCTATAGGTATCCACACCCAGATTTACTTCACTTCTCCAGGCTGTGTTCCAGGCCAGCTTCTCCACCCGTGAATCGTCCAGCCCATTATGACTCTCAGAGCATCACTCCGTCATTCTTTCCTTTTCTGTTTCGACAGTCCTTCCGTCTCTCTCTTCCCTCTTAGCCTATAAATATGTCCAAGTTTCTACCGTCTTAAAAACTGACAAAGAGCCTCTACCTCCTTAAACCTCTAGTGCTTGTCCTTTTTTCTCCTCCTCATCCCACCCCCCAATTTTTTTTTTTTTT
>CM052888.1:41056124-41111097 GCA_028534135.1 Potos flavus
GAGCTGTCATGGACGAGGGCAAAATGGATCCTGGGCAGGCAGAAACAATGGATGTCTGCGACGCAGAGCACTCCTGCTCACCAGCCCCAGCCTTCATCTCCCAACTGAGCCTCAACTCACTGAAACCATTTGCACTGAGCTTGTGGGTGACAAAGCTCACCCACAAAGGGATTTCTCTTGCCAAATCCAAGGACGTTTTTTAGTCTTTACCTGCAGTTTTTGACTGCATTGACCAGTATTTTTCTCTTGAAAATCTTTCTTCCCTCAGCTTCTGCATAACAAATCGATCTGCAAAACTTAGCATTTCAGAACTACAGATATTTATTATCTCATAATTTCTGCGAGTTCGTAATCCATGAGCGGCTTAGCAGAGGGGTTGTGATCTCGTCTGAAGGCTCGGGTTGTATGGGGGATATAGCATGCCATAGTTTCCCCAGGGTGGGTGATCCAACAGAGGGATCAGGGAAGGGAAGGAGAGAGAGAGGAGAGAAGGGGGAAAAGATGTGCAGGCATGCACAGAAGTTGTGGTCTTTTTATAACCTAATCTTGGAAGTTACAACCCATTACTTCTGCCATAGTCTGTTCATGAGAAGCGAGTTGCTAGGTCCAGCCCACACTCACGGGGAGGGGATCACACAAGACAGGAGGCGGGGTCACTGGGTGCCTCTTAGAAGCTGCCTACCACAACTCCCATGCCCTAGCATATTCATGGTTCTTCTTCCTCCCTGACTGAGTCTTCTCTGGTCCACATAGGGACTCCTCTTCCTCTGCGCAGCTTTGAAATTTGGCTCTTCCCCAGGCTCCTTTTTTGGCCCATAGCTCTTCTCATTCTGCGTGGTCTTCCTGAGAGACATCATTCACCCACATGATTTTAGCTATCACCAGTATGCTGATGATGTCCAAACCTTCAACCCGGAGTCTCTCCGTGATACTGCACGTAAATATACCCTAATATCAACTGCAGAACCAGTATAGACTGCTGGATCCAGCGTGTGTCTCACGGGCACCTCAGACATCAGAGGTTCTGAAAAGAACCTCTTTGAATAAGCTCTGGGCCTCCTTGTATTTTCTCCTGTCTCAGTGAATGGCACCTCCATCCACCCAGTCATCCAGGGGAGAAACATGGCCATCACCCTTGATGCCACCTTCTCCCTCCCCCTCACATCCAAACATAAAGCCTTGCTGACTTGATTTACCTCAAGGTTTTTCAAACCAGTTACCTGCTCTGCATTGCTAATAATAATGTCACAATATCAGCCTTTAGCTCCTCTTGCTTGGGTTATTGCAACAACTTCCTGGTTTTTTCTTGCCTCTACTCTTGCCCTCTCAGAAACACAGAGCTGCCCTTGATGAAAACCCCCGTGGCCTCTGAGATCAAAAGCTGCTTAATGATAGGGCCCCATCAAGCCTTTCCAACAGCCTCTTTCTCTCACAGTTTATACGTTAGCAACCCCACTGCCTGCCTACTTACAACCCACTCTTCCTCACATGCATGCTTTTGTTTACTGTCCTCTCTGATTTTAATGCCCTTCCAACTTCAGGAGAACAAATTTCCCAGGCTGATATCATTTTGACTTCTTCTTCTTTTTTTTTTTTTTTAAAGATTTTATTTCTTTGACAGAGAGAGAGACAGCGAGAGAGGGAACACAAGCAGGGGGAGAGGGAGAAGTAGGCTTCCCATTGAGCAGGGACCCTGATGCGGGGCTCGATCCCAGGACCCTGGGATCAGGGCCCGAGCCAAAGGCAGACACTTAATGACTGAGCCACCCAGGCGCCCCTGTTTTGATTTCTTGATGTGCTCATCTCTCCTACTGGACCATGAGCTCTTGAGGGCGGGAACTGTATTCTCTCCCTGTTGGCATCCCTAGCACCTTCCATGGAGGTCGTACTTATATGGGTACTCCAGCTGTGTGTATTAAATGCATGGATGCATAAACAGGAGATTTATGATAGCCTAGGATATATGAAATGGTTCTTTTTTTTTAAAAAAGCCTTTTTTTTTTAAAGTAATCTGTACACCCAATGTGAGGCTTGAGCTCTGGAGCTCAAGAGTCGCATGCTCTGTCGGCGGAGCCAGCCAGGTGCCCACTGTGAAATGGTTCTTGAAGTCAAATGGAAATTAGCCAGGGAGAGAGGAGGGGGAAGGACATTACAGTTATAGAGAATTGAATGTGCAAAGGGGAGGAAGTTGGAGGAAGCCAATTCAAGGAAGTGGGGCTGGTCTGGGTTGGTTGGAGTATATAGTGCGTAGTGGGTGCTGACTTGAGCAGGAGGGGAGCCAGATACTGGGAAGGGCCTGAAAAACTGGCTGAGGAAGGTTTTGACTTTCATCCTGTTGGCAGCGGGGAGCCCCGAAAGAGTTTGAAGCAGGGAATGATTTCATCAAAGCCGTGTTGTAGAAAGCTCGCCCCAGTGACCAGTTGTGGAGGATGGACTAGAAAGGGCAAGACTGCAGACTGGGAGGCCAGATGGGAAGCCCGTACATCAGGCTGAGCAGGAGGCATGGAGGCCTGAATGAGGACCTGGAGGCGGGGGTCACTGGAAGAGAAGAGGGGACAGATTTGAGAAATAGGTTGAAACCTGTGAGATTGCTGTTTTGTAAGAAAAAGCCCGTGTTGACTCTTGGCAATTTTTTTACGGCCCATCTTAATATTAAGAAGGTAAATGAACTGGATGGGACTTTGAGGTGAACGTGACAAAGAGGCTGTCAAGGCTGCGGGCCATTTTTCTGACTTGATTGCTGGATCGGATGGAGGTGCCAGTAGGGGGAGAGGAAACTCACATTGGGGTGGGGGTGAGGCATGGTGGGGAAGGTGGTGTGTTCAGATTGGACATTTTGATTTTGAGGTGCCTTTGAGGCCTCCAGGAGGTGGCTGGATATCTGGGTCTGAAGCTTAGGCGAGACGGATAAGATGGAGAAATATTTGGGTTTACCAGCTTAGAGAAGGCAGTTGTGGGAGGGGAAAATTCACCCTGAGAGAGCAGCTGAGACAGAGCAGGAGAACCAAGAGAGTGAACTTTCTTAGATGCAAAGAGGATTTTTAAAAGACGGTTGGGCCCATGTGCTGTAGACAAGGCAAGTCACATAGGATTGAGAAGCGCCTGTTGGATTTAGCAAGAAGCAGGCAGTCCGGGAAGGGGACAGTGATGGGAGTGGCCTGGATGGGCCCTGGAGGGGCAGAGACTAAGCCTGGCTTTGGGACTGTCCCTTCATCCTCAGTAATGCATGGCTGTAGCCACCAGGGGGCAGTGGCCACACGGAATCCAGGTTAGAGGGATTCACTGTGACCAGCAAGCTGGCGGGGGTTGATGTGGGCTGTGACAGGGATTAGGAGGGTGACCCCTTGCAGAAGCTATTTCCTAGGGGGAGGGATGTCCTGATGTGAAAGGAGTAGGGAAGAGTTCTGGAAGGGCAGAGGAAGGAAGTCCTTTTTGTGAGGTAGACAGGGTCAGATTCACCATCTCCCAGTTCTGTGTTGCAGTTTCCCTCTTGCGGGCCTTTGGGGCTGCAGGGGGGGCTAATTCAACAAGGTACTCCCAGCAGTCGTGGGGTTTAAATTCTGGACCTTGCTTTTCTCTACTCTCATTAGTTCCATTTTGCATTCTGGGCTCAAGACATACTGAAATTTTGGGCGCCTGGGTGGCTCAGTGGGTTAAAGCCTCTGCCTTCGGCTCAGGTCGTGATCTCAGGGTCCTGGGATCAAGCCCCGCATTGGGCTCTCTGCTCGGCGGGGAGCCTGCTTCCCCCTCTCTCTCTGTCTACTTGTGATCTCTCTCTGTCAAATAAATAATTCTTAAAAAAAAAAAAAAAAAAAAAGACATACTGAAATTTTGGGGCCCCTGGCTGTCTCAGTCGGTGGAGCGTGTGACTCTTGATTGCCAGGTTGTGAGTTTGAGCCCCATCTTGGGTGTAGAAATTACTTAAAAATAAAGTCTTTAAAAAAAATACATACTGAACTTTTCCATGTGAAAGTCCCTCCCCCATGGAAATGTCTCACCCCTCACTGCTATCCTTCAGGTCTTATCTCAGGCATCACCTCCTCCTGGAAGCCCTCTCTCACTGCCCCATCTACCTTCTCTTGGCTCCTACAGAGTACTGAGTGTTCCCTATCTTGAGTCTTAATGTTCTGGCTTATGGTTGCTTGTTTATTTACTTATTTTTGGTCAGCTTTATTGCAGTATAGTTTAAATACAGCATTCACCAGTTCTCAGCGTATGATGAGCCCCCCTCCACCCCCCTCCCCCGCCCAACACACATACACACAGTCATGTAACCACCACCACAATCATGATGCAAAACATGCCCGTTACCCCACAAGTCCCCTCCTGCTCACAGCACTTCCAACCACTGATCTGCTTTCCGGCCGCTGTAGTTTTGCTCTGGGTAGAATTTCATGTAAATGGGATCTTACTGTATGTAGTGTTCTGTATCCAGCCTCTCCCCCTTTGCTCTGGGGTTCCTCTGTGTTGCTGTCCTATCAGTAACTGCACGTGTATTGTCTGTCTCCCCCCAGACCAGGTCTCTGTGAGGGCAGAGTTGTGCCTTAGTCCCCTTTGTGTCTTAAGCTCATAGCAGAGTACTAGCACACACTAGCACTCGGTAGATGTTTTCTTAAATGGAACTGAATTGAATGTTGTGGGAGGGACTGCCTAGGAGAGCCTCTGGACCTTGGATGCGGGTAAGGCAGGGCTCATCTGCCAGGTGCTCGCGGCCTTCACGTCGCCCTCCAGCTGCTCTTCCACTTGCCCTGGCCGTTTCTAGTCTATAAGTCCTCGCTCCTCTGCCCCTTGCTAAGCTTCATGCATCCACCTGGTCCTCTGTCCCCCTCTCCTGCCCACTCCAGCTTTCTTCTGGCCTTCGAAAGTCTCTACAATTGAGCCCTGGCCTCCCTGAGTCTGCCAGTCCCTCAGCTCTCCTGCCACCTCCTGCGGGACCCACCCCCTTCAGATGCCTCTATGCCTTGGCCTGGCGTGTACTGTGGACTTTTTTCTCTGAGCCCCAGGGGCCCCTCTCTTCTGAGCTTTTAGGATGCTGGTGGCAGCTGGTCGTCCCATTCTGGGGAGCTACATTATAGTTTCTCTTCCCTTTTCTCCTGTTTCCTGCCATTCCCCCTTCATACTCCACTCAGACCCCTTCCCGAGGGAGGCCCTTGGGGGAATCTCTAAATTTTGTACGGACCAGAAAAACCTCTCTCTCTGTTTCCTTCCCTTGCCTCCCTCCCTCCATCCCTGGGTCCCTTCCTTTTCTTGGCACTTTCCTCCATATTCTTCTTTCTCCAGTGAGTCCCTCTCACCTTCCTTTCTCCTTCTGCCAGCCTCCCTCTTTCTCCCAACCGATTCTCCTCCTCCCTCACCTACCCTCTCCCACTCCTTCCATCCTTAGAGCCCCTTTCCTCCTTCCCTAGGCCCCATTCCAGTACTGAGTCTTTTCCTCTATTCCTCTTCCTGTCCACTTCCCTCCTTCTCCCAGTGAGCTCCTCCCCCCTCTGGGCCTCAGTTTCCCTTACCTTATCCTCAGGTTGTAAGGGAGATGCAAGACTGGGGTCGCAGACACAAAGATGTCCACACACGCACACTGACACAGAGAGGTGGTCGCAGACTCGCGGACAGACGCATTGCATGAGTGAGCAGTGCGACCGTCTAGACCTGCATTCAGATGTACACACGCGATTAAGACTAGCCATAACTTACGATATATTTTTTAAGATTTTATTTATTTATTTGAGAGAGAGAGTGAGGAGAGAGAGAGAGAGAGAAGGCGCATGGGGAGGGGCAGAGGAAGAAGGAGAAGCAGACTCCCCACCTAGCAGGGAGCCCGATACGGCACTCAATCCCAGGACCCCGGGATCATGACCTGAGCCGAAGGAAGATGCTTCACCGACTGAGCCCCCCAGGCGCCCCGATAGCTTACAACGTACTGCACTTAGTATACACCAGGTACTGTTATTCATACACATGTTTCTGGCATGCGAACAGCAGAGCGAGGAGGGAGCGAGAGCTAAGTGCACAGGTCCCTGGCATGAGAGCTACACACCCAGCCCCAGACACAGCCTCACTCAGACCCTCATGCCCGCACACTCCCCCCAGGAATCCAGTACTGTGGGAATCGGGGGCTCCTTTGGAAGCAGGGGGAGCACGCACATTCTCCCTGTGTTGTGTGCTGCGTACGGTGTATGTCTGTGTGTGCTTGCTGGCTGCCCCAAGCCTCGGGGCTGCGTGTGGAGCCCTTGAGAGCAGTTGGGGCCCCCTGCCCCCACAGCTTGCTTGAGGCTCCTGGATCTGCCTGTGCTGTGTGGAGGCTTCCTAGGGGTGTCCTGGGTGATTAAATGGCGCCTTTCCTATACCGGCTGCAGACTGCCCCCGCTCAGCATACTATCCACTGAGCATCTGAGGAGGACTTTGCATGTATCCAGCCAACGGTTTGGGATCATGAACATGATCTTGGGCATTTAGCGTGAACTCGTCATGTACATAATTATTGCCTACTTGCTCCTTCTTGGAGCGGAGAAGCTCCCACCACGTGCGGGTCCTTTGGGTGCTGCTGGGGGTGAGGTAGAGAACGGGATCTCCTTGGCCCTTGTCCCAGCCGGAGCTTCCCTTCTAACAGGCATCGAGGTGTCTATGCACACGCAGTGGGGTGCTCCGGACTCTGTTGGGTACACTCATCGCCGACTCCCCTGTTCCTTCTTGGTCCTTCCAGGGTGGGCTGCTCCTGTGTTGTCATGACACACACCTCTTTTGAGTTCCCTCCTTATTGGCGGGACTCCCGTGCCTTTGTAGGCAAACAACGTGGGTATTGGTTATATTTACCTGGGTATTGTGCACTCTCGGGGTCCCCAGAACCTGTTTGTGGGTGTCTGTCATGTGCATACCAGGGAGGTCCTCATATTAGGGGTGCGCCTACTTTATAGGCACGAGCCATGGGGTACTTCCTGCCTTTATTTATGTGGTGCGCGCACAGTGTGGGTCCCGGGTAGCTGCTTGTTGTGTGGCTCCGTGTCCCTTATGTTCATGCCCTCCAGGTCCTGTGTGCCTAGTTCGTGTGCAGGCGGGGCAGGCGTTTCCCATACTGATTTGTGTCATGCACAAGCATGTGGAGTGTGGGGCCCTGCTCTGTGCGGGAGGAGGGGGGACGGGTATTACAAAGTGATTCCACCGCTCGGGCATGTGCTGCCTCAGTCCCTGTACCTACTTTGTATGCACATAGGATTGGTATTTCTTGCATTGACCTGTGTTGTGCACACAGTGTGGGTCCCAAGAGGCTGCCAAGTACAGGGGTTAGGAGGTAGTTACGAGTCTGTTATGCGCCGCACATGTCCCGTGTACTTACTTTGTACGCCCGCGGGGTAGGTGTTTCCTGTATTTATTTCTGTTCCGCGCTTGCAACGTAGGTCCCTGGAGCCTTCTCTGTTAACGTGGGCAGTCGGTGATTCTCGTGTTTCTCTCACACACGTGTCACCAGGGTCCCGCGTGCCCACGCAGTCTGCGCGGGGCAGCAGCTGGGTGGGTAACAAAGCGTCGTCGGGCAGCCGCTCGCCGGAGGAGCCGAGAGTCTGCAATGCTCCTCCTCCTCCTCCCTCCCCCAAACCCCGTCAGATCCAGGTACCACTAGCAGCCCTATCCTCCTCCCCGCAGCGCAGCACCCCCGTCTGACTTGGGGCGGGAGCCGTGTACCCTCCCCGAACCCGGAGCTGACCTTCCTCCTCAGTCCCTCTTTCCTTCCTCTCCCTCCCGGCCTTACTGTGCCTGGCACAGGGGAGGTGCTCACTGAGTGGATACTGCCCTCTTCCCTCCCCTCCCCTCCTCATCCCCACTGTTCTCATTTTCCCCAGCTACTCTCCCCGTGGGTGCTCCCCTAGACCCACTTGTCACTCTCCTGGTCTCTGCTCTCTCCCCCTAGCCTGCCCCATTCTGCCTTCCCTAGGCTCTGTCTCTTTGTCCCCTCTTCCTCTTCCAAGTCTTAGTTTGAATTTCTGGTTCTTCATTTGTCTCTTGCTGTCTCTGTCTTGTATCTCCGCATGGATCTCTGTCCACCAGAAAGCCTCTTCTGGTGTCTCCGGTGTGTCTCCGTCTCACTATCTCTCTGTCTCCTTCAGTGTCTCCTTACCTGTCTCCTGCAGTCTCTGTCCCTGTCTCTCTGTGTTTCTCTGCTCAGCACTTTGACTCTCAAAATCTCTGTCTTTGCTTTCTGTCTCTCACTGTCTCTGTCTTTTTTTTTTTTGTCTTGGCCTCTGTGTCTCTCTTTGCACGTTTCCTTCTTTCTTTCTGTTTCTTAAGTTGTCTTTCAGAATCCTTGTTTCTCTGAGTTTCTGTTTACCTCTCATTAATCTGTCTCCTTTTCTGCCTCTGTCTCTCTGTCTCTCTCTGTGCCTTCTTCCCTGCCTCTGTCTCCATATCTTTTGGTCTCTGGCTGTGTCTTTCTGGCTTTGCGCCCGCCCCCCTCCCCATGGCTCTTTCTTCATACTCCCTGATTCTGCATGTCTCTTTTATCTCCGTGTCTATCTCTCTGTGCCTATCTCTCTGTCTCTGTATCTCTCCAACTCTGTCTGAGTGTAGCTCTTTCTCCTATCTCTGATCCTTGTGTATCTATGTCTCTTATCTCTGCATCTGTCTCTTTGAGTCTCTCTCTCTTTATATATCTCTATATAAAGAGAGATATAACTCTATCTCTTGTCTGTGTGTCTGCTTCTCTGTGGCTGTCTTTCTGGTCCTTCCTCTCTTTTCTCTCTGCATGGACCTCTTCTCCTTATCTCTTTGTCTCTGAGTGTCTCTGTGATTCTTAGTGCCTCTCTGCTTTTGTACCTCCATTTGCCGCTCCCCATCTCTCTTTCTCACCCCCTGCACTGGGCCTCTGTTTATGTTTCCATGTATCTCTGACATCTCTCTGCCTCTTAGTCTCCCCTGCCTCCGTGTCTCCTGTACCACTGTCTCTCCCCTCTCCCTTTCGTCCCTGTCTCTGTGTCTCTAGTGTCTCTTTGAGGCCTCTCCCTGCCTTTGAGTGTCTCACTGCTCCCCAACCCTCTCTCTCTCTGTCCCTGGGTTTATATGTTTCTGTGTGTCTCTGTGTATCTCTGTGTCTCTCTCTGGGCATCTTTTTGTCTCTATGAGTCTTTCCCTGCCTCTGTGTCTTCTGTGCTCCTGTCCCTCTCCCCTCTCCCTTTTCTCTGTCTCTGGATGTCTCTCTGTCCGTGGGTGTCTCTGTGCCTCAGGGTCTCTCTCTGCCTTTGAGTCCCCCCCCTGCTCCCCGCCCTCTCCCTTTCCCCTCTGTCTCTTTCTGTGTCTCTGTGTCTCTTTGTGTCTCTGTGTATCTCTGTGCGTCTCTGGGCTTCTCCTTGTCTCCGTGTCCCCCTCTACTCCCCGCCCCTCTCCCCTCTCTCTGTCACTACGTCTCTGTCTATTTCAGCCTATCTCTGCATATCTCTGAGTCACTCCGTCTCTGCGTGTCTCTGTGTCTCTGTGGGTCTCGGGCCTCTCCCTGCCTCCGTGTCCCCTGCGCTCCCCGCCCTCTCCCTCTCCCTCTCTCCCCCCTCGCTCTCTCGCTCGCGCTCTCTCTCTGAGCATCCTTGGGCCCGGGGTTGCCATGGGGACAAGGTGGGAGCCGGGGATGGCGCGCGCCTGGGCTCGCGCCGGCAGCTCAGGCGAGGAGCAGCGGCCAGAGCAGCGCCAGCAGCAGGCAGCGAGCGGGCGCGGGAGCGGGAGCGGGAGCGGGGGTAGCGTTGGCGGCGGCGGCTCCTCCTCGGCCATCCCCTCGGAGCCGTGCAGCTGACGCGCATGGCGAAGACAGCGGCGCCTACCGATGGGAGCAGCGGTAAGGCAAGGCGGCGCGGCGCAGCCGGGCGGGCGGGCGGCGGGCAGCCTCCTCCTCTCCCCAGCTCGCCTGCGCGCCCGCCCGCTCGCCCGCCCTCCCTTCCTCCCTCTCCCCTCGCAGCCCCTGCCCGCCCGCCCGCGCCGCGCTCGCCCTTCCATTTAAAAATCTTTAAAACTTTGCATATTAATATCTGCGCTTTGCATAATCTGACCCGCGCTTTATTGATTGCAAGAAGCTTAATGCAGCCGGCTCGGCCTATTGCAGAGAGCTCTCCGGGCGGGAGCCGGGCGGGCGCCGCTCGCTCCGCACCGCGCTCGGGCTGCCCGCCACCGCTGCGGCCCCGGCCCTCTCGCCTCCCTCCCGGCGCCCGGCGTCGGGGCTTTGCCCCCAGCTGGATATTTTTATTATTTGGGGGTGAGGGGGGGGTGGCTTGCTGTTGGTGGCGGCGAGGGAACCAAAGGAGATGTGCGTGGTTGGTGGGGGGTGGGGGGAGGGATGGGAAGAAATGGGGATGGAGAGGAGGTGAAGAGGTATAGAAAAGGGGGAGAAGGGGCAAGAAAGATGGGGAAAGGAGAGGCGTGGGGCGGGAGGCCGTAGAGAGGAGAGAGCGCAGTGACTGAGGACGGAGCCCAGAGGACGGAGGAACGAGCCGAGACAGAGAAGAGAAAGGAGGGAGGCGAGAACAGCACCGAGAGAGAAAGAGCCGACGGCCGGGAGCTGGCAACGGAGAGACCAGGCGGTGGGCGCTTCATCGCTGCCACCCCCAGGCAAAAAATAAAGAAAAAGAGAAAAACAATAATACCAATAAAAAGCCGATGAAAATAAAACACATCGCAGCTGGGGCCATCGTATACAAAAAGGAGCGAGTGCAGAGAAGAGAGGCGAGGTGGCATCCGCTCCCCAGGCTGGCTTCGGTGCTTCGGAGAGGCTCCCCGGGCTAGGCGGGATCCCCAGTTTTGACCCTGCATTTGGGAAAGGGGCGACTGTGGAGAAAATGAGGCGAGAGGGGGTCAGGGCTGGTGGTGGTGCCGCCTGCTTCTTTTTTTTTTTTTCCCTTTCCTGGGGGTGTGGGGGCCGGTTTAGTGTGATGATGGTGAGGATATTGGTTGCTGATGCTGTCTGAAGCTCCGGAGCAAGCAGGGTGCATGGGGGGGAGAGGTAAGAGGGCACGGGGGACCAGAACGGGTTGGGGGTGGAAATGAGGGGCAAGAGAAAGAAACGGGGTGCTCGGGACTGCCGGCAAGGTGGGAGATGGGAGAGGGAGCAACTGGGATGGGGTGCAGAGAGGCGGCGGCATTTCTGGTAGGAGGAGAGGCAGGAGCGGAGCTCCAGGGCCGGGGAGTGATGTTGGGGAGCTAAGGTGCACCCCTCAGCTCTCTGGGCAAAGTCTGTAACTTGGGGAACCCCTCTGGCGTCTTCCTCCTGCCTCTGTGCTCCCTTCTCTTTTCTTCCTCTCCTGTCCTCTCTCGCCTGCTTTTCCTCCATCCCCTTGCCGGTTCTCTTTCTCCCTGTTTTCCAGTTTGTCTCTTCCTCCTCTCAATAAAAGCTTTCTCCTCCCCACTCAGTTTTTCTTTTTTTCCTATCCTCTTTTTCTCCACCCCTTCTTTTCTTTTTCCTCTCTTTTTTCCCTCCCCCCTTTCCCCTGTTCTTTCATTCTTCCTCCCTGCCACTCATTTTCCCTGTTGCCCTGTCCTTTCTATCCCCTCCCTCAGTTTCATTTATTCATCACTTTGGTAGCATTGGCCTTGAGCAGGGTGCCAGGGAGAGGGGCTCTGTGCAAAGACAAGAATCCCCCGAGTTCCCACCACAGCCTAACCCCTATTCCATACCCTCAAGTATTTCTACCATCTTTTTTCCCTGCTGGGGGCCTGGGTCTGCCCTGGGGTTCTAGCGCCACCCCCTATTTCCTCTGGCTTCCTAGAGAAGTCCCGCTGGTTGCTCACTGGGGCCATCGGAGGGGGAGGGGAATGCCTTAAGTGAGGGCTCATGGCTCTGGACTCAGCCCCACTGAGAGAGAAGGGTGTGGACAGAGAAGAAAATGACAAGGATGGCTAGTGGGAAGTGAAAAGGGGAGAAAATTGAGGGGGGGTGGTCCATCTGAGAGGGTCCTTAGAGCGTCTGAGTCCCAGGTAAAAGGTCCTAAGAGAAAGCCTCTGGCCTGCTGACCACTCCCCGCTTTCTCCCTAGCTCCTGGGGCCTGCGGAGTTGGGGAGCAGGTCCTGGATGTAGAGAAAGACCCCATGAGCTGCTTAACTCTGTAGATTTTAGTCTGTTGTCTTGTCTGGTGAATTTGGTGAATTTGCCACCCTCCCCCAGGGCCTGAGAATATAGCGTCATCGCGCAGTGGGGGGGCTGGTGCATATGGTCTGAGACCATGCGTGTGTGTGTGTGTGTGTGTGTGTGTGTGTGTGTGTGTGTGTACACAAGGCCCGTGTGTGTTGTAAGAGGTGTTCAGGATGGACTGACTGTGTGTAGGGCTCGGGAGCCTGGGCAGAGTGAGGAGCCAAAGGTGCGGAATCACGACATGTGTGTTCAGCAGGGGGCTGGGTACCGGGGGTCCCCATTGTGGGAAGTACATGCATTTATCCCGGTTCTTCCCTTGTCTGGACGTTCGGGGGCCCCTCACTGAGTGCGCACTTGGGAGGAACTTGCTGGCTCTGTGCATGGCAGCCATCCACGCGTGTGCAGCTCTGTGTGCCAAGCCTGGCATCGGCAGTGGGTGCGTCAGCGCGTACGTGCAGCGTGGTTGGAGTAGAGGTTCTGCGTGTGTGTACTAGGTCCAAACGTGGTGCGTGCACACGAGGATCTGTGTTAAATAAAGTCACATGTGAAAGTACTGTTGCTGCACAGAGCTATTATTATTGTTATTATTACTGTTGTTTTTGTTAGGGGTCTTGGTGGGTCCTGGGTCAGGGGGAGGGTGAGCTTACGAAGCAGGGTCTGGGCGCGGTGATGGAAGATGTGCGCAGAGGTCTTCGATGTACGAGTGGGCTTGCTATGTTCGCACGGCAACCTTGCAGCTTGGTTCGAGAAAACAAAACAAGAAAAGATGCCCCCTCCCTGAAGTCAGCCAGCCCACAGAAACCTTCCCTGGCTCTTTCCTGGTAACAAAGCGTCCCGTGTCAGGGGGTGGCAGGCCGGCCAGGAGGGAAGCAGATCAGGGCTGCAGTCTGCATCTCTAGTCGCTGCTAACGCAGTTCTGTGTCTACTCCTGATTTCTGGGTAATGCTGGACAGAGGCCCATTTGTGCGCATCGAGAGGTCCAGATCCCCATCCCCATTTCCCTTAAGCTACTGGCCAACCCTCTGGTGGGTTGCAGTGCCGTTCTTGGGGGCTTTGGTTACCCTCACTTCCCTCAGTCAGTGTTTGCAGGGAAAATGGAGGGTGTCTGCGACAGGGGCTGTGGTAGGGAAAGAACTTGGCCACAGTGTGTGTGTGTGTGTGTGTGTGGTGTGTGCGTGCATGCCCACACCCATGCTGTGTGTGTCATAGAGGTTAGCCTATATATCCTAGACAGCATGCTGGCCAGATTTTTTTTCCAGCGGATCCATCAGTGGCCACCCCAGGCCACTTCATTTTGGGCTCATACACACTAGCTCCTTATACGTAGGGACCACAGGCCAAAACCCCTTCTCCCACTAGTGTGACAGCCAAGCAAGGGGCCTCAATCTCAGCTCCCCACTGGGTACGGCTTGTCAGAGCCCTGGCTCATAATCCTAATGTGGGGAGCGTGATGCAGGCCTGGGGGGGCACAGTTGGCCATGCCAGGGGCTGCTTGGATGTCGATGGGGGAAAGGGAGCAGTTTCCGTGTGTGATGTACGCTGGTTAATTTCCAGGATTTGTTTTCAGGATCGAAAGGCTTGAGAAACCTGAGTATGGGAATTGTTCGAGGAGAGAGTGAGTGTGGGGTCTCAGACTGGTGTCTGTTTTTTCTTTTAAATATGTAGCACTCATTATTTTCCCCTTGGGCCCAGTACCTCCTGATCTAATAATGATGATGATGATGGTGATGATGATATGCCTCTTACATCCACCTAGCTCTTAGAGCAGCCTTGGTGATGCCCCTCTCACAGGTGAGGGTTTGAGGTCCATTCCATCCTCCTGGTCTCTAAGCAACCGAGCAATGCTAGCACTGAGGCCTTTGGACTCCTGGTACCAAGCTTGGTCTGTCCTTAGAGGTCTGTCCCCCTCCCTTTAGCTGTCCCAGCACCATGTCCTTTCTCAGGCTTGGCCCCTTCCCCGCTTACTCCCTGCCCCCTGAGACGTCCATCCACAGACCTGTCTCCCAGGACCTGCCAGGTGGATGGATGCCTTACGTGGCTCAGTGAGGGCTTCAAGGACCTGAATCTTGCTTTGTATCCCAAAGGGAAAGTTGGCAAAGGAGCGAGGTTAAGAGCCCATTCTGTTGGTGACAGTTTGGGGGTGGGCCTGTTCAAAGACAGGGGTACAGATGAGCTTACTTGCCCCCCGAACGCCTGCTGGTGAGCCCCAGGCTGTACAGCTACCTTCCCGATGCACATTGTGGCCTCGCAAGGCAGATGCGCGTTCCCTCACTTGTCCACAGCCCCACTTTCAGCAGAGGCTCGGAGCAGGCAGCTTTCCCAGCTCCGACACAGTCAGAAGGAGGCTGGAGGTGGTGGCCCCACATACTAGGTCCCCTCATTCGATGGGTATTTATCGAGCAGAGTGAGTCACTGAGAAAATGAAGTACCGTTCCCTGGGGTATTCAGGTGGTGGTGGCACCATCACTCCTTCCCTGCAAACAATTATTGGATACCAACCATGGACTCTTAGACAAGATTCTGGTGCCTGGCCTGTGAGCTCGGAGGGAGTTTCCAGGTCACTGGGAATCTGGACAAGGAGGGAGGCGTGGGTTTAAACCGGGAGCTGGGTCTTTGAGGATGCTCAGGCACGAAGGAAGTAGGGGTGGGCAGAACGCTGGTGGAGGGGACCTGGGGAAGACGCAGCCCAGGTTGAGGGTGTGGCCCGAAGAGCAGAGGTTGGCACAAGTGTCCCTGTGTGCAGGCTCCAGGAAGTTTGGACGTGATCTGGTCGGCCATGAGGAGCTAGCACTAGTGCAGTCATGTGCACATGTGTGTGTCTCGAAACAATGTGCCTCGGACAACGCGGACTAGTGTGTGAGTGTGAGTGCAGGCGCCTGTGCACACATGCAGAGCCCTTCGCCCTGGCGTCCATCCAGACGCAGCCTCCCTGGCAGGAACCAACTTTAGCCCCTGTCCCCAGGATCTATACTGTCCAGGGCTGTGGCCACACATTTGCGCGGAAGAGCAGGCCAGGGACCCTCCCCCACTGGGGTGCGGACTCATGTGGCATTCACAGACTTAATCCGCCGCAGTGAGGCCAGGGAGCAGCATCTGTCACTTTCACAAACACAGCACCGGAGTCTGGGAGAGACATACTCCACTTGCTCCCAAGTGCTCGAGAAGCAGACCCCTGTGCTGCGCTGCCCCCTGTGCCCAGGACGGTCCCTCCTCGCCCCCCAGGCCAAGGCGAGCCCTATACACCGAGTTGCTCCCTGCATTAAAGCACACACATCCGTGCACACACACGTGTACACACGTGTGAAGCCTGGTCCCCGATGTCCCAACTCCCCATATGCACAACCACACTCAGACACTCTTTGACTTTAAGTACAGCTGCTGAGATCCTAACCCCTTACTCACACACACACATACACACACACACACGCGCGCGCGCGCACACACACACGTACGCACGCACACACACTCCTTTTGACTTAAGCACAGCTGTAGCCATCCCATCACCCATACACACATGCCTGCAAGCGGGCTTACACACACACACACTCAAACACACAGCCTCCCGATCCACCAGAACCACCGTGGCTAGCGGTCATTGAAGAATGACAGCATGAGCAGTGTGCCGAGGGGGGGGTCGCGCCGAGGCATGGGCCGTGGGTCACACAACAGGGACCTCAGACTCCCTTGAGGAGAGGGTCAGGGAGACCACCCTGGAAGGGCTCCATTGGTCTGGACGGTTCTGCCAGGTAAGGGAGATTCAACAAATTCAGGCCAGAGGCAGGAGCCGGCTAATGGCCGAGGCCGCTGATGGCCGTGATGGCTGGTCAGCGAGGAGGGGAGGCTCGACAATTGATGTGGCTGGGGCTGGACAAATGATGGCGCATTTGGCTGAAGCTGGCCAGGGGGCCAGAGACCAGAGACCAGGCGGCCGTTTTCGCCTCGGTAGGGAAAGGGCCAGCGCGGGCTGTGCCGCAGCAGGGTGGCTTTCCCAGCCTCGCTTCGCCTCGCGTCCTGCCTGGTGTGTGGGTTTTGGGGTCTTGGTATGTGTGTGCGTGCACGCTTGCTGGCTCGTGGATGTGTGTTTGTGCACACGCACATTTATCTGTGACCGTCAGTGTGCATCTACCTCCGTGGGACTTTGTGTCTTCGGGACTCTTGGTGTGCATCTGTGTGCGTACCTTTGTGTGTGCGCCTGCTTGCGTGTGTACGTGCACACCCACAAAGTGTCCGGGCACCTTTCTCGTTGGACCCCGTGCACCTTTGTGTTCAAGGGTGCGTGTATCGGTTGAGTGTGTAGGGATCTTTCTTATTGTGAGATGCTCTGCACTCTTGTGGGCTTGTATTTTTTTGGACGTTGGGGTGAAGGGTAGGTGAGGAAGAAAGGCTGTGGGTCTGGCTCTGGGCTCCCAGCTATCTGTGCATCTGGTGGCTCATGAGGCCGTCTTTGTGCATCCGTTTGAGCCTCTGTCTGGGTCTGGGCGGGCGTGGGCTCGTGTGCTTGCCTGCTTCAGAGTTGGAATATCTGTGTGTCCACAACAGTGTCTCCCACTGAGCATGGCTATGGGTGGGGTGGGCCAGACCAGGATGAGGGGGGCATCTCCCTGAATCTCATCCTCCCTCTGGAGGTGATCACGCACAACCCACACTGGGCCTGGACTGGGACCCAGCAGCACGGCACAGTGCGGACAACCCCTCCTCCTCCTTCTCCCCCCCCATGACCTTTGAGCACAGCAGCCCCAAATACATATTTATCAGAGGGGCTGTGGGGACCAGCCCCTCCCCCACCACTCCCCTCAGGGCCCAGCCTGCCTGGCTGCGGAGAAATTAACCTTGTGACACAGGAGCTCGCCGACACCCCGGCCCCCTCCCCATCCGCACGGCACACATGAGCGTGGATGGGTGTGAGGGAGAGAGAGAATAGGTACTCATCCAGACTGGGGAGGCAGCAGCTGCCAGGGGAAGAGAGACACACAGGTATTCAAATGTCCATGTCAACCCTGACACGCACACACAACACGCATACACACACATTCGCTCTCTCTCCAAACTACAGAGGCTACAGAAGTCTTGAATGGACACACAGGCAAATTTTGAAGTAGCTACGCATGCAGACAGAGGCGGTGGTGCTGAGACGGCCGCATATAGATTCTCAGACGCATGCTGGCCGTGTACACCTGTGGGTCCCGAGACCCAGGTGCATAGACCCTTGGCCAGAGATTCTCTTAGAAAATGCAGAGGTACTAAGGCCTGCAGATCCACGCAGACATTAGCACGTACATCTCCAGAGATACTGAAACGGACATGCCAGATTGGAAAAGGAGAGGCACATACACACAGGTGGGAAAGCCCAGACGTCTGTGCAGGCACGTATGTACCAAGACACCACCGGGCAAGATATACCCAAACACCAGGGTGCCTCCTCTAGAGAGGGTTTTTTTTTTTTTCCAACAGAAAAGGTACAGACGTGGACACCAGAACATGGTGGCATCCCGGCCCTCATGCCTGTGGGTGCCCATAGGCCATGTTCAGAGGTGGCACGGGGGAGCCACTGAGTTATAGGAATAAACATCCCCCACTTTAGACTCATTCCCTTCGAGCTAAATGAAAATGGGTAGATGCTGAAGTTGGAAAATATTCATGGAGCGAATCCACTCATCACGCAGGAACTGAGCCCTCCGTGAGCCAGTCCCTGTGTTAGAAGCTGGGAAACAATGATTTACAAGACAGATCTGGGCCTTGCTCTCCAAGAGCTCTGAGCCAACAGGATGGGCACTGATCGGACCTCAGAGTATAGTTAGTTATAAGCAGCGATGACATCTGGGAAGGAAAGAAACAAGAGGCTATGGGAGGGGTCATGGGAGAGCCTGGTTTAGATTGGTGGGTCAGGTGGAACACCTCTGAGGAAGTGACATTTAAGCTGAACGTTAGACACAACACACAGATTCTAAATGTGCCCATGCATCCCTCCCAAAACTCACCAAGACCACACAGGCATAAATAAGGCAGGACACAGATCTTGCCCACCCCCCACTCCACTGTGCTTCATTGCCCCCTCTAGAAAACTTCTCTGGTGGGAAATGGGCTCTCCCCTACTGGCTAGATGTCTGGGCTCGGATAGAGGCACAGAGAACATGCTGGGGCCGTGCTGAGCGGGAGGCCAAGCTGCCTGGGAGGATCCGGGGGCTTTACAGGAAGGGTGGGTAGGGTCTAGAGGAAAAGGGGAGGCGGAGGGCTTTCCAAATGGAGGTTATTCCCTGTGCACTAGCACAGAGACGTGAGCCAGTGTGGGAAGTCGCTGGATTAGCAGGGTTGTGCAGGGAGTGGGGAATGACGAGACGAGGCTTGATGTCACTGGGAAGGTCTGTAGGAGAGACTCCACAGGATGTGAGCTGGGAATTAAGTCAGGGATCCCCTGGAGGATCCCCTGGTGTGGAGGAGGGACAGGAGAAGGATAACAAAACCTGGAGGGAGGGACCTCCTGCCCTGCCTAACCGCTCTAGGATCCCTGGACAAGGGCTGGCCAGGGAAGGGACACAGACCATCTTCCCTTGCTCCCAGCCCCATCTCTTGGCCTCTGGGGAGAGTTGAACAACCTACAACTTCTCCCCGCACAGAGATTGCCTGGGGGCTGGAGGTCAGGGGTTGCAGTCCCCCTTAGCGACTGCCCGTAGGCTACTGTTTTCTGAGGCCTCCTGTGGCCAGGCCTGAGCTGCATACCAGGACACGTGGATGAACCAGACCCTTCCCTGCTCCAGGGGAGTTCGCAGTCCCCTGACAAAGCCCTGTCAGGGGCGCCACAGGTTTACTGAAGGCTTCTTGAGCTTATTAGAGAGTGAACGAATCAGAAGGCCCCAAAGGGTATATGGCAAAGGGCGAGGATGGAGCCTGGTGTTTGAAAGTGAGACCAACCCTCACCTGCCACAGTGAGAAAGCTTGGCATCCCCCCTCCCCACTTAGAACATCTTCCTTAGCCTAGAAGTCCCATATGAGCCGGTGCGTGCCTGCCTATTCAATTTCCACTCCTTTCTTTTTTCTCCCCCCCACCCACATTATTATCATTCATTTTTATTTATTCATTTATTTGAGATAGTGAGAGTGAGAGCGAAAGAGAGAGCACAAGTGGGGGGGGCAGAGGAAGAGGAAGAGAGAAAAGGAGGCTTTCCAATGAGCAGGGAGCCTGACACAGGGCTTGATCCCAGGACCCCGAGATCACGACCTGAGCCAAAGGCAGACGCTTAACTGACTGAACCACCCAAGTGCCCCTTTACTCCTTTCTTCTTGCCCCCGGGAGCTCAGGCCACTGTCGCCTTCTTGGTGTTCCTCAAATACACCAGCATTGATCTGGCCTCAGGGCCTTTGGACCTGCTATTTTCTTTGCCAGGAGAGCTCCTATACCACACTTTCTTTGGGCTGTTACTCAAAACCTACCTTCCCCCACAGCCCTTTCTTGACCTTTCAGTCTAAAGAAACATTCTCTTGTAATCTGTGCCTTCACCTGCTTTATTTTCCTTCTTAGCTCTTAGGTATGTATTCTTGTCTGTTGTGTCTCCCCCTCCACTAGAAAGTCAATGCTGTGAGGGTGGGGACTTTGTCTTGTTCGAAAGTGTATCCCCCCCAAAAAAAGTGTATCCCCAGTGCCTGTAATGGCACCCAGCTCAGTGGATGCTGGTCGGATGATAAGGAGCAAGTCCCCTGTCATCCTAGTCGCCTGGTATAATGCACGTAGAGGTGGACATCTGCTGTGCTGGGGAAGGATGGAAGGAGCTCGCCTTACCAGGAGGGAGGGGAGGGGCTGCCCCTGCCTGCCTGAACCCCAAAGCAGCCAGACTCTAGACCTGCCCCCCAAGGCCTGTGCTCTCGAATCTGTCTCCCTCCCCATGTTCTGCACACCCCAACCAACTCATCCTTGTCCTCATCATCTCACCTCTCACTGCCACCCCCCAGCTGCCTCCCTGCTTCTTCCTCTCCACCCAGCACTCACCCAGCGGCCCCGCCCCCTAGCTATGGGGGAGGGGACCCCAGACTGCGGGGGGGGGGCGGGGGGGGTCCACACACCCTGCTTCCAGCCCCATCCCGGGGCCAAGGGCAAATCACATCATGCTTTTTAAGCCTCAACTTTCTTCCTCGGCAAAATAAGGTTTTTGTAGGGATGAAGAGTGAGCGCTCGCGTGTGATGATGGTACTAATAATAGCTGCTATTTATCGAGTACCTGCCAGGTGTTAGGCATTGTGCTAGGTGCTTTGAACTTTTTTTTCATTAGAAAAAAACGGAGGGGAAAAAAAAAAAAAAAAAACCCTGAGCGTGGTGTGTCCCCAGAGTGTCAGGCCCTGTGCACGGTGCTGGGAATCACAAAGGTGAACATAACCCAGTGTGCACGCACACACACGTGCCCAAAGTGCCACACTGGTCAGACGGCGGGGGCTTGTGCTCCTGGGCTCAGGCCCTTCACAGCAGAAGCCTCCCCAGGGATAGTCTGGAGGCCACTGAGGCAGCAACTCTCAGAAGAGAGACCAGCCCCAGCCATCCCTAATTCCCCTTTCCTGACCTGGTGGGAGCTCCCATTGTTTGGATCTGGACTGTAGGGCCTGGCACAGGGTCTGCCCTAGAACTGGCCTTGGGAAATGCTTCCTGAATGAATGAGTGAATGAACAAAGGAACATATTTAAGCAGGTGCCTTCACCGAATTCGCTCACCCCAAGAGAGAGTGCCAGGACACACCCTCTCCCTTCCCCTCCTCCCCTCCATCCCCTTCCACCAAATGCACACCCTACTCACATATGTCAGTTGCTTGCTTGCGGCTGGTGATCCCAATATCACTTCCACCACTCCCTTGCCCTTTCTGTATCAGGTTCTCTGCTGAGTTGGTTATAAGCTTGGTCTTGTTGACTTCTCACACCAACATTGTGAGAGAGATGTTATTATTACTGTTATTGTATATTGGAGGAAACCGAGGCTCAGAGAGGTAAAGTGACTTGCGCAGGGTCACACAGCGAGGCAGGGCCAAACTCTTCTGCCCCATAGAAGTCCGTGCTCTCTTGAGAGCCCTCTGGCTGCATGAACGCTTGCTCTCGAGATTGTTCCCCTCCCAGCAGTGGGAGGGCATGACCCAGGAGTCAGAGCCCCAGCTTTGGTCCCAGCTCTGTCACAACCAGCTCCGTGACTTTGGGAAAATTCTTTCCCCCCGCTCTGGGCTGCAGCTTCCCCTCCAGCTGGCCCTCCTGTCTATAAGCCCTCAGCCAGTTTCCTGAAGAGGGCACAGGGCACAGAATTTGGCATGGGCCTACCCTGTCTTCTCTGATAGAGGAGAAAGTTAGAGGAGCAAGTGGTTCTCTGCTCAGAAAGCTTTAGGTTCACTCACCTTTCGGGGGGCGCTGGATTCTGCTGGGCCTGGAGACAGTGGGGACATAAGACCACCCTGGCCAGGAGAGGGAAGAGGGCCAGAGAAACAGTGCTCACTGTGAGCCCACTGAGCACCTTGCCTCAGTCCTGCTGATGCAGGGTTCATTAGCCCCACTTTTTCTTTTTTTTATATAAATCTTTTTTCTTTTTTTTCTTTAAAGATTTTATTTTATTTATGTGACAGGGGGAGAGACAGCGAGAGAGGGAACACAAGCAGGGGGAGTGGGAGAGGGAGAAGCAGGCTTCCCGTCGATCCCAGGACCTCGGGATCATGACCTGAGCCGAAGGCAGATGCTTAACCGACTGAGCCACCCAGGCGTCCCAGCCCCGCTTTTTGCAATTACAGATGTTAACTAGTGTGACACATGCTCACTGGAGAAAAAAGAGAAAATGCAGATATTCAGAGAGCAGAGGGGAAAATCCACCATGATAATCAAGTCAAATGAGAAAAAAATTAACTTCTCGATGCCTGTCTTTCTGGATTGCTTTTTCCTCAAACAGGAGTATCCCTATGAGTTTACTCAAAGAACTTATTAAAATTCAGGTGCCTGGGCCCAAACTCAGAATTCTGACTTCTTTAAACCTTTACTTTGGGGGAGGGGAGAGAGTGTAAGTGTATTTGTTTCATACAAATGAGATCATATGCAACATACCAGTGTATAACCGGCCTTTCTCTTCCTAACAATGGACTGTGAGCCTCGCTTCCTTGTCAATGGATTTATTTTGCGCATATTTTCTACAAGCCTGCGGTCCTCCGCTCCGTGGCAGCTGTACTGGGGTTTATCGCTCTGGTCCCTGATCGTGGGACATCTAGGTTGTTTCCTGGCATTCTCTATTATAATTATCCCCCGTTAACAGGTGGAGACATCGAGGCTTGGAGAAATCCCTCCCATGGATGAAAAGCTAAGGCACCACCCAAGGGGAGCTGGGGGTGGCCTGGGTGCTGGGGATGGTTCCCAGCCTCACTCAGGGCAGGACTGAGGGGCCCCGAGTGGAGGGAGAAGCTTGGGTGGAAGCCCCCAGACAGAAGACATGTGAGCTGTCAGAGGGGAGGTGGTGGGGGCGCTTGGGGAGCAGACCACCCTCTTCCAGGCCCCCAGACCCAGGCGCGCTGAGGGCCCGAGCCCTGCCCCGTCGGGCTCCCCCCAGCCCTCTCACTGCCTCCCGCCCTGAGCCCACTGGCTGCCTGCTCCATCTTTGCCAGCTTATCAATAGGTTAAGTGGTCAGGTCAGCGATATTGACCATTTGATTAGGACCTTGTCAGATCAATCCCTGGCTCATCTCATGGGCCTCCTCCCTTGCTCATAAGCCCCCGCCCTGTTCTTCCACGCCGGGGAGCAGGTGGCGGCAGAAGCCTCCGCTCTCCCCCATGCAGCACACCAGGATCGGGAGCCCTTTTGCAAGTTCAGAGAAGGTGAGAGCCAGCCTTGGCCTCGCCACCTCCCATGTGGTCCTGCCAGGTCCGGAGCCCAGAGTGCCGTCTCTGGTTCTGCACCTGCCTTGCTTCCCCCGCCCCGTGGGGGCCCCTGCAGGTCCTCGGTCTTGGTGCTCCCTCTGCTTACATCACATTCTCTTGTCTGCCGTTGCGAGATCCTGTTTGCTTTGTGCCCCGTGTCTCTCAGAGTCCAGGCAGGTGGAGCTGCCCCTTCTTGGCTGTGTGACCTTGGGCAAGGGACTTCACCTCTCTGAGCCTCCACCTCCTCATGTGTTATCTTGGGGATGATCGTCACCCAGCGGGTCGTGAGGATTCTGTGAGATCACGTCCACAGAGCAACTAAGCATGCCCGGCAGCCTGGCCTGTAGCTAGCGCTCAGGGAACTGTCCTCCCTGAGGGCCACTCGGCTGAACCCATCGAACTGCTGTGTTTGTGGGGGCCAGCGGCCCCGCCCGTCAGTCCCTTGGTGGGAGTGTAGGTGGGCAGTCTGTGTGTGGGGCCACCCCCTGTACTGGGTGATGCTGGGGAGCCCCGAGGAGCCAGGCCCCAGCCCACTCTCCCAGAGCTGCCCTCGGGCAGGCGGGTGGCAGACCAGCTCGAGGACACACAAACTTTGATACTGGCTTTGAGGAGAGCTGGGCACTTTCTCTCCTTCTTTGGCCCAATAGCAGAGCCCTCCCCTTCTCTGTGGCAAGGAATACAGTCTGGGGAGTCAGAGAATTCGGGATTCAAGGCCCGATTCCTCCGCACAGCGGGCCAGCTGCTTCCCCTCCCTGTCCCTCAGTGTCCCCATCTGTGAAATGGGGAGAAGGCATCCTCTAAAGAGCTCCTGCCATCTTCGAGTCCCCAGACACTGCTGGGCAGGCGGCTGCCAGCATCCACAGGGCCGTCCACCTGCTGCACAGGGGAGATGGTATTTACTGGGGAGAGGGGTCTGTCAGAGGACATATGGGGGCATGGGGGCTGGGAGATGAGATGAGGAGGACGGGCCAGGGCTAGTGCTCCCCACGGGCCTTGGGCATCGCCGCTGAGGGTGGCAGCATGCGGAGGGGAGAGCCAGCGTGGGGCGCTGCCCTGGGGAAGACCCCAGCCCTGGGGGACTGTCTGACTCAGGGCCCTCAGAGGCCCAGGGATTCCCCCGCCCGCCTGCCATCACTTACACCAATATTGACGGTTAATGCCGTGTCGCCACCGTGTTCAACACTCAGCGCGGCTAATTGTTTTGACTGGGAATCGGCAAGGCGATTAAACGCCATCGATTTTGCCCTGCGCGCTGCATCGATTTTTAAATTTCCTATTGATCCCGGCCCTAAATCTCCTTAACCAAGACCTCACCGTGGAGATGACAGCCGCTGATTAGCTCCGGGCAGGGGTGGGGGGGCGGGGGGGTGGGGGGGAGCAGCTCTTGAGTGGGGAGAAACTCCAGCTCCTCCCTCCCCCCCAGGGAACAGGGGTCCTGGTCCCCTCCCAACCCTGAAGATGGAGGCCCTGGTAGAGAGAAGGGGAGTGGGGGGTGTAGTGGGGAGGACCCCTTTTTTTTCTTTCTCCTTTGGGCTTTTCTCTGGTCTCTGCCTGTGGCTTCCTCCACTCCCCCGTCTGTCTATGTCTCCCCATTTCCTCTCTTCTCTTTCCTGTCCATCTCTCCATCCGTCCATCCATCCATGCATCCATCCATCATCTTTCTCTCTACTGTCTCAGTCCATCTTTTTCTCTTTCTCTTCTCTCCTTCTTAACTCCTGCCCAGCCTCCACTGATTCTTTGTGTCCTTGGCTGGTCCTGGGCCTCAGTCTCCCCATCTGTGCCAGCATATTTGCCACGAGATAGGAAAGTCATATGCCAAACTTCCAGGTCCGTGGCCATCCTGCCAGTCTCCCTGTGGTCTCCCCTCTCGGGACGGCACCCACAGGGCAACAAAGGTGTGAGACAGCTGTGGGCTCCCCGGCTTCATTAGCTCCCTTCACAGGGGTGCTTGTCACTGTGAGCTCATCAGCACCCCCCTGGTGGGAGGGTCTCCCTGACATCCTGTCTCTTCTGGGAAGCCTCTCCCTAGCCTACAGTTCCCGCTTCTTTTCTGAGAGCCCACAGCAAGCGGGGGCAAAGGTGGTCTCTGTGTGGGTTCCTTTTCCAGGAAGACCATGTTCCCAGAAGGCAGGAAACCAGGTTTCAGGAGGAGGCACACGGCCCTAACTCTCTAACCAGCTCCACAGGACCCCAGGGAAGTCAGGTCTCTCAGCCTCATCTGCTGCATCTGTAAAGTGGGGCTGATACCAGCTGTCACTCTGTCTCCCTGCAGGGCCGCGGGGAGGCTCAGCAAACACTCTTTGGGGACAGATCTCCCCATGTCCTCTCTGTCCTCTCCATCTTCTGCATAGCAGGCAGAGGGACCTCCCTAAAGAAAAAGTGGAGTGTGTCCCCTCCCCCTAGCTGCGTGGCCCAGGGCCTGTGGGGTGCAGCCCCTGCTGTCTCTGCAGCCTTGTCTTTCCCACTTCCTTCTTGTCCCCTGGGCAGGTAGAGGCCTGACATGCTTATCCTTTCCACCCTCCGCCTGACTAAAGTTTATTTATCGGCTGGGCTTGACCTAGGGGTGGCACCCTCCTTAGGTCTTCCCTGACCTCCGCTGGGATTCCCACAGCACCCTCTGCTTACCACAGCGTGTTGGCTTTGGGTCTTTATTTAGCATGCCCCCACCCCCACATTTGCTATGAGCCCTCGGGCAGGCAGGGCAGCGGCCTTGTCTAATGCACCTTTGTACCCCCACACTTGGTCCAGAGCCCAGCTGAGACATACTCCAGTATCTGCTGATTAACCCAGCGAATAAATGAATGAACAAATATACAAGTCAGAAATACCATCTTTTCTGGACGTTTATTTTCATCTCCTTGCAGCACACAGGTACCCAATAATGAGTGACTCTTTCAGATGTCTTTCTCATCCGATCCTCCCAGCCGTCCTTTTCGATACAGAGTTTGTGAGTTAGTTAATCTCTCTATCCGTCCACCCATTCACTCCTCACCCGTCGTTGACTTTTGAACTCCCTGCATTTTGCAGGGCCCTCTGCCAATGGCTAACGCTGTAAGACACGGTCCTTGTCCTTCAAGGGGCTTCTAGTCTGATGGGAGAAACAGACGTTCAACAAGGCAGGCAGTGGGATGCCCATTTATGAGATGGGGACACTGAGGCTCAGAGCCCGGAAATGACCACTGAGGGCAACAAGCGGCTGGCAGGTCCTGAGTCCCCATTTGCCGATTTGTGCTTCCTGATGGTGTGACAGGAGCAGAGTCCCTCTCCTGGAAGAGTGCCTCATCCTGCCCGAGTAGAGACGCTTCACAGGTCCCCTGGAAAGCTGACTCTTCTCCTCTCTTTCCAGGTTCTCAACTGGACCGGGTTGGTGGCCTGAATGTATTAGCTTCGCTGCGTTTGCCCAAGAGGTAAGGGCCGCGGCCTCAGAGCTTTGCTTACTGCTGTGCTCCGGGCCCTGTTCCCTCTCAGAAGCCCCTGCTTTCCCATCCTCTTCCCGGGGCCGCACCCCAGGAGAGCTGCCCTCCCTTGCTCTGCTCTGTCCTCCACAAGGTTAGTCTGCTTTGCGTCTTCAGCCTCCATGTGCCCTGTGGCTTTCTGGCCACACTGGTGGTTCTGGGCGTGGGTGACCGTGAGGGTTTCTATCGACGAGTGTCCTTCTTAGTCGGAGAAAGGTGGGTGACTTGGTGGCTCAGATCACAGCCTGGGGGCAGGCACACCTGTGTCTGAACCCCTTTCCTTTCCCTTCCTCGCTGGGAGTGACTTGGGAGAGTCAGAGCCTCCGTTTCCTCCTCTGTGAAGGGAATAATGACAGAACCTGCCCTAAGCGCCGGAAGGCTAGTGAGGCAGTTGGTCACAGCTCCAGAGCCAGGTGGCACCAGCTCCGCCTTGTGCCGGAAGTGTGATCCTCAGTTTCCCCACCTGTCAAGGAGGGTGATAACAGCACCCACCACACAGGATGGGAGGACGAAAGAAGGTACTCCTTGGAAGCATGTGCCTCAGGAAGCAGGAGCTCGAAAGACAGCTGGAAGATCCCCCTGAGCAAGTGAGGATTGGTGAGACCCCCTCCTCGGAGCCCACTGAGACTCCTGAACGGAAGCAGGAATTCTCCAGCCGCTCAGCTCAGAAGGAGACAGGGGCTCCAGGCATGGGCTCCAGTGTTGGCTGCACTCAGCTCGATGAGGCCCTGGCAGTGAACATCTGGAGAGGGCTGCTCTGGGGTGGGACACCCCCCCCCCCCACTCTGTGCTGCTACCCCTGTTCCTCCCAGAGCAGCTTTACCCACAGGTCTCAGGACTGTTCTTGTTCAGGACAATTCTGGCTCCCCAGAGAAGGCACACATCCTGTACTCAGACCCCTCCATTCCTTACCAGTTAGAACAGGGTCCCCGGGCGGGGGTCGGGGGCTCTGGGGAGGCCTCTGGGCGCCCTCATAGGCCTCCCACCTGGGCATCCTTGCTGTAGCAGGGGTCCCAAACTCACCTGAAAATGCAGATGGAAATCGTAGCTCAGGCTTTACAACTTGGTGGAGTAGGGACCCGGTGGGCTACAAAATGCTTTGGGGTGGGAGCCTGCTTTTCAGCTCCACTCACTGTCTCCTGCAGAGATACAAACCGCACTTGCCAGATTTTCCAGTTTTCCAAAAGAAGCCAGAAAGCCAGAATTTCGTGTGAGATTTCCCAATCTTTAAACTTCAGCTACTAACAAAATTTCAAAAATCTCCTTGTGGTCCAAACCACACGGTTTCGGGTAATCTTTGGTCTATAGGTTTCTAGTTGTACAGCATTTAGTATAGACTTCCTCCCGGGAAAACACATCCCTACATCTCCCCAGTTGTGCTTCAACTCGAGATCTCCACAGACCCCTTGCTGCCCATCCATGGACCTGGTGCTGACTGGAAAGGAACGGAGGGGTCTGAATATAGGCTGTGTGCCTTCTCCGGGGAGCCAGAATTGCGGCTTTCCCAGGAACACTCGAGTCCCCTGATGCTCTGGACGTTGAAAAGAGGGTCGAGGAGGGGCTGAGTTGGTAGAACACGTGACCCTTTATCTCAGGGTCATGAGTGCAAACCCCAGATTGGGCGTGGAGCCTACTTAAAATAAAATGAAAATGAAAATAAGAGGGTCAAGGAGCTTCCAGGTGGCAGAATTTGTTTGGGGGCCAGAGGCTGGCTTTGAGGAATGCCTGAAAGTCCGGCTAAAATAAGAGGCTGTTAAAGGAATTATGTTTCAGAGCTGGTGGAAGTTGCAATCAAGCCTCTGGTGTTCAAATAGATGTTTGTTAAGTATCCAAGGTCTCACGGACATATGCCTGACAGATTTGGTGACAGGTGCCAAGAGCTTTTGCATCTGAATGAGGAAACTGAGACTTACTAGGGGCCACCTCCGTGCCAGGGCCTACCTAATCTGGGCATTTGGCATTAATCCTCAGTGCAAGCCTGTGAGGCGGATGGTAGTCTCCTGTTGCCAGAAAAGGAAACTGAGACTCAGAGAGAGGCTGCAATTGGCCTCAGGCAAGTAACCGGTAGAGGTAGATTTTGTGTTCAGGTCTGCCTGACCTGCGAGCCCTCTCTCCGACCTCACAGCACCCACCACAGTGACTGGAATCTCCTCTGGGTGGCCAATCCTTGGATCCTTGTGCTTGGTTGGGCAGGGTGGGGAGGGACTTGCTTTGGGGGAAACCCCTGAAGTCTTACTGGGTGCCAGCTCTGATAAATTTAGCAATGGCAGGGTTGGATAATACTGGGGCTACTTGTTGGTTTTTTTTGATAGAAACTAGAGACAAATGTCCCAACAGGAGATGTTTGGCTGATGGAGTCTGTGCACGGGCCCTGAAGGCTGTCACCAAAATATCTGCGTGGTTCACGGGAAAGTTCGTGCCCCCCACCCCCGGAGACATGTTTGAAGGAGGCCACACTCTCTTAGGTGTATAATTTTGTCACAAAACAACTACAACAAACATTGGCCCCACCCCCACTGTCTTTCCCTTACAGCCGCACTCGGAAGGTGAGTCTTTCCCCATAGGAGTCTGGGGGCCTCCTCAGCGCAGGGACCTTCTCTAGCCCTGGAGGTGCCCAGTTGTCCTCTGTGCCCATGGGGCTCCCTTCCCTCCCCTCTGCCTCCTTCAGCTCTCCATCTAAGGCTCCCTGACATTCCCCCACCCCCGGCAAGGCTGCACTGCCCCCCCCATTCCTGCTTCCTGATCATATATTGTGTGTGTAACATCTCCCCCCGCCCTCCACCCATAAGCTGTGGACACCCAGTCCCTGGCATAGTGTAAATGCTCAGTAAGGATTTGCTGAAAGAATAAATAAGTGAGCACACGGACACATAAACCCATATCCATCCATTTATTCCTTCAGCCAACATTTTTTGGAGGTTTCTAGTGTGCCAGGCCTTGTGCCTCGGCGGGGGGCAGACCCGCATAGACTCTGAGGGGCCCCAGGCTGGTGGGGAGACAGGCATAAACACTACTACCCCGAAGCCACAGGTCTGCCAGGCACTGGGTCGGGAGAGAGCGCCATGTGACTGACCTGTCTCAGGGGCCCCAGGCAGTCTTTGAGAGGAGGAGGCGGTGAGTGGGCTCCCGAAGGGTTAGGAGAAGCCGAGGAGTAAGTTACTGTTCCAGTGGGTGGGTCGGTATTGGCGACCGTGGATTCTGGCCTGGCCAGCTACTGTCCACTGGGCATCTAAGGCCCTCCCAGTGTTGGGCAGGAAGCAGGTGTATCCCCACCTTGTCTCCTTCCATCCTTCCACAAAACGACGTGGTGGCCTTCGGTGCGGATGAGACCCTGGAGTCGCACAGGTGGCTGAGACAGCAGCACTCGGGCATGCCCGGGGCGCCCGCACGCCCTAAGGGGGAGTCTGCAGTCTTGCCTCAGACACGGGAGCTCAGTGGGGGGTGACAGGCTTCTCTTGGAGAGAACCCAGGACTGCTTAAGAGCGGGGGACATGAAGCTGCAAGGCGGTTGCCTCCTCCCGGGGGTGAGAGTATGGGTGCGGCAGTGGGATGCCCCAGGATCCGAAATGCAGGCGTGAGTGGCATTGCAGGTGTTCTGCAGACCAGAACCAAGAAGTCAGTAGGTGGGGTCGGGGGTTTTCGTGGATGCCCCAGGCCCAGTTAGCCACCGTTCTGTTGTGGAAGGGCCATGCCAGCTCACAGGCTGCAGGAATTGGGTGTGTGCTGTTACAGATGGGCCTTGGGGCGGGCTGGGCGGGAGGGAGCTTCAGTATGGGGGCAGCTCCCTAGACGTGGGCGGGCCCCACAGTGGGGGTGGGGCGAGCGGTCCAGAGGGCAGTGGCGCTCCTCAGGGGGTGAATGCCCTACTGGTGGGATGCTCCGAGGTGTCAATCCCCTTGGCTGCCTTTGCTGTCACTGGGTGGGTGGAGAGAGCTGTCACGCACCCAGGACAGGGAATGTCTGTCAGCCTCGGGGTGGGGTGAGCAGATGCGGAGGAGGTGCAAATGGGACTGCTGGGTCCCAGGCATCCCAGTCCCAGAGCAAGTGAAGGCAGAAGTCCCCACCGTCCTGGCGGGCTTGGAGCCCCAGGGCCGAGGGCAGGCACTAGGCCCTAACTCCACACTCCACGTAAGAGGCTGGGAGACAGAGGGCAGCTCACAGAGTCTGACCCTATGTAGCTTTAGCAACGTTCCTTGCAAGTCATGATGAGCACTCCCAGCCCACCCCGGCATTGTCCAGCTCACATTGTCTCTGCTTTTGGCTTCTGGCTTCCTTCTCCTCTTCCTCATCCTGGGAGTCCACCCCGTCCCCTTCTTTTTTTCTTTGCTTGGCTTCATCCGGGTCTCGGCTTCTCCATTCTGCCCCGCTCCCTCCTTGTTCTGAGCCTGGATCTCTTTCCAGTCTTGCGAGTAGGGTTTGTACAGGTCCACATCTAGCTTTCTGTCTCCAGAGAGAGCCACACAGAGATGTGGACCTGGTGGGGTTGGGGGTGTGGCGAGGAAGAGAGAAGGAAAAATGGTGCTTGAGGGAAAAACAAGAAAGGAGGTGCCCCCATCTCGCCTGGCCTCACCACCCCAGGACAGCTTCTGAGGGCCGGCATACGGCCATCTGCCCACCTCTGGGGGCATGTGTGGACAGGAGGGCCAGAGGGGTCACCTGAGAAAGGGAGAGAGAGACCAGGAGACTCAGGGAGCACCCTGCAACAGAGAAATGCCTGGAGAGGGGAAGCAGCTGAGAAGAGTAGACAAAGAGACCAGGAAATAGCAAAAAGTCAGCCAAGAGAGCAGAGCCAGGGGCTCAGAGACCGTCAGAAAGAGTGTGGGCATGAGGATGCGAGAGTGAGCTGCTAGAAGTGAGGGCCACCGGCCTGGGGGCGCAACAGGGGGAAGTGGGGGACACGCCCCACGCCTGGTCTGCGGCCCCACCCCTCACAAGGCTGCCGTGGGACAGAGTGTAAGCAACTTGCATTTGGCCAAGGTCCCTGGTGGCCCCTGGTGTGCACAGTCTTGTGAGCGGAAGGAGAGACTGCAGGGACTGTAGGAGGGAGGCACTGCCCCTCCCACCCCCCACCCCCCACCCCTGTGACCAGAAGCCCAGTCTGCTCCCACCCCTCCCTATCTGTCCATCCAGCCCCCAGCCTTGGCTCGCTCACAGGGGCCTGGAGGACTGTGGGCCCCTAGGGCTTGGGCACCCCTGACCAGGCGGGGGCGGGGGGTGGGGGGGCAGAGCACGGGAAGAAAGCTGGGAGAGTGAGTGTGTGTGTGTGTGTGTATGAGTGAGCGGGAGCGCACACATGCGCAGGAGGAGAAACCACTTTGCACTAGGCCTCCCTTAGCTCCTCTTGAGCGTTGCAGCCTCAGTGTCTCCGGGGTTCCCAACTTCCCTCCACCTCCAGCTGCCCGGCTGTCTGTCTCTTGTCTCTCGGCAGCTGTCTCTGCCTTTCTGTCTCGCTCTCCCCGTCTGTCTCAGCCTTCTGTGGCAATCTTGTGTCCCTCCCTGCATCACTCCGTCCCCCCAGCCCCTCAGTTCTCTGTGTCTCTGGCCCCCATCCTTGCTTAAACTGCACGCCTCCATCTGTGCCTTGCCCGTGCTCTCTCTGTCTGTCTGGTCCCCATGTCTGTGTGTCTCTCTACCGCCCCGTTTGCCCTTCCTCTGCTCCTTTTCTCCTCCGTCGCCTCCTGTGTCTGAGTCTCTTCCAGTCTCTTTCATCCTCGGTCTCTCCCGTCCCCGTCTCTCTGGGTCTCTGGCTGTCCATCCCTGCCTCTGTGTGTGTGTCTCTCGCTCCCCCTCCCTCCCCCCCTTTTTTCTGTTTCTAACACCCACACTCACATCCTACCTCAGGAGTAATTGCTTTTGTCTGGGTTGGACTGGACTTGTGGTGGGGGGAAGGCGGGGGGAGCGGGTGGCGCTGGGGGGGTTGGGAGGGACGGAGGTCGCTTGGTGGAGTTGAGGTGGCGTCCACCAGAGCAGGGGGTGCTGAGGAGCAGAGGTCCGGCGCCCAAGTGGGGAGGGGGCGGGGCCCCTGGGCCTGTCCTGGGCAGAGATGGGGGCGCCTCCAGCAGGGAAGGGAAGGCAGCTGGCCCTCACATTTGGATTTGGAGGCGAAGTAGCTGTAGCGATAGAACCGGCCAGCCAGCCGTCTCTGCTGCCTCGCCACCCTCCCCCACTCGAAGACCCCCCCCCCCCCAACACTGTCAGATGCACCGAGTCACCATGACACACACGGGACACACCCAGAGCCTCCAGCCCACTCGTGGAAATACACCCGGCCCTCGGCACACAGGGACACGTGGCATCACGTAGACACACAGAAGGCACACCGGATCTCCGACTCTCAGAAAGAAAGAGGCTCCGATCCCACGCAGAGGCGACCACACCTACCACCACCCACAGCCACAGCCACGGGATCCACACACACGTGGACACCTGGGGACTCGGTCCCCCCCCTCTCAGAAACATCCCCGCTCAGACACACACGGGCGGCAGCTCGCACACACGGATTTCCAGGGACGTCAGAACGCACAACCAGGAGGTCACTGAGGTGTCCTGGGGGCCACAGGCACTGCCCCCCGAGGGTCAGACAGATCTGCACACACGGATGCAGACCTTCGGGGATGCCCAGGGTGGGGGAGGCACACACATGTACGCAGAGCTGCCGGGTCCCCGGGGACACACCCACAAACTCGTGGTCACACAGACATGACTCCGTAGCTGAGACACGCGGGGACACACAGTCCCGGAGTTGCACAGCAGAGCTTCAGGACTCAAAAGACACACGGCCACCCAGGCACATAGGGGACACACGCACACCCTAGGCATATGGCAACTCGGACACCGCAGCGCGTCCCCGGAGCCTCACACCACCACCCCCACCACCCCCACCACACACACACACACACACACACACACACACACACACACACACGCGGGCCAGGCCCTGGGGCGAGGCCAAGGCAGCTTCTGCCCACAGAGACCCAAGGATGGGGCAGCCAGGGGCTCTGTGTTTGGGCAGCAGGCTGCCTGGGGGTTGCCCCGCCGCTCTGGGCACCCACTCACCGTAGCTTACTCCAGCATGTCCCCAGGCCTTCCCCAGCTCCACAGGCTCAGGACAGTGTCTCCCCAGCACCCCCAGGTACCCCCTGCCCATCTCCCAGAGGTCCATCCTTCTCATACCCTCAAAGGGCCCCATCTCCCCGAGCTGCTCCCAACTGAGGGGACGCCTGCTTTCTTCCAGGGGGACTGTCCCTCAATTTATCCCACCCCCCTTACCTTACCAGTGTGACCCCCATCCCCATCTACTTCCGTGCCCACTCCCATACTCACCCCCTCTCCTGGCTGTCCACGCTCTCAGCCTCCCTAAGCTCTCCTGCCGTAGGAGGGGTGGTTGGTGGGGGGGGGCTTGGCCCCTCAAGAGGCGTGGGTAAGGGGGACATGGGGGGTGGGGGACATGGGTGCGGCTCTGAGAAAGGGAAGGAAGGCAAGCGGGGAGAGAGGGAGAGGCAGAGGCAGGCAGGCAGCCAGCCGGCTTTATATCCCTGCCGTATTGATCTACCATGTCACAGCCCCGGTCGATAGCCAGCCGAGAAAGAGAGGGAGAGAAGGGAGGGGAGGTTTGGGGGAGGGCAGCGGGACCCCTATAGTCCTTGGCCCATCTGGGGCCTCCTTGGCGGGCTGTGGGGCCATGTTCCAGCCAGCCCACCCCCCCAAAAAGAGGCCTGCCGTATCCTCCCCCATCTCCCCTTGGCTGCGGCCCTCTCCCTGAGAGCCACCTTGGTAGAAGAATTTAAGCACAGAGGATTTCCCCCATTTCTTTCTGCCTTGAGCAGCTCTTCCTCTCTTGTGAGCATGGGGTTTGGGGGGAGTGGAGGGGTAGGTGGGGGTGCTGAAAGCTGTTCACTGCCTTGGCACCCCTCTGCCCTCCACAGTCGGACTGGGCAGCTGGGAGGCTTTGAGGCAGTGTTGGTTGGGTTGGGGATGGACAGGAATTCGAATCCTCCTTTGCTGTGTGTTGGTGGGCAGGAGAAAGAACCTCTCTGAATGTCCTCTGCCCCAGCCACTGACAGCCAGGCACTCAGGAAGGCCCCATCCATGTCGATTTCCTGCCCTTTCCGACTCGAAGTTCCACCTCAAAGTTGTGCCAGGCCAGTGCTGGAAACACACCACGTTTAAAATTTCTTTCTCCTCAACCCCCTTCTTTCTCAGATGAGAGAGAAGAAAACTCAGTCTCTCCCCCTTTTCCCTCTTGGTAGAACTTTCTACCACCTGCCCCCAACCTACATCTCCCCAGAGCTGGGCAGGGAAGGGAGGAATGTCTCCCTAGGTAGGAGTAGAGAAAATGGAGAGGCTCTAGACAGCACTGAGAAGCCTGGGGCTGTGCGTCCATCCTCCATCCCAGCCCTGCCTCAGTCTCCCCTCTCTGGGCCTCAGTTTCCCCCACCAACCCCCTGGCCCCATCCCCATCTAAGCCTGCCCAAGCTTGAAGGTGGCTCTGGGATCTGCAGGGATTTGTACAGAAGGGAGGCAGGGCCATGCGGAGGGTGAGACCAAGGCCAGAGGGGTGCCTGCTTCCCCTCCCTCCGCTGGGGCTGCCTGGGTCCCAGGTGCGTCCCCCCAGCCCCCAACTCCCCGGGGCTCTGGTTCTTTGTCTGTCCAGATCCTCCTCCCCTCCCAGTCCAGCCCAGCCTCCCCGAGAGGTTGAGGAATCACCTTAGCCTTGACCCGAGGGGGAGGGCAGAGGAGGGGCAGGAGAGCCCCACCCCCACCTCCTGCCCGTGGCCATCCCCACAGTCCTTCTCCTCCCTGCTTCCCTGAGTACCAGGCCGCCCCCACCCAGCGTCAGGCCGCTGTTCCCTTTGTTAGGAAGGGGGAGGGGAAAGAGCCGAGCTGAGGGGACGTGGCCTGACCCCCGACCTCTCCCCTTCCCTCCTCCCATCTGGGTCCCCAGGGGCTCAGAGCCCCCTTGACGGACAGTTCTGACCATCAGCCAAATGGCTCTGGGAGTGAGCAGGGGGCCAGGTAGGGGGGAGGGGAGGAAGGCCTGGCCAGGGTCCGGAGCCCACCAGAGAGGGGGGTGTTACAGTGGGTAGAGGGAGACCCTTAAGATGAATGGCAGGGGAGATAGGCACCCGCGGAGGCAGGCTCTGGGGGGAGACTGATTGAACTGGGGGATGTGGAGGCAAAGTGGGGCTCAGCCCAGAGCCAGCAGCTCTGGATGCCCTGTGGGTAGGGGCCTGGCCTGGGCAGACGCCCCCACCCCGCCCCCACGCGGCCTTTGGCATTGGGAGTACAACGAGTTTTAAAAAAAATTAAAAGAAAAAAAAATAACAGGAGCAGGAGAAGCTGGGGGAAAAATATATAAGAAAAAATATAATAAGAACTAAGCGGTGGCTGCAGGAGAGAGAAAGGGCAGGAGGCAGGGAGGGGGGTGCAGGGGGGAGGGCAGCTCGGGCCCTGGTCGCTGCGGAGGCCCGGCCGCCGGCCTCTGCGCTGAGCCCTCCGCGTCCCCCCTGCCGGCCCCCTCCAGCCCCGATCGATCCAGTTTCTTGGCAATAAAGCATTTTTATTGTCAGCTGCCCTGAATGCCAAATGTGAGCCTGGTCCTGCTCCCCCCTCAACCCACTTCCTCACCACCCCTCCCCCAGCCCTCCTCCACCCCCTCCCCGCTGCCCCCCACCGCAGAACCAGCATCGTCCATCACCAAGACCCCCTCCTCTTCCTCCTCATCCGTGTCAGCTGCAGTCCAGTACATCCTCAATAATCCACCCGCCCCCCTCCCCATCTAGGCCGCTGGGCTCCCCGCCCTAACCCCAAACCTTGAGGGGGAGCAGAAAGGTGGGCTGTGGATGAGTTGTGGGGGGGGGCACGGGGACGGATAGGACAGTGTCAGGGTGGGCAGGCAGGGAGATGATGGCCACAGGTTGAGGGAGGTGCGGACTGAAGTCAGGAGAATAAGAACAGGTGGGGGAAGGCAGGCCCTGGCCCCTGGGCTGGCCGGCTGCAGTCCTCCAGGGCCTGCACCTCCCCCTTCACGCAGCACTTGGGCCCCTGTTGGGGGGACAGGGGCTTGGACACCCCTCCCACACCAGCCCTATTAGGCGGGGTATCGGGAAGCACTTTACAAAAGGCCCCGGGAGCCCCACCCGGCTTGCTCTTGCTCCCCGCTTTCTGTTCTCCCTTTCTCTTTGTCTCTCTTTCTTTGCTTCTGTCTCTGTCTCTATGTGACTCTGACTGTCTCCGGGGATGCCCCCACGCCCTTCTCTGTTCTAGTTGCGGAGTCCCAAGTCATTCTTTCCCTGCGCCCTGTTTCTCGGCCCTACAACCTGCCTTTCCCTCCCCTCTCTCCTACTCTGCCTGCCCCCATCCCTCATCTCACTGCCTGTCTTTCTTGGTTTGTCCCCCCACCCTCCCTGCCCCCTGCACTGAAAATAAACAGAGGCCCAGGCCCTTGGACAGCAGGAAGTGCAGACAGAAGATGTCAAACCTCTTTTCTCTTCTCCTGGGGTTGTCAGGGTCTGGAGTTAGACCGAGGTGGCACCTGCAGAGACAGCCGGAGAACTGAGGGTTGGGTCCCCCAGATGTGCTGTGGGGCTTTGCTCCTGTCACTTGCCTGCCCTGCCCCTCGGTTTTCCCCCTCCTGTGGGGATGGGCATGACTGGGGCCTTGAGAATCTGGACTTCTTGCAGGCTCCTAGGAGGCAGCGGGGCAGGGTCCCGCTGATGACGGGCATGGTCATCACTCCATCCAGGTGTCCTAATCCACGCTGCAGACCTGCCCTCTCACCTTCTCCTGGCGGCTGGGAAGGGGAAGCCAGAGAAAGCCCAGGATGCCAAGACTTCTCCTCTGGGTTGGGGCGGGGGCGGGGGCGTGAACTGACCAGAGTCGTGCTTTAGGGAGTTTTAGGGAGTCGTGTAGGGCATGGATTCAGGACCCCAGATCCCACTCCTGTCGTCGGTTCCAAGGACCATGTCGCTTGTCCCTAGTTCAGTGTCTGCCACATGCACGGGGTTCAAGAGGTATCTGTGGAGTGGGTAAGCAAGCAAGGAAGGGAGGAGGAGCCTGAGCGATACTGGGGTGGAGGAGAAAGACGGGGGCTGAGATGGAGTGGGACTGGGGGCAGGGCTGGGGACGGAGCAGGGAGGAGCAGAGGGTTTCAGACATCTCTAGGTTGGACCGATGGGTAGTTGACAAATAGGGGTGCACTTGGGAAAGGGAGGATTCCAGGATGAACCCCAATGTCCTTTCCAAGCCGCCATTCTTCTCCTAGGGACTCAGTGACCCTGCAGGCAACAAATCCCTACGTTGGTGCTGCATTCCCATCTCCTCCCCTCAGGCCTCGCAGCTCCCTGGTTTGTGAAGGGGAGGAAGGAGCTGTGTGTCCGGGACCCCTTTGGCAGGTGGGAAAAAGCAGTTTGTATTAGAAATGTGGTGCATAGACAGGTACCGGCCCACGTGTCCCATGCTAGCTTGCGCCTAAAACACCCCTTACTTTTCACCGTTGGGAAATGTTTTGTACGGTCTTCAGATGATAATTTTCTAATTAGTAAAAGGCCTTCCCAGCAGAAGAAAGACCCCTGTGGGCTGTGTGTGTGTGGCCGGGGGCGGGGGGCGACCTGAGCTGGGGCTGGGCTGGACCCCGGCATGGAGACGAGGTGGCAGGTGATTGAGATGTATGAGATTCTGGTGGGGGCCTCGGAGACCTGGAGGAGGTGAGGGGTCTGGGAGGAGGGGGTGGAGAGAAGGGCCGGAGATGGAGGATCCCTTACTGCTGGCTATCTCTCCCCCTCCCCAGCTGGTTGGGGACGATCCCCCCTAGACAGGGGCCACTCTTCGGACTGCAAGATGTGTCAAGTTTTTCTACTGCCCCCCAGCTGGGTGCAGACCTGGGAGTCCCTGTTCTCTCTGGCTCCAGGGGCCCCTCCTTTGAGAGGTCCTCCCTGATGGGCCCTCTTTCCACGGCCCTCTCCTCATTCCCCCAACCTGCCCCCAGGACTTCACTCATGTTGCTCCCTCGTGTGCAAGAATAATGTCCTACGGCTGCTCATAACTCCTTACTTTGTGCTAAGCGCTCAACCTGCAGGCTCTGGCTGAATCCCCCCGCCACCACCATCACCACAGGTGGTGGGCACAGTCATCATTCTGGCTTTGCAGATGGGGTACTGAGACTTAGGTGCCCAAGGTTACCAGCCAGCGAGTGGTAGAACCAGGGTGGGACAGCCCTTCAGGCCCAAGCGACTTTGGTTGGCCCTTTCCACTGATCCAGCCTGTAAGTGCTTGTCCTCCAGTTCTGCTGGAGATGCACGGGACATGTGACTGTCTCCGTGTGCTGGGTTCAAATCCAGGCTCTTCCACGGACTCACTGTGAGTGGGCAGGTGGCTTCCCCTCTCTGAGTCTCAGCTTCCTCCTCTGGGCCATAACCACCATCTCATAGAAGTCAGTGAACGAGGAAATGTAAAATGTCTGGCAGTTAAGGTTACTTGACAAATGGCCGTGCCCTTCTCTCTCGCTCTTCTCTGAATGTTGCCAGTCTAGGTTCCAGCTCTTTCAAGCTTTTGTATTTGAAGAACATCTATTTTCCCCAAAGCACCGTCAATATTCATTGTGTGCTTGGAGCCTCCCCACTTCCCTGAAAGGGAGGAATTATGATCTTGATTTTATAGAACTGGAAACTGAGGCTCAGAAGACTTAAGTCCTAGCTCAGCTGCTTGTCCCCATAAAGGATCCGTGTGACTGTTGAGCCCAGTGAACAAAACCGACACAGTCTACTTTCGTGGAGTTGACAAACCAAAGTGGATATGGATCTTTAAGTGTAAATATCAATGAAATGCAAAATCAGAAATTGTGATAAATCACTCGAAAGAAGAGACAATTCTAGGGAGCCGACAGAGACCAGGCAAGACATTTAAGCAGAACCTTGAAAGAGGAATAGGACTTAACTAGACAGAGTCTTCCAGACAGAGGGAATAGTGCATGCAAAGGGCCTGGGGTGCAAAGAGTTTGGTTTGAGGAACAGAGAGGAGGCAGTGTGGCTTGCAGTGGGGTAGGTAAAGGGGAGAGTGGTAGGGGAAAAGACGAGAGGTGCAGGCAGGAGCCAGATCACACAGGACTTTGTGGCCGTGGTTAAAGGGTTTGGGTTCCAACACAGGGAAGCCCCTAAAGTCTTAAGCAAGGGAGTGACGGCCTGATTAAGTTTTAGAAAGACCCTCTTGAGATGGCAGGGCAAGAGGAGATTATGGGGGTCAGGCAGGGCAGCAGGGAGACCCGCAGGGAGGAGGCTGGAGATGGCGCCAGCCTGGAGGTGTAGAGGATTCCGAGGGGGCTTTGGGGATGGTGCTCATATCGAGGCTTCAAGTAGCGGAGCTGGCAATCCAGGGTCACACGGCTGGTCAGACAGAGTGAGGGTCTGACCCTGCACATACCCAAGCCTTTCCTCTCCCCAGGACAGAGGCTGCTTTTTCTCTAGGAGGCCAGGGGCGGCCTCTGGGAGGCAGAAGCCCGGGTTGCATATTTAGTGATGTTTTCTACACAAACATCGAAGTGCCTGCTGTTTTTGGCACTGAGGAGAAGTTCACTGCTGGACAGAGGTCCTGCATGGAGGTGACTGAGAGGCCTTTCTTAAGATACTTCACGGAGGAGGCGAGCTTTGAGCAAGGTGGTGCACGGGGCGAGTCTGTCCGCAGCTGTTTGCTCTCCTCACAGCTGGCCTTGCTGTGTGAACTTGGAGAATGTACTGGGGCCCCAGGGACACTGTTCAGTGTGCACGCCAGCGTTGCTGTGACTCAGGGAGGCAACCAACACAAAAGCTCATAGCAAATGGCTCCTATTGGCAAGAGGCCATAGCTGGGACAGGGACAGGACGCACGTGGATGTCTCAGACAGCAGACCCAGGCCCAAGCCAAAGGGCAAGGGTCTGGGAAGAGAAAGAGCAGGTGGATGGCGACACGGACTTTAGAATCCAACTGCCTGGATGCTGACCCTGGTTCCATCTGCGTCAGCCCAGCCAAATGATTTGACCTTGCTGAGCATCGGTTTCTTCATCTGTAAAATGGGCATGTTGATAATAGTTCTCTTGTAGAACCACTCAGCGAGAGTATTCAATGAGAAAATGCATGGAAAGTGTTTCTAACCAATGGGTGCAGGCTACCTCCTTTAACCGTCTAAAGCAGAACTCTGGATTCCTTGTCCCTGAGCTCCTCTAGGAATTCGTCCCATCTCAGTAAATGGTTGTCACACCAAAACCCTACACATGTCCCTTGATCTTTCACTTTCCCTCAAGTGCCCAGAGCTCACAGTTTGTTTCCACTGTGGCAGGGACTGTCTCATACGATGTGGGCCAACCTGATTCCATCAGGTTAAACACCTCTGAATAAATGTTTGTGGGGCACCTCCTGCAGGCAAGGCCCTCTGTGGATGCTGCTCGGAGGCCACACAGTTCCGGGAGAGGCTCAGAGAGGTTGGGTGGCTTGCTTGAAGTTACCCAGCAAGGAAGCAAGGACTCAGCAAGCTTCATAGAGGCTGAGAGAACCCCGGGACCCATTTCTACTTTTTGAGCTTCCCGGTATGCTGAGAATAAAGGAACACCACAATGGACTTATCAACTTGTGCTCTCAACAACAACAAAATGCCAAATAACTAATATTTGCCAGGTCATGTATTAAATTATCTGATTTAGAGGTGCCTGGGTGGTTCAGTTGGTTGGGCAGCTGCCTTCGGCTCGGGTCATGATCCTGGGGTCCTGGGATCGAGCCCCGTGTCAGGCTCCTTGCTCAGCAGGGAGTCTGCTTCTCCCTCTCCCTCTGCCTGCTGCTCTGCCTGCTTGTGAGCTCTCTCTGTCAAATAAATAAATAAAATTTAAAAAAATTATCTGATTTAGTAAAACTAAATTTTTAGTGTCCCCCAGGTGGTGTGGTCTGGCAGGGGCACCCAACTGTAAAGTCAAAAATGGGAGTCTTGTTCAATGAGACCCTTCATGATGGGATAGCTGGCCCAAGGGACGGCCCTGCCCGTGCCTCACTGAACCCCGCCACAGGGACCTGACCTTACCACCTATTATGTGACTCCAAAGTGGAGACCTTTTCCGCCATGCTAGTTGCTTTGGCAGAAATGCAGGGAGCATGCCCAGGGGTAAGCTGAGCCGGGCTCTGGAATCGCCCTGCCCCTTCCTGGTCTGGGCAAGTCCCTGCCCACTCTGGCCCACCTCAGGCTGCTCCTCTGGAAAGAGGGGAAAGGAACAGCACCTGCTTTATTGGCTCACTGGGAAGATGCCAAGAAATGATGCAAGGAGAGCACGGAGCACATGCCTGCACGAGCAGGCGCCGGCTGGCTGTTCTTACTGCTTAGGGTAGCAGCGGACAGCTGGGGGGCCCGGGCATGGCGGTTTGAGAACCACTGAGGACGCGCTCAGTGTCCTCAGCTCCTGGCACAGGGTCTGGCACAGTGGGCCCTCCGTGAAAGTGTGGAGTTGAATTGTACAGGAGAGGCTTTGAGCCAGGCTGAGCAGGGGCTGGGGGCACCAGAGAGGACAGGGGAGCTTAGTGGAAGGCCTGGCCTTTGATTTCTTCTCCACCCCCATCTGCCTCCTTGGGAGGCCAGGCAGGCACTCCCATAAGCTCCCTTTTGCATGTATGGTGGTCACTGTCCCTTAGCTTATTCTTAAGTAGATGGCTACCGAGTGCCTCCTATGTGGCACGGGCTGGGGACATAGCGTGAACAAGTCAGGCAAGAGTCAGAGCGATTATTTTCGTGGTTTTAATCTGAATGTTGAGTGGCGGGTTCATGTGAACACATTATTTAAAATAAATAAAATAAGCAAATAAATAATGGCAAGGGGTTTGCCCAGCCGACAACACGGGAGTATGTGGTGAACCGAGGCTTATGATTAATGCAATTTTGGGCAGCGGAGGCCCTTTTAAAAAGCAAGATTAAACCGAGCAGGACAGACATGCTCCCTGTCCTCCTGGCATGGACATTCTGGTGTGGGGAGGCAGATTATAAACGAGCATATAACCTGCAAAAACTTGAACATTAGGCAGTGAGAAGTGCTGGGAGAGGATAGAAAGGAGGAGAGGAAAGGCTCACATGAGGCGGGGTGACCAAGACCTCTCTGTGTCGAGGACATGTAAGTGGAATCCGGGAATGAGTGAGGGAAGGTACGACGGAACATCTGGGGAAAGGTGGCACCAGGCAGGAGGAGAGCGCGAACAAAGGTCCTGAGGCATGGCAGAGGCACGATGGGAGGTGATGTGGTAGAAGCAGGCTGGGGTTGGGTCAACATGGCAGGGTTGAACAGTGGCCGGTTAGGATAAGGAGTCTTGAAGCTGGCATATTTATCTGGTCAGCTCCCGGGCTTGGGCCGTTAGTACCCTGGACAGCGGCGGGTCCCTGGGAGCACTCGCAGCTATGGGGCGCGCCCTACTGAACAAGGACTCATGTGAAGGTCTGCTTCTGTGCAGTGAATTAGGGCTGGGTGGGGAGCAGACGATACTACAGGGCATACGAGCTGGCCCCTGCCTGCAGGAAGCACGGTCATGTAGACGCGTCATAAATGTATAGCTTAATCAGTCTTTATTAAGCGGACATCTGTGCTGTCACCACTTGGTTGGGATAAGAAGGCTACAAGCTTCCAGCAGCCTCCACCCCTACGTGGCCCTTCTCCAGCAACACCCCCCACCCCTGCTGGAAGTACCCACTGTCCTCACTTTGGGGATAACCATTTCTTTGCTTTTCCTTTGTAGTTAGCCACCTATGTCTCATTTAATGTATTCTTAATTTTTTTTTAAAAAGATCTTATTTATTTAGTTGACAGAGAGAGAGAGAGCACAAGTAGGCAGAGCAGCAGGCAGAGGGAGAGGGAGAAGCAGGCTCCCCGCTAAGCAGAGAGCCCGATGTGGGGCTCAATCCCAGGACCCCAGGATCATGACCCGAGCTGAAGGCAGCCGCTTACCCGACTGAGCCACCCAAGGGCCCCTAGTGTATTCTAATTTTCATTCAAAAAATGAATACGATCTGATTATAAAAACCAAAACCGTAACAGAAAAGGTTGAACACCCTCTGCTTCCCCAGTCTGGTCCCCTCACTCTGCTTCCCCAGTCTGGTCCCCTCACTCTGCTTCCCCAGTCTGGTCCCCTCACCAAAGGTAGCTGTCATTAGTCAGTTACCTTCAGACTTTTCTTTCTGCATTTATGGCTACCTGTGCACCCACAGAAAAATTATGGCGATGTTTGTAGATGTTTAACATAAATGATATTAAATTGTATAAATCCTTCTACAACTTGCTTTTTCACTCAGTAGTGGCTTGGAGAACTTTCCAGGTCCACATCTGTAGGTCTGTCTCATTGTCTTTCACGACCACATACTGAGGAGGAATATACTATAATGTACTCAGCCTCTGTCCTATTGGTGGCAACCAGGTTGTTGCTGATTTTCCTCTCTTCAAACCTTGATGTGATGAACACTTCGTGAACTTGCTGAACTCCTCGTGCACGGTGGCAAGTATTACATTTAAGATCGATGACGTTCCTGTCAGCCCATGGTACTGCCCCCATTTCACAGGGGTGGAGCCTGAGGCTCAGAGAGGTGAGTTCACTTGCCCAGGGTCACACAGCAAGTGAATGGAGGAACCAGCCTGCAAATCCTCAAACAGCTGATTCCTAAACCAGTGCTTATCTACACTGTACAGATAATTACGATTTGCAGGGTGGGCGCCCTAATACAACGAACATTCCTGGAGCCCTGCCTGCCTGCAGGCCCAGTACTGGGCTTTGACGCCACAGTAACCCATTGGGCCCAGCCCTGCCCTCAAGCCCTGCCCTGGGGGGTGGCCTCAATGGGAAGTAATTGCAATGCAGGGCCATTGGTGCTAAAGCCCAGAATGCTGCCTGGACAGTGGGAAGACGAGGTCATTTACTATTAATCAGGCCTCTGGCGGAGTCAGAGAAGGCTTCCAGGGAGGGGAGATTTGAGCTGAGGCTGACAAAGGAGGTAGGAAGGCCAGGCACATAGGGGAATCCAAGGTGTTGCCAGAGGAAGCAGGCGAGCTCTGAGGGCAAAACAGCTACACAGGTCTGCAGAGGTCCTTACCCACTTGGGCTTGGAGAGCCAGCTTGGACTTCATTCTGTGGGCTCTGGGAGCCCAGAGGAGTTTATTCATTCAACAGAGAGGGCTGGAACACCTGCTGTGTGCCATGCACTATTTTAGGGTCTGGGAATACCACAATGAACAAGACAAAAAAAAAAAAAAAAAGACACCTGCTTTCAGAGAGCTTCCATTTCAGAGGGGGAACCAGATAGTTAAACGAGCTGCCAAGAGTTGAATTCCAGAGAGCACTACAAAGAAAATGAAACCAGGTGATGGCGTGGAGAGAGACTAAGGGAGGGCCTCTTGGAGGAGGCAGCCTTTGACTGGAGTTCTCAAGGACAAGAGGAATGCGAAGAGATGGGAACAGCTTTCTAGGGGAGGGCTCAGCAAGGTCAAAGGCTCCGTGGTGGCGACAGACTTCCTCCAGTGTGGTTCTCCCCATGGGGAGAGGTGAAGCCCTGCAGGGCCCAGGAGGTTGATGGTGCAGGGACTGCGCTTGTCCCAGAGACCGAGTGGGGTTACTGGAGAGCCTCTGGACCAAGGACGGTGGCCCTTGTGCTTCAGCCTTTGGACAGCTCCCTCCCGGCCTGTGGGAGGTGGCCTCGAGCCTTAGAGTCATAGTCATGCTGGAGGAGTGGGAAGTCTGGGCTGGATTGGTGTGGACAGCATGGGGGTGGGTGGGGGCTCCTGGGCCGAGGGCGGTGCCTTGTCAGGGGAAGGCCCACGGCCAGGCACCTGCTGCTTTCGCCTCCTTGGAGGCCCTGGTAGGTATGTGTTGATAGATGCCAAGGGCCCTATTCTCAGAGGACCTACAATGTGAGAGACGCGTACAAGCTAGGAGGAGGAGCAGTGAGTTCAGCACAGCAGTTTGGGCACGGGCTTTGGGGTCAGAGAGCCTGTGGGTGTGCCCCAGACTAGCTGTGACCGTGGCCCGCACTCTCCCTCATTTCTTTAAAATGAGGATAACAAAAGTCCCTAATAAAAGGTGAGGAGTCAATGGAGCCCTGAGTATCCTCAGCCTCCTGAGTGTAAGCCCATCACACATTTCTTCTCTTTCCCTGTATTTGTCCTATAGCTAGTGGATCCTCCGACTGTCTTGCCCATTCTTGTTTGGTTCAAGCACAGTCTGTTAGAGCTGGAAGAAGCCTTTGCGAGCTCCTCCAGCCCACCTCCTACCTAGAGACTGGGAAACTGAGGGCCAGAGCAGGCAAGGGGCTGCCCTGGTCACCGAATGGCCAGTTCAGAATGCGGATCTGCTTCGTCTCATGACTTTTGTCTTCTTGAGGTCCTATCACAGTGCTTCTCGATCTCGCCTTACTTGAGGTGAACTCTTGGGAATTCTGGCAGGTTTTGGGAAATTGGCATCATGGGCTTGAGGGTAGTACAGCAAGGAATGCTGTGTCCGTGTGAATTTATTAAGCATCTGCCGGCTTGCTGGTCCCTAGATCTCGCTGCTTCCGACACACCTCTTCCTGATCTTGCCCCCAACACTGATCTGGGTGTCTGCTTTCCTTACCACTGTCCATTGATGAGGGTCTGAGTATTTACACAGCCACATGCCCAGTCATCCACCTGCAGGCCCACTGGAGTCCTGTACAATCTCATGTGGACCCTCATGGCCCCAACCTCCCTGTCGTCTCGGCCATTGTCTCAGTCTTCTCTATGCTCATCCTGCCTCCAGATTCCGCCCACCAGCCTGTCCTCACGCCATGGATCTCTCTTACATACACTGTCCCTGCTCAAAAGTCTTCTACCTGCAACATCAAATCCAGCCTCAAGGTATGTATGGCGCCCTGCCCAGATCTTTCTCATCCCAGCCTGAGGTCCCCCTTATCTTCAACCTTTCGAAGGCGGAAAAGGTACTTCTATGTTCCTGGGCTTTATTCTTGACTCCTCCCTCCACTCCCACCCCACCTTCAGCAAATCACCCAATCCTGTTGGGTCTACTCTCAAAATTGCTTCTAGGGACACCCATCCCCCTCCCCCTCCCACTGCCAGCACTCTAGTCCCAGCCATCATCCCCTCCATCTCACGTGGACACCACCCATTTCCTCACGGCTGACCTCCCTCACACTCCGGCCCTTCAGTCTGGGCTCCCACAGCAGCCCAAATCGTCCACAGAAACATTCACAGAACCACGTCACTTCCCTGCTTAAGACCTTTTCGGTGGCATCTCGCTGCGCTTGCAGTAAAATCCAAAATGCTTGCCTGGCCTGCAAGGCCCTGGGGTCTGGCTCGGCCTCTCCACCTTGTCTCCTCTATCCACCTTGTCTGCCTTGTACCAAGCCACACGCGCCTCCCTTCCCACCTCTTCTGTGCCCGTTGTTGGCAATGCACTTTCCCACATTCTCTGCCTCATGAAGGCCAGACTGCTATGTAATTGCCACTTCCTTGCAAGCCTTCCGTACCACACCAGCCTCTGTCTTCCATCAGATTCTCAGGCAGGTCTCAGCCCAGCTCATCTCTAGGTCCTCAGCCCCAGCCCAGGGTTTGGCACCAAGGGACACAGAGGAAACGTTTGAATCGAAGGACATGGAAGGACATGGCCTACCTTCAGCCAGGAGTTGATGAATCAGAGGGAGTCGACTAAGGGCTGCGGGAGTGGGGCTGTGGGCCATGAGGGGATTTGGTGTTCCTGGGCAGGCTTCTTGGTGTCCACTGGAGGGAACATTTCAAAGCTTGAAGGAGGCCTGTGGTGCAGGAGAGAGAGAGCAAGCTGTGCGGAGGACAGGTCTGGGTTTGAATCCTGACTCCACCATTCACATACTGTGTGACGTGGGGCAAGTGACTTCACCTCTCTGAGCTCCAATTCATCAGTAAAATGGGCATGATCATAGACCTTACTTTCTCAGATTGTCATGAAAATTAGAAATAATGTATTGGCTCCACTAGCACAAAGCAGATGGGGCTGCCGCTGCTGCTGTTGGTCTTGGTGGTAGTGATGATGATGATGGTGAAGAAGAAATATATTTTTAAGTCGCTGGATGCTGGGTGCTCTGAAGCACATCATGGGGTTGTTGCAGCTTGACCTTGACTTTGGGCCACTGGAGAAGCGGTTTTGAGGGCAGGGCGGAGGGTGAAGCCGGTGTGTAAACAGGAAATGAAAGCTCAAGCCGAGAAACCGGGAAGGTGAGGGAAGAGGTGGGCAAGCAGTGCCCAGGGCAGGCCGAGGCTAGGTTTGGTTTGATAGTATCTGAGGCTCACTGGAGGACAGCCTTGCAGTAGATCTAGCCAGACACCTCTCTGTCTCTGTGTCTGTCTGCCACTCCTCATCCTATTTTCCTATGTGTTTGGGTCCCTAAGCCAGTTTTCCATGACCTCCTCTCCCCCCTAGAGGCTGCCCAGCCTGTTCTCTGCTAAAGGCCCGTGTGTTGAGATCAAGAGGGAAGTTGGTATCAATGAATCACCAGTTCCTCTCCTGGTCCAGCTGTTGGCTCAGTGTGGCCTGTATCCCTGTCTCCTGCCAAGCTGGGGGTCTGAGGGGCCTCTGTGAGCTCCCACATGCACAGCCCTACAGATGAAGAAGGACTTGCAGAGAAAGACCCCTTGGGTCCCCACGCAGAGCAGGGACGTGTGGGGGGCTGAGTGGAGAGGTCGCCAGAGACAGCGGGAATCCCGAAAGAAGTCGGGGAACCAAGCCACAGAGAGGGTCCCCAGGGGCAACAGAGAGGAAGAGGCCATGGCTGGGGGCCCTGAGGGGTGAAGAATCCCGCTCTGCTGTCCCCGGTGGGCTGGCTGCTCCCCCCCACCACTCCCCGCCGGGCCCCCGGGGGACCTCGCTCTAATAATGTATTTGATCGACTCGCCGGCCGCGTACAAGCGATTATTGTCTTGTCGGGAGTCAAACGTATCGATCCGGTGAGAAATATGAGCAGAGCAATGGGGCCCGCGTGTCAGTTACCAGCCCCGCTGGCCCTGGGGAGCCCCCTACGTCTCCTTTAATTACCGCTCAGCCCTGAGCTCAGCCTGGCCTCCCCTACACCGCCTCCCTCCCAGGCTCCTCGCACCCCAAGAGGCCCCCCACTGCTCCCCATCTCCCATGTCCCACCTGGTTTACTCAACATGGCTTGAGGCCTCTTCTCTGGCTGAGAGGGCACTATCCACCCTGCCTGGGCCTCCCATTCCTGGCTGCCAGGCCTTCCCCACCCAGTGGCCCCAGAGTCTGCCCCTCTGTCCTCTCCCAGCCCGCAGACATCTCAGACCCATTCTTCTTCCACTCCCTGACTCCAGCTCAGGGACTCCCGTCAGCCTGGGAGGCAAGAGGTGTAGGGCAATTTTATCCCTCAGGGGAGCGCTTGAGGCCTTCCCCGGCTCCCCCATTCAGCTACAGACCTGGGAGGGCAGTGCCAGAAATGGGTGGCGCTTCCCTTCATTCTCATCCTAAGGGGCTGACACCCAGTCATGTCCAAAAGCGGGAACGTGACATGGATGACATTGTGGACTGTGTCCACGGTGGAGCATGGCGGTGGCTTGGTAAGGTTCTGGCCCCCCGTGATGTCCTTATGACCCTCATTTCCAAGCCTCTCAAGACATAAATCCTAAATCAGAAGAGAACCTACGGCGTCAAGACAAGACTCCAGTACTCACGGCCACCACCAGCCAGACTGCCGTCCGGAAGGCCCTCATGTACAGAAACCCTGCATCTGAAAGAGAGAGAGGGTTGGGCCAGGAGGCGGGAGGTCTGAGTTGAAGCTGTGGTGGGTTGATGCTGTGTGGTCTCTGGATCGCCTGGGTGAAACAGCTGTTGGTATAGGGGATGCTGTGGAGTGTAGATGGCTGGGAACTGTCCCCTCCGTGCAGATGTAAAATCCGCTGGCCATCCCCAGTGAGTGGGCCAGCTGGCCTGCCTGCCTGGGCGTGTCTGGGTGCACCCGGCCTGTGTGCAGAAGGAAGGGCACTCATGAAGATCTGCCCGTGTGTTCTGTCGTGCTCAAGTGTGCATGGTGGTGTGAGCGTGGGCACACATGGTCAGGAGGCGCACCTGGGCGCACACGTGTAGATGTGCCCTTGCGCCGTGAGGGAGCAGAGGGGTTTCTGTACACAGGAGTCACGGATGGTGGGTAGAGAGGGCTGGTGTTGGACCCTGGGCACAGAGAGGAGGGTTCCCGTGTGTCTGCGTGTGCACACGTGTGTGTGAAGTGCTGGGACCCATGCGTGTAAATACTTGAGTGTATGTGTCTGTCTGAATGAGTCCAGGCGTCCGTGTGCGTGCGTGTGGTTTGGGGGTTCCTCAGCGTGGGCGCGGCGAGTCCTGCGGGGCCTAGGGCGGGTGGGCGGGCGGGCTGTGTGGACGCGCCAGGTGGCCTGGCAGCCTCGGACCGAGCGCGGGCAGGAGGAAGAGGGCAGCGGACTCGGCCGCGCCTTTGTCTGCGCGGCGGTGCGCTGGGAGTCCTGCGCCTTTGTGTGACCCTCGCAGGTGTGCGCGCGGGGGCGGGGAGGGGGGAGCGGGGAGGGGAGCGGAGGGAGGGGCTTCCTCCTCCGCAGCCGGCCCCGCCCTCCGGCCTATTGGCTGAGCGCTGCCGCCCTCTGGCGGGCGCGGTGGGAAATGCTGGGCCGAGAGCGCAGTTCTGAGAAAGGCCGATGGGCATTCAGGGGACCCGGGGCTCCTCTCACCCCAACCGCCTCGGCCGCGCGCATTTGCCTTCTAGCAGACGTCTTGCCACTCTGGGCCAAGGCCTCGCCCCGTCGCCCTCACTGCCACTGCCCAGGGGCACCGTTTCCTCTCAGTGGACGGATGCCTCACCTGCGGACAGGTGTGTGGCTGGGTACATCCCCTCCCACAGCCTTGCAGGACACCCACCGCAAACGTCTCCTCCTGCTGTGCTTCTTGGCTTCATCGCTTCTTGGCTCTGTGGCCTCGGAAAGGCCACCTCAGCTCTCTGGCCCTTGGTCTTTTCATCTGTAAAATGGGGCAGATAGTGATCACCTCAAGAGATGGTGCCTGTCAAGTGCGCCTGTCAAACCTGGCATTGGGAAAGCCCCCCAAAAAGCTTCTAGCCAGTGTTTAATAGTGTTGTTGTTGTTGTTAGGGCCCAGCCTCTCTTCCAGACCCACATGCCCTGTTCCAGATGTGTTTGCCTTGGCGGAGGCAGCTGGAGGGCTGGGGCAGCTGTGGCAGGCACCTCCCAGAGTCAGCTCCTCCAGCCTGCTTATCCTGTGCCCCCACTTCCCCAACACACTCATGATTTGGGGTCCACCGCCTCCTGAGGTGGGCCTTTGGGCCAGAGTATTTTCCCTTCTGAAGGGGGCGGACCCTGTGGTTTCCTCCCTGGGTGACTTCCGGCTGAGAGGGCTTGGCCCCCAGAGAGGGCGGGGAGATGACACAGTTGTTCCCCCAGCCCTGCGGGGCGGGCAGCATGGTTCACTCCAGCATGGGGGCTCCAGGTAAGGGGCCTGGGGCCAGCGCCCGCTGCCTGCCCTGCCCTTCCTCCTTAGCTGTCTCCTCTTACTTTCTTTCATTCTGTACCTCAGCAGCTCCCCCTTTCCCACCTGGGTCCCCACCCTCAGCTCCTCTTTCCCCTTCCCTTCCACTCCAGACACCTGGGTGCTTCTGATCTCCCTCCTCATCTGTGCTGCCGTGTTCTGAGGGCGGGGGGGGGGGCGACAATGGAGCCTCATGTTGGTAGCAGGCTCTTATATGGAGGATCAGCGAGTGGGCTTCTTGGGGGGGGCTGCAAAGGGGTGGGAGCACTGCGTTGCAGGATTTTTAAGTGTGTGTGAGTTTCTATGCGTGTGTAGGTGAGTGGTAGTTCGGAGTCCTCCGAGTGTGCCTGTCATGTGTCTGTGTGTGCGGGGCTGTTGCGTGTGGCATTGTGGGCTCGCCTTGGCAAGGATCTCTTGGCCCACTGCCTCACTTCATTTGTCTCTGATGTCACCTCCTCAGAGAGGCCTTCCCTGACCTCCCGTCTGAACTGGCAACCAGTCCCACCATTCTTGGTCCCCTTGCCCCTGTTTTGTCTTTCCTTCCTGGCATTTATCACCACCTGGAAATTTATTATGTCAGCGGACCTAGTGGATGTTGGGTGCCAGGCACCGTACAAGATGATTTGTATTTGTTGGCTCATTTGATAAAATGTGTCTCTCTCTGCATAATGATAGTCATCTCCCAGCAGTGCTGATGGGACAGTTAAATGAGGTAATGTGCGTAGATGCTTAACACAGTGCCTGGAACATAGCAAGCGTCAGCACTGCGTGATTGTTTCGTTTGCGGCTGTATAGGCGTGAGTGTTGGTATGTGTCCCATTCATGAGCGTCTGCGGGGATGAGTCCTGGTTTGGGGGGTGCCGTCCTATCTGTATCCGTGAGCATGGGCATCCCTGGGATCCTTCAACCACATATATTTATTGAGCAGTTCTGTGCTGGGTGATGTAAATACAGCCGCAAAAGGGAGCTTTGGGTCCGTCCTCCCGAAGTTCCCAGTTGGGAGACACAGACCTGTTGGCTAGACAGTGGAGGAGGCACAGGCAGAGGGGTCAGGGCCAGGATGCTAGAAACACAGGGAGCCGTGGGAGCCCAGAAGACTGGCCTGGTTGAGCCAGTGGGGTGTCAGAGAGGGCTTCCTGGAGGAGGGGACGTCTGGGCTGAGATGTGAAGGATGTGTGGGTATGAGCAAGGCCAAGGAGGTGAAGGAAGGGGTCGAGATGGAGGGAAGACTACTTGCAGGATGGCACGTGATTATTGAGGTGACTGTGCAACTGTGCGTGTGTGTGCACACATACAGTGTAGACCCAGAGATCCGGGGTATTGCACACGCATGCCGTCTGCTCCACCCTGAACTCTTCCCTGTCTGGGGTTGAACAGGGGCCTTGTACATGCTGGAAGTACTGAGTTGGACCCCTGGCTCGGGATTTCTCGCAGAACTGCTCTGCTTGGGAGGCCCACCTGGCTTCCCTGCATGGACGTGAATTCATACACTGCATGGTCTTGGGCAGATCACTCGTCCCGCCCGGGCTCAGGCTCCGCACTTGTGAACTGGGTTCGGGGGTCCGCCTCGGCCGTCTCTCAGGATGAGCCGATTCTGGACATCTGAGTGTGCACACGTGTGTGTGTGTGTATGGCTGTCTGAGGGGCTTGAGTATGTGTGTATGTGTCTGTGTCTGTGTCAGTCTGTGTGTCTGTCTGTGAGTGACTCTGGATATGTGTATGCACATCTGTATCTGTATGTCTGTGAGTGACTCAGGTGTGAGTGTGAGTGTGTGTGTGTGTGTGAGTGACCTGTGTGTGTGTGTGTACATGTATGTCTATTTGTATGTCTGTGCTGTCTGTGCATGACTCTGGGGTGCGATTAGGGATGTGTGTGCATATGTGTGTGTGTCTGAGTGACCTGGGTGTGTGCATGTGTGTGTACATGTATGGCTATTTGTATGTCTGTGCTGTCTGTGCGTGACTCTGGGGTGCGATTAAGGATGTGTGTGCATATGTGTGTGTGTCTGTCTGAGTGACCTGGGTGTGTGAGTGTGTGTGTAAGCGCAGGTGTGCTTGCGCATGTCTGGGTGTGTGTTTTGCATATGTCCCCATGTCATTGTGTCTGGGCGTGTGTCTTCTCCGCAAACGTTCCTGCCTGGGCTCTGTGCGCACCTGTCTCTGTGTGCGTTTGCGTGGTCTCTGTCCTCGTCTGGGCCCTGCTGGCAGAGGCTGTGGTGTGTGAGCGACGTAGCAGCTCTAGCCTGTCGTCGGCACAGCTGCGGGGCCACCCTCTCTTGTTGTGTCTGCTGCCTCTCTCACCATCCCTCCCTCCTGACAGCTCAGAAGAGCTCACTCCCTTGAGGCCACCCAGGGACAGATGTGGGGCTGTGGGGGTGTGAGGTGCTGCTCCTAGGGAGGCAAGGACCGGGCCAGCTGGGCCCACAGAGGTTCCCGGCAGTGCGAACCCTGCCCACAGGGGCTCCCAAGCCGCAGCCTTGATTGAAGCCGGCTCTGAAGGCAGGAGACCCAGGGGACAGGCCAAGAGGGGCCAGGAGGGGTGAGGGGCAGCCCTTGGGCCCTCTATATTTAGCCCCGTTTTCGGTAAGTGCTAACGAGAAGCTGGCCCAAGTCTGCTAAAACCGGCTGGGGGAAATGCAGAGGAGAAGTGAAAGTCCGGGGAGGGAGGGGCGAAGGAGGGGTGGGGAGGGCGGAGGGGACCCAGAGTCCCAGGCCTGAGGCAGTGGGGCAAGCGAGTGTGACCCCAAGGGTGTGGGTAGCCCTGGGTGTGTCTGACTCCAGTATGGTGGGATTCAAGGGGCCCGGTAGAATTCTGCATTGCTTTTTCCTGCCTGGCCCTCTAAAGAGTTATACACTGCCTGGGACAGGAGAAGGGAGGGATGACTACAGTCACATAACCCAGCAGCCTTTCTGCATGAACGAGGCCTTGAGATGACCTTTGGAAGGCACCAGGGAGCCAGAGCATATTAGATCGCCTGGTAGGGGTAGGGGTGGGGGATTTTTCAAAGTCCAGATGTCCAGGTCTCCCCTTTTCCCTGTGAAAGCAGAGTGTCTGGGTGGGAATAGGTGTCAGTATTTGTCTAGAGTCAAGAGAGGGGGGCCTGGGCTCTTAGCCGGCAGGACGGGTGCCTCAGCAGGCTTCTTAAGGCGATTGCCAATGCCCTCAAGTGTTAAGGCATCATTTGGCTTTGGATCTGTGGTGGAAATGGAGTCCCCTCTTCATCCTTGGTGGGGATGATTAGATGACTCCCTTTTCTCAGGTGGGAAGGAGGAAAGAAAAGCAAGATGGCCTTGGGCAAAGGGCAACACTGACCATTTTGCCAGTGGTCCAGCCAAATGCTGCAGGGGTGCCGGGGCTGTGTGCGAGTCAGGGTGGGGGGAAGAATTAGGGAGAACAAGGGAAACAGAATGGTGGAGATTTCCTCTCATGCCACCTTTGCCTCCTCGGCCACTATCCCTGCAGAGGTTACTTCAAAGGTTTAGGTTGGAGTTGCTTGGGGATTGGGGCTCAAGGTCAAGGTGGCAGGAGGCAGCAGGGAGAGAGGCTTGTCTGGGACAAGATTGGGTCCTGGTCTTTCAGAGATTCTTGCATGCATTCATTCATTCCAAAGACACAGTCCCAGCCAGGGCTGCTGGGCTCTAAGGAGCTCATAGTCTGGGGCAGGGGGAGGCCATTGGCCAGGGGGTCAGGGTGTGTTAGGGAGCAGAGGCAGGGGGTTCCCAGATGAGAGAGAGACACTAACCACCTGAGGAGTCAGGGAGGACCTCACAGAGGAGGTGATGTGTGAACTGGGAACTTAAAGAGGAGCAGGAGTTCGCTAGTGGAGAAGGAAAGGTCGCCAGGTGGGGGGGAAGAGCAGAGGCAAAGGCCTGGAGGGAGGAGGGAGATCAGGGCCTCGGGGTACCCTTGTGGACTCAACCCACGTGTCCTGGACTGGGCAGTGTTGGGGACCCCAAGATGAGTCAGACCTGCCCTTGAGGGGTTCCTAGTCTGACAGTGGAGACGTACTGGGACCCAGATGGCTGCAGCCTCTAGGACAATCACCAGGGAAGAGGCCGGGCCAGCGGGAGCC